>OZ035983.1:53135000-53815000 GCA_964035005.1 Erebia palarica
AAACGGGCGTTACATTTTAAAATGCGTCTTTTGCAGGCTGTGGCGTACCTTTTCTTATGCGATTACCTTGAGTGAAACAACGACAACAACTTGAGTGAGAACTCGTCAACGGTCGTCAGTTATCTACACATGGTCACTTTAGCCTTTGGATGATGGAAGATGGGGAGTAAAACTTTTATTTTTGACGTCATCTCTAGTGACATCTTGCTTCATTAAAGGGACAAAAACGACAATTGAGAAATAAGAAAGCTCACTCATGCACTGATGAAATATCTATGCAGATCAGTCAGGGTCTAATTATCAGATTGCGAAAATCACAATCAATGTAACTGGCTGGATTTATGGGAATGTTGCTGCAACCTTGCATTCTAGCCAAGTGCTACTACCCGTTATAGATGATTGCGATTGTCACACTACTGATATAAAAATATGGTGCTAGGCCTACATCTGATTTTCTAAACGTTCCACATAAAAGCACGAAAGGTATAACCGACAAAAGATGAACGATATTTAACTGATTGAATAAGTTGTAAGTATACCTTAATTCTGCCACAGCAGCGTTTCTAAAGTGAATTGTTTGTTAATTAAGTGTTCTCTCATTTTATAAATCTAATTTTCCTAATAAGTTACTAGCTTAACCTTACCTATAGCTATTTCTATAATCTCTATAATGGTCTACAATTCAGTCTGGTGATAACTAAAGGGAAATTACTATTTTGTATTCAAAACTGTGTAATCAGTATGTAACCATTACCTATCTATGTTAGTTTTTAGGGCAGATGAAATTTCATTCATAGGCACGATAGGTATTCTGTTCAGTTTAATTCGAATTTTTTAAAGACAAAACTTTTGCTTAGGTTTAAAGCTCAAAACAACACCAGTTTGGTGAAAGATAGTTAATAACCGATGCCTTGATCAAAAACGATCGCCCGATTTCCACCGGCCTTAAAAAGGGACTTTAAAGTGTCTAAAGTAGCTAACTATATATACCTCAATTTTCAAAATATTTCTTTTTATGTGAGCTAAACAATTTTTTTTCGGAATATGTAATACAGAGATACACGTACCCAATGTCAAAGAGAGCCTTTTCAGTCAACCCGGTGAGGCAAGCACACACACCAAGCACAAAGGTGAGGACGCCGAACGCAGCGTGAATAGGCACCAATGAGGCACGGAAGTTGGCCGTGCCTTTATTACAAATCAACAGTAGGAGGAAGCTGAAGAAACCGACGGCATACTGAAAAAATTAAAAAGCTTTCAAATAGGTACACGAAAATATCCATCAAAGTTAACCGCTCCGTTTTCACTACGACGGAGCGGCACGGAAGCATCATTGTATTGGACATACTAAGCTAGGATACACTCAGATCTTTGTCCCTCCTCGGGTATTCGAATTCAATCTATACTAATATTATAAACTAGATGATACCCTTATAGATAGTTTTTTTGATTCCCCCGGGAACTGTTTAATTTTCTCGAACAATGTACCAAATTTCATCAAAATTGGCTTAACAGATGGGCCGTTACAGCGTAGCAGACAGACAGACAGACACACTTTCGCTTCTATAATATTAGTTTGGATGGATGGATGGATGGATGTTAGTTACTCGATCACGCCATAATGTGTGAACGGATCTAGATGAAATTTGGCACATATTATATACTGGAAAAACACATAGGCTACTTTATATCCCGGAAAATTAAAGATTTCCCGCGGAAACCAAAAACCAATCCACGCGTACAAAGTCGAGGTATAAGCTAATAACTGAATAAATAATTTCAAGTTTTGCAGTTTAAACTTATACAATTACAACAACATTGCTATTGACTCAAAAAATAACTAAGTATCGTGTAATGTATGCAATCGATTCCTTTTATCGCTCGCCAAGTCGCGACGCGGTCAAAGTACTGAAAAGCTCTGGTTTAGCGGAAGTGTCGTGGGTAGGCCGAAAATGTACTAGTTTTAAACGATTTGAAATTGATCTCTATAATAATAATAATAATAATAATGTCCTACCGACCGAATTTCGGCCACGGCGGCCAATCTCCAGAGAGATTAGCCATCTGCGCGGCAGATATTATAGTGAAATTATAGATAATAATAGTACTATTCTCTCTCCGGTCGTGTCGGATTTCCGTCCCATCGGGCTATGAGAGTAAAGGAATAGAGAGTTCACCTGTGTGTAATTGATCTCTAAGTAGGTACGAAACTTGGGGAGAGTTTTAGGTTTTTTTTTAATTCGAGAAGTTAAATGTGAGAGTCGAACAATGCAATATGAAATTTTAACGAGCCATACATTATAGTCGTAACGTTCATACCTACCTAAGTACTTTATTCACATGACTTGTAAGTTTTTGACCAGTTATTAAATTATGTAAAAGTTGTGGCAGAAGCTTTCTATTATGCAACACAAGATTCTCAGTGGATATACCTTTTGAATAGATAAAATACGAGTGGGTGATGTGATTTATTTCACCTTGCCTGTTGAATTCCAATTTGGTCCCTAGAGAAGCATTTGCAGCATATAAGTACCCACGGAAGTGGAATTATATATTTCACAGTAAGATTGTAAAAACTGTTAGATTATAATCTAACTCGCGAACTTGTAAACTGTCGAAAGATTGTGAACCGTTCAACGCTCTGAGTGTCAATTTTTGAAACATTCATTGTACTCACGTTTTCTTGTCTGTTTCATGTAGGTTATGTTAGGGTTCGACATAAATAATCAAGTAGGTTGTATTAGCCTATTAGGTTCTATCGGGTTAATAAACCTAACAGATTACAATCTACCGGAAAATAATGCGTTAAATTGTAATCTTTCGACACTTTGCGATTTCGCAAGTTAGATTATAATCTAACGGTTTTTACAATCTTACGGTGACATATACATAATATATCAACATCTTGGTCCTCTTCCAGATTTTTTTTTATCCACTACAACTCCCTAATTTTTCGGGTTAATATATAGCCTATGACACTAACAAATAAGCTGGCTTTCAATTGGTGCCAGAATTTTCAAAATCGGTTACCTACGTAGATTCAGAGATTACCTACTACAACCTCACAAACTCAAACGTTACCTCTTTATAATATTAGTATAGATATACTAGATTACTTTACCTGTAATCCGAACAGTCCCATAGCCACTAAGCCAATCCAGCTGTGAAGAGAGTAGAAGTTGTTGATGCCCTTCTTGTTATGGAAGTCCAACACGGCGAGGAAGCCGATGACGATGCACGGGAGGGCCAGGGCGTGAAAGATCGCGTGCAAGAGTTTTACGTATATGCGTCTGAAGCACCGGCAGATGCGAAATAGTAGCACCGCTGGAAATTTTATAATCAATTTTTAGTGGTCAACTACTTCCACACAATATAAATTAAAGTAGGTAATTAATTACCTTTTAGGCCCCTATCCCATTGGTGTTATGCGAGCGTTGGCGTTTCGCCAATGTCTGCGCAGCGTTGTCGCGACGTTAACGTTGCGCAACCGCTGAACGCAACGTTAACGTCGCGCACATGCTGCGATTTCAGGCGTACAATCAGAGACAAAATGGATTCCAACAAGGAAACACAAAGATTGGCTTTGCTACTTCGACGAAAATTACGAAAAGAAAAAAGAAAAGGTAACCCCTTACCCCGCCCGCGTGCACACGGACAGAGTGGGACGGCGTGATTGTACTTGTTGTCAATAAACGCAACGTTAACGTTGCGTTGACGCGAAGTTGACGTTGCGAAGTCGAAGCGCGAACGGTTGCCATTAGAGACTCAGCGTTGACGTCGCGTCAACGGGACGTTGTCGCTGCACAGACATTGAAGAAACGCTAACGCTCGCATAACGCCAGTGGGATAGGGGCCTAAAAAGTAACTGGAGGACACGGCATTATCAACAAGGGCATCTTATTTCAAATTCAAAAACAAACAAGTGACCTCTTTGGTTTGAATAGCAAATTCAATTCGAGCAAGAAACTCTACTTAAAAATTAACTAATAATCCAATTAAAACTTTACACGTTAAGGAAATTTTACAAACCTAGGAACTTTAATATAATCAAATTAACCACAACTTAAATCCTTATTTAAAGTTGAAAATAATCGAGTTATTGAGTGAATACAACCGTCGATTTTTGAACGACCTATCCAATGACTCAACTCACCATGGGATAGACGAGAAAAAGAAAACATCCCCACTTTACGTCGTGTAGTAAACCGAATTTTTTTTTACCCCTTTGTTGTAACTATGGTGTACACCTACCCTGTCAAATTGGAGCTTTCTAGTACTAGTATCTCTGAGCTAAGCCGTGGATGGACAGACAGGCGTATATGGCGTAACTACAAGGGTTCTTAGTTAACTACGGAACCTAAAAAAGAAGTTAATAAAAATACGGATCGAAAAACACTTACAGAATCCGCTAAAAGTGATAAACCCGGCGACCATAAGCGTCGGGTGCAGGTTGAACTGCTTCTCAGGGATGTCGTCAGCCCAGCCATACCCCTCCTTGTAAAAGAAGGTCCAGAAGATGGTCAGCACGGAGACGCCGATGAGGAGGATGGTCGCGAGGGTGATGACCAGCGCGTACTCGCACCATTCGCAAGCTCCCCGTTCGTGTTCCTCCGAATCGTACGAACGGCTGCGTTGTCTGAAATAGAAAAAGCAACCTACTGTTAGACGCATATTCATTAAATCTATGGTTAAACGTGTGGTTAGACATGAATTACGGCTTACGACAGTTAGCTTTACAAAGTTTTAAGAAAGGTCTTTTTTCGTGATTGATAAATAAATATTTTTATTCATTAGAT
Organism: Erebia palarica; assembly: GCA_964035005.1. Lineage (NCBI taxonomy): Eukaryota > Metazoa > Arthropoda > Insecta > Lepidoptera > Nymphalidae > Erebia > Erebia palarica. Next base: position 53,139,797 of record OZ035983.1, read on the forward strand.
GACATGCTGACAGAGTAAAAAGATGCTATAATTTTAATATTGACATTTTTATTTAATTTGGAGATTTTATTATTCAATTATAATTATATTGTACGAAAATTATTTGAATTGAAATACCTACTATTTGCGTCTATGTTTTATAATTGTATTCTTGAAAAATTATATTGTCATGTACGAATAACTCAATTTTAACTTACTGACTGTTGTAAAATTTAACATTTGCATGCCAGAAATGGCTGATTACATTGGATCATAATAGATTATAAGTATCGACCACTGTACCTGTATTCATTCAAATAAAGGATATTGTATTGTATTGTTGTATTGTAATTATCGGTAGTCTAGCCTGAATATAGCTCTGTGGTTCTCGAAGTCTATGGCCTGCGGGCTTATTGGGAAAATTGTTACCTATTCTTTATGGTTAGGTAACTGCCATTTGTATGGCGCTCATCAAGCTTTTGTCTTTGACATACAAATCGTAGTTAAAGTTAACGAGATCGAATGGGTAAAAAAAAATCCAACTAGGCCAACTGATCGCTTTTGAGAGGGAAATTATTATTATTGACTATGCTGCATAATTAATGATGGCGGCATTAATAAAAGCTAAGGATCAGTACCAATCCAGAGCAATATGAGATTTTTAAAATTAAATATGAAGTATTATAAAATAAATTACCGAATTTTATTTTATGTGTAGCTAGCTTATGCCTGCGACTTCGTCTGCGTGGATCGAGGTTTTTGGTTCCCGCGGGAACTGCTTAATTTTCCGGGATAAAAAGCATATGTGTTATTCCAGACTGAGACAGACATGAGAATCTATCTCTGTGCCAATTTTCAGCCAGATCCGTTCAACCGTTGGGGCGTGATTGAGTAATAAACATCCATATATCCATCCAAACTTTCGCGTTTATAGTATTTAAGTAAGATAGTTAAGCGTGATTATTAATTTAACTCCGTACAAGACTGACACGTATCTATCGACCCGACTTACTTGTTGTATAGACGCCAGACGCTCCTCAAAGTTTACAAGATATCTTCTAAACTTTGAACCTAAATTAAATAAACTTTGAAGGATCAAAATCTGCTCAATATACCAAACCTAATCTATCTGGAACTATAATGAAGACTCGCTTACTACAACGTCGGAAAATCTCTAAGGATTGAAACGAGGTTGGTTTTATTGCGGATTAAATGTGGATAAGAGCCAAGCCAAGGGCTCCAAAGGCGGTGATTGTTGATGTTTAATTTGATCACCAAAAAAAGCCATTTTGGGTTGCAAAGATCAGGGGTTTGCTACTTTTTACCAAAATTTGACTTAAGACCATAATAATGGAGGCAAAAATATAAATACAATTCACTTTGCTAACTTTTTGTGGGTAATTTTAAATTAAGCTTTCTGTGGTGCTACTGGCCTGGACCACATAACAGGTAACAATACGTTGAACCTGGACTAAATCTGCGGAGCGCAACACTGCGAGCGCTTAATTTAATGAAGAGCTTTTCTTTGCAGAAGCTCACGTTCCTACTTACTGCAATATATTATTTGCCGCTCGCAATCTATAAACAAAAGCATTCGCATAATGAATTTAAGAATATTGACTTGTACCACTACGTTTAGTAGCTTTTTAGTGGACAAGTATAATTAACTTAACTATAACTCTCTATGGTGCTAGTTGCAACCGGCCCTAAGTACCGCGGAGCGCCACGCTGGAAGCGTTTTAATTTAATGGAGAGCTTTTATTTGTAGTAGCTTACGTACTTACTGAAATATATATTATTTTCGACCGTAATTTATAAACACAGGCATTCGCTTAATGAATTTAAGAATATTGATTTATTTGTAGCTTTAACCTAGCTTTTACCATTAAGTTTGGTAGCTTTTTGGTGGGCAAGTAACTTTAACTATAACCAACTATTGCCTATTATGTGCTCTATCTCTCTGTGGTGCAACTGGCCTTACGTACCGCGAAGCGCCACGATTCTAGCGTTTTAATATAATGGAGAGCTTTTATTTGCAGCAGCTTACGTATTTACTGTAATTTATTTTTCTAAAAAATTATATGAAATGTGCGCATTTCATACCCTGTAAATGAGTTCGAAAGTTAAACTTCCCGGCCTAGGCCAGTAAAGAATGTGTGTATTTTCATTACATATCATAAGTTTGAATTTGGAATCTTTCTTCCTGAATATATTGTAACTTGTTATAATGTTCTTTGGCCTAAATAGTTTAATTAATTTGGAACTCTACCGTATTACGCGTTCAGCACTCACAGCGCAAAAAAAAAAATTAAGAGTATAATAACTCATTTAATTTTTAATATTTCGTAGGTTGCTTTTTTATTTACTTTCTTTTAATTACATAATATCATATATTAAAAAGAAAGTCACTTGTTTCATTTTTTAGAAAAGCACTATACACACCTCGACCGGGAGAGCATTTCTGGTCTCGTATATAGTCTAACTAACACTCGACCAGAAAACACGTACTTCCCGGTCTCGCGATGTAATGTACTATTATTTGTCGGTTGCAATCCATAGACAAAAGCATTCGTTCCCTCTACTAGTTGTATTAAGTAAAAAAAAGTTGTACCAGTTCATACTATTTTTTACATAATATTTTGTATGGATTAATTATAACTAATGCAGTCCTGTCTACAAAATATGTATGCTCGTAAGGACATTACTACATAATATGAAACTGTTTCAGTTAATAGGAATAACGTATTTACTACTACGTAGAAAATAATTTCATGATCTGTTTAACCCCCTAACTTTACCTTCGTAGCTTTAGTTTTAAGATACCGTTACTGTTTGTCACCATTACATTTTATAAATAACTGGACAATAAGTGTAGTATAAATTGAATAAACATTATTTGAGTTTGAGTTTGAGTTTGTTGAATGCTACTTGATTTATACTTAACCGCCCGCGACTACGAAAAATCAAGCCTTATTAGGCTTATTGCTTGTCTACACTGTAAAGAGAAACTTTATGCAATCTTTCTGAGTTCAAGCGTTTGGGGGGCTGAGCGGTTTGTCAGTCAGTCAGTGAGTCGAGACTTTTCTCTTTATTTTACTTTGTCTATCTATCTGGCTCATCTTTTCAAACGATTATGATGAAATTTGGTATAAAGATATTTTGATATTTGGTTGCATCCCGGGGAAGAACATAGGCTACTTTTTGTTACGGTAAATTAAGGAGTTTCCGCAGAAATAAAAAACTTAATCTACGCGGAAGTCGCGGGCATCATCTGGTTACTCATAGGTATATCCATCTAGGTTATTTTCGTTTCAATTTAATCCAATGTTTTATTTTTCACATAGTGTTCAAAAAGATCTTAAAATCTTTAATTGTTTAATTAAATTAAAACATATGGACGTTACTCGACATAAAAAGGTTGTTGTATCGATGTACTACTCGATCAACAACTTGTAGGTAACATTAGAAGGAGTCTAAGCGGACGTAGTCGCGGTCACGAGTGCTCTTGTAGAACCTTTGTGTCTATGGCGTTGCGGTTTCCTTTAAATCAAGCCTCAGCTCTCTGCATCCATTCAAACGGGTTTGGGGGACATGTCCAAGCTAATGAACAAACACTATTCAGCTTTGACCAAATATTCTGATTTCGCTTTGACTCTTATGTGTATACGGTTCGGTTTCAAAGTGCAATTGTCTCTCAGGAATGCTGTGGGTATCGACTGAAGTAATATAAAGGTTTACCTATCTATATCTAGTATCTACGACTATCGAATTACTGAAATACAGACAAATATTTTTATTGATCGTTGTGTGTTTCTTACTGAAGTTAGGAGCTGCTGCTTCATTCTCTATGAATGAGAATTTAATAAAAGAGGCAGTTCATTCGATTCATAATGTAATGATTAATCAATCGTAATTATTACAATCTGAAACAGTCAAATGGTACCTTATATTCCTATTAGCTTATTTAGTGACAATCATATTTCACGTAGGTACACGAAAATACGCTAGATTAAAAAATCATCACGATATAATAACACTTATTTTGTACCCAAAATCATTATAAAAAATTATAATTCACGACATAACAGTCAAACTTCGGTGCCAACAAGCTCCAAACTTTACCACCTAGGTTCTATGCCAGGAATCAGGATCACATAGGTATACTTACATTTCTGATTGGCTGAATTTCCCTGCTATAGCTAAAATGCAATTGTGACTCAAGAGAATTCACAAGTGCAGCGATAACAACAATTGCAATCGTGATTATCAGAACTTTGGAGCCCCGTTCACGAACTCGGTGGAACTTTGAACATTAAATATAAGCACAGATATAATAGACGGTAATGTATGTCTTTGACATTAAACTGCTTGTGAGGGCGGCTGGGATAGAACGAGATGAAGGCACCGGATACCGGAGCAGTGATATCGTTGAATAAATCGTTATATAGGTGCCTTTAAACGTTTTATATGGCTGATAAGAATTTCTTTGAGTGTCGCCGCAGCTATTTTATTATTAGCTTGATATTGTGTGTGAGGTTATGTGGAAGAACTTTCACTTCAAAGTCGAAGTCAAAAGCCTTTATTCAAATTTGGTAGCACTATTGTTCGAACGTTAATACGAACCGATCTATACCTACTATTCATACCTACTAATATTATAATCGCGAAAGTGTGTCTGTCTGTCTGACTGCTACGCTTTCTCGATTCATCTGTTCAACTGATTTTGACGAAATTTGCAACAGAGATAGGTTGAATGATGCACCCGGGAAAAAGACAATGGCTTCTTGATCCCGGAAAAGACTAAGGTGCGGGATTTTCTAAAAACCTGAATTCATGCGGACCAACTCTTATGCGTGCGAGAGTACCAAAATGTGTCTGTCCGTCTGTCTGCTACGTTTTTAGGGTCCAAATGTTTACTCAACCGATTTTGACACGGGGACGGACATATGATACCCTAAGTGGGTAGCATATGTCCCGGAGAATCAAGCAATTCCTTCAGGATTTAAAAAAACTAAATCTATGCCAACGAAGTTGTATTATCTTAAAATTACGAGGGTTTTAGACGCGCCACGAGCCATTAAAGACGCAACTTTAAAAAAAAATTGACAAACAAAATAATATCGAATGGACACAGGCAGAGAATCACTGTAGGTCTGTAGCCATCAAAATAATTGGCGTTAACAAATGTGGCTTTACCGCTATGTCTAATAAAATTCGTGACCTCCTATATTCGTGAACAATTCAATTAAGCTCTTAAATAACAACGGACATTGACCCAATTCGGTGCGCTTTGGTTAACAACAACCCGTGTGTCTAATTTTATGTTCTCGAATTAACATACTTTGGGCAAATTAGAATATATTAAGGACAAATGGGCGCGTTCATCGCTCATGTCCTTTAACTCCCAAAGAGCGATAAAGTAGGTACCTAGTACCTTCTTACTATACTTACCCCATACCAACCGATATCATAATATTGGGCATTGGGACTAGTAGTAGTTATAGTCTGTGCTTTTGCCATCCATCTTGAAGGTTCTAATATAAAAAATGCGCAAGTGTGTTTATTTGTTTGTTTGTCCTTCAATTACGCCGCAACAGAGCCGCACCATCGTGGTTTTTGAGTGTTTGTAGTTGAGGACCAAACATACCCACAATATATTTGACATGGGCTATTTTTCTTAGAAAATGCCCCCTGAACTATTTCAAACTAAATCCACGATGTAGGTAAAAGTCGCGGGCATCATCTAGTCTCTAATTTGGTAAAAGTGGGAAGTGTGTGGGAAAGGCATTAATAAGTTGGTCAGAGTTTAGTCAGAATACCTGTTGACGAACTGTTTTGATGAAAAATGAGCAATGACCTATTTTAATTTGGATAAACAGTGCTTTTATGCCTCTATGAACTGCACGCCACTGGCTGTGGTGTTGGGTCTTAGGTACGCCATTCGAGAAAAGGTATTCACTGGTGTTGCATGTTCTTTGTTGTCTTATCGTGCGGAGGTCCCGGGTTCGATCCCCGGCAGGGTCAATTTGGGAATTTATAATTTCTGAATTTTCCCTGGTCTGGCCTGGTGGGAGGCTTCGGCCGTGGCTAGTTACCACTTTACTGGCAAAAGACGTGCCGCCAAGCGATTTAGCGTTCCGGTACAATGCCGTGTAGAAACCATATAGGGATGTGGGCAATATAACTGCCATGCCCCTTACAGGTTAGCCCGCTACCATCTTAGACTGCATCATCACTTACAACAAGTGAGATCGCAGTCAAGGGCTAACTTGTAGTGGATAGAAGAGAAAAAAAATCTTTGTTATATAGCGATGTCTGCAGCATAGAATTATCAACCATTTGCTTTCTCTCCCATTCGCTAAAGAATCAGAATCACACCATTTTCACGTAGTTGCATCATTTGCATAGTAGATAGAAGTACTTAATCTACGTTAAAACACAAACAAGCCAAAGTTGCAAAAGAATTTCGAATTACAACCCCCATTTTCTCGTAACAATTCTTCTATTGGTTCCTACGTTTTCACGGGAAACTTTTCTAGTGGCAAAATTTTAAGGCGGGATGCCTAATAGGTTCAAAAATAATTTCACGACAAAAGGATGGGGCAGCTCGAAAAAAGTTAGGTATCTAAGTTTTCCCGAGCTAACAACCTGACTACCAGTAGTTACTTGGTAGCTACATCAATTTACACTTGAATTTCGGAAAGTTCTTCATGAAATTTTCATCAGCACAAACTTAGTTAGGAGTGTTAAGGACTCTACCAACAGAAGTTCATTTTCAAAAGTCAAAATCATTATTTTCTAACTAGGTAGGTACTTTATCAAAGTTGACTTTGTAGGTTTTAATGAGGATTATAAAGTTAGTCTATCGCGTTCGCGCGCTGTATTTCGCGTTGTAGTGCACAGGTTTTGTAAAAACTGAAGTTAAGTTTTAGTATAGTTTGTAGGGTATACCTAGCTACCTACACTTAATAGCTTTCAATTCCATAATAGTAAAGAATAGAATCAAGCACAACATAAATATATAAATCGATTGACTTCCGCATCATCGAAGTCGACTCAAAGGTTGCCAAACGAATTCAAAAGAAGCTTTATTCCAATAAGCTTTTATGAGCCCCATTGAATCGTCAGTTTCTAACAATATTTCATTCTTTTACTACAGAAGATTACAAGCAAAATATTGCGAAGGAAACGCCAACTTTCAAATGTTCAGAGATTTTCTCGTAAGTCAGCAAAAAAGTGGCGAAACGAGTTGTATCATCTAGCTGTTCTACTTAAACGGTTGCATTGAAGAGAGAAGAAATGTGGCGTAGGGTCTTAAGAGGGCGTTGGGAGGGGGGACGGTCAACGAACTTTGCGGCCATGGTACTCCTGGCCTAGATGAAACATTTACACTCTAAATATACTATCTAATATTCGTTCACATTAAAATAAATAAGGTAATCAAAAATCAAAATCAAAATGAATCAAAATGGTAAGGTAAGGTTAGGTCTGCCTACTTTTAGTTCCAGACGTAGATATTGTTTATATCTAATGAAATGCGCTCACTATATAATATATCGAGGTATGCATCGCAAGATAAAAAGTATCCTAATTAAGATATCCTTCTCCAGCTTTGAGTCCTATACAATCGTGGAGTAGTACTAGTTGGGTTGTTAAGTAGAAAGGACTTTACGGATATCTATGGAACGAATTTAGAGCAAATACCTAGGAATTTAAAGACGCTGAATTGAATAGTTTTCATTCGAACGAGATTCTCAAACAACAAGTAACTATCTTTAGAGGTTTGTCAGCTTGCGTAACTATCTTAGCAAGAACTGTTGACCAGATTCATTATTCTCAGAAACTTCGCCTCTGAGTACGACCATCGTAATGACCACACAAACTGAACAAGAGCTTTTGAAACAGTTGGAAATAGTAATTAGTGACTCTATGCTGCTTAAAATATGATATATTTTCATTCGATACAATAATAAAATCGAACCCTATTTAAGCATGTTGGTTTTTAATTGGAATAAAAAGACAAAATTGTAGGAAGCCACTATCAATTATTATTATTGGCATTTGAGTAGGTCAGTTGAGCCTATTATGATTCTATCAGTAGAATCTCTTTCCGAATTGGTGGTAGAGTCAAAACATGGGGTTAAGAGACACTTGTATGCCCTACTTAAGATAAATAAATTGAGTATTGAGTATCTATACAACAACCGAGTTGGTATATGTATGTCTAGACTAGCTGCCTAAGTGCAGTGTTTCTATTGAGATAGGGCTAGTTTTATAATTTAAGTATTTAGTTTGTATAATTTGCCCTATACATATTATAATAATTAATGTAACTTGATTCATGTCAAACAGTAGTGTACATCGTATTTTGATCGCATTTAATAAGATGTACCTCCTTACTGTTTTATAATAAGTCCAACGACCGTACTCCGTAGGTACAGCCATGAGGTGACATCAAAGAGTCAGATTAGTGAATCGTGATCTTATCATATTTTATTCATACTTATATTTATAAATACGAAAGTGTATCTGTTTGTTGGTATGTTGTTTTGCGTTGATGTGACAAAGGAGGTTTAGAAAAGTTTGGCATTCGTCATGCGAAAGCTTGTCTATCAGAAGCTGCTTCTGATAGACAAGAATGTCTTTTATGACAAAACTAGCTGATGCCCGCGACTTCGTCCGCGTGGATTGAGGTTTTTGGTTCCTGCGGGAACTCTTTAATTTTCCGAGATAATAAGTATTATTTGTGTTATTCCAGATTATTTAATCTATCTCTGTGCCAAATTTCATCCAGATCCGTTCAGCCGTTCTGGCGTGATTGAGTAACAAACATCAATACATCCAAACTTTCGCATTTATAATATTAGTACAGATGGGGCAAATCACGAAAAAAAGAGAGCTAAATGAATGATCAGAAAGATCTGTCTATAGTAGATACTAAATACTAAATTTATGAAACTAAACGAACTGTTTCGCGGAGTTTTTGTTTTAGTATCTTAATAAGTAGTTAGAAACAAGAGTTCTTTCGCCATTTTCACAAGCAGTTCAATATAGTAAACATTCAATTCTGTGTATTAACTTCCCAACTCAAAGCCTCTTTTTACGTCTCTTATGACGAAAGTTTGAAGAAAGCGAAAATAAAAATGTTGAGAGCAAAAGTTTTTCTTATTTCGGCTTCTTTCCATAGCAGATTCCGTTTTCAGTTGATTTTGTAATAAAAATGGAAGCAAAGAGCTTTGAAGAACCGAATTAAATTTAATATTTCGATTTATTGTGGGTCTGTAGCATTAGACTACATCTATGATATGAACAGCCATGCCTTAGTAAAGTTTTAAGTTTTCCAGATTCCGGGATAATTATTTAATAAATATAAATAATAAATTATAATTATTAATATTAATTAGCAAATTAATTAACAAATTAATTTGCTTCTAAATTAAGCTCCTAGAGGAGCAAAAGGGCTAATCTGTTAGCAGTGTGGCAGTTATATACATATTACATATACATTTAAATATGATATAATGGTTTACACCAAACGTTCGGTATCAGGGAAACTAAACTCATTAGCAACGTAAAAGTACCTAAATTAAATAAACAAATGTGTGATTAAAAAGGCTATTAGAATTAACTATAAGTAAGTTAGAGATAATAAAGGGTCCGCGTACAATGCTCCTCGAGGCAAATTTAATAGGTGGTATAATATGGCCTTCGTTAGCACAACCGCAGTTAGGTGACCCTTAAAGGTTATAGAAACATCATCTATTTAAATTAATCCCTCGTATCACAGGATATTGAATATAAGTAAATAGATAATTATTAGCTTGGTTAAATTGTTTGGTCGGTTAGAATCCCAAAAATTAAAGTGGGTCATGTGAGATATCATTATCTACCAATTTATGTAGGTTCTAAGTAGGTTTAACATACCTACTTTTTACCTGGTAGATTAAAAAACCAGCATGGTAAGAAAATGCCTAATTTAGTAGAATATAATTATACATATAAGTATATACACAAAAAAGAGAAACAGCAATATTAGGTAAAAGCATTGATAAAACAAATATACATAAGTAATAAAAAAATCTAAATCAATTACTTTATCCTTAATCGTATGCAAACCGATCCGCTTTCCTCGATAATTTTAATATTATAATGTTCCGAACCATTAGTAAGTTAAGGTATTGTACCTTAGTAGCTACGTATCTTCTCGATTACCCTCAAAGTTTGAAAACTTCAGCTTTCGTCAGTTTTGATAATCTCATTTGGTAGCGAATGTTCTGCAGGCAATATAATTGGCTTAAAACACGTTTTACGCTGAGTCAGCAGCAATTGATACATGAAAGCTGCCTCGGTGAGATGTCGGCACACTCCTTTTGAAGCTAGAAGTGTAACAAGTCCCTAGCTACTGCCAATGACGGCTATTTACTCGTAGTCTCGTACTATAGTGAGAAATGTTGAGCAAACATTTCCCATAAATGTTCTTAGCGCACTTAGGACTGTTAGAGGCTTTCAGAAGAAAAACAAACATAGAAATCTTTCTACCAACTTTGCTTTTTGATACTACTTCAGTGCTTTTGTCATTGACAATGACATATTGACTTGTCTTTTTGCTATATATACCTATCATGCCCCTTACGTCCAATCCTATATGTTGCCTTTCTGAAGCTCGGTCTATATTCTATTCTTCACAACATCCATTTTATTCGTATAACACTACTGTATCCACTGCTTCCCTGATGAACACAAAGATCATTATGCAAAACAAAAATATGCAGAACCATAGTCTACCGTACAAAAGCCGCGTCCGTCCGTTTTAATGAGGAAGTGCTCTAGAAAAACCACACAACAATTATTGTTATGTAACGTCGCCGTTTGAAATATAATCTGTACCTGCTGGGTGCACAGACGCCGTAATGTACTATCGCAAGGTATTTTGTAATGTTGGGTAACCATACTCATTATGAATACGTTTACATTCTAACGCGGTGTTTAACTATGCGTTCAATATGCATAGATAAGATCTTGGCAGAAATATTTGGTAAAGCTTATCTAGTTATCTACGTAGATCATAAATTTAAAATTAGCTAAGAACTGTTGGATAACCTTTTTTATTTTGTTGTGTCCTATTAGAAATGTGAAGGATTATTTATATTTAAAAAATGCTAATAAATTTATTTCCTTTACGTGACACTATGTTGAGTTGAGTTATTTGTAGGTAACTTTTTCTCAGCTTCTCAACACAATATAAGTTAGTACCTATAAAATTAATTCATCATTGGCTAAGATAAAAGATAAAGCTTAGCAAGCACTCAAAGCAAATGCCAACCTAATGCAATAAAACCATTGGTTTGTTCCTTTAATTTTTTATCAAGTACTTTAAATACTGCTCTGTCATATGAAATATAGTATCTAAGTTCTTAACTTGCAAGGGCAAAGACTAGTTTCTAGGTACGACACTATTTTAGAATTAGGTGTCTGTTTGAATTTTTGCCAGCTAACTGGACAAATTGTACCTATAGTATCCGCTGACGGTCGCACGAAGTGAAAACGATAGGTTGAGTCTGCCCCTATAATAAGCTTCATTGATCTTTGACCCTTACAATTGGATTTAACAAGTCGTCGCTGATTGCAAAAACGATAAAGATGGATATAAGCGGACTAAAATAATCTCTTCCTTCTTTTACGGTTACACATCATGTGATCGGGCAAAAGTCAGGCTTGGGACACCTGCCCCCCGAATGTGTAAGGAAATCGTTATCGTTTGTCAAACGTATAATTCCACCTGTTAATGGAGTTCATAGATACCTGCATGTCAAAAAGAATGTATGAACTCATTAAACAGTTCGAGTAATACGTTTTAGGGCTACTTGTTCAATCGTCAGATAAAGTTTATCGGAGGAATAAATTTGACGCTTCCACGGATTTTCAATACAAAATCTGTCAAAATGTCAAATTTATTCCTTCGATAAACTTTATCTGACGATTGAAAAATTAGCCCTTAAGCTGTCAAATTAATATGACTAGTGGTTCGCTCCGAACTGAGACCTCGCGATATCCATTCACTGCACCGTACGCATCAAAACGCACCGAATCTGCAGGGCGACCGCGTATCTTCTGCATCAATCGTTGTTACAGTATCAATTGTTGTGATTGGCTGAATTATGGTATTCTTGCTGCGTCAATGGATTTTGTCCAGTAGTGGAAGAGTGTTATCCAATCAGAGGTGATTGCGATCGTCACACTGTAGCTGTCAGAGATACGCGGTCGCCCTGCAGATGACGTCAATCGTCATCCGATTGCGTGGATGGAATACGTATACCTACAGTATTTTACTAAAATGCAGCTCGTTCGGTGAGCGGGTGTTACTTAGCATACCATTTCATAGTAAAAAAATTCTGAAGCTCATTAAAAATTAAATAATTTCGTTCCCTTATAATATTTATCAAATTTTTGTATTTGTTGTTCAAGTATTAAAACAGGATATAATTCAAAAATTGATCAACTTTCAGACTCAATCTTTCAGAAAATTTAGAGAATTGAGATCAACTTTGGACGTTAGAAAATCTCCACTTTAAAAGCCCCCCATTTCGTTTTAAAGGGAAATATATATTTTTGGACTCTATTCCTAATTATCTTTAAAATGATATACCGCAACCCTATGTTACGCTATAAAAAATATTTTACTTCGCATTCGCTTCTATTAGAGCCCCCCTAAAATAAATATTTTTATAACTTTTTAAGCCATATTCGGCTGGGAGTATTGGTTTACATGTTATGTTTAAATTTGAAGTAATCACGTTCAGTAATTCAGAAGTTATAAGGCTCTGACAGACGGACGGACAAGTGCAAATTCACTCAAGAAGACTTACGGCCAGTTTCTTCATCGCAAGTAACAGCCAAAGTGACGGCTAAAAGTAAAAGTAACGGCTAAATTTGTTTCTTCACAATTTTAGCCGGTACTTTTACTGTTACTTTTACCCCTAACCTTTACTGCTCATAGAGCTGCTGTAAAAGCTAAAGTGATTGTTATTTGAACATTTTGTCAAAGTTGTTGTATATACTTAGGTACTTCAACATCTATTAAATTCGATCAAAAGGTCACTGTGCATTTATCTAGTACCTGGATATTATTTTATTAAATAATAAAATATAAAAAATCATCCAGAACTTTTTCCAGCGAAAGTTCAAGTTGATTATGAGTTGATCATACGATAAACTTACCGGAAGGGCACCTAACGCATAAAAGTAAGAGATTTTACATGTAAAAATCAATTTTGTGTGAAGTTATTACGAGATTACCTATACTTCACGCACGAGTTGAATGCAGAGCTTATGTATGGTGACACATACATAATACACTGCATTCAACTTGCGCGCGAACTGTACTCATCTCTTCAACCAGCCCTTGAGCATGGGTCTCCAACCAAAATAATGCGAGTTTCTGCGGGAATTAAAAAAATCTTAAACCATGCGGACGAAGTTGCGGGCAACAGCTATATCAACAATACAATATAAAATAAAGGTTTTCAAATAAATAAAATTAGAGAATTATAAATTAAAGAATGTTCAAAATCTATTCTGCAGACCATAAAACTGCCCCATATAAACAGATAGTGTGGTATAGTTCCTCAAAAAGCGCCTCGTAAAGGAATTATAATTTTTCAGTAAACAATACATAGAAACGTTTTTAAACTGAACCATAAAACCTAAGAAGAACTGTCACTCGGACATCTGGCACTGCTTGACAATGATATTGTTGTGCTGCCATGTGTAAAAAAAGCTCCCCACGAGTTTTTTGGGCAATATTGACGTCTATGTAATGGCAACTACTTTGACCTTTACTTTAACTTTTGTTTGAATGAAGAAACACATTAGCCATAGCCATCATTCGTCGGCTGGTAAAAGTAAAGACTTTTACTTATTACTTTAGCTGATCATGAAGAAACTGGCCGTTAGAGACCTTCGCTTCACTCGGTCAATTAAATTAGACAATCGGGGCCTCTGCTTCAGACCGTGTAAAATTGCATTTGGTACATACCTATAGCCTATTTGGCACTAATTACCTATTACCTTTACATTTTTTTAAATGTAAATACATTCTTATTTTATATGCGAAAGTGTCTGTCTGTACCTTTTCAATACAATCATGACAAATATCACTAAGAGCTTACAGATGTAATCACAGAGGATGAGGATTTTCAAAAGTCCTATCCATGTATTAAAAGTCGCGGGCAAAAGTTGGCTTTTGATAAATTTTAAATAAATTATATAGACATTGAACATGAAGAAGCGAACGTTTTTCACGCAACATAAGCACCTACGATGATGATGATGATCATGGGAACTCAGTATAATAATGGGCTTAAATAAATAAAACTTTATTTTTACTGTTCTAACATGTCCATACTAAATATTATAAATTCAAAAGCGTGTCTGTCTGTCTGCTAAGCTTTCACGGCCCAACTACTCAACCGATATTGATGATTAATTTGGTTTTGGTACAGAGACAGCTTACATCCCCAGGAAGAAGATAGGCTACTTTTTATCCCGGCAAATTGAAGGATGATAAAGTCGCGGGCATCATCTAATATTTAATATTGAACTGAAGTCACTAATAATTAACGAGTAACTCTAAACTAATTCTAACTAAGTATTACTGAAAAGTAATTATTGACGAAGGAAATTCTTTGGAGACTTTTATGATAAACAATAATCACAAAGATGGGCGGGCGGAAGGAACGGGAAAGGATGTTTTTTACGATGCCCGGGTATAAAAAAGCCGGCAAATGCTGAAAGTGGTTAACAATTGCCGTGCGAGCCGCGCCGTCGATTATCAATTGTGCAAAGGCCACGGGGTCAATGTTAGGATGGGTGGTTTAACAAAATCAGGGTCACACTCTTTGTTCGGCAATCAAAACAGCATTAGGTAAGTACTAAGAAAAAACATATTATTTGAGTACATAAGTACAATTTATGTACATAGTAATAATATGTTTATCGACGACCTCCGCAGCGTGTAACGCTGTTGTCTTTATAATTTCTGAATTTTCCCTGGTCTGGCCTGGTGGGAGGCTTCGGCCGTGGCTAGTTACCGCCCTACCGGCAAAGACGTGTCGCCAAGCGATTTAGCGTTCCGGTACGAGGCCGTGTAGAAACCGAATAGGGGTAGATCACAGTCAAGGGCTAACTTCTAGTGGATAAAAAAAAAACAATTGTTAAACTCCGAAGTAAGGATCAATATGTGCATTGCCATGAATTTAAACTCATTTTGCTTGTCCACATAAAATCTCAATATATTATAAATGCGAAAATGTGTCTGTCTGTCTGCTACGCTTTCACGGCTCACCTGTTCAACCGATTTTTATGAAATTTGTTACAGGGATAGTTTGTATCCCCAAAAAAGACGGGCTACTTTATATCCCGGAATATTAAAGAGTTCCCACGGGAATCAAAAAAATCTTAATCCACGCGGTCGCGGGGATTATAATATTTTTCAATAAATTGATGATGTAGGTAGGTACATATAATGTAAATAAATTGATGATGCACAATCTCTAAACTAAACTAAAATTAGGCTAACCCTTTCATAATACTCCCTACGGAAAGGGACAGAACTAGATTTAAAGCTGCGATTTTAGTTTAGTTTAGAGATGTTACATTACAGAATCGGCACCATTATTACACTAGTAAAACATGAACATTTGATACCTTGATTGTACCTAATTAAAACGGAGTCGAAATTTCAATTATCATATTTTATCAGTCTCGACAGATTCAATTTGTTTCGATCCCAATTAATAGTAAATCGGTTGTAGAAAATCAATTTAACAAGGGAAATTATTGCGAACTGATTTATTAATTCGAGGTCAAATTAAAAATCATGCAACGATAACTTTATACAATAGACGTTTAAAATGATCAACATTGCTGATATTGTTGACCGAAGGACAGTTGACCAAAAACGGACTTTCGAAAACTTTGATAGAATTACCATGATTTTCAGATTGATGAATGCATTTTGAGATATTACTTGAGATATTAATTGTAGAAATTAATTGATATAAATTTTGGAACCTAAAAATCTTTCTGTAAGGCCGATTTTCTGACACTAGTAAAATAAGCGTGAATTTTGTGATCTCTTGCAATTTCTTCGTAGTAGATAGTATAATGATATACCAATACAAAAGTAGCTACAATTAAATATGGTAAATTTATTTATAAAAAATAATTATTTAAATAAGAAAATAAAAGTAAGTAAGTACCTATATTAGAAAACTTCTATTACACTTTTTTCTATTCTACTGTTAAACTGTTTATCCATTTGAGAAGGTAGGTGGTCTAGCGGTAACAGCTCACTCAATGCGTTGAAAATACCACAGGCCTAATGCTCTCGTACAAGTGCAAAATAATGTGTTCTCAATATATGGTAAAAAGTGGCCCACTAACTTACACGTAGTTCATGTACCTACACGCACATAAACAATGTACAACTTATGTAAATGTACATAAAGCGTGGTCACTTGATGGTTAGGCCTGATAGGTGCGTGGTAACGGTACATAGCTACATTGCTGAATGGATTTCACTGGTTTGCGGTCAAGTCACGTTAAATAATATAAATAATGCTGTTGTTGTTGTAGCGTCTTAAAATACGGATTTTACCATGAGTAGTTACGGTGTAATAGTATGCAGTATTGCTATGGTTCTCTCTGTATAAGCTTTATCGATTTCCACAAAATATAATAAATACACCCTGTCCTCGGCTCTGTATGAGATTTAAAAAAACATTGAATGTTGTTTTTTTCATTTTAAAAATCGACCTAATTCCTGTACATAACTCTTGTACTTTAAACTCGCTTCACTGACCGCTATATACATATTATTAAGCATATAAGTATATTTAATTTATAATTATTTGCAAATCAATAAAATGGTAATAGGTAAATACTACAACAGTACATTTTCATACTGAGAAATAGATCGTAAAATAGTTTTCTCATTTATTACATTTTGGTAGAGGAAGTGGGGCGTAAAGAATGCCTCATATATCACAAATAACATAATGAAGATTCAAAACAAAGACATTATTACAAGAGTTTTCGGAAATTCTGAAGTAGAAATATGAATAGGAAGGAAATTTGCGAGTTTAAGGTATAGGTTTACATAACCAGTAACAAATCATGGCCAAATTTTTTTTTTATCCACTGCAAGTTAGCCCTCGACTGCGATCTCATCTGATGGTAAGTGATGATGTTGTCTAAGATGGTAGCAGGCTAACCTGTTAGTGGTATGGCAGTCATATTAAACCCATACTCCTAATCGGATTCCACATAGCATCGTACAGGAACGCTTAATCGCTTGGCTGACCAGGCCAGACCAGGGAAAATTCAGAAATTATAAATTCCTAAATGGACCCCGCCGGGGATCGAACCCGGGACCTCAGCGCTCAACACTGCGCCAGGGAGGACGTGAAAAAAATCTATTTCCTATAAAAAATATTTCTTTCTTGCTAACATCCTTCATAGTGTTAGGTTTACACATTGTTCTAACTCTAAATATGACATTTTCTACCCAATAAACATTCATCGCACAGTAGGTATTCAATTTTAACAAAAAACTCAGTGCGGCGTATGGGAAGGTTGTAGGAAACTATTACATTATTAAAAGTTTTGGAAATTATGAATAAGTGAAATAAATAGTAGTAGAGAGATAGTAGTTAGTGAAGTATGTTAAATGTGTTATTATAGCGCAGATGAAGATAGGTACTACTATAGTTGAAAGATTTCAGTCGCACGATGTCAATGTCAATCAACTTGAAAGCAACGCATGTAATGCAAATGCTATCGTGCAGATATGATAAATAATTTTAGGGCAAGTAAACTATGATAAATGGTACAAATATATGGACAAAGATGTTAAACATACTCGTACATGGCATTACCCCAAACGTAAGAAACGTGATAAAGCAATAGATAATTACTAAATATAATTTTTTGATGACAAAATAGATTCCTAATAGTATATACAACAATGTATCTCATTCTCAACAGTAAAATTATAACGAATTGGCTTAGAATTTTACAACAGTTCGAGAAAGCTTATGGAAGAAAACCAACGCAAAGGGATTAGGGAATTAAAACTGAAGAAAGGCTCGACCACAAGTTACATAAAAAGTTTCGAGAGTTGCTCTACGTTTTGGTAAAATTTCCAAACAATATTACTAGCAACGGGAATAAAGATATCTTCTTACAAACTTGTGCTTTCAACAGTTATATCAAAAGTAGGCTTTACCTTGGCTTTACATAAGGTTCTTTTTCATTGATTACTTTTATGTTAAATTGGAATTACAAATGAAGTCTATGTGTTCTGATTCTTTAATTAAGTTGTCTTTTACACGTGTTTGGTGTGTAGGTACGTGCTCAATTTTTTAGGTAAATAATAGGTTCGAATGAGATACCATATTGAAAATCACATAAATGTTTAGGGCTTTGCTTGTATTTAGCGAAATATCTACCAAATAATAAAATTGTCCCCTCCCTGGAAGGGTGAAACGTTCAAGTAGTAGATTAGTATTTGACGACCAAATATTTGCACACCTATTGATATACTTCTAGGTAAAAAAACATATTACATGCGTTCATGTATAGATAATTATTACAGAATATGTAACTTGTAATCTTAAAAATAAATGCGGCGAATTGAGAATCTTCTCCTTTTTGAAAGTCGGCAAAAATTCATTAACAGAATCTCCACTTACATAATATTATCGTAAATCCCTAATCAATCAAAACTATCTTAACCGTGGCTATTTTTAACTAAACAAGATAAGGCAAGGTCGGTGTAATATAAACTGACAGTCAAAAGGCTGATAATGTGATAAATGATATTATTAAGATGACAACGATAATGTATCGCGACATGATCGCAACCTTGTTCGGAGATGGCAACGGCCATTGAGTTATATTAGTTCTCCTAACGCAAAAAGAAACGCACCTGCCTAATTATTATACAAATATGTTATGGAAATGTGATATATATTTTTTAAGTAAGCAATACATTATTTATCGTATTTACTCTTATATCAATACTATAAGAACAGTTAGATATGTGATAAAGGTAGCGATATTATTAAATTAAAAAAATAAAAGGAATGTAGATGATCAGAAGCAGAAGTGCAGAAGTGTACCAGGCTGTGGGCCAGCAGTGAAAAATGGCGATTGCTCGTGAGACCACATGTCAGCCATTAACGCCGTCACTTCTTGATTACCGCTCTGAAGAAGTAGAAGGATATAAGGCGCAGAGACAATTTAATGAATAACACGGTAAAGCACGATTATTATTGTGGAAGCCGTTTTTATAAACATTGTTGCCTCTAGTACAACATGGCACCTCACTGGCTAATGGCTAATGGCTATACCTAGCACTTTTGTGTTTCGGTGTCTGTTTGCATGGGCTTACTGTGCTATGCTATGCAGCATATATATTAGCAATCTTTATAAACAAAAGCAAATATTCAATGACGCATTTGGTTTCTATGAAAATGCTTTTACTACAGGTCAGATTTCTTTAAAGGAATCAGATATTAAAATAACTATGAGTGAGCAAGGTTCTATTAGATAGAATTCAAAAGCAATAGAATTCATCTACCATCGCTACTACATATTTGATATTGTGTCTATTAAATACTATTAAATAAGGCATTAAGGGAAACTATATGAAGTACCTAAAGAACTAACGAATTATAGGTTCAAATCCTGCCGATTCCGCAATTTTGATATGTATATAAGAATTTTTTACCCAAGTATATGTGAGGTATTGTTGAATAGAGAACTTTTGACAGAACACAAAATTAGCTAACACGAACATCAAGGATTTCCTCTGAAAAGAAAGAAAAAGTTTCTTACTCGAGGTCTTCATAGTCTTTTTGTCTATCAAATATCAATCCTAAACACCACCAACAAGAAACTTACACTTTACTTAGAAACTAATGTAGGACCTTTCCTTTGTCACAGCTTGCAAGTGTGTCAATAGCACAGGAGTTGGAATCGTTCAGGTAGCTACGTCCGCGAATGCCTCCATATGGTTTATTCATAACCACGTTTCGAACCACGTGAGCACGTGAAGGTATTCTTTTATTCATAATCATACTACTACCAGTTAACAGAGTGTATAGAGTAGGTAGGTAGTTAGAGGTACGTCACCTAAAGGGTGTGATAAATTTTTTGAAAAAAGCAATGAAAACCCCTTTATTTGGAGCCACAAATAAAATATGAGAACAAAAATTACCTGATATGGAATTTAAAAAGAAGGAAATTTGTCAAACAAGTATTTGAACCCGAAAATGGTCTTACTGTGATATTAGGATGCTGTACCTACCTATAGGTCAGAGCGCTGATCTTACGTGAGTCCATCTTTTAAATAACGGTGCCATAAATTCGAAATAAGTTAAATTTTAATATCAACTAACAATCTATAGGTACCTACTTATTTACTTACCAATATTATAAATGTGAAAGTTTGGATGGATGGATGGATGTTAGTTACTCAATCACGCCAGAACGGCTGAACGGGTCTGTATGACATTTGACACAGATATAGATTACAGTCTGGAATAACACATAGGAAACTTTTTATACCGGAAAATTAAAGAGTTCCCGCGGGAACCAAAAAGCCTCGATCTACGCGGGCGAAGTCACAGGCATCAGTTAGTGTTTTCATAATATCTAATGTGGCTCATAAACTATTAAAACATCATTTAAGCTGTGTTAAAGCTAAAATTGTTTTGTTCCATAACTTCATCCATATAGGTACTCAATACTCTTACATACTTTCGTTGTCTATAACCAGTAAACAAGAGTTTCAAGTTTCAATGCGCTTGACCGACAAGTGGAGTCACTTTCTATTATTCCAAGTAGAAATAAGTAGGTAGGTATAAGGCAATCTTGAGCATCTGATGGACCTGTCAGCGGGTAGGTACATGGCATCTCGCAATAATGTGAATCGATTTGAAACTTACATGGAAACGTTTGAGTAACAACTTGTATGGGCAACTAAATATTTGTTTATGGGTTTACTGACATAGGTTCCTCTGATAGTACTAGATGATGCTCGCGACTTCGTTCGCATAGATTTAGATTTTTAAAATCCCACGATGGACCATGAAAAGTTAGCAGACAGACACCCTTTCGCATCCTATACGGATATTTTTGCATCAGTTTAGTCAGGTTTTACATAGCGGTCGAACAAAAATCTATCAATGATTAATGTTGGGTGAATATTTGGCGAGTAACAAGCAAATCAAATACCCTTTAGGGTAAACAAAGCACCGGGAATTTCAAACAAACCCATTGTTTGTGAACGGTGTATACCTACAGTTCTTGATCGATACCTAAGTACTTATATGGTTACATCAGGAATGATCCACATTTGGAGACAGGTTTCACGATTTAAGCTGGTTACTGGAGTGAAGCTTATTGCTTAATCTTAATTAAATAATAATGTCGACATAGTTAGCGGCTCATTAATTTTAACAGGCGTAGGTTTTAGTGATATAATATAGACTCACAATAACTAGGTACGTTAAACCAAGTTGGTGATACAGGTAGGCTACCGAATTTCGATACCCAAAAGCACGTTAACCCGGTTCTGATTATTCTCATCAAAATCTAATATAATAAATGCGACAGTGTGGTTGTTTGTTGGTTTGTTAGTTTGTCCTTCAATCACGCCGCAACGGAGCATAGGATCGACGTAATTTTTGGCATAGGTATAGGACCTGGAGAGTGACATAGGCTACTTTTATCCCGGAAAATTAAGGAGTTCCCGAGTATTAAAATAAAACTTAAACCGCGCGGACGAACTCCCGGGCATTAGCTAGTCTAATATAAATCATTCTAAACCACTCAGAGTCTCTTAATTATTACTTAAAGAACTCCTAAATATGGATTTTGTATTGAAATCTATACTAAGAAGTTCATAATGATTAAGCGAAATTGAGTGCCATCAATAAAAGTTGACATAGTATGTTTAGTCAATTCGTATGCGAAAACCTAAGAACCGACTGCACGCCCTAAAAAACTACAACTATTATGTGATTAATGGAAAGGTGTGACCCTCAGCAATGAGGAATATCTACTAGCTATGCACTAGTTACACACTAAACAGTTCGTCAATATTATTTGGCTATACCTACGTGTTAACAAAGAGTTTACCGAGTTAGAGCTTCGTAATTACGTACTGTACTATTAACGAGCTAAGAACTCAGGATACATCACTGGGGACCAGTATTTAATGGAGTAACTTGTTCACTAATTGCAGCTAACTCTACAGTTTAAATTATCTACTGCATGCGTGAAGGGAATAATTAAAACAAGCGTAAGTAGCTCTCTCTGGTTGGTACTTACCTACTACATATCGAGGTGATAAGATAGCTAAGCTTTACAGAATTCCAGGCGGTCTTTTCCATATATTCGTCTCGCCCAGAGGCATAGTTTTGTTTTTAGAGTAGCAATATCAACGCTATGAGGTAAAGTGTGTACAAAAAGTGTGTGTGTGAAGTAGCCTTACTTAAAGAGTTGAAGTTTTTATCAAGAAGACTCGGATCTACATATTCAGCCTTAGTGCTTTGACCCCTATGTATTATTGCTCTCTCCTACCGAGGAGATCAGATGTAACACTTCAAAAATCTTGAATCACAAAGATTTTCTCACTTGCCCTCTTTTTAAAGATGTTAACTGAGGATGTTTAACGTTACATGAGCTGAAATCCAACAAGTTGCAATATTCCTTAGTT
Source organism: Erebia palarica (assembly GCA_964035005.1). Taxonomy (NCBI): domain Eukaryota; kingdom Metazoa; phylum Arthropoda; class Insecta; order Lepidoptera; family Nymphalidae; genus Erebia; species Erebia palarica. The sequence continues at coordinate 53,162,562 of OZ035983.1, forward strand.
ATTTCACTGCACCTGCATACATTCTATCTAACTTTATTGCGAAAGCTCTTTGTCGGACACAAATCATCATGGATTGTACCGTGTACCACCTGACCTTTCGCATTGTCCAAGAATTGGCTAATAGATGCAATGAGCATCGCACCTTATCTTACTTATCGATAAAATCACGTGAACTTAGGTGATAACATAAAGTGACTGTATTCATATATGCAAAGATGTAAAAAAAATACTTTATATTATTTTTAGATAGACAAGTAGGTATTTCTCAAGTCAATTTAATGGATTTTCCCCATTTAATTGAAGTTCGGCCTAGTCTGCCAATCCTAAATGTGATATATCTACCAATATTATCATCACATTTAGCTTGCAGGAGGACATTTACTTGACTCAATAAAAATTAGCAGTTTAAAGCTAAATATTTCGCAAACGGATCCCTGAATCGAAAAATGATGTTGGCCATTGGTGTAGAATTTTAGTACGGTCTATGTGTTGAACCCACAATCTTTTTATGACCTATCCAACGACACCCCACAGTCCCCACCATGGGATAGACAAGAAATAAAAATTCATTTTCACTTGACGTGCAGAGGAGATGTATGTGATTGTTGTAAGATATATTATTAAAACCAAAGTTGCACACTTTATTATTTTTATTTTAATAAGTATTTTAGATTTAACAAAAATGTTTGGCTGTTGCCGTCTGCCATAGAGCGAGGAAAACAGGGAAAGACCGGGGTGACAGATGACAGATGCTATTTTCCAAATGTTGCGTTCGCCGTTCAGAAACTCACAATATTCAAGAATGAATTGTACTATATGCTTTTATAATTTTGTTTCAATTTAATTTTAATATTAAACAGAGGTACCCTTATTATATTAGTTATTTTTATTCAAAATTTTATATTACGACTGTGTCTGCATTAATAATATTTATATCCATTCAAAATTACAGCCTCTTTCTAGTGCTAACAGCCCTCTGAGCTAAGCCACGGACGGATAGACGGGCGAACATGGCGAAACTATAAGGGTTCCTTGTTGACTACGAAACCCTAAAAACCTACCTACCCGCGGGAGAGATATCGTTAGATAAAACCGGATTGCCGGCTGCTGTTTGTTATAATAAAGCCCAGAGCGAGTTTCAAATAAAATACAACTATATTTCTCACGTTCACAAACTTGCATGCATAATCTTCCAGTTAACAAGAGGGAGGTCTTGAGCTCAAAAGATTTGTCATCGAAAATATATCAATAGAAAACAATAGTTGTGAAACTGCGCCAGCAAGGTCGGTAGCATATTGTAACAACAAATCTCATAGCTTGCATTCTTCCTGCCTTCACCGGTCTACCTTGAATATTGCTTGAATAGCTCTGGTTGCAATTCTAGGATCGTCGAAACATATTATCTTGAAATATCCCAATTGCTTCTGTTGATCATACAAGTGCTATAGTGGTATCTGTCTGCTACGTTTTTATTGGCCATCTGTTCAACCTATTGTGACGAAATTTGCTGGAGAGATGAGTTTTATTCCGGGAATGGAGTGGACTTGAAAATAAGATTTTTTAATCAAAGAAAATCAAAGAGTTCCACAGGGAATTTTTCAAAAAAACCAAATCCCGGCGAGCGAATTTGCTATATAATTTTACTAATTACCTAAGTATATGCGGCATTACCCAACTCGAATTTTCTCCCACTGGAGTTGCTCAAAATCATTTTTGTACCTATTTCCAAAACAGTTTACATTTATTTGATTCAAGAATTCAAATTTTTCGTAAGCTAGGCGTAGGTCAGCCTTTGTTCAAGGAAAAGTAGCACCAAACGTAGATATACAGACTTTCTCCCAAAAGGATCACCTTGCCTTATAATTGCGCCCTTTTTTCCTACTTAACAATTCAGACTAGAGCTTGGGCCCTCTCCGTGATATTCAAAACTCAATTTTGCTACAGCGCGCTTGAAACATCGAAGTGTGTACTTGTTTAACGTATCGTATACTTTACCTTGAATTAAGACTGGTGTTTGTAGACGAGGGCAGTATGCAGTGGTTTCTTTAGAGTTTTCTGTATATAAAATGCAAAAGAAAGCCCTCTAATAACTATAATACGGAGTCTGTCTGTCTACCGTTTTGTTCGTCTGTATGTCACGCGACTCTAACTCGTATAAAGCAGCTCTCACCACGGACTCTCGAAAACTGTACTCCCCACCACTGACCCATATTATGTCCTCTTATATGCTACTATGTACAATACTATTACACTGGCGATACTAGGCATACTAGGTGAGGTTGAATCACAGTTAACCCCCAGGTTCAACGTCGACCTTTCGAATGAAGGTTGAAAGAAAAATGAAAAATTGTATTTCACTTCCTAAAGTATTTTTACATACACATTTGCTCGAAATGTTGATCAGTACCTACATTGCAGTGTGTGGATTTATTATTATTAGTGAGTCAATTTTAGCTAAGAGTTTTTGTCTTCTTGTAATTTTAAAAAATAAGTCAGAATAATCATACCGTATTTTCAGATCCTCCATCAGATAAATCAGATACTTTCCGAAGAATGGCAAATGTATTTCGGTCACTTTCAGTTTCATAAGTTCAGTTACTACAAAAAATGTTAAAAAAATTCGTGTTCATTTAGAAATGAACACGAAAGCAAACGGTGAGCATTTCACGGTATTGAATAAATTTAACAAATGGCTCCGCGAAACACTTGTATTCACAAATTACTGACTTTGAAACTGAGTCTCAAGTTGCTTTGTTGTTGAATTTGCTGATGACGCTACTCGTGATTTTCATATTATAATTTCGTAACTGTACCTACCTAATCTAAGAATTATTAAAACAAATAAGAATTCTTGTTGTTAACATTACCGTGCATGTAATATGGACCTAATTAGGATCGTAGGGACGGGCACAATCTCAATTGAAGATTTGTTTTTCTTAATTATAAATATAAAAGAAATGTCTGTCTGTGCTACGCTTTAACGGCCCATCTTTTCAACTGATTTTGATGAAATTTGGTATGTAGTTAGGTTACATCCCGCGTAAGGATTTTAATAAGCATAGGCTATCCCGGAAGATTCCTGCATCTATGATTAGATGCGGGAATTCTCCGGGATAAGCCTTCTGACATATACATATACATATATGTCAGATGATATGGGATATTTTCTAACGAAAATAAAATGGTATTTCGAACCAGTAGTAGATTCATTCATACTCACAAGTAAATGTGCTACGGAAAGGATGTACATGACTCGTATATCGACGATTCAAAAACACTTGTTATTAGTTTGAATAAAAAAACATTTTGATTTCATATCACAAACAATTATACAAGTAGCTTGTATTTTTAAGCTGACTTACAACTTCATGCCCATCTGTGTTTCTTTGCTTTACCATCATCATAATTCCTCCGCAGTTGTTACTCATATTAATTCTGTGAATCATAATTCTGCAGATGTTTAAAGTAATATAACCAAAAATCGGTAATAACCTAGTGTTTAGACCTGGGCCTCCTGTTTGACTTTGGGGGCTTCGGGATTCGATCCCTATATGTATATATACTAGGTGCGCAGAACGCACCTCTTATCATAGTGCAAATGTAACCTGCATGCCCGAAAGTTTAAATCAAATCAAAACAAATCAAATGTTTTTTACTGAAATAAACTTTTAAAATTGTTTTTGAATCGTCGAGTGAATCTACCGCTGATTCGGAATGAGATTCCTACCGAGAAAGTAGATTCAATCGGTGATTGTTCTGTAAAAAAATAAAAATTACAATAATAGTACTTAACATTTTTAATTATGTAAATGTAGTATTTAATAAATTCTTACTTTTAATGGACTTTTTATAGTTGTGTGAAGGCTCTAAATCATGGTGGACTAGGGCCAAACCCTTCTCATTCTGGGAGGAGACTCGTGTTCAGTAGTGGGCCGACGACGATGGATTAAAACTTGAAAATATATGATGATGAATGATAGGAGATTATAACCGCTAGTTACTGATAATAAAACTTTCATCAACGTCAGTCCACTAAGAGATAAGGACCCAAATTATTGATCGAAGTATTGTATTCTAATTTACACACGACAGATCACACAATGTACCCACTATAGGTGTACCCCTATTATGTATAACCTAAGGTAAGATTCTTTTGTTATCCAAATTAATAGTGATTGATTACTACGCCGCGTGCCAATGATGATCTAAGATCTTCCATACAGACCACAACCATGTTTGTTTGATTTTTAAATAAATACATCCGTTTAATATGCAAATGTAGTTCGTTCATTGCGACTCGTACGTAAGACGTTTCTAAAATTCCTAATACTCGCGTATGATGGCTCCTTTTGATCTATTTAACTCAAGGAACTGCACATAATAACATCCTTTATCTCGGCTGCTCGCTCTATTCTCAAGCACTCAGCTCCATTCCGCATTCCCAGCGAGCGGTTAGCTAATGTCCACTATATATCTAACTTAATGTAAATGGTCTGCGGCCTAACTCCTACAGGTTTACGATCGCATAACGCAATGCTCAGTCCAACTAAGTACGTGGGTACTTCTGAATATATTGCATAATATTCAAACCGGTGCGGCGAACTAATGGAATTCGCATACTACAACTCTACTTACAAATCCGTCAAGTCGAATTTGGAAGGCGTCCTCAACTCACATATTCGGAGTATTCTCAAAGCGCGAGGGAAATTATACAGGACCTGACTGACGTGCTTTGATAGCTCGTCAGAAAAGCTCGATTATGAATAATTTAACGACGTCCCTGGCGCAGTATTGAGCGCTGTTGTCTTAACATTCCGGGTTCGATCCCTGACAGGCATATCAATTCAGGCAGGTAAGGGGGTCAATTTGCGAATTTATAATTTCTGAATTTTCCCTGGTTTGGCCTGGTGGGAGGCTTTGGCCGTGGCTGGTTACCACCCTATCAGTAAAGATGTGCCGCAAAGCGATTTAGCGTTCCGGTACAATGCCGTGTTGCAAGTTTTATTTAACTGCCATGCCACTAACAAGTTAGCCCGCTACCATCTTAGGCCGCATCATCACTTACCATCAGGTGAGATCGCAGTCAAGGGCTAACTAGTAGTGGATAAAAAAAATTCAACACCGTGGTGTGCGACGCCACGAGTAAAACCGTCGTAATCTTTGCCACAATCGTATGACTTGGCCTCCGATCAAAGCCTTTTCTTTGCTGCCATTGCTAAACCAACAGCACTGTTTAAATAGTAAATAATGTCCTCCCGACCGAATTTCGGTCACGGCCGCCAATCTCCAGAGAAATTAGCCATCTGCGCGGGAGATATTATAGTGCACAAGTGTGTGCGCAAATACAGGTGCACTCTCTGTTCCTTTACTCTCATAGCCCGATGGGCCGGAAAATCGGACACAACCGGAGAGAGATCAGGCGCAGGACCGATAGCTTTACGTGCTCTCTGAGGCACGGGGGTGAAACACGGCCAACTTCCTAACTCCGGGCCAGTACCGAGAATATTCTTGTCAGAAAAACCCAATACTTGTAATGGCCCGACCCGGGACTCAAACCCGGGACCTCCGCAGCCGCAGTCGAACATGCAAACTAGATCAACGAGGCAGTCAAAACTAAATAAATTTATTAATATAAATAAATAGTTACCTCCTGAAGTACTAAACAGTTATGTATAGTTAGACATCAAAACAGTGAATGACCGAATGCAACGCAATTTTCAGTAAATACGGATGACGTCATCGGATGCGGTAAAGAAATGTGAATTACATCAGCCACAACAGCTGCATTAATTCGGCGTGTGGAACTGATGAAGTAATTCCTATTTCCAGTGCTGAAAAACTGACTCTTGCTTTAGTATATCAGCTTTAGTATATCTACATCTAGTTATAATTAGTATTCTGTGTCTCTAATAAGGAATAATCTGAAATAACAACTGAAGTTAGATATATATCTGCTCATAGTCCACGGTCTATAAAAACTCGTACTCAGTAACATAATTAACTGCAAATAGTAAAATCCGCGACCTTATTTATCCCTAAGACCGCAATCTTTAGAAGAACTAGCTTGATAATAGATGTAGCCTTGTCTTGGCTTACTGCAGGAATAAAGCTGAAAGAGCCGCATATCATATCGTCGCTTTTCTGACGAAAGGACCTATCTGACACTTTTGACGTAACTGCACTAAATACATCATAATTTACTTTTGATTCTCTATTGATCTGTATTATCGACGTTTTAATTACTTCTACCATTTACTGGCCAGGACCTTTGATAGCATGGCGTATATGCGCTCATTTGCGAAAAGGAAATGTTAGCATGCCGATTGCCAGTCGCGGACCTACTCGTAGTTTAAATACCTATTGTAGGGAAGGTTTAAGTATTGCGCCTAATTAAATGCGATTTAATACAGGTGTCCGCAAATATTATTCAACTAAAAGTAAGCAAAGCATCCAATTAAAAGTAGGTAAAGGTACATACCATTGCAAGCTAAATTTTGAATAGCAAATAAAATTATTCGTCTCTCTAGGTGATGATTGGGCGAACTAGATCAGAAGTCGACGCAACGTCACGTCGCGCTCTTCAATTAAGGCCACTTTATGCAAACACCATGTTTCCAATTCCATCCTATATTTATGTATTCGGTATTCATAATTTTGGCACGATCTAATATTATTATGCGTCCTAATTTAACCTCAGCATGTTATTCAATCCGGAAAATTGCTTTCTTTGATTCCAATATAATTTTCTATATAGATACTACCTACTTATGTACCTATACTTTTAATACATATGTTTAATGCAATTGTCCCCCATTTTCAGTTAAAAAATTGTATGTGGCTCACAACCTTTATTCCTTCCTTTCATAATCCTAATAATATATTTCCAAGTTGGTTAAAATGCTCGAAGCTTTCAAGCTCTTCAATAAGTTGTTTTATTGTACCTTGATTTTTAAAAGGACGTCAGTACAGGATACTACTAGAATAGTTATTGTTTTGTTTAGCAGCAAAAAATAACAAGTAATTTTGGATTGTATTAATTTGGAAAGAAAACAACGCTGTTTTCGAAGCAGTTGAAGTTTTCCTGCAAACATTGTTACGTGTTTCTAAACATGGAACAGTGGAGTGCCTTCAGCAATATAATGTATTGAACGTCGACATTTTCTGTCTTCAATAGTTTTCCCATTTTTCCTCATATAAGTAAATTGACAGGATACTTAATTGTATTGACAGGATTTAACTTTTCTCTCATAAGCTATCAAGATGCAAGACGCAAAGCTCTTTCGAGTACTATTTTGAAATACTTCTGTTACCATAATGACAAGGTGTTGAATTTGACTATACAAAATTCATATCACAAGTAATTTTCCTAACTGTAAATGTAACAATAATATACGTCATTTAAAGGTACTAACTATTAACCTTATTTAAAAGCTGTTTAAACAAAAATGCCAAAATGGCAAAAATTTGGCAGCAATTCCGTGCTAGTCAACCTAGCTGATCCTTTGTTCAAAATGTGCCAGTCCTTCAATCACCAGAAATAAATCAAATAACAACGTCACAAGAATCGGGATCCATACGTAAAGAGTAGCTATACCCAATTTGCGTGTACCTGTAATGTAAGTACCTACATTGAATTTATAATGACTGAACGCCATAAAAGATTTAAGTAGGTACGTCATTATATACGCATAGTATCACATTTATCTTGTCACGTAAACAAACAATGCTGAAGCCTCCGGAGTCTTCTGTACAGAATGAGATTATCATTCGCGGCATCGCTGCACGGTCAGGGAATGCCATTGTTCAAACTTGATCTTTCGAATATGAATGTCACTTTCTTCCTATTGTTTTCACCTAAATACTTTCAGTAAAAATTATGTACTATGAAACGGAAACCTCTCATTCGTAAACAATTACGCACCCGCGTGTTTAATGCGTTTTATGATATAGTCCTATATAACGTAGAGCTTAAAGTCAAATTGCGCAGTTTGAATGACATTAGCAGGTATGATTAAGTATAAATAAAAAAGGATAATAATATTTATACTAACTTAAAAAGGCATATAATTGTCATACATTTAAATCTAGCATATATATTATTTTAATTTAACCTAATTTTAGAAAACCTTGTATGGTTACGTTTTAGCCTTTAGAGTGACGCATCTTACAATAACATTTATTTATAAATAAAGTCAATCCAAAAATTTATATCCGATTAGGTGTGCATCTGTAATCAGCATATGACCTATATTTTAACTCATGGTGATGGTACATTTTAGTGAAATCTATTTGGAAAAAGCTGGGAAGGGATTTCGGGTTGTGCCGATGGTTGACAATGAAAAATATAAAGCCTTGAGGAGGATGCGCAGTATTGATAAACGAAGGTAGATACGTACGGCCTCTGTTTCAGCTGATATCTCTGACGCATTGTAGCTTAGACAACAGCTGATCTCCCAATCGCTGTACTATTGAGAGTAATCACCGATCTTTTTTCACATGAGCCATGAAGTCATCCAACCATGCGGGCGTGGATGTACGGACCGAGCGCGACTGATGTAATTCAATTCAAGTTCAATGTAAGTACTGTGGGTACTGGGTGTCAATTGTGTTTGTGGATGTTTTAGAAACTGCACAATTCGCGCGGAAATTATCAGGTTACTATGTTATTAAGCATTACCGCTAAACGTGTATCGAGCGGTCGACGGGGCGCGCGACTGCCGGCGCCCGCGCAACTCGTCGTCGCGTCCCAACACCAGCGGGCCGTATCAAACACCACAGTGCAATCAATTTATGCAAATTACCGACGGGATGGGACTGGACACGAATAAATTGGCTATCAAGAACAGCAATGGTCGGATATATATAAGTGCCGTAGGGGCATGAAATATAATCCTTTGCAAGCGCACACGCATAACAAATACCTACGTGCGTTGGAACGTAGGTAATTGGTGTAATTTTTCTTTTATACTCCTGCTATGGATCTGGTATTTAAAAGCTTGGTGAAAAATTGATTTTCGACGAGAGATAAAAGCTTAATTTTTAAATTGCATATTCGTGTAGCTTTACATTTATCGCTTGCAAATTATAATACATAATCAGTTTACGATTAATTACAGCCTTCAACGCTGGTTATGACCGTTTTGTGCCGGAAAAAAGAAGTTTCCAACTATAGGTAGACCCTTACATATTTTATAGCTGATCGCACATTTAATTAGTGCATGAACCAATTATTCTATTCTAGATTTAAAACTTATAATAAAATTTACAGTTTACAATTACAATTGACAGTGATCCCAATTTTCATTTTGGTGATGAGTTATGCAGATTTTAGGAGACGGACGACGGAACTCTTCAACGGACAACAGCTGTTGAACTCATGATTAGTGCAATTGTTTAGCAAAAACAAAAAAGTATTTCAACCGGAACACTGAAGTCTGTTTAGTTTTTTACATGCCATTATATAAGTTAGACTCAAACGGTCTTATCACGAAAAAAGTTAAACAAGTTTCTGATGGCTAAATTGAGGTTTTTACAGTTTTTGCATGGGAAATCTGCCATGGCAAAATTAATACGCGTTTTCAAAGTTTGTTTAAAGTGTTATGGTAAGACCGTTTTGCAGATTTCAAAGATTGCGTAATGTGGCTCTATTCAGGTGGCGCCCAAATAAGTGATTTCGTGTAGTCTGTCAAAAGTGGAACACTGTCACAACACGTCAGTCTTTTTGGCCGGCGGTTCCGCTCCGGTGAGCCTGTTATGAGTTATCGCCTCGTCCAATTTGAGTAATACACGAACTGTATACCACAAAATAGACATACCTACTTAATTACCATAATTTGACGACCTCCCTGGTGCAGTGTTGAGCGCTGTTGCCTTAACGTGGGAGGCCCCGCGGGTTCGATCCCCGGCAGGGTCAATTTGGGAATTTATAATTTCTGAATTTTCTCTGGTCTGGTCTGGCGGGAGAGGCTTCGGCCGTGGCTAGTTACCACTCTACGGCAAAGACATACCATCTAGCGATTAAACGTTCCGGTACGATGCCGTTTAGGGGTATGGGTTTTATATAACTACCATACCACTAACAGGTTAGCCCACTACCATCTTAGCATCATTTACCATCAGATGAGATCGCAGTCAAGGGCTAAGTCGTAGTGGAATTAAAAAAAAGTTCATTATTCCGAAATCTGACTTTACTTATATGTGGTGCAAGTCACACGAAAGAGTCACAATACACGAGGCTTTGAATTGTCCCAACTCCCAACCACTCCAAGGAACGAGATTCCTGTTATCACCAATAGAAACCGGTCCTAATAGTCTGTACCTATAATAATTGATACGGGCACTGATTATGCAGTTGTATAACTATACCTAGGTAATATTAGACCGTGCAAGGTGCAAGGCAAACCGCACATGCGACCGACATATTGCCATTATGGCCATCCGGTATATTTTGATTCATTAGCAACTAGTTGATGCCCGCGACTTCATCCGCGTGGAATAAGTTTTATTAACTCCCACGGGAACTCCTTAATTTTCCGGGATAAAAAGGTCCCAACTTTACCTATCAATGCAAAAAATCCAGCCGATCCGTTGCTCTGTTGCAACGTGTTTGAAGGACAAACCAACATACAAACATACTATCGCATTTATAATGTTAGTATTATTCGTGGAGTGTGACCTAACCAAGTTTTGGGCAACAGCGATCAATCTAAACGGAGAATATCGAGATATTATAGTGCACAAGTGTGTGCGCAAATACTAGTCATTCAAATTCTCTCACTCTCTTCCTTAACTCACCTTGCGTATATTTCTAAGAGACAGCAATTGAACACGACCGGAGAGAGTCTGTGAGGTCAGACGCAGGTTGTAGAACCGATAGCTTTGTATGATTTCCGAGGCATGGGGAACACGGCACACCCCTCACAACCAACTGCCTAATTCAGAGCTGCTACTGGGTAGGGACAGCTGGACCCTAAATTCAGATACTTTTCTTTTCATAATAAGTACAGATATTTTATACGCTGCACAAATTGATGAACGCACCTATACGTTTGGAATCTAAATACATAAAAGGAAAAGGTGGAAAAGGTTACTGATACTGACTGAATGACTGATCTATCAACCTAGAAAACGTAGCAGACACTTAGACATTTATAATATTGGTATGGAACTCTAAATTACTTACCTACATAAAACTCTTATGTAAGTTACATACCAAGATGTGTGTTGGTACACATGTATTAGTTAAGTGGATACTTAAATCTTTCATTAAGTATGTAAATAATATATCATTTAACATAATTTTAGATATTATTGTTAGATACAGCAAGTAGTACGTAATCTTACAAGGGAACCTCACGACCAAGAGAAAGGTGCCATCGAAAGTGTTCGGTTGTGCCGATCGTTAACCGAAACCGCAGCACCGTTAAGCCGATAACTCGATACCGTGCCGAATATGTGCATTATTGTTAAAATCAGATAGGTAGAGTGATAGATAGATAGATAGATAAACCTTTATTGATACACAAGACATACAGTCAGTCAGATCAGTGAGTAACATTGCGTCAGTATTACGAAATCGGAAATAACTACAAGGAATATAAGCTTACTAACATATTATGTAACCTCAATTATGAAACAACTGAGAACCTTTTAAGAAATAAAAATTAAATAAATAGTAATCCATTCATTCACTTTTCACACACACACACACACACACACACACACACACACACACACACACACACACACACACACACACACACACACACACACACACACACACACACACACACACGCACGCACGCACACATATACACGCACACACATACGCACTTCAAGAACTCGCTAGAACTTATAAATTGCACAAAATTGTATTTCTAACTCTATGAATATTGTTATGATAAATAAGGCATAGGTGGTTATCCAGCAGATGTGTACGTTTTTTTTTGTTTTATTTTACCTAATGTGTTTTTTATCCCTTTTGTTACTTTAGAATTAGATTAATTTGGAAGAGACTGGCCCCCAAGTCACGGTTACATTCTAGTCCAGGGTAATATAAGGAAATTGTACATTCTGTTTGAATAAATAAAGATTTTTATTATTATTTACATGAATTTAACTCTCACACCCGCATACAAAATAAATACATATATGAGTTATTATTATTATTATTATTATAATTATATGATGCCTGCGATTACAGTAATACTAAATTTAAATTATAGCTTTATTCATAATGATTCGATTGAAATACTTAAGTTTTATTTTAAATTAAATTATGTATAGCTTTATTCATAACGACTCGATCGACACACTTACTCAAAAGTTTTATAAATGGTACCAAAGTGAGTATTATTGTTTACATAAGTACAGTGTCGTATTACTTAGACCACCCACGAAGGCCCCTGCTGAAGAGCCGCAAGATGGTCATGTGAAGGAAGAGTTATAATATTAATTAACAATTAATATTAGTCGTATAGCAGCTAGCCAGTTGCAAGCTAACAGAGAAAATCCAGTGCCGTAAACACGAAAAAAACCACTTCCAATTTCACGACCCAGAGGATAATGGCAGAATTTTTTCAGTAGTTTATTCAAAAAAACAGAGACAATGTCTATATCAACATTTTTTATTACTTCTTCGTCCGCGAAGTCGTGTGCATCATCTTCACCTTTTTGGTTCCCGCGGGAACTCTTATTATGTTATTCCAGACTATATTATCTATGTCTTTGCCAAAATTAAACCAGATACGTTCAGCCCTTCTGGCGTTGGGTAATAAACATCCATCCAAACTTTTGCATTTATATTATTAGTATAGACTAGTTGATGTCTTCGTCCTAATGGATCAAGCTTTTTAACTGCCAGAGGAACTCCTTAGTTTTCCGGGATAGCCAATGTCCTTCCCTGGGGTGTAATCTTTCTCTACCTATGCTAAGTCTCACCAAAATGGGTTGAAAAGATGGGCCGTTAAAGCGTAGCAGTCAGACAGACACACTTTCACATTTATAATATTTACGTATGGATGCACGAGAATCAATCGCTAAGAAAAAATATAGCCAGAAGCTTGTCGACTTGGGTCGCATAAGTACCTACCAATAAGAAGTCCACTGACCCCTTCATTATTATGTAAAGCCGAGGCGTAAGACTGAGACTGAATGAAGACTGAACTCAAAGAGCTCTGAACAGATTTCATTCAAGTATTCATCAAATGGAGAAAGAAAAATTCTTAAATTAAATTAATAAAATAATTAAATTATCTCTTGGAGAGGGATCCGGGACGAGTCAGAGTCTAATATTCAAGCATCTAATTAGGTATGATACTTAACCCAAAATATGTATATCATATCACCCGCTTTGTTTGATTTCTTATTGTATATCAGTGTTGACTTGGTGTTGACCTTGTTGTACGTTCTCGTTACAACTCATTTGATATACTTGTTAGCTATTTTGTTAAATTACTTACTTACTCTAAAAACCTATAAAACCCAGCCAGAAATGCAGTCAGTATTCTAGGCACTATCCATAAAATATTAAAAATAAATAACAAGTGCGCAACGACGGTCTTATCACTAAAAGTGATCTATAGATATGGATATAGATTTGGTATTGAAATATGACATCCTTAGGTGATGACATTGATGTAGAATTTGAATACCTAGGTGATGATTAAGCGACTCTAAAGAATATCTAATCGCCTGAGTGAGGTTGAGTGGAGTCAAGGAAATCATGAGTCTTACGTCTTACGTCTTAGAATACGGGTGTACGTAAGTGCGGAAATAACTATTATAAGTTAACTGTTATCTTTTCAATTAAAGAAGAAAATATTGTTATTCCTGAAAATATAGTTGTCGAATTGAGAACCTTTCTTTTTGGATAATCGAGTCGTAAAAAACATGCATTACAAAAAGTATCTAACTGGAAATAAATGGGAACCAAACAAACCGGAATTTATCTATTCATGCAAGTCTAAATACCAGTGTGTAATAGTTAATTAGTAATTAATTATATTTTAGAAGTAATTAGATATGTTTTCGACTGATTAAACTCAGTAATTATAATATTTTTTACAAAATGGACTTTTCACATAGGAAATTATTTTTCACTTTGAACTTAATAGTAACATTTCCTTAATTGTAAACTGCATAAAGAATTATAACTTTACAAATATTGAAGAATAATAAATACATAGTTAATTAATTAGCATAATATTGATAATTAATATAATTATCGATAATATTATCCTCAATATTATTTATGACGGTGTTCAAACACGTTTCCACGTCCGTTTAACTGAGTTTCCAATATGCATATTATCTTGGAAGTGAAATCCACCGTTCGTAAAACCCCCGGGTTAGGTGGAAAGTTAGTAATAACGTACAAATTACTACATCCTCGCGGTTCGACGACCCCGACAATTGCATAGAAACTCGGAGCATTTGTCATTGTAACGTGATATCTTTTACATCTATTAGTATAATAAAACTCCCTTGCGTTTGTAAATAAAGTACCTATCGTCTTCTTTAAGTATTTGTCTTTCTCTTGTAATATTTTGATCTTACTAAGTTACTGCAATCTCACTTGAATGAAGTTAACAAAAGGAATGATCCAACGAAAAGCGCACTAATTCTGAAGAAGGTAAGTCGGTAGCGGATTTATTGGCCCATTTACTCCCGCGATTCCCGCGGGAACTTCTTAATTTTTCGGGATACAAAGTGGCCTGTGTCACTCTCCAGTTCCTCAACTATACCCATGCCAAAAACACGTTGATCCGTTGCTCCGTTGTGGCGTGATTGAAGGACAAACCAATAAACCAATAAACAAACACACTTTCGTATTTATAACATTAGTATTGTTTTTACGTGCCATTGCAATCATCTTTGACTTACTTCTATTTCGCTGTTGCCAGGATCCATCATCGGAGTAATACTATAAATCCATTCAATCACAACAATTGAGTTCGTAACAATGATTGATGTAGTTTTTACATGATAGGGCTACGGGTTACACACTGCATGCACAAATAGGATACAAAGTTATTGTCGAATACAATAGTATTCAATTTTTGGATACCTATTGGTTACCCACGTCAATGCGATTTTCCGGCTGTCTGAACTCTGAATCTCCCGATATACATGGCCATTGCGAATGACATTTTGTAGAACACAGTCTTAATATAACAACTAGCTAACGTCCGCGACTTCGTCTGCGTGGATCGAGGTTTTTTGGTTCCCGCGGGAACTCCTTATTTTTCCGGGATCAAAAGTAACCTATGTGCTATTCCAGACTATTATCTTTACCTTTCAGCCAGATCCCTTCAGCCGTTTGGGCGTGATTGAGTAACAAAAATCCATACAACCATCAAAACTTTCGCATTTATAATATTATAAGTTAATTTAAGTAAAGTATTGAGTGTATATAAGTAAGATAAGTTTTGCTGTGTAAACGAGGTCCTCGCTATTGAAATATTGTGGGATTCGAAACGTAGCTGTATATTTGAGAAATATTCGGGGCATTTAGGTCGACACTTATAAAAAGTTTGAACCTATTCCATAGGTTCACTTTTTCGTTTGAGATTGAATCAGCAATTTATTAGCTATAATCAGCTGGTGTGATTACCTTATCAGTGCCTCCGTACGCTATACATTCTATGACAACATTAATAACAATAATGTCATCCCGACCGAATTTCGGCCACGGTGGCCAATCTCCAGAGAGATTAGCCATCTGCGTGGGAGATATTACAGTGCACAAGTGTCTGCGCAAACACAGGTGCACTCTCTGTTCCTTTACTCTCATAGCCCGATGGGACGGAAATCCGACACGACCGGAGAGAGATCAGGCGCAGGACCGACGGCTTTACGTGCTCGCCGAGGCACGGGGGTGAAACACCGCCCACTTCCTAACTCCGCGCTAGTATTAAGAATTTATTGCCAGAAAAACCCAATACTTGTTATGGCCAGACCCGAGACTCGAACCCGGGACCTCGTCGGTCGCAGTCGAACATGCTAACCACTAGACCAACGAGGCAGTAAATTATAATTTTTATGTTAGTAATGACATTACTAACATAATATACCTACCTAGTACCTGGGTACATTAAAAACCAGCAATTTGTATAGTAGGTATATAAAATAACCAGGTGTTTTCAAAATGCATTTTGGTCGAAAGAGAAAGGAACGTGTAGTGGTGGGCTGTGTTGATTTTATCGTCAAGTGAGGCATGACAGGTTCTTCGTTAAAAAAAACTGTAAAGACGATTGACCTTTTATTAGTTTTCTACTACGTAACTTAGAAGTACCTACTAGTACCTACTAAGTACAATTAAAATTAACTTTAATATATTTTTTTGCCTTTACCTTTAAGGCATATTAATACGTAGGTAGTAGGTACTAGACCAAAATTTTAGAAAAATTATAATAATATACTAGTTCATGCCCCCGACTACGTCCGAGTGGAATAAGGTTTTATAATTCCTACGGGAATTCCTTATTATTCCGGGATAAAAGTAGCCTATGCCACTCTCCAAGTCCTCAACCCATGCTAATAATCAAGTCGATCCGGTGCTCTGTTGCAACATGATTGAAGGACAACCATCAAGCAAACACACTTTTCGCTTACCCACTATCTAGATTACCTACTTAGTTACCCAACCACGTTTTAATAGGTGTTACGTTGTAAATAATTCCATCGAATTGTTTCGTCTCGTCTAATTCGCTTGTAGGGTTTTACACAAAATATCGATTTATTTGACAAAATATATTTAGGTAAATAACTTTTAAATTCCCAAACTAAACTAGAATAACGTTAAAGAACTCGGTAGTATACGCTCCTATCTCATATTCACGTTGTAAATTTAAATGTAGATTCGGTTAAATTAGCGTATCAAGTATCAAGTGTATATTTAAGCGGATACCTCATTAGGTACGTAACCAATTCCAACAGTTTTTGTTGTCATTCCATTGCCATGTTCTAGTGTGGATATTTAGGTACAGTTTTAACATTCTAATGTTTTAATGGTGGCCACGATGATGGAAAGGTGGCCGTTCACCGGAAGACAAGTGATAGACCTCCAGTGGGACTCTATGGGAGGTCCAGATGTCAAGGAGACAGGGCCCTATTACCTTATAGGAATCCTTATTACGAAAAAGCTACATGAACATAGACTATTAATTAAATGCATCATTGTTACTAGGTATATATTGCGACGGTTGATTTTGGCCATTAACGAAAGAGTCAAAGGTGAAAGCAATCGTTATACTGTAGTAATTTTACAAAATTAACCCCAAATGCCATAAAGCCACTCACAACTCGCAAAGAGTCACAAAACAGTAAAGTTGCACAAGAAAAATTAATAGTCGAATACGGCTAGCAGTGGCCAAGTCTATTGATTGAAAAGACAACTTTCTTGAAATAAATAAATTAAGTACCGTACCTGCTAAACATAAATTAAGAAATCTTAATTTTAGATTACGTGTAGTTGTATTTTTGTACAATATCTGAATAAAGTTTGATTTGATAGAACCTAAAAAATACCGTAAAGTAAATACTATAATACCTATAATTTAAATCGCAAGTTGTAAGTTGCTACTTGCAACGTTCCAGGGAAATAGGCGAGGCAATATTCTTTTTAAAATAATATTATCATATATTATAAATCTTGGATTACGGCTATTAAAATCAGTAATTTGGTATATATATATATAGGTAGGTTAGTATGTTTTACCGGAATTTATGTTTGCTTAATTCAGGAATTCTATCCGTTTCCTAGAACAAATTTAGAAATGTAAGAAATATATTTTCTACTTAAATACCTACTTGTGGTCTGTGATTGATGTTTATTTAAACTTTATTCGATGAAAATTGATTTGGTGGTTGAACTTAATCACTTTTGAGTTTACATAGAATTTTTAGTTTGACTTTGTAGCCAGGTCTTTTCCCTGTTTTGGGTTGGTTCGTTTTCCACAGGGCTGGCTAGTCTCTAGGATAAAATTCAAAATGTTATCTGTTATGTAAACAGAGTTGAATAGGTAGGTGGGTACTCTCCAATTTTAAACCCGGTCTACTAAAAGCCAGGAGTCAGAAGTGGACAAACGTTATTGTAATAGAAAATTAGAACAAAAGACACCATTACTCTTCGAAGATTGGCCATGTGACATGTAGTCAAGTATTTGTGAGTGGGTGTCGAAGATAGACATTTATTTTATCAGGAGGAAGCCCTGATTAGACCAAGGATGGTGCAACGACAGATGTCCGTCTTATTCTTAATATCTTAAGTGGCGAACAAACTCTCCCGTCTGTACGTAGGTACGTACTATGTACGTTTATTTGCAAACCTTGAGACATGATTTGTGATAAATAGTTCGAAAGATTAAATCCTACTTCCATAATATTATTATAAATCCTACCTCCATAGTATCTATACTTCTATACTTATTAATTATTAATTAATTAATTAATATTATTAATGCGAAAGTTTAGATGGATGTATGGATGGATGTTTGTTACTCAATCACGCCACAAGGGCTAAACGGATCTGGATGAAATTTTGCACAGAGATAGATTAGAGTCTGGAATAACACATAGGCTACTTTTTTATTCCGGAAAATTTAAGAGTTCCCGCGGGAACCAACCAAGTAGTTGTTAATTCAAAAGGATTTTTCTTTGTTTTTCAATCATGCCGCATAGCAATGAATCAACGTGATGTATTTATTGTATAGGTATAGCTGTAGGACCTGGAGAGCAATAAAGGCTACTTTTATCCAGGAAAATATTGATTTTCCTGGATCCCCTCGGATTATTTCCCCACGATTATTTCGGACGTTCCCCAGGGATTTTTAAAACTTATAGGAACAAGTACTCTTACCTACCTATTTATAGGTTTGTATTTCATCTGTGTTATGATGATGATGATGTAGTTACTTGGTTTATTTTGTTTTATTATCTGATATCTCCTAAAAACACCCCATCCGCGCGAACGCAAGGTACCTACTCGTAATTTCCAAGTATCTGTCGTAAAAGCAGTAAAAGTCAAACCCTCCTCTCGCGTGTCTACTAACCTCACGCAACATTCTCGTAGAACACCAGTGATAATCTGTGAAAAAGTCATCAATAACTCATAGACAACAAACAATCTACCACCCCTATACACTGATTACCCCTATCTGATCCATAACAAAGAATCACACAATTGAAAATATAAATGATGTTATGGTACCTATATCTATCCAGTATTTTCAAAATGATTCGTTTTTAGAATTTAAAATTACCTACTATGCTAAAATAGGTCTTTTTGGGTCAAAGTTTTCGTACAAAATATAGGGAAAGCACCAGAAAACAGAAATCTACTGATACGGTAAGTAATTAACTACCTAATAGGTTTCTATTTTAAAATTCATTAGACACGTATCTACTAGTAGGTAGGTCTTTTTTAAATTTTTGAGTTGATGATGTCTGAAAGGATTTCAGTTTTCAAATAGACGCTGTCGAAGACAACTGTTGATTAATTCATGTCGGCTTACGAGAAGGTACTTAAGTACATACGTACCTTCTTGTACCTTTGTATTTACCTATTCAAGATAAGAAAGAAGAAATATATATTTCAAGGGAATATGGAGCAGATTGTTTCAAAGCGTTGTATTAAAGTCCAATAAAATTTCATTTCCGTCAATAAAATATAACGTACACGTACGTTAGCTCTAGAAAGCTTTGTATTTCTTACAAGGAAAATTACTTTAGTTTTCCAGATAAACATTCGTAATGCAATCGATTTGCACGATCGTGACAATATCTCCGACGTATCTTGATGAAACAACAGCTGAAATGATAACGATTTTTTACCGACTTCCGAAAAAGGAGGAGGTTCTCAATTCGGCACGTATTTTGTTTTTTTTATGCATGTCGGTGATTTGAAAAAAACTTCAGTCCTTAGAGGAAGCTCTCGAGGTGGTCCCATAAAAATTCACACATTTTGTCACAAGCAATAATTTAAATGTAAAAGCACACTATTCAACTTTTTCGATTAATCCCCGAGGATCTCTTAAACCGCAGCGCTATGCAAAAAGTAAAGCCCTCTCTAATCCTGCCACAGTTGGAACTTGGAACGAAGGGGGTGAAGCATAGTCTGATTAAAGTCTCGTACCCACCAAGCTCATCAACACCCACGTTTCACGCGATTTAATGCCATATTTTCTCGAAAAATTAAGATTTTTAATCATTTTTATTTTTATTATTCCCTCAATAGTTAAGCACTGTAAAAGAGATACTTATAAATAACCATGTCTTGTTTTCTAAATTTAATAACTAAAACCTGAATAACGATTGCCCGGTTTAAAACTCTCGAGACTGTGGTGCAAAAACATTACAGGTACTTACTACATAGCAAAACTTCTAAATAACTTTATGTACCTTCCTATTTATAAGTTCTACGCATATGTGCCTGAGTATGTAAATTTAAAAGACTATAATTGAGTGTAGGTTGACCTAAAATTCGCCAACATAAATCAAATAGAAAGTCGTTAAGTATATCAGTTGTTTTCATTTTTAATTACTATTAAGTATTTGCTATACCTGAATTACTATATTTAATAATTATAGTTTCCGGCGTCTAGTTTCGATCAAAATATAACGTAACCGTAAAACGCGTATTTCAAATACCACAACTAAAACAGATAGCTGTCATTTATGCTCTTACAGAAACTTATTATATATATATATATTATTTAATTGTTTCATCTAAAAAATAGAAAAACTCGATTTGAGTCTAAAATCTAAATCAATAAAATAGACTGGTGAAGACATTTATTGTATGAAACATGAATGTATATTACTTAACCTCTCAACTGGACTAATTTCAACTGTCACTTTTTGCACTGTTCCTATTTCGCAACCCGCGCAACTCGCGCCTTAGTACATTTGCACCACTTTTCAGAAATACCTATAAAAAAAGATCTAGACGACCTTTCATGGTTCTGTAAACGGCATTAGCTTTCTAAATAGTTTATCTTCATGAAAGTAATAAATAAAGAAGCTATTGTGTACAATCAACGATATAAAAACGCAAAGAAAGCGACAAAAGTCGCTTTTTTTTTAGAAGAATATTTCTACGATAAAACTTATCTTATTTTTATTGGAATTGAATAAGAAGGCATAAAGAAAGGCTATTTATCACATTTCAGTAAAGATCTGGTCTAATTCTATACAAAAATAAGCAAAATATTCATAACGAAAATGTATAGTTTTCGTATAAAAAGTAGGGTTATGTTTTAGTGATGTGCTACGTACCGAAGTAGATGTCGAAAACTGTCGATACCTAGTTTGCCCAAGATTTTATTGAATGCTTAGAAATAAATGAAAACACTTTTATGTAGCATTGTTTTATTTGCAATATATATATATATATACATACTAGCTGTTGCCCGCGGCTCCGCCCGCGTGAAATTCGGTTTTTCAGTCCCGCGGGAATCTTCTCCATTCCAATTTTCAGCCAAATCGGTTCAGTATTTTTTGCGTAAAAGAGTAAGAAACATTCATACATTACAAACTTTCGCGTTTATAATATTAGTAAGGATAAGGACAGACTAAAAAGTATCTGTTTCTGTCGATCTTAGGTTAAGGTTTCACCACCAAAATTGCGTGCAGGCAATTTTATGGAATAAATAATAAACATTTATTTATATTTCATGCTTTATTTTGTTTTATATACACGACATAAGTGAAAAAAAAAAATTAAGACTAAGTACGAATACGTATACGAATTTGGTGGCCATATCGCGATCTTTTCTAGGCAACCATTTGCTTAAAAATCACTACACTAAAAATATGACCACTTATTGTTATTTAGGAACCCGAACGTGAACATTATTATTACCCCCAGATTACCGATGAGACATTTACTGATGATTATTACATTACAGATGAGATTACCTCCCACTGAACCTCATCATCACCATAAAGCTCCGCCAAAAAATCTGGCGGAGCATCGCCTCTGCTTGGGTACCATGACATCTAAAATTATATAAAAATTTGAACTGTCAAACTAAGGAAAGTACCGTTCTATAATATAAAAATACGAAAATAAGTTATACAGAAAAGACCCAAACTAGAAATGAATCGAACCCACTACCATCTTGACTTAGCCGGCTATTTACCGTATGCACCACGAAGGTCGTCTTTTCTTTCAGCTATATGCTACACTTATTACTAGCGGACACCATGGACGTTTGTCCTGATTGCAGCTCCACCTACCGGGTCCAATTGTTAATCTAAGCAATCCAAGAAATTGTAAACAAACACGTACAAAATATTCCATCACAATCGGTTCAGCCGTTTGACGCACAGTAACATACACACGGACTTAGAAAAAACATTCAGGCAAATATTTATATATTATATACACCTATATGGTCGAAACGATGATGCAAAATGTCGATATCTGAAACGATCGATACCCCGCTCTATAGGTGTATAGCCCTGCAAAGCGTTCACGGCAAAATGTCACAAAAGTGTATACTATTGTGAACCCTAACACCCTACATATAAAGCTTAGATTCGCTTCATTGGAATTTGAATTCCGTAAGCAAACGTTTTTCGTAGCTGTTATAACGGAAACAAGCTTCAGTATTTTCGTTTTATTTACACAATTATACAATTATTTGCGTAAATAACTATTCCAACATGGGTTCTTGCCGTCCATTTCAATCGTATTGAGCGTATTTTTACGGAAATCACATGAAAATGGCAAAAATTATCTCGCCGGTTTACAGTCTCATAGCGATAAAAATATAACGTAATTCAGAAATACAAATACAAAAATAGCTTCATCGTTCTTATAAGACACAAAATACACCTATTTATTGCACAAAACACTGTACTTACCTTGATAAAATAAGTTTCTTTCACGACACTGCACTTGGCGCGTAGAAGATTTATCACAGATCACAGACCATTTTCAAATTTGTTTTGTTTTGTTTTTTTTATTGAAACGTAATTTTTTGAGTATTGCAGAGTATAGTAAATTTTATATAGTTCTCTATGGGCAAAGTTGTTCAAAGGAAAATGAATTCTAACATAAACAAAATTCAGTTTATAGTCGTTCGGACCGGCCGAGCCGCCCGCGGCTCGGCGCCTGTATCGGCGATTTTCGTTTTTTAATAGCCGAGCCGTATACGGCTCGGTGCCGCTCAGCAGGTTTGTCGTAATTACTAGTGATGTAACTATGAAGGTAATTAACTGCATCGCATTACATAACATATTGGTAACTAATATCAGTAGGAAATTATTGTTGTATTGTATTCAATGTCTTCATATGTAGAGCGTACTGAATGGGCACGTAATATTGGAGATAATAGAAAAACATTTACTTATTTAATTCAGTTATTTCTCCTTGGAGTTTTGAAGTGAAACTTCTTTAGCACCGTTGTGATTTGAAAATTCGTAGAGACCAAAAAGCGACACCAAAAAGAGAGAGAAATCATAAATAGAATTTAGCCTGCGAGACAAGAATAGAATACAGGTTATATTTATTTCATTCTCTCGTAGGCTACTTTTCTGAAGTTTTACATCTGCCGTATGTGAATATTCTGAATGCATATTATGAATTAAACTTTGGCTCAAAAATATAATAACAGCTAGCCATCAGACATACGCAAAAACACATATTGATACTCGTTGCAGTATTTTCTTTTATATTTTGAAGGTATACTTACGTACGTACCTGTTATTGAGTACTATGAGATAGCTTGAGTCATAACGTTATCACAAATACCAGACGTGCTCTTATCCCATAAATATCTCATATTATTATGAGATTCGTGTGACAATAGCTTTAAATGTACTTAAAAATGGCGGATGATCCGTCAAGTGCATGAGCCAGACCAACTCGTTTTGCTCTCGTCGCTCTCAATACAACTGATACTGGTTTTGAAGAAGCAATTTGTTTTTTAAAACGGTTTCATGACACTGATCTAGCAACATATTTTAGGTGCTAATAAGGCCTACAAACTGGACTGGAATGAAAGTCAACAAGATCTACTCTAGAGCTCTAGACAAGTGACTCACTGAGCGACGAAAGAATGAAGATAAACTATATAAATCTTAATCAATCATTTGTTAAACAAGTTATTTTGATCGTGAAAATTTTCCACGTTGATTGAAGGTTACAATTATTGAGGATGGCTACATTGTAAACAAACCACTTTGGGTTAGCTTCTTTTTTTTATTGCGTTAAAAAAAAGTCGCCTATGTGTTTACGTCAGGTAGCACGGGTAGTAAATATTGATAACCAAAGATTTTCGACTGCATTTTGAATTATATTAGTTTTTGTTTTATCATGAGGTCGTGAAAATCCATACAGTCGTTTTTGAAATAAACGATACTGATAATACCGACAAACTCGGCGGAGGGACTAGGTTTTATAATAAGTACCTAGTGGCTAAATATATTATGTACTTATCTAGGTACTATCTTAAAATCCTAAACTAGTAATCCTATAGACTCAAGATAATATTAAATTTATATAAATTGGAAAGTAAAAAATAAAATGCATTGAAACGAAAGAACAGTAAGTTATTACATCAGCTATAAAGTGAACAATACAACGACTGTATTACGGCTCTTTACAGAACTCAAATCATTAACTACTCGGGTTTTACAAAAAGGTATAATAGTTAACATTTAACAAGCTAATACGTAACTAACTTCGTAAACGGAACTTTTTTCCTTTAAAAAGTCAAGTTTTGTTATCTGAAATAATCACTATCGAGAAACTAACTTGTTGAATACTTTGATGTTTGTAATAATTATTGTTTTTCGAACTTATTTATGTAATTTATTCACAAATCAGAGAGATATAAACCTTTAACGAACTTTGTCATGACATAAATAGAAAAAAAATTGTATAAATATGACATGTAAGTAACACTTAAATGACCCAAATAAAGTTCATGAAAATTCTCATTCTTTTTTGATATTCACTTGAATAAATATTCAAGTGTAACTATCTATGTACATATAATTTAATCTCCACTTTTATGACTAAAGGGACTAGGTAGATGCATTTTCACAAGAGCCAGAGTAACTCAGAAATATACAAATTAATTAATTAGATGTAATCTACTTTCGAGATTATACTCGAATTTTTTCACAAAAAAACCGCTCCTGAATTGTTTCATAACACAAAACACATTTCCCGATAAATGCGGGGAATGTGCTCGAAAGAGACACAATATGAAATTCCTGACGTAGTTTAATCGAGTTAAATATTCGTATGAAGTCTCATATGCTCCGTGCACGAGTGCGATACTAAACGGCATCAATTTCATCCCATTTCCTGAGTCAGCTCCCAGCGAATGAGACCCACTGCGAATTATTAGAGCCAATAAAATTACTCTTGGAGGTCGAATCTACCCATATATACATAATGCTTTACCGCTGGATTTTCAGATCGTTGGTTCGGAAAGGGATTGTATTTGAAAATTGAATTGACAGGTGGGCAACCACAAATTACAAAAATAGTAAATAATATTCGTTTCTTAGTTTCGTTTGTTCTTTGAAACATAGGATGGACTTTGCGCCATATTATGGAAAAATAGAAATTTATTTAGATTATTTTTTAATGGAATCATTTACTTCTTTTCTTATTTTTCATGCTAATCATAATTATGGCAGTTGACAGATAGTGGTCGTTGTCCGTCCTATTCTTAGTTTATTGAATGATATGACAAAACGAATAATCTGCTTAAAGACTAAGTTTATTTAGCTTTTCTTTCAAAAAAAATTATATGGTTTAGCAGAATTTATGAATACAGGTAAGTAAGTACTTAAAATACTAAGTCAACAAGTCATATTACTATACCCAGGCAAAAATTAGAGTGTGGATACCTAGATAAATTTAGTATAATTATTTAATTTGGAGACTAGTTTCATATTATTACAAAATAAAAACCATTTTGAATAAGTTACTTTAAATATTTCAACTCTTCAAATGTAGGTTCCTTTATACAGAAGTCGATTAGGATAAACTGCATTAGTAATAATGCATAAAATCACCGATTTGACGATAAAACATTCTAAAGTTAGACTACTAGATACTAATGGTACTACGTGTACGGCTTTTAGCTATACAATGTAAAACTGTTGATTATTATGAGTATGCATATAATTTTAGTAAGCAAAGCCTTTTTTACAAACTCATAGTATACCTGCTTTGCTACTTAAATAAAATAAATTAACTTGAAAGATATTAATTATTATAAATATATTAATATTATTTTATTAAGTAACTATTAATCCCGTTTGCGTAGGCATAGTAATATCTATAATAATAAGCAATACAACTTTTACTAATGATGCGGAAAGTAATTGAAGTAGGTAATTGCACTCTACATTAATAATATTATAATTTTTAGTTAAAAATGTGAGGCACGTTGTTATTTATTTTTAAAAATGCAAACTATTCGCCTTTTTTATTCAAAATTTTATATTCGTTGGACGAACCTGACTAATTAAAAAAAACTTACGGTTGAGATTTTCTCGTCATTTTCAATGAAAAAAAATAGTCACTAAGTCCAATGCAAAAATCACTAACAGCAATGTCTCGCTGGAATCCAAAGCACGAAACACAAACACAAGTCGAAAAAATAAAATGTTCGAAATTAGAAATTTGGCGGCAATCGGTCACATGAGCATGTCTCCCTTCGCGATTGTGTCACCACTCTCCGAGATCGCGCTTCAATCCATACAACGATATGCGCCCTACTTCAACTTTACGATAATACAACTTGTGTGATAGAGACAGAAACACTTCATTGGCTGTGCTAGAAAAAGACGTCAATAAATAAACTTATTACAAAATATATTCAGACGATTTTCTTTTTTATATGAAACAGGCTGTGGAAACAGTTATAATCAGTTTGGTTATTATTGCATTAAATAGTGAATGAGCAAAGAAAATAAAGTCGCTAAAAAGGAAAAATCATACAACTAGCGCCATCTCCGTGAAAACTCTGACACTGCTATCTGCAGCCAATGACTACAAGTGCAGCACTATTCAAACCGGTTCATTGGCCGCTATCGATTTTCTTTTTTGTTTACAGCTTTAAGACGAGATGGCGTTAGTCAACTCATTAAGTCGCAAGTGTTTGACTTTGACTCTGCCAATCTATCATAATATTAGAAAACATACGTACGTATTCGTATATGGCTTTTAATTGACACCAAACGACGAGTAATATAACTGGCGTAATTTTTAAATATAGAGTTACGGAATAATCAGGTAGACAGATCATAGATATATGTGTGTATATCCTCTAGATTCTAAACTCTAATAGATTATAGGTAGACTAAAATCATAAAGGTACTCACACTTTGAGCTTCTTGCCTTCAGCTTGGGAGATGGTTACAGGCGGTGGTGGCAGATCATCCATCGGGACCTCCTCATTGGGCGGCGATGGAGGGGACTTATCGAACTCTGCGATCGGCGCTAACTCCGGCATTGGTGACACTGAATTGCTATCCATAGCTGACAATTTAATGGGAGACACTTTGACTGCTTTATTGACCTCTTAAACCTCCGGATCCACCGGAGATACACCACTATAAAGTTTCTTAGTATTTAAAAGCCAGAACTTTAAAATCACTTGTCAAGTTTACGCGATATAACTTCGACGACACTTAGTGAAAGTTTATATTTATAGAAGCACGGTTTCTTTGGGAAGTTATAATATTGATCGCTAGCTTTCGAGATTAATCCCAAAGTTCGAGACCTGAAAGCAATTATCTTTATTTACTTTTCTTTTCAAAGAGAGCTCGTTTCGACTCGTATCTCGCCAGATTACAGGATGGAGACTACATTTGCTCTGATTAAGGTTTCTTTGACTGGAAAATAAGGAAAAGAAAATACAAACTATTTATTTTGTGAACAAAAGACGTATCATTATTGTGATTCAGATGGGACGAGAATAATCCATTTCTAACGAGCTGGAAATAAAACTAAATATTTCACAAATACGTAAAATATGGGTCTGCTATACAATTTCAGCATCAATTTACAGTTTAGAATATCTTACGTAACTAATACCTCCTAAAATAGCTTTATTATTGTTTTAATAAGTTTTTCTAATTCTTTACTCTTTTATCATAATCTTTTATCTTAAACAATTACAACGACTATATCATTTGGATCTACTATTCTTCTACATTTAATTATTAAAAAAATCACTCTATAGATAGGTTCCCGTGAGAACTCTTCAATTTTCCGGGATAAAAAGTAGTGTATGTGTTATCCCAAACGAAAATCTATCTCTGTGCCAATTTTCACCCAGACTCGATCAGCCGTTCTGGCGTACCGCGTAATTGAGTAACAAACATCCATCCAAACTTTCACATTCATAATATTAATATAGATTTTGATCACAGTTCGATTACAGTTTTATATTAAAGTGTTTTCACACTAGCATTAAAACGGAAGGACAATGCCCTGC
The DNA here is from genome assembly GCA_964035005.1 of Erebia palarica. Taxonomy (NCBI): domain Eukaryota; kingdom Metazoa; phylum Arthropoda; class Insecta; order Lepidoptera; family Nymphalidae; genus Erebia; species Erebia palarica. The sequence goes on from OZ035983.1 coordinate 53,191,034, forward strand.
TGCACCCTTCGTGTTATTATTTATCGTTTAACGTGGCATCGGAAGGGCGGTAATTGTTTCTATGTTTACACAATTATCACCACAGCTTTAAGCCTAGGGAACAGGGACTGAAAAACAGATTCAGGAAGGTTACAGAAATATAAGTGTTACAGAATGAAAGTGTAACGGAATCTTAAGAATCTTAATATTAAGGTTACTGCTAAAAATACAAAACAAACAGAAATAAACGGTTACAGATTGATTAGGTCACAGTATCGTTTCTGTTTTTTAACAGTTTCAAAAAACAATGTTTAAACCCCTTATTTCGGTAACTATTTCAGTCCTTACTAGGGAATAGCTCCTTATACCTACTCAATAGGTTTTTTAATGTGTTTTTCCGAAGACGAAATTGGAAGACGTTTTGCTTGGACTTGAAGACGAAACATTATTATTAGACTTATATGAAGATTAATTATTTATTAATAGACAATGAAATTCTGATTTCGATAAATAGAAAAATTAAGGAATTCTTTGACAAAGCCAATTTTTGCTGTTTTGAAAACAGTTTTCAATTTGCATAGGTAATCAAAAATTTCAAAAAATATATTTATGTATTTGCAGCATAAATATTTAGGTCAATGGGTAGGTAGGTATCTATACATAAATGTCGGTAAAGACAAGCAGCCAAAGACACGATGTGGATGGAGATGGAGATGGAGATTTCCTTACAAGACTCATAAGCCAGCAGTAAACGACCATCGATTATGATGACGATTGTAACCAGATTCTAATCAGTTGAAAAGTAAGCTTAAAAACCCTATTTAATAGATAATAATCAATCATGCCAAAATGAAGTAAGTATAAAACAAAACGAAAAAGGTAAGTACGTTGGTTAAACCAGCCAATACTAGAAATAGGTATTGAGGGCAAATGAAGCCGATTTTAAGTAGGCTTAGAAGAAAGTGCTGAATGCTGTAAGCCAGCCGCTTGGCTGCTAACAGGATAACGAGCGGCCGACTCGATTAAACAATCTGAATCGCTTAAATACCCTGTAAATTACATTCTGGAACTCGCCTCTAGAGAAGCCACGCTGGGTCTTACGTCTTCATTAGTTACTAGCTGATGCCCGTGACTTCGTCAATATGGATTAACGTTTTATGGCTCCCGCGGAGACTATTTGATATTCCGGGTTAAAAAGTAGCCTATTCCAGGCTATAATCTATCCCTGTGCCAAATTTTATCAAGATCCGTTAAGCCGTTCTGGCGTGATTGAGTAACAAACATGCATTTGAGGTTTTTTGGTTCCCGTGGAAACTCTTTAATTTTCCTGGATAAAAGTAGCCTATGTGTTATTCGAGGCTATAATCTATCTCCATGCCACATTTCATCCAAATCCGTTCAGTAGTGTTTGCGTGAAAGAGTAACAATCATCCATACATCCATACATCCATACTTACAAACTTTCGTGTTTATAATATTAGTAAGATGCTGTGAAAATTGTGTTTTATAAATAAATGAGACGATAAATAAGTGCTTGACCGATGTCTGCATCATTATATAAAAATAATTGCTACAGTATAATGATCGCAATCACCTATTGGTTAACACTCTGTTGTTAATAGTTAATACTCATGTTATATTGTGCTAAATATCCATAGATAGATTAAGGTATCTTATAATTAAATAAATAATCTTTATTTCAAGCAACTGGGGCTCACCTTGTTAGCATTACAATTTACTTAAAAACTAATATTAGTAACACATAAGACAGATTATCAAAATTGCTGGCTGGGTCGCGGATGATTGCGCAAGTGTTCCCGTAACCCAGCCTTAAGGCGATGCGCAGGAGCGCCGCTGGGTTTTAGTGGGTATTCTGGAGTGCCAGTGAGTCCCACATACCCTCTCGGAGGCATCGCAGTTTCACACTGCCTGCTTCCGAGAGGGATGCCTAAACGCATTTCCCAGCGTTAAAAAAAAAAAAAAAAAGATTATCAAAATTATTAATGCATTTATATTTATATCTGTCATATCATAATTGTGGCCTCACCAACACCTGAATAAGTTGTTCAAGGATCGGTGAGCCCATCTTCCTCGCAAACAAGTTCAGGACGCTGCTGGTACCTGAGCGCAGCCTTGTCAGCAGTGAGGATGACTTCTTCTGCATTATAGCATAGAAGTCATCAGTTCGCTCATTGTAATCTATATAAGTAGAATTAATATAAGGAAATGCTGATCCTTGTAAACCTTCGGTGTTACCACTCGACCTGGCCACTAACAAGATAACGATCTATTTGAGCTACCTACTTGAGTTGGCGAATCTTGTTTGAATGGGTTTTCACCCATTTGTAACTACAATTTCCATAATCTAACGCGGTTTTGTTAGTTTTTAGTTTTTTTCTTCAATCACACCGCAACAGAGCAACGTTTATTTTTGCATAGGTTAATAGAATCTTAATTGATTGTTGAAGAGTTGCATAAGCTACTTTTTATCTTATTGATCCCTCAAACTAAAAGAGTGCCCACTGACCTAAATCCCTCGACCGAAGTGTTAGTATCCTCTACTATGTAAATTTCGACTATTTGACCTGATATTTAAAATCTATACGGTCAGAGATCAGTACTAACGCTGAACGCAACTTAATACCTATACCTGTGTACTCTTGTTCGTTGTGTTTGATCCACTACAATTCCGTTACCCCTCTGGGGGACGACGGTACGTAACCGCATTCCGAATTACACATACCCTACGTAAAAAGGAATTACCGCACGCTTGCCGAAGCTGCTTTAATCTTCTTAGGATTGCAAATAGCTGCGCTGCCTAACTGACAACAAAATGGCAGATTGATGCAGAACTCTGATGAAAAATTCAGTTATACGGTTTCTTACTAAGTACCTTGATACTAATATTATAAATGCTAAAGTGTGTTTGTTTGTCGGTTTTTGGTTTGTCCTACCATCACGTCGCAACAGATCGACTAGATTTTTTGTATGGGTATAGTATCAACTACTGAACCTGGAGAGTGACATAGGCTATTTTCTATCCCGGAAAATTAAGGAGTTTCGGTGGGAATAAAAAAAACTTATTACACGCGGTCGAAGTTGTGGGCAGCAGCTAGTAATTATATACTTAATCAGAATATAAATTATACACAATATACATAATCACTATTATCGTGATCACCGTGCAAAGGCAGCATGCAGCCTCAAAATCACCACACTAGAATTTTTGGGCACCAAATAGTTGCAGTGCTAAGATGCTAACGTATCCTAGAAGTAGTCAAATCTCAATAGATAATATTAAGCAAAGAAAAACATCATGTACATATTAAGTAACAATGTTAAACACTTGAATTACGTGAAAATGAAATCAAGATACGGCAAATGAATACAAAGAGCGAGGAAAGTTTACATAATGCCAGTAGGTATTGCTACAAATTGCTTGCTCTTAAACCGGTACAAATTGTCTAGATGTATTGTCTTAAAACGTACATGACGTTTATAAAATTCGACAACTTTGGGACGTACTGATTGATTTAGCAATTAATTCTCGCCCCTTATTACATTATTCTACTTCAAATTTCCGCCTAAGACAATAAGCCTTATTTTCGTCAAAATCTAAATTAAAAATTAACAGACAGACGCACTTTTCGCACAGTATGTTGTTAATATGGTGGGCGAATACTTTATAAGATTTTATATCAAGTAGGGATTATAATGCTTAAGTTAACAAAGATATACTAAAAGAAAACCACAATCATGAAATGGGTCATGACACAAGATATGAACTATGAAGCGCTATTCCTCCGAGGTATTGCGTACCGCGGGATAATGTAGGGATACTTTTGTCACTAAAGAACGTACATTCATAATATTATAGTTCCTAGTACTTTGGATATAGAGATTATAATGGTATAAAGTCAATGTTTCTCAGCATCTAAGTGGTATACAGTCAGCCTGTGTGGAGCGAGTAGGGGCCTCGGGACTGTTAGCAAATGAGGTCGGCTTGAATAAGGGTTCGGTGCTACAGTTGAATGTGTACTAAGATATTAATATTGCAACTTTTGTGTCATCCGCCGCAATATTTTATGCTACTCAAACTAACCTACATAACTCCTAACCTAACTCTATATTATAATATGGTTTATTTCTACAACTAAAAACGTGTAACGCGAGTAGGTAGAGCCTAGGATTGGACGAGATAAAACGTCTATGCTAAAGTTCCGCGTCGGAGGGAAAGAACGTTTTGTCCTATCGCACTAGTGTGTGTGTGATAAAGTGTTTTGTCCTACTGAGAGTGAAAACACACAGTCCCTTGTGTTTTTGCACTCTTATATTTACCTGACCATGAAGCAATTAATAAAGCTCAAATAAACTTTAAAAAGCTCTATTGGATCGTTCAAAAATTTTCAGTGTAGTGCGACTACTAGATAGATCATATTCTATATCGAAAACAGGAGGAATGGATGCCTATCTCTAGTCTCTACCTATAGAGACTAGAGATAGGCATCCATTCCTCCTGTTTTCGACACTATAAGAATGAATGAATGAAGGAACTTATGTAGGAATGAATTAAATATTTTTCAAGATTGCTACGCAGATTATTTACAAATTCATTATGTCATTTATGTCCGCGTGGTTTAAGATGTAATAAAAATCTTACCTTAATAGCCAGATACTCTCCAGATACTCAACTATACTCATGCAAAAAATCACCTCGATCCATTGCTTTGTTGCGGCGTGATTGAAGGACAAACAAACAAATACACTTTCGCATATTAGTATGAATTGTATGAAATGTAACAGCAGCTGCGTGTATAGTAGAGCAAGGACTCTGTAACTACATGATATTAAAGACTATCAAATACCATTAGTCGAGCGGGTTCCCGAGCTAATGACCTAATACCAACATCTGCTTATTAAATCTCGTCCTGATTATTACAGTGTCTCATAAAAAAACAATAGGCATCATGAAAGCATTACGCTGCTTCTTGGTGATTCTCCGTTCTGCGCTGGGAAGACTGCATCTTGATTGCATCCATAGAGTTTATTTAAACTTTGACGATGGTGAAACATTTCATTTACTTAATTTCCTATTATTTAATGCGCGATCTAACATTGGATAGAAGCAGGCGTTACTTTGCGGAAGTCTATGATAATGAAAGAACTAATGAAAGAAGTCTTGCTCCGTACTCCCAACGCACGTTGCATACGTTTCGACCTCCGTGGCGCTGTGTGTAGCGCTGTTGCCTTAACGTGCGGAGGTCCCGGGTTCGATCCCCGGCAGGGTCAATTTGGGAATTTATAATTTCTGAATTTTTCCTGGTCTGGCCTGGTGGGAGGCTTCGGCCGTGGCTAGTTACCACCCTACCGGTAAAGACGTGCCGCCATGCGTTCCGGTACGATTCCGTGTAGAAAACAAATAGGGGTATGGGTTTAATATAACTGCCAAGCCCCTAACAGGTTAGCCCGCTACCATCTTAGACTGCATCAAACTTACCATCAGGTGAGATCGCAGTCAAGGGCTAACTTGTAGTAGATTTAAAAAAAAAGAGTAGTCTGGGAAATTCGTGTGGTGTGGTGAATATCGCAAGATAAACACGGTACCACATAGATTTACCTATTGTGGCGGATTATAGCGAATTAAACTTCCAGTTCTTTCATTTCGATCTAACATTGTTTAGTCTAATCTGAAATTCTTTCATTTCTTATTGATATCATGGTATCTAACTGGTTTCTTTGTGTGACAAGTTTAGACGCATAACATGTGTTCGTGGCAACTTAAAACAGCTTCATTACCCGTCATCCTCTTTTTAAAACAGTTCCCGGGACATCTACCGTGTGATTATATGGCTTGTGTCCTAGGATATAAGAGCAATTATCCGTTGTAGTGGTGCGAGGAAGAGGACAATTTGATATGGCCTCAAATCATTCCGCTGCAATGGGGAAGGCTATCCTACTGGCTAGATCCGGGCCACCTAGCTCCGATTTATGCAACTGTCTGTCACGCTTAACTCGCTCAACATGTGACGGTCAGTAACTTTACGTTCCAGTAAAAATGTTGTTATAGGTACAAAAAGACAAAATAATTTTATCTAGTGCTAATGGATTAATAAATTATTAGGTACATATTAAAAATATCTATCATACTAATATTATAAATGCGAAAGTGTGTTCGTTTGTTGGTCCTTCAATCACGCCGCAACGGAGAATTGGATCAACGTTATTTTTGGCATGAGTATAGAGAACGACATAAGCTACTTTTTATCCCGGAAAATTAAGGGGTTCCCGCGGGAATCAAAAAACTTAAACCACGCGGACGAAATCGCAGGCGTCAGCTAATTCATGTAATAAATTCGGAATAAAATACGCAACGTCTGTCGCACTTTGCATATTATATATTTTGCATAAGCGTACCCTACCCACCCTAAAACGAAGAGTTTGATAAACTGTTTTGTAATACGAGATATATCATATATCTCGAAATTTGGTACCGCAAGCGCATATACCTACAAACCTCAAAAGAATAACACTATGGGCTATTGCTAGGTGAAAGTAAACTACCCATTTGTGTGATCTCACATAATTACTAGTTATCTAAAACAATTCAGAAATCTAACGCAAATACTGCATTCATTGTTATCTCAGTAATCATAATTTATTTGTACGTGGCCTACCTACTTTCCATTTTATCGAATAGGTGCAACTATTTCGGTAATTGAGAGAAAACTAGAGCTCTGATTCTCTAAGTGCGTGAAAAGTTTTTTATTCATTCTAAATTCTTTACTAATTCAAAGTTCGTCGTGATTTTATTACACACATATTTACCTATAGGTATACAAACTAGCTAGCAAATGGAAGAAAGAAGGTAAATGTGTCCCCAATTCCACAATCCAATTAGGTATGGGTCAACAGCAGTCGATGCTACTTAAAAAAATAACTTTAGTATTATTCGGCCATTTAAATGACATCTCACAGTAGTCAGTTTAACCAGTTTATTAACCAATGATTTTTGGCGTTTTATAATCCGACCAAAATGAAGGTACAGCCCTGACTCGACTGGCGTGCACAGGGTTTGAAGGTGGGATAGGCATTTGTTGGTCACAACTCACAATACCTGTTTAATTTTTTGGTGAAAAATGAACATTGCCGTATTTTCATCTGGGTAAACAGTGCTTTTACCTCTATGAACTGCACGCCTGACTCATTACGTACTTTTGGCCTGGGGTCATACTGCTAACGCTTAAAGCCAAATTTTTCATTATTGTTGACTTTGGTGTTTTAGAATAATAATCCTTACTAGCTGATGCCCGCGACCTCTCTACGTGGATTGAGGTTTTTCTTTAATTTTCCGGTATAAAAAAGGCATATGTGTTATTTCAGACTATTATCTATCTCTGTGCCAAATTTCACCCAGATCCGTTTAGCCGTTCTGGCGTGATTGAGTAACAAACATCCATTCAACTATCCATTCATACATCTATTCAAACTATTGCATTTATAATAATAAGTATAGATTTATGGAATGTCAAGGTAAGTGACATCGAAGTGTCATTTTTAGTAATATTGCGTAGCGTTGGCAATATGGCATAGAGATATATGACACGTGTCTCGTGCCGTATAATTTTGCCCAGGAACCATGTCCCATAAACTAAAATTTGACAGGAGACATGGGAAAACATTACATCACTAATTAATTAATTAACGGGGGCTTAATTCCATTTAACACCGGTATTTGCTAATGAATGAATAACATAATATTATTATATCATTAAGGTGCGGTTAGAAAGCAATTAGAATAATTAATTATATTTAACAAAATAAGTAAATGTTGACGGACATAATAAACTTAAATTACGTTAACGTGTGGAGGAGTGATAAAAAATTAATTAGGTATGTTTTTTTTTAAGTAATTGATCGTAAACATTTTATTTACAATTAATTAAAATGTTGCACACAACTCTATAGTACTAAATAAGAACAAAAAGTAATTTAAATTATATTATTTTTAACCGACTTCAAAACTGTATGTTTTTTTTTTGTTACATGTTACGCGATCATTCCGCCAATTTTGATGATTTTTTTTTGTTTGGTAGATCATACTTCAGAGGTGGTCCCATATAAATTTTATCGAAATTGATTCAGCGCTTTTTGAGAAAAACAACAAATAACGAAAAATAAAATATATACCCAGATAATATTTTTTAACTTTTTAGTTTAAATTGGTATTTATAGGTAGTTATAGTTTTGAAGTCGATTATTGTTTTAGATGAACGCGAATAATTATAGCTCACTACGAGGACTGGTTACTAGTTAAGTTACTATCGTAGTGAGACCACAGTCTCTCTCACACAGGTCACATGAGTGTAGTCTAATGCTGAGATCTATAGAGCGTATATTGACTTGGCTCAGACTTTACTAAGAGATAAAACGAGATGGACTTATGTGAGTAACGTTATTTTTTCTCGTTTTAACCATGTCTTAAGTCTAAGCATAGTCAAAGTTAGCTCTATAGGTCTCACACTTTGTGTTATTTTAAAATTGTCGTTTTACTTTTTATATGACGAGTCTTGACGCCATGTCCCAAAAACATGGATTATAACTCTGAAACGTGTGCGTCAAAAAGATTAAAATAATACAGCTTTAAGCGATGATAGTAAGCCCCCCACATTGTTTAAAAGGAATCTATCGCTGCGATTTCTAAAAACTAAGTATATACATATAATTTGTAAATAACCTTCCACTCTAATATTATGTTCATCATTAAAGATAATAATACAATATTAGACTTTCAGTGGCGCATTCGAGAGAAAAATATATTTTTCTAAAAACTACGATACACATATTTTTCTGTGATAAATAAAATACTTCCCTACGTAAAAACTAAGTTACTTGATACAGAAAAGACCTGAAGAGGGTTATTAAGCCCTCCAACACCGTAAGGGTTAACATCAAAAGGCAAGGATCCCACTTGATTACATTTCGCTGAAGGCGAGCAGCGAATTTGTTAGCAAAATATATTCTATCCCAATGTATTTACGCATATTTTCCTCCAAAATTGGTAAAAGGTTTCAAACGAAGGATTATTTTTGACCCGAAATTGGCTTAAGTTTAATTTATTAGAAGAGAATTAAAAAAGAGCCAGTTCATGAAAATTTAACTTACGTTTCATCTTTTTTATTTTCCTGTCCTCTGTTAAACATTTTAGTAGGTAAAACCTACGTTGTTATAAAACCTTTATTTACTGGATAGTTATACACAGACTCAATTTGCTTTTGTAACTCAATAGCTTAAACAAGTACCTGCTTACCTACACATTTGTATCATACATTTGGCCTGTGTAATTCTTGTAACCTAACCGAGTTAGATTGTTTTTTTAGGTAGGAAATTCATGGTGATGATGATGGTGATACAATTGTTACGATGATCTTCGCAACGCAGAAGATTCTTCTGATAGTGTGATCCTGCGCGCCTACAAATTGCCGTAATTTATTCTTGAGTCATCGATTTACTAACTAAAGTCAATGGCTTAAGTAGTAGATAAAATTAGAGCATGCCCGAGAGCTCTACATATCGATCTCAAAGGTGTATAAAGCCTGCCGATCTTCACTTGACTGGTATGGTGACCTGTGTGGCCAAACACTTATATCATTCTAAGAAAAGACTCTTTCTCTGTACGTAATTCTTTCTTTCAGGCTGGCGATGGGTTGCAATGATGAATGATTTTGAAGATTTATAGAACTCTAGAAGGTATACTTATAACTTAGGTAGTTTTTCATATAAAAGAAATAATAAATATAGCAGCATAGTCACGTGAGCGTTTTCACGTCATTTACGAGGTAACAAATGAATTCATCAAAAATTCAGGAGATTATTATTAAAGTCGAGACCGCGGTCTCTTCAAATGGGCCCAACGTAAATATTTATGAAAAGTCTAAGCCCGTGTGCCTACCAAAAAGGGTGGTTGTGTCTGTAAGTGCTGTTATTACAGTAGGTACCTTGTATCCCTCGAGGATTAGTTTGTATTGTCGTGGTTGTCTGACTTATTCTTTGATTGCGACTCTTGTATAATAATATGATCAGTGGCGTGTAGTTCATAGAGGCATAAAAGGACCGCTTATCCAAATGGAAATATGTCAACGCTCATTTTTCATTATAACAGTAAGTAAATAGGTATTCTGACTAAATAATGCCTACCCTAACTTCAAGCCCTGTGCACGCCACTGATTTTAATTAATGTTGTATAAAGATAGATGGAGATTTAAAAAAGTTGCTAAGTAAAATTATTGTTTACGTTAAATGAGTTGGTGATTGCGAGTTCGATAACTCATTGGAATTTACCGCGAGAACCTATGTGCAAAAACTCTAGTTTCCAAATGCAGTGGTTTGAGCTGTACTGTGTTATATATCTACTGATATATCATAATACTGATCAAATAACACACAGAATGTGAAACTGATTTTTCAGTTTCACATTCTGTATTATAGAATGAAGCATATAATAGATTATTTATCTAACGGTAGATTAAACTCAAATCTAGATATAAATTAGGCAGTTCTCAGGTCAACTAATTACAATTACAAACGAGGTAATAATAACCTTGTCTAGTTTTTAAGGAGTATATTGTATTTGTACATGTCACCGTAAGGTTGTAAAAACCGTTAGATTATAATCTAACTCGCGAAATTCTAAACTGTCGAAAGATTGACCGGAAATTAATGCGTTAAATTCTAATCTTTCGATAGTTTAGAATTTCGCGAGTTAGATTATAATCTAACGGTTTTTACAATCTCACGGTGACATACATATTGTTGTTTTCACAATAAATAAATTGAAATTGAATAACTTTTGTACCAGTAACGTAGGACCGCATTGAAAAAAAAACTGTTCGAGAAAAATAACCAATATAGTTTCCAGTAGCTCAAACTAAGTGAGGTGTACTTACTCATTTCTAACATGACTATACATGTATGTAGGCATGTAGGTGCACATAAAGGCTTTAATTTACCGAAAAATTATATTTTTTCTAAAAGATTATAGACTATATTTTTGTTTAGCGTATCTACAACATCAAAGAGCCTGTACTAAATATCTTTATTAGTGTTCCAGCTATTGGCAGATGTATGCACTTTTTCTAATAGAGGCTCTATTGCATTAACCCATTAGTGAGCAGGCACTACGTTTCTGGCACATACACGTACAATCAGACCTTTGTTATTCATCATTATACACACAGGAGAAAGGTGCATTCTATGCGTAGATACATGTAATTACTATATTGATCGTTGCGTTAAAAGAGCTTTTAAAAAGTTATTGAGCTTTTTTCTTGAGGGGTTCGTTATAGAACTAGATGGATTCGCGTGGATTAAGGCATTTTCAAAATCCCGCAGGATCTATACAAAATTTTGGGACAAAAAGAAGCCTGTCACTTCCATTACAGGACAATCCAACAAACAAGACACACTTTCGAATTACAATTTACTATAATAATTAATGCGTGTATGTTGTATACTGAAAGCTCATTCGACTTAGCATTGTACCTTGATTGAAAGAACTTGGGAATAACTCTTTCTATGGTGAAAACACGACTAAAACATGAAAACCTTTGCTAATGGAGATGACATTTGCACCAAAACTTAACATGCTTGGGCTGCAAAAGTCATCACACTGCAAAAGGCATAGAAGGATGTAGCAGTCTACAAGAGTGAGGTGTTACGCTTGCCGCGGAATGGACCGTTTCCGCCGCATCTGCCGCTCTTGAGCTCGCACCCTGATATAGGCCGAGGCTAAGCGTCAACGCACATGACATCCAGCATTGTTATTTAAAACAATTTAAGGCACAGTTTACACAAAGGGTGTGGGCTACTGTAACTTGCATAGCAAGCCAGATAATATGAGCGTAAATTTCTCCCTGGTAAGTATTAGTATTATATTTTGAAAGGATAGGCCGTGGAAATCAAACAAGGAAACTGATTAATTTGGATTATATTTAGGGAGCACTTGAAAATACATGTTCGCCGGTCTGTCAGTCTACGCAAAGAGAGAAGATTACAAATATATGTGACGTTTGACAATTAACAAACCATAGACTAACGACCAATACATTAAGTTTATAATAATGGTTTGTTTACACTTCCAACATATTTGACCGCCTTTACACGCCTTTGAAAACATTATAAAGAACATGATGATGCCCGCGACTTCGTCCGCTTAGACTCAGTATTTTTGACTTCCGCGGGAACTCCTTAATTTACCGGGATAAAAGTAGCCTATGTTCCCCGGGATACAACCTATACCCGTACCAAATTCCATCAAAATCTATTGAACGATTCTCGGGCATGCAAGTTTCCACCGTTAAAGCAGGTTATCATTAAGTAATTGCTTTAAACCTCTACCATCGTGGTTAGACTGCATGTATTTTATCAAAATATATCATCGAGAAATTGCAGCTAGCTTGCGCATTTATGTAAACTAGTGTGTATAATAGTATGTACTGTTATGTAAGTATATTATATTGTAATATGTAGTTAGTACGTATTATCTTTTTCTTTGATAAATTTACACGTGTGCATAAACCCAGTTGTCATGCAACCTATCTCTTTAATATAGGTTGCCTGGAAGAGATCACTCGTAGACTCGTAGTGATAAGGCCGCCTTTACACCGTAACAATTTGTAAATTTTGTCACGATTCGTGTTACCTCTGTTCTGTTATTTGTTTGTGTTTAATAATGTGTTTTTACTTAGTACCTTGATCGCACCGCATTGAAAGCTAACTTGTAGTGAAATAAATTGGAAGGTAATTGGTAGGTACAAGGTGGTAGATTAGGAACTTACAAAATCCTATTTGCAGAAATCTTTTCAGGCAGTTAATGCATACCACATTACAAAGGCGGGTTTCCACAAAAGCGTTGTAATAATGAAAGAATAAAGCTATAATGAATCCTCATTTAAATGACCTTGTATGGAAAGCGCATATTCAGAGAAAGCGAAGTTGGGCGCGTGGAATCAACCGGGCCAGAGGTATTCAAAACGACACGAAAAAAAGAATTTAATTAGAACTTTTGGAGCGCTGTTACCTATTCTTGTTTCATTATAGTGTTCAACCTGTTTTACATTTATTATCTTGGGGTTGAAAATTTTTAGTTAATTTTTTTTATTCTGTGCAACTTACTCGTCCGCCATATTGAATTTACAGTGAAGTATTTTTATTTTACGTATTCTTATAAGCAAACCCTTTTAATTGATACCCGTAACCTGGGGGTACATAAAAGTAACTAGTCTGCCATCTTTGCTATCCTAAATCCTAAATCGATGCTTATGTCATACATCATCATATATTTATCTTATCATATATATAGAGTAGGTAGGTCATGTTCTAGAGTCAATATATGGAATCTACCTTGTCTTTCAACTGTCATATTTATATTCAAGACGTATGTTTATTCTAGACGCAGAACACATCCATGCGTATTTTAGAACTATTTACACACTACACGTTCTTATGTATACAAAACAAAAAACAAAAGTAAACAAAAGACGTCACAGGTAACTATGACGACTTTTGTTTTGACAATATTGTGCCTGTATTTTAAAATTGTTTAAAACAATTGTTACTTATTTTGTATAATCCCATGGAAATTTCATCCCATTTGCCGGGATACAAAGTTATATTAAATATAACTCGGTAGTCGGTAGCTACCAGATTTTGTTAAAATCGGTTAAACAGATGGACCGTGAAATTGTAGCAGACAGACATAAAATATAATAGACACATTATCGTAAAAAATTCAAAATTCAAATGTTTTTTATTCACATAAACTGTTACAAGTACTTTTGAATCGTCAAGTTAATCTATTATTAATATATCGTATTAATTATAATTCATTGATTATCTATTAGTTTGTATGTATATTAAGGATATTTCTTACCTTAATCTTTTTATATGTAGGTTAAATTGGAATTAGGTACATACAACCTTGGGGTACCCGTGCAACGCATTGAAAGAGCAAGTTGAAAGGATGGGAACTCGGAATCAAGCGTGCACTAAAGGACCAATTAATTAGTTCCAGTTTCACATGTTTATGATATTAGGTATGTCTACTTAAGTAAAATGTTTTTTTTTAAATAGTGCAGTGTTGTTGATTTTCTAAAAAAAAATTAAAAATAATTTCATATTTGACTAAATGAACCAAAACTAGGTCATCATAATGCATTGAAATTAATAGGCATGAAGATTGAAGATAATATTATACTTTTAAAATAAATCCATATAAATTTTACGCAGATTTTAAGATCACGGCTTTATTCTAACAATTTAAAAAATACCTCATAGGATGAAAAAAGTCCATACTAAATTTTTTTAATGCAAAAGCGTACATATGTTTGTGTCTTGGATTTATCTCATACAGGTATCGACGAAATTTAGCATAATTATAGGTACATTTACAGGTTCAATCCCAGGGAAGGACATATAGGCTTCTTTTTATCCCGGAAAATCTAGGATTTCTCTCAGAAATGTTAATTATGTAGTCCATTATATCCATATTCCATACTTTACTAATTTTATAAAAGCGAAAGTGTGTCTGTCTGTCTGCTACGCTTTCACGGTCCATCTGTTCAATCGATTTTGATGAAATTTGGTACAGGGATAGGGTTTAGGGATAGATCTCGAGGAAAGAGATTTTTATCCCGGAAAATTAAGTTCCCGCGGGAATCAAAAATCCTTAATCCATGTGGCTTCATCTAGTCAATACTAGTAATATGAAGAGGTAAAGTTTGTGAGTTTGTGACGTTGTAGGGGGTATTAATCTCTGGATCTACTGAACCGATTTTGAAAATTCTGGTACCAATAGAAAGCCACATTATTTGTGAGTGTCATAGGCTATATATTAACCCGAAAAATTTGGGAGTTCCCGTGGGAATTCAAAAAACTTATTTCACGCAGACGAACTCGCGGGCATCTGCTAGTAACAAATAAATTCACGTGGACGAAGTCGTGGGCATCAGCTAGTTATGCACTAAGCATGATTGTCGTCAAGCGCAAGCCTAAAATTCGTGTTACCTGCTCATTTATCAATATCTTAAATACAACCCTTGATAAAAAAACACGTGATACCACAAGTATCTACTTCTAATAAAAAATAGACATCCAATTAATTTCCGAGCAAATTGCTTCCCCTAGGGACATACCTAACTGACAGCCATTTACGGAGGTTTCGAAGTCTCATAAGATCAAATGTTCACATAACCCGAACATTCCAATGGGATTTGATTCAGGAATTCAGAAGATTTTCCGATTACGGGAAAACAATCTAACCAGATTTTTCCGGTAATATATATGATTTTTTAAATATTTAAAACTAAACTGTAATTTATAAGTAGGAAGTTAGTACTAACTAATTAACTATAGTAATAATTAGGAACAGATTATACGGAGAAAAATTTATAGAGCAGCTCAGAAAGAACATTATAAGTATTAGGACACCATTCACAATATCATTATCTTTTATTCCTTTACATCAGAAAACGAATAAAAAATGCCCAAGTTTCCTACCAGTAAGTATTGATTTTTTTTCTGTAGGTTTGTTTGTCCTTCAATCACGCCACCACGGAGCAACAGATCCGCGTGATTTATTGAATGGATATACAATTTAATAATAATTAAATGCCTAGTGACATAGACTACTTATCCCGGAAAATCAAAGAAAACGGACGAAGTCGCGGGCATCAGCTGGTGGAATAATATTTCGAAACATATAGGTAAAAATATTGTGAAAAGCAGCGAAAATGTTAGGACAAAATATATATTTTGTAATAACTACTGTCCTAACTATGTCCTTTCGCATACAAAGTCCTTGATTTTAGAAAGTTGGACTGGTTCCAAATTTAATAAGAAAAGATAAGATGCACGTAGGTATAGATATGGAATACACAATACGTATGGTTGCAAGCTGCAGCTCATAACGAATATCGTACACCTGATACAAACGATAAGCTAGGAAAACAAAGTAATCCAGCAAAATAAGAAGATTTAGAGAAATCTTCTTCACAGAGGTGAAGGTATCTCTTTTAAGTTCTGGTTGAAATGTTGAGTAAAGGTAGATGGATCGTTCTGATTGAAATTGGTAAGAAGATAAGCGGATCCCCATTTCTAACTAAGAAGACTGCTAAATTCAATCATAAAATCCCCGTCATACTCACAAATAAATAAAATCGTTCAAGATCGGAAGGTATTTCTCCTACTGAAATTTTATGGTGACGATGATGATGATGATGTTTGATGATAGTTAGAAAAACCCGACATATTAAAACGAAATCTGACTATGTGTGACTGAGATCCCTACTGCAGCTAAAGGTACCAAAAGCTTTTATAGGCTACTTGATTGACTGATGTTTTAGCTATTTTACATTGAGTCATATATATCTGCAATAAAATAATAACAATTACCTACAATAAATACTTAATAGTGGTTTAGTATTCGGACTTTTGAGATACCTAGTAGCAAAAGAAAGTGAGAATTAATTATTATACATAACTGTTTATTAATAGTGAAACTGATCGAGCTTTTGAGGCTAATCGATTAGTGAAATATGAAGCACATAGGAACTCAGTTAAGATACCATTTTATCCACTTGCTATTTCTCTTCTTTAATCGCCCGATGGTTTGTAGGTTTGAACAGCCTCGGTACAAAAACACAACTGACAGAATAGGACTGACTAATACTGACTGAACAAAAATTCCGCACAAAAAGATGACGATTGGAACTGCACAGACAAGCGCGAAACGACGAGACGTGTATGTATCCCATGCGATGGTGGGCATTTGCGCTAATTTTTTGTCATGCTCTGCCAGTATCGTGATTTGCCCTTACACTGATTAACGAAGGAAACCTACCGGAAAATGTACTCTAATATGAACTAAGTAGGTAATACGTACTGTACTGTAGCGAATATATCCATAAAATATTCACCTACATTTAATCAATTATTATCAAGATTCAAGTATAGGAAACTAGCTGATGCTCGCGACTTCATCGGCGTGGACTAAGCCTTTTGAAACTTAGCATTTCTACGGGAACTCCTTAATTTTCCGGGATAAAAAGTAGCCTATGTCACTCTCCAGGTCACTAACTACCCATAACTATGTAAAAAATCACGTCCATCCGTTGCTCTGTTGCGGCGTGATTGAAGGACAAACTAACAAACAAACACACTTTTTCGCATTTATAATATTAAGTATGATATGCAACTACAAAATTCAATAGGTCATTGGCCGCATGCACTAGTGCATCACATGAAACCAAAAGTGATATAAAATCGGGTAACACTTGGCGATTCGCCAACGGACCATTCGAGTAAGTGTGGCTTATGTGCTATAGCTTATTTAGTGAAATCGGAACACACACGTATGTTTTACTAAAACGGTTGGTCTGCACTAATCACGAGAGAGAAATCTTATAGTGTTTGATTTATCCAAATGATGTACCTAATATAAAAACAAACGATATTCGTCTAGTGGGAGGCTTCGGCCATGGCTAGTTACCACCCTACCGGCAAAGACGTAGCGCCAAGCGATTTAGCGTTCCGGTACGATGCCGTGTAGAAACCGCCTAGGGGTATGGGTTTAATATAACATCTTACACTGCATCGACACTTATAGTAGGAGAGGAGATTTTTGAATTTACTCCAGCGCGGCAGATAATATAAAGGGGGAGTCTTTGGACTATGTAGAGTACCTTCACCATATATGAGCCCTGTATATTGGCGGGTCTGTCTACGACAGCAGATCAAAATATTAGATAAATAAAATCGATCATCAAATACTCGAGCGCGTCAGATTAAGGAAGAGTGAGTTAATTACATGCTGAAAAGTGTACATTCAAATAATCTGACGATTTGAGCGAGACCCAAAGGAGTTGGAGTGTTACAAACTTTAAAAACTCAAACTCCTTTGGCTCTTGGGCTCCCCTACCATTAATTACCATCAGGTGAGATTGCAATCAAGGGCTAACTTGTAGTGGAATAAAAATACGCGCCGAATTGAGAACCTCCTCCTTTTTTTGGAAGTCGGTTAAAAAATATAATACCAGGTTATACTCGTTTTTAATAAACCTCTACCAAGACCATTGTATCATCATTATAGATATTTATTTGGTCAATTTTAAGAAAGTTTTTCAGGAAATTGACGATTTATTTAAAGATTTTTATCTCACGTCACTGTATTCTTATTTGTTTTAAAGACTGTTTAGTCGTGATAAGGCAAACAAATAATGCAAGACGCGTATCACTTTCACATTGCACGCGTTGGTTTGCAATTTTGAACATGTGACTTACAAACGTGATATGTGATATTTAGTCGGGGCCGAAAGCATGTTAAGAGGCAAGCAAAACTGTAGAATTTATAGTTAAAATCAGAAAGCTCGAAACTCGCAGAAACTTCGAGCGAAAACACTAGGATACTAAACGATAACACGAAACTTCCGCGTCGGAAGGAAACTACGTTTTGTCCTGTCGTGCTAGTGTGCGGCTCGAAGTCTTTTTTTATTCAAGTGCGTACGTCAGGTGAATCTCCATAATAAAAGTGAGTCACGCGAACTTTTTGACAGCCAAACAAAAAAAATTGTCACAAGTGTTTACCCTGGAGTGTGCTGAATTTAATGTTAATACTTAGGTATCTATCCTCTCTCATGTAGGTACGTTAGTAGTAGTCTTATCTTAGATAGCTAGTTACGTTACTGAATTTGGTGATGGTAGGTACCTAATAATACATAATCATGATTCACGATCAATCAACTTGCACTCGTACTAAATTGCATTTACATTCATAACGTTGCAGCGGTGAGGTAACGTTCGTTAAGCTGGACGCACATTGGCTATACTATGCCTGAGCGTCTAGCCTATTTAGCAGCTTCTCTAGATTCAGCGGCTAAATAAAGAGCATAAATCGTCTATGGCAATTAGATTTTTTTCAGGAGTTCGGCCCGTCACGTTGTATCTAGCCTGCTGAAGTATCGTTGAAAAGAAGCGATCACTCAAGTAATAGTAGACAATGTGTACAGTGTACCCACTGCCCAGCAATAGTGTACGCTCTATTTCGTTTAACTATTCACGTCAATACACCTCCTTAAATTGCATGTTATAATAAAAAATGTTTCTGAGATGCTTTTAATAGGATTCAAATTAGTAATTTTTTTTTGATCAATGAAATGAAGAGAAAAATATACGAGATATTTAAGTATAAAGAACATTTTCACTCAGTAGTGCTCACTTGGCAATTGACAATTGTATATATACTAATGAGTTTTCAGTGTGTTATATTATGTTGGTGAGGTGGAGTAGTATACAATAGTAATAAACCTACTGAGAGCAAAAGAGACCCATAATAATGGAGTACGACCCCCCTGAAAAGAAAATGTTCCATTATACCCGGGAGCCAGAAGTAAATCCGAGCTCAGAGTACAACACTTGCCCGGATCAAAGGAATTCCTGTAAAACGTTCGAACGCCATAATCTCTCTAAGCAAAATATCGGGCTAATTGTAGTGAATAGATTTTATGAACTAAGTTTTGAAATCTCGGCTCATTTTCCACTTTTAATATCACCGACAAGTTCAACTCTGCAATACCAACGTTCCGGTAATGAATCCCCGTGGCCTATTTGCTTCAAGGGTCCTCGTCTACACTTGTAGTTGCGCTGGAAACGTTGGGGCTCATTAGCATCGCGCGTCGGTGTAATGCGCGCCCGCCTTTAAATCAATTCCATTTATATTGAAAAGGAAAAATTATTACGTCTATTATTTATGAGTGGGATCTTTTTATTTGCTATAAGCTGTTAAATTGTTATATAAAGTCGAGCACCAAACAATAGTGTTATAATCATAATAATATTATATATAGTGGAATGCAGACGTGCAGATAGAGCCGTATAAGCACTGCTTACCCTAGTTAATATTTCGTCATGATCCTCTGGCTTCAAACACTGTGTACGTCTGAGGTTAAATCCCTACTTTCTTATGTAAATCAAATTAATAAAATTATTATAAGAATGATGTATTCAAATGTACGTATGTACTGTAAGTATTTTATAGTGTAGAATTAAACCATTAATTGATTTGTACCATTCCAATGTTACAGTTTATCCAAATTTATTTTTTCCCGTTTACGTAAGTAGGCTACTACTTATACTTGGGCTTTCGAAATATAAAATGTATACTTAATAAATATGAAGCCAAATCATATTCCCTGTTGGTTTACATATTCACTTAAAACCTTTGACTATTTAACCAGCTTATAAATAAATACTAAACTTCATTGTAATTTTAATATTTTTTTAATATGGGGAAACAAATTAATGACACGTTTTCTTCGTAAACCCCTAGTTTTAACCTGAAGGTACACAACGGCCAATCTAGGTATCAAGAGCAAACAAACCAATGATCTTTTATATAAAACTGGTCCGTGAAATAAACCTAATTATTATTATAAGTACTAATATATTTCATTATTAAAACAAACGTAACCGCCAACTCGAAGCTCTTCGATAAAACGAATAGCTGTCAAGCCTGCATATCTCAATGCGTTGGTATGAGTAGATATACCTATAGCAGTGAGAAGGGATGCTGCGCGTTTCAGGCTCTCGGGCGTAGTACGGACAAAGCGTCCCGCCCTACTTTCCTTTGACAAAAAACCGCAACACTATCAATGAAACTGGCACTACAAATGTTATAGGAGTCGAAACGAGCACTTCGATTATACAATTAATGGTATTTTTTTTAAATAATAGAGTTTCAGAATTCGATGGGAACGTGGGTCGTACGTGTGAAGTCGACAGCGCGGCCCGCGACACACTGTCAGTGGCAGCCTCCGAAGTGGGGAAAGGGGACGCGGCTGCGCGATCTACGGTTTCATTAAGGATACCCGTAGCACGTAGCTACGCCGCCCCGGTACTGGAAGCTGAGGCTTCCAGCTATCCGGGGTCCGACCTACGTATGGCTGGGCTTATTATTGTCCGCTTTGTTTCGATATACTCGGACTTACGTACTTATTTGTACCTAAACGTAGCGGTTTCGTATCGGCTTTTCGCTGGGTTTTCCTGATAAGTTTCATTGTAATATTATATTTTTGCATCTATTTCGTTTTCCTTTCATCTATGACGAAAGAACAATGGAAAAGTTAGTGCTATAATTAAGAAACTCCATTGGTTTATAATTCACGGTAATAGTATATAGTACCTACAGCTGCATATTACAAAATATGTTACCTTATGTACTGCTACGCAGAATCGTAGCTCGACGTCAATAAATAAATATTATTTTACTTTAGCGGCGAGTAGTTGCGGCTTGTAAGATTTTTCCGATAGTCTTGCTGATAGCTGAAGCGGTTTCATATTATTTTTATGAAATGATCTGTTCACGAAAAATACAAAATGAGTTGAATACCACTAAGCAAAGATTTTTAAATAACATCTTATGAAAAGTTACAAACTCTTCATGTACCTACTATAATCAAAATTTATCAGTTACTTTAACATATTATTACATCATACCTATGCAAAAGTGCATTTATTTGTTGGTTTGTCATTAATCACGCTGCAATAGCAAGAGGTCGACGTGCGCGATTTTGTGCATGGGTAGGTATAGTTTAAGACAATAGTTTAAGAGAGTGACATATTATTGGCTACTTTTTCTCCCGGAAAATTAAGTTCTCGTGGGAACCAAAAAATAATTTCACGTGGACTAGGTCGCGGACATCAGCTAGTACTTAGGTACCTAATAGATAATTTAATTTAAATTTTGCTAAAAATTTGGGGTGAGCAACCTAAACAATAAAATACCTACCACAAAAAAATACCACATTTTGGTACAGATAAAAATTTTATCAAACATCTAGGTAACACCACGACGACCCAGGAGTAGTTAAAGATTAATCTCTTATTCGGTAAGTAGGTACCTACTAAGTTTTAGAGCTCTTGAGAACTAAGCAGCATGGATAGCCTAGTGGTTAAGACCATTGTCTAGTCAACCTTGGCCGGGGTTCAATCCGGGGATCGAACCCCGGCCTAGGCTAGTACCCGGGGGTACGCACTTATGTTTCGGAGTTCTGTGCGTCTTTGGTAATTAACGGTATGAAACAAAAACATCGTATGGAAACCTGTATCCTTGAGAACTCTCCATAATATTCTCAATTTTTAGGTGTGACCTGTCAAAAAAGTGCCAATCCGTAATTGTCGAGTGTAGTGGACATTGGAATAAACCCTTCTCATTCTGATAGGTGATAAAACTTGTGCCCAGTAATGAGCCGACGACAGGCTGTGCTTGTGATGATGTTCTTTTAATATTATCATTTATGATTTTTAATTATTCATTTCGCAGTTCCAGGTGCATTTTCCTACCTGCATTTTCTAGTCACTATCAATAAGTCGAGGAGGGCTGCGGACTGTGTAGGATTACTTTAAATCTAAGATGTAAAGTTCACCTAGTATCCACGAGCATTAAGGGACTAACTATAATCATTCGGCTCGATTCAGCTTTTGTAGGTTACAAAACTGGTGTTTTCATGGTGGAAACGGGTTATGGTACAAAAACAACTGCATACCTACGCATTACACATCCATTCAGCTGCGTAAGTCTGAGTCGAGCTGATAAGTAGGTATATTAGTCTCTCAACAGATTAGGCAAGACATTTGTGCTGTGTAAATGTCGCACATCAAGTCAATGTCTGCATGTTTTCCCGATAAAGGAACGTCACGCTCGTAAACCTTATTATCGCCCAGTGCACATAAGTTTCTTGCAAGGCCTTGCGGTCTAGCGCTTTCAGCGGTTCCCTGACACTCGTGTATTGACGTCTATCCACCTAGTACGGGGGGTATGGGGTCGAAATTTCAGCACTTTGGGAGTTGGGACCCTTGCATACCATCAGATCATACACACCCAAACCTGGGCATTCGAAGGCGAGTATCGCAATTCGTTGCAGAATCACATATACTGGTCAATATTACCCTTCTACTGGACACTGGCACTACTATACCATATATTTATTGTTCATTTATTCGTATTTAAAGTATAAAACGTGATGGTGGTAAACCTAAAGAACTATCAGAGTTGTTACAGTAAATTATTGCCAAACTTATTGTCATTTGAATAATTCTTTACATTATAAAGACAAGAAATAGGAATCTGCTTATGAGCCTATTACACTGCACTTTTCAAAGTGCCCTGTAGCAAGGGTGGATGTGGCCGCAAGTCGTTTAGATGCCGACAGCAACAAGGACCAGTTTAGGGACCCTTTATTCCTAAATCTTATTAAACTACACTGAATCAAATGTAAGGGTCCCTTAGATAAGTGTAGTGTAATAGGCCTATTATTACTAAAGCAGTAATAGACAATAAAATCCATAACTTACTAACGTAATAATTGGCCTGGAGATATAGACTTTTACACCGAAATAATATTCGGTTCTCTTTTAATCTAGTCCCCTATTATAAATATTATGTTAGACTGAATTTGTTTTACTGTTCTTTTGTCAATACTAATCAAAAACTATAGAGCAGAACTTTCATCGAATTTGCAAGGACACGAATTTAGTTTAGTAGTTTCTTAAAGAAAAAGAAATAAATCAAACAAAACTAATTAAATTAAAAAAAATTAATATATTGCGTCATAAAATTACTGTACATCATTTCAATTTGATTTCATTTTATTTTTCTTGAATGTCTTAGTTTTGTTGTTGACATTTTGTTTATTTCCCTTTTTCCCGTTTAACTGACCAACTTTCTTCTGTTGCTTCTTCATTTTATTCTTAAGCTTTTTTGCTGCTGCAATTTGTATTTTGTCTGTAATTTTATCTTCACTTTTATTAACCACTTTATCAGTTGTGATTGGTGTGGTTTTGAAGTTTTTGTCTTCAATTTTATTAACCACTTTATTGATTGAAATTGGTGTGGTTTTTATGTTCTTATTTTTATTCTTCTTTTTGTTAGGACTGCTTTTACTTGGACCATTGTTAGTTTCGTTAGAATTATTAGAATCTATTTTTACTATCTCAGGAATCGCCATATTATTTCTCGTTGTTGACCTTCCTTTATTTTCTTTAACATATGTTTTTTGAGTAGATTTTAGACCCTCAATTTTATTTTGCTCGGTCTGATTTTGATATGTATTATTTTCATTAATCTTACTTTGCAAATTCTCAGCAGATTTATTTTTATTCTTCTTATGTTTTTTCTTCTTGGTTTTTTGTACATTTTGACTTGTATCCTTGTTTACATTCACAGTTTCGCTGCTGCAATAAAATAGATCATTTATTACTATCAGCCCTCACAATTAGTCTTTGTACTAACAAATACATATAAGTGTAGCACATAAAAATGTATATTTTATGCACAGATTATAAAGATTAATTACTTATGTATATAACAGACAATTATATTGAAATATCACTTAACATTTACGGCTAACAGTTATGTCAAAAATTAATTATTTTCTAGTGAGTCTTCTAAAAGACGTAAAATTAAGGTCCTAACGATTATATTAAAAAAGTGCGTCGAATATTGATAACGTAATAATTCAGTATTTCACTCAAGTTCCCATACTAAACGTGCGTTAAGGCGTTTGATTAACAGTTGCTGTTTTGATTAGCTACCGCTCACTTGAAAGGCTTGACTGAAATCGGAAAGATCGTAAGGTCATACCCTACACACTACGTTATTGTTGTATACCAACTCCCAGCGCGAGCTTTGCGTTATTTTATTTAAAATATTAGGTTACCACGTGTAGTAATATTTTTTAAAAGATATTACCACGCTAATATTTTTTATTTAATAAGATTATCTACCATTCACTGCGGGTATGTTCCGATATACACTGCGAGCACTGTTCTTACTGGGGAGAAATTCGTTCCGTTATGGACTGACAGTATACTGCCGCAGCATCTTAGGGCAATTTTTATGATGTCAAAATTCGTCGCCATTTTTGTACTGTGAGCACTACGTTTTCGAGGTAAGGTGCTCTCAGTGCTGACTGCGTTCAGTTTTAAAGAATAACCAGTATAGCTAACTATAAAGGAACGGCTTCACAGTATACTAAATTGACGTCACACCTTACAGTGCTCACAGTGTATATTGGAACATACCCAATATCACAAGCGAATTTCGTAATAGATGTTTCCTACTAGTCACTCAAAACCATTCCATTCCAGAGATTATACCTCACTATACTAAGCCACTTTTAGGTATGCAATGTTCCCATCCTGTTGGTTACGCAATTTTTAATAAATACATAAAAAAATCTAACCTATTGGGTTTATTCTTTTTGTTTTGAGGCTCCACTTGATTGGTCTCTGCAGGTCGTTTGACAGGTGTGGTTGATTGCTTCGACTGTTCCTTCGGCGTCGCGTCCCCATTTTGTTTTATCTCATTACCCTCTGTCTCTGCTTCATCCTCATCATCTTTAACTGGTTCAGGCTGTTAAAAAATAAAATTTATTCTACATCATATTTTTAAGCATAAATGTTTTGTTTTCTATTGTCGTTTGTTTGTTTACTATCTTTTAATTTTCCACAAACTTCTTGAAGATTGTGTTTGACAAACATCAGCTTTTATCCCACATAATACACAAGTTCAGAGGGGACTTTTAAAACCATTAATGATTAATTAAAATATCTAATGTCCTGAATAAAAAACTAATATTAAAAATATTTAATCTTATGATACTTACAATAACATTTGAAAACTTCTTCAATTTTGCTACAAAGAATCCATCCATATTATGAGTATGAGGATAGAATCGCCTGGTTAGTTTCAACGAGGGATGAAACCTATGATGCCTGTACTTCATAAAACCTTCGATTCCAAAGTCAAGACCTGTCGGCACCAGTTTAACATTTCTTCTTTTCAAAGCATAGTTTACGACCCATTCGTTTTCCTCAGGTAAAATTGAGCAAGTAGAATATACTATGTAACCCCCTGTGCTCGATTTTGCATTACAACAATCTATGGCAGCCAATAGTAGTTGTCTTTGTAGATTGAAGCATCGTTGTATATCTTTTTGATCTTTCGTTGTTTTAACGCTAGGATCTTTTGCTATAACACCTGTGCCCGTGCAAGGTGCATCAAGCAATACCCTGTCAAACCCTTTGATCACATCTGTAAACTGTCGTCCATCATAATCACAAATTATCGCATTCACAACTCCTAATCTATGGAAATTACCAACAATAGCTTTCGTTCTCTCTTTATTTGCGTCATTCGCGAATAAC
Source organism: Erebia palarica (assembly GCA_964035005.1). Lineage (NCBI taxonomy): Eukaryota > Metazoa > Arthropoda > Insecta > Lepidoptera > Nymphalidae > Erebia > Erebia palarica. Next base: position 53,217,266 of record OZ035983.1, read on the forward strand.
GCACCAGTATTTTTCATTATGGCAGCTATATGAGATGCTTTGCCACCTGGTGCGGCACACATATCCAAAATTCTTTCATTTTCCTGTGGAGCTAGAGCCATAACTGGTAAGAAACTAGATGCACCTTGTAAAATATAATGGCCAGCTAAGTATTCAGGTGTAGCACCAATTGGCACAGTAGAACTATAGATAACAAGTCCTACTTTACTCCATTTGCCAACAGGGTCCAAATTCACCCCTCTATTTATAAGTGCCTGAGCCAAATCCCTTCTCCTAGTCTTAAGACTATTAGTTCTTATTGTCAACGGTCTGGCCACTTCACTTGCTTCAAGAAATTCAACTAAATCCTGAACTGGAAATATTTGCATAAGAACTTCCATAAGGAATTCATTATAACTGTAATACATACACAAATCTTTGAGAAGCAAATCTGTGTATTCACAACGAGATCTGCCATCTTCCTTCAGTCTGCTAAAATCACTCAACACGGTCACAACATCTTTGATCCTTTGATGTATATCTTGTAAACTAGTAGGATTCTGCAGTTCCTCTTCAGTTGGAAAAGCAAATACATCCTGTTTAGCTATATTAAGCTGTAACTCATCATCTGCAAGCTTTTGATCTAGTTTTCGTTTCCTTTTTAATTTGATATTTGCCTTCTCAATGGGTAACTTGTCATCGTCATCATCATCACTGTCTTCGTCATCTTCATTTTGATCACCGGAATCTGAATCATAGGTCATCTTACTTATGTCTTCATCTTCTAATTGTTGATCAATGCCACCATCTTCGTTGTCAGAGTCTTCAAATAAATCGTCAAGTTTTCCAACCTAAAAAAAAAAAAACAGATCTCATTTTTATTCAATTAAATACCAATCATCACCAAACAGCATCAACATCATGAAACAGCTGATTGCTGTATTTATTTGGTTTTGTATTACATTAGATGGCTGATTCTTGTATAGTATTAAAGTATGCGCAGTACTTAAGTAAGCAGTATAAAAACTGACGCTGTTCATAGGGCCGTTTACTAGATATCGCCACACAAAGACGTGACAAATTTACAAAAAATAGCCAAGTGTTGTCGCGATGTGCTTATTAATGTTATGAAGGCATAGAACTATTTGCTATGCTATTCTTAGTACACTTGTTTAATTATGCCAAATAAAGTTTACCTATTTTATGTTAGTGTTTGTGTGTAGTATTTTAATATCTTCTTTCTATAAATTTTCCTGTTTCCTTTGTTTTTACACATTAATCACATAGTCTAAGGTTTAATCCAAATGTTAGGAAAAATAATAATAACCAGGGCTGAATGCTTATAAAAACTATGACTTAATTACTAATTTTTTAAATGAGCAATCTACCTTATACTGTTCTTTGTCAGATTTTGCTTTAGGTTTATCATCAGCATCTGAATCTGGCTCCCCATTTGATTTGTTTTCCTGTTCTTCACCAGAACCATCTTCTTCACCACTGTCACTATCTGACCCCTCTTTAGGTTTGTTTTTACCTTTCTGTTTTGGCGTTAACCATTCCTTGTTTTCATCTGTAAAGCCTGTAAACACAGCAAATCTTTAGTATTTTGGAACTGCACAAGAAACTGAAAAAATAGTCATAATTATTTATTCAGAACAAGAGATGGGTCAAATTTCAAAAATCTGTTAAAACGATGGACCAAAAATAATATTATAATAATTTCATATTTCAATAAATTAAATCAAAATTTTATGTACCTTTAGCAATTTCATCATCAGATACTTCCTCTGAATCTTCTTCAACTTCTTCGACTACCTGTTCTTGTTCTTTAGCAACATTCTTCTTTGCCTGCTTCAAAAGTTTTCTCTTCTCTACCAGTTCCTTCTTCTTTTTCACCCTTCGAGCTGCTCTCTGCTTTTGTCTGTGGCTTAAATGTTTCTCCTCTTTATTGTCATCAACTTCAAACAAAAACAATTAAATCCTGATTATATTATTATTAGATAAATGAACGTCTGATAAGATTGGCCATAGAATTCCTGCAACCTTTATGGTCTTATATGACTTCTTGGCTTAGAAAACAATAGAGAACTTTTTAATCAATCAAACTTATATAAAAATATATACAGTCGCAGTCTGAAAATGTTTACCAGTTTTCAAATTGGATTCTCTATAACACTGGGTGCAGTAAGGTTTAAAACGCCGTAGCAAGGTATTTATGACATTTCAAAATTATCATGTTTTCAAGCATTGAATTCAACAAATAGTGTAATTGTATGTCATGATTGATTCATTTTGTGTTCAGATGTAAACTGTATGTAAATCTATCATTTGGTAATACCATATTATAGTCTTTTTAAAAGGGAAAATAAATATTTACCATAATCTAATTGTTTTTGTCTTTGTACAGTTTAAAAATCCTATTATGGCAGTGTTACCCAAAGTTTCTAAGAAAATATTTACTACAGTATTTTGTTTATTAATAGGTAATGTTACCCACAAGTCGGGGATAACTTTGCCATAGCAAAAAAGACAGATAAAAGAATCACTGTTTATTTTTTCTTTTCTTTGGCAATATAAATTGTTTAGTAACATCAGCTAATTACCTAATAAAAATATATTTAAGGAAAATCATAATCTAAAACTAACTAACCTTACCCACTTCAAAGTACTTTTTTAATTTTAGTAAATAATTATTCATTGGTTTTATATCAGAGAAGCAGGAACTGGTTCATTGACTCATTTCCATTTCACAAGACACAACTGAACCACATCACATCACTATTATGGCATTATTTTACAATTTGATATTAACTAATATCAAAACGTAGAAAACTAAAAATTTTAGTATAGTTGCAGCTGCTGCTGCAGCAACAAATACATGTTATAAAATCTATGATCATATCACACATCGACCATCTGGCACAGATGTTTTCATGCAATTATGAACTTTAAGGTGGTAAACATTTACTGCTGCAGCGACCAATACATGTTAAAAATCTTATGATCAAATCACATATTGACCATCTGGCACAGGTGTGCATGCAATTATGAGCTTTAAGGTGGTAAACATTTTCTGCTCAGCGACAGATACATGTTAAAAATCTATGATCAAATCACATATCGACCATCTAGCACAGATGTATGCAGGCAATTATGAACCTTTAGGTGTTAAACATTTGCTGCTGCAGCGAAAGATACATATTAAAAAATCTATGATCAAATCACATATCGACTATCTGGCACAGATGTGTGCATGCAATTATGAACCTTAAGGTGGTAAACATTTTCAAACTGTGACTGTGCACAGGTAACGAGTAGTAAATTTACCATTGGTTTAGAAAGCTGTTACCCAAGCATAACTAGCAAATAAGTGGCCCAGTTGTAAATTGCTTATTATGGGGTGCAGTATAGAATATGTGAGCCTTAATTTGATTAAAATGATGGGAGAAAGGTGCAGCGATCCTATAGCTGCATAAGTTATCAAGCTCAGACAAACACGATACTGATTAATTACCTAACTGAGTGGCGAAAAGCATGACAAGTCATCTTGTTCACCAGTTGGCAAATTTTTTTTTGTAGGAAGTATCTTGAGTTTCATTGTATATTAACTAGCGCATCTCATTTAGTTATTTTTATTACAGTCGAAACCATAAAAAATTATACCTACCTACGTACATATTTGTAAAAAAAACTAACGTAATACAAAATAGGTAGTTGATCATTTAACCTAAATTAGATGATAGACTAAGGCAAAATAGCCTTTCGCCTTCCCATGTGGATCATGATCCACATGCGAAGACGAAAGCTTTTAGTGAAACAGGTTATGTTATGATGAAAAACAGAGGTTATAATGATTAATGCAGATTGCAGAACAATCCTTAACTGTAGATTATGTAATAATATAAACAGAAACTAAACGAATTGTACATACTGCATAGTTAACACTTACTGAGGCCTTTTTTAAACACCGGATCACCCTGTTTTCGTGCCTTCCTTCCAGGCCCTTTTTTAACTTTTTTTGTTTCATCGAACTTTGCTTTACGACCCATTTATGTGACTTTATATTCAAATAAAATAAGCGTTTAAACACAACTGATTGCAATTTGCAATCTGATAATATTCCGCAAATTGCCTAATATTCTTAAAAAAATAAACACGTGTGAAACTCCCACATATTTATCTATGGAAACTCCTGAGCAAAGACAAGTATGAAGTAACAAGTATGCTCCTGAGCAATGGGGGGTAGAGTGGAGGAGGGAGGAGTAATAGGCCTATTACACTGCACTTTCTTCAGGGCCCTGTGGTAAGGGTGTGCGTGACCGATACTTAGAGCGTCACACAGCAATAAGGACCAATATAGGGACCCTTCCTTCCTAAAGCTTATTACACTACACTGATACAAGTGAAGGATCCCTGCGATAAGTGCAGTGTAATAGGGCTATAACATCTCTATTCTCTGTATAGCTCTGTGTAATTTATAGTGTCCGTCGAAATGCATTAAATCGGGGGCGCCACATTAGCATCAGGGTAAATATAAAAGGAAGCGCCAAATAGTATTAAAGTAGGTTTGAGAAATAAACAAGGAAAGAAAACATTCATCATTATTTTGTACAACTTATGTTGTTGAAATTTTCAATAAAAATTTAACATTATTGTCGCAGGGCCGATGTTTCAATCGACAGTAATATTATTTTTTTTAACTCGGCTTATTTCACTTCAATCTTCAATAGCTACTTTCATACCATACCCTTAGCTACACCAACGCCACTGTGGTAGGTTTTTGAACGGTTATTTATACTGGACACTGGTGCCGATTCAGAGTGCGTTTCTCTAAATTTAAAATCTCTTAAATTAGACTTAGAGACGTCTGCTATTCTGACAACACACCTAATTGACAGTTCTAACCTAAAATTATGCCTGACAGTTCTAACTATTCAATTTAGCGACAAAATAGCGAAATGCTATTCTGGTCGTCGTTCTAAACGCTAAAATTAAGAAACGTCAAACTAAAATTAAATAATTTTCTCTAATTTTAGACAGGACCTCGGAGGGTGGTCGCTAAGTTTAGAGAAGCGGAATAAAGCAAAATAAATACGAATTTTCACAAAAAGTTATTTGCGTTAATAGTTCAAGTGTAATTTCTATGCATTAGTAGGTGCATTTGTGTTCGAATTTAGTGTTAAATGTTAAAACAACTAGAAAAATAGAGTGCTGTGGTAGGTCTAACTATGAATACCTACAGAGAAACTAAATTGATGACAAATGGAGACCAAATTACATAAAAGTTAATAACAAACCAATAGAATATGTTGGAGATGGTGTACCTGAGATTATTTATCTCTCCTCACAATTAAATGACTAAAAAAGTTAACCAAAGAAATTCGTAAGGAAACTATAGTGGTCTTAAATGGAAATTATGAAAACTGAAGAATTTCCAGTAAGTGCAAATCAAAAAGTATTTGATGCTTACGGATGCCAAACTTGGTCACTTACGAAAGCATACGCACTGAAACTAGAAACTTGTCAATATAGTATTGAGAGAAGTATGATAAACATAAAAAAGAAAGACAGAATAAACCTAAAAACTATAAGAAAACGCAGCAAAGTGAAGGATATAACAGAGCATATAAGAAGGTTAAAATGGCGTTGGACGGGACTCATAATGAGAGACAGTGGAAAATGGACTATTGAAGTGACCTAGTGGCATCCTAGGGGTGGCAAAAGGTGTAAAGGAAGGCAAAGGAAAAGAGGATGATTGTAAGAGTGGTGGCTCGTGCTACATGGCACAGAACAACACGGGAGAAAAAGATCTGGAAGGCTCTGGAGGAGGCCTATGTCGCAGTACAAGCTTGTGCTCACTAAAAAATTTTGTAAAAAGAAAAACAACATCTTGTAAAAATATTTGTTCAGCAATGAAGGCTATGATTATGATTACGTGTTTAAAATTATAACAGCTATTAAAATGCAACAATACATAGTTGAAGCTCTGGTTATTTTCGAGAGAAAGGTAAATCTTGTTATCTTAGGTAGTATTCATAGGGAAAATAAGTAAAATGTGCAAATTGTGACCAGACGGACATAGTTGCACCATATCAGTTGCTTTCCTACCCTTTAGGTACGCACACACCCAATGGTCTGTAGCTCTGGAGTTTCCTTAGAAAACCGAAATAAACTAACGCCATACAGAGAATCAGCTATCTAACTAGTTTAGGAACATCTACTTTAGTAAAGGTTAGGCAGAAGATAAATTTTTAAAATTATTTAGATTGCCTAAACCACTGCAACATATTATAAAATATGATAAGTAGGTATATTTCAGTAGGTAGCACATAGTATTTCAGTTATATCTAAAGAACAAGTGCAAATTCACTCAAGTAGACTTGGAGACTGCTTTGCTCTGTCAAATATGCATGTTTTCACTAAACTGTCAAAATTTACAAGTTGCAGTTTTTTCAAGTAACCTTTACCTTCCTTAAAATATCAAATACAAAATTTCAGTGCATTTTGCAGATAGTGCTGATGAACACTTTAATTCACCAAGCAAATTTACCCAAGACTGGGCAAGTATCGGTTGAACAGACATGTATTCAATCTCAAGCTCCAGAACACAGCTGCAGAGGATCTGCTGAGGCGGCAGAAACAAAGTTTCACATCATCTGTTACTAGTAAATGCATAAGCAAGAATAATAAGACAAGGATTTATTATTAGATACTTTAATTAATAAAAAGAAATTAATTAAAACCTTTTATTTTTGTTTTATTCTTTTATAACAATCTAATAGGTACCTAAATAAAAATGAAGAAATATCAATATATAATTAACATTAGTTACATAAAAATGTTATATATACATAGGTCTTTCATTTCAAATCAACATATTTGTATAATAAGATGAGCTTGTGAACCCTTGAAAACTGATGCTCCAAGGTAAATAGTAGTAATTTTACATTTCCAGGATGTAAGTCTACGTACCTATGTACTAAATTAAATTTAATTATCAAATCTAACTAAATTACTAAATTTGATCAAAATTGTTTAATTCGAAGGTCCTATCATACAGACATACTTATGCTGAGATCTATAGAGCGTACTTTGACTAGGCTCAGAGTTAAAACAAGGTGGATTTATGTGAGTAACATCTTGTTTATAGTCATATCTTGTTTTAACCATGTCTTAAGTCTAACAAAGTCAAAGTTCGCTCTATAGATCTCACACTTAAAGGTACATCCCGTAAAACCTAAACATGAACTATAATATAGCTATTACATGTAATGTAATGTTACATGTAATAGCTATATTATATTTTGGATGGATGGATGTTTGTAGCTCAATCATGGTCGAACGGCTGAACGGATCTATATGAAATTTGGCACAGATATAGATTACTTAGTCTGGAATAACATAAGGGCTACTTTTTATCACGGAAAATTAAGGAGTTCCCGCAGGAACCAAAAAACCTCAATCCATGCGGACTGTCCGCACATACTATGTCCGACATAGTCGCAGGCGTCTGCTAGTTATTTATAATTATTGTAACAGAGTGTCTAGGTTGACTAATTCAATTCATTCATTCAATTTAGGTACACTATAGGTACACATATTGACGTCCATTACTTACATATAAAACATGATGGTGATCATTAGTTATTGCTATCTTTAAACTAAAGCTACAACTACTAGACTTCAAGCACTTCGTTGCACATTCCTGTGTGAACACAGGATTTACCTACTTAACGGGTCCTAGTCTATGCAGGGGTGTTTCAAATAAAACGAATGATTCTAAGCCGCACAGATAGTTTATTACGTTAGCCTTACGTGCCACTTACTGTGATAAAAGGATCTTAATCTAAACGACACAGATTCGCGCAGATTGTAGGTTATGTAGGTACCCTGTCTATTTCGGTAAATCTACTTTTACATTCACGACAATTAATCTGACTGGCCTAGACTTGAAGAAATTCAGGCACCAGTTAGGATATTATACGGTCACAAACACAGGACTTCACTTTATATTTCGGAATCAGAACGGAAGATAGACGAAAGCCGGTGATCCAACTCCCTGGATGTTTGTCGTTGCAGCAGCCATAGCTTTCGATGCAGTACTACCAATTGCTTCTTTTAGTAGCCTTTTACTTTCATCCGCTTGCCACCACGTAATTCACCAGGGTGGCCGGGGACGCCCATGGGACTTGTTGTTCTATGCCTAGGTTATAACTTCATTTTTAGGGTGGAATTTCTCTACTAGAAGTTACATTTGCTTTTTCTTCGATCTTTTACGGGCTTGGGGATTCATTCAAAGATTTTGAAAACTCGTAACTCGAAAATCGAAATGAAAACAAACATAAACAAAGATATGTACCAAAGACGACGGTCCACGATCGACAAGTGACAGCCATAGAGGTAGTATGTAGTAGCATCATGGAACTAGGAATCTGTTTATGTAGGATCATCAAAATGTCTCTTTTTGGCAGTTTATTACGTAGCTGGTGTAAGGAACATCAATTTTATTATAGCAAAGTAATTTTTTTTCGTTTAAAAAGTCATTTAAATGCGATTTTAGTCACTAAAAGTTTTACGACGATTATTGTGCAAAAAACAAAGACAAATTCGTGCAATTTTTGTTTCTGTATATGGTAACACTCGCAATTCAACTTAGACTTCAGCTTAGAGACAATTTTAGACATTTTAAATTTAGTTGAAGGCATTTACAGAATAGCATATGGAGATAGAAAAACTAAATTAGCGATTTTAAAATTTAGTTTAGTTTAGAGATGTTACATTACAGAATCGGCACCACTTTCAACTTTTCTCCCTTATAGATGTTAAAGGCCTATTACACTGCAGTTTTACAGGGACCCCTACTTTTAATTCAGTGTAGTATAATAAAATTTAGAGAGTAAGGGTCAAGGGACGCTCAACCTAGCGGTCACGCCCATCTTTACTTCAAAGCCCAGCGGAAAGTGCAGTGTAATAGGCCTATTAATCGTCTACACTACCCTCCTCAGCTACCCTCCAGGTTTCATTTACATCCATGGTCCAAAACGAGACCAAGTACTCTGTGTTCTCAGAAGGACTAGAATCAAGAGCCGTTAAACCAAGTACTCTGTGGCCAACGTCAACTGTACTGTCAATTTGAAATTGATTTTGAAAGTGAATTTGCAATGCAATTGCCAATATTACTGATTCGCAATTTTTGCCCGTGGTGTTCAGTATTCACACTATTTTAAATAATTTGATAAATAATCATGCATTCGTGTAAGATTTCATTAAAGTGACAATTTATGAATTATTCAATATGTACCATTTAATTTTGGTACACAAAGCCTAGACTAAAATTGTTTAAAATGTATAATATTTGAATTCAAGCAGGGAATAGACGAAATGATGTTGTCTAAAAGTTATTCTTTTGGATATCGAGCATTGTTGTCTGTACCTACGATTTTAAGGTAATAATAGAAGTATGATAAGTAAATATTGCTCAATGATATGTAAATTTAATTTCCTCCTGTAATACTAATGAATATTGTGATTTTAGATTTCAGGGTCATTACGTAAATAATGCTCATTGCCAATGTCACAATGTACATCACCAACGGCGTACTTTCTTCAACTTCCCTAAATCTAGTCGAAAAAGAGATTACTGTGGAAGACAATTAGTTGGGTAAGTACTGATGTCGTACAAAGTCTGTAGCAGTGTATAGTAATGAATTATTGGATAGAAGGAGGTGGTCACACGTGTCACTTTGTAGAAGTCCATAATAATGTAAGAACTAGAAGTTTAATTTGCTATAATCTGCACAGAAGGTAAATCTACTTGGTACAATGTGTATCCTGCACTTGTAGCTTGCAATATTCACCACACCATACAAATCTTCCAAATTATTCTCAACTTATGTTTCACTCTGAAACAGGAGCATCTTCTGCATCATGTTGCGTCAACATCCCTTGAAAATGCTCCGGTTTTGGAGTGAAATGTATGCTGAGAATCATTTTGAAGATTTGTTTTGTGTAGTGAATGTCACAAGCTACAATTGCAAGATATTATACACACTGTACCACATAGATTTACCTACTGTGGTGGATTATAGTGAATTAAACTTCTAGTACTTTCATTAGTAAAAAAGTGTTTTAGTAAATCGGTGCTAATTTCATTGTACACATATTCTTTTAACTGGTCCAAATAGTACTAACCATTTTATTATGTTCCCTGTGGTGATATAATTTAAGCTCAAATTATTAAGACAATTGCCATATTCATAGAAAAAGAATTCCTGCCATATTCTTGGCACTGAGTGATGAAAATTCCATCTGTAAGGTTGAGATCTGTACTGAATTTTGACTGCTCAGGCATAAAACAACCAAGACAAGTGTTAAGCATGACAGAAACATGTTAAATTTTGACCAACTTCCTAATGCAGTGTTCTTATATTAAGTGGTGGGGAGTAAGAGTGGATCCCAGGTTCAAAACATGAGATGTAATCTGATAATTTAAAAATTCCGAATATTCTCTTGCCTGATCTGGTAGAGGTGTCAGCGGTGGCTTGTGATCACCATTCTGGCATAGAGCTTATAAAACGACAGATGGTAGCAGCTAACCTGTTAGTGGGGTACCACTAACAGGTTAGCTGCTACCATCTTGCATCATCACTTACCATCAAGTGAAATCACAGTCAAGATTTTGTTTGTTGTAGAATAAATAAATAAATATAAATATTTTTCATTTATTAAAAGCTTTTTCTGTACTTCAAATAATAGACTTTTATCAAGTATTGTGACATTTCACATGCAAGTTTTAAAATTATTTTGAAATATATTGTTTCAGTTATACAATGGAGCAAATGTATGAAGTAGTCTCAGATGTGGAGAATTATCACAAGTTTGTTCCTTGGTGCAAGCAATCTATTGTTAGAACAAAATCACCTAACAACCTTAAGGCAGACCTAATTGTTGGTTTTCCACCAATCAATGAAAGCTACACATCTAATGTGACCTTAGTAAAACCTTTCTTAGTAAAAGCAGAATGTACAGATGGCAGACTCTTCCATTATCTTCTAACACTATGGAGATTCAGCTCTGGCTTGAAGAGAGAACATCAGTCCTGTGTTGTTGATTTTCAAATAGCTTTCGAATTTCGCTCAGCATTTCATTCCCATTTATCAAATTTATTTTTTGACCAAGTTGCAAGACAGATGGAAGGAGCATTCATACAAGAAGCAGGCAAGAGATATGGACAAGCTTCAATACCCCCTAGAAATCTCCTTCAAAATGGTCATGTGATAAAAAGTTGACAAATACATAGAGGTATTTTCATTAATTAGCCAAAATGTACTGTTATTATTTATTTATTAACATAAGCAGACAGAAAATATGAAGGATGTGACCCGACTTTAAGTTGTAACTAATAGAAAATAAGTGAAAATGGACTTGCCAAAGGATGGAAGGAAGATTAAGACATGGTTAAAATTTAAAAAAAAAACAACAGAACATGGATATCTACAAAATGTGAGTCAAATATTAGAGGTTCATTCACAAATGCCTAGACATGAGTACCTACTTAAGATAGGTGACATTTTAATTGTGAAAGTATACCATGGAAGTTTGTAGATTTATTACATCAAAGATGTAAATACATTTTATTATTAGAGACATTAGCTAAAATTGGAGGGATCCAGAGGCTGTGCTAGTGGGCAAAATTCTGATGAATGAAACAAATTTTTATTTCAGTTGAATTCGGTAATAAAATATTTATTTTACTTTTAAAGCAGTTAGTTTAATTTAGCCTACTATCATTGTTTTGTTACCTTGAAAAATAACAACTAACAATTTCCAAAAATCTTTTCTTAGTGTCTACTTACTCATGTATGGAATTAAGTTTCTAATTCCAGTGGGCTGATTTATTCAGTCAGTCAGGACCAGTTTTTTAATATTTAAATGTATACAATACGGATAATATTTGACAGAACTCAGTGGATTGTGTTCCATTTGTAACAATGCAACCTCGGGTTCCTGTTGAAATCTTATTTTAATCATACTCAATTTAATCTAGCAATTCTTTAGTTCATAGTATCATATACTTGTATATTATTTTGACCTATAATTTTATCAATATGACTATATTGGCGACAAGAGATACTAGCATGGATCATGAAAAATAAAATTATTATTCTAATAAACAACTTGGAGATCTCTTAAGCTGAAGACTGGAACAAAGAAGGCTCTCTGGAAAGTGTGCAGTATGGCATCACATTGAATGAGTGCATTTCCACCATTTGGGCATGTTTTTGTTGCTTATTGTATTATTCAAAATACAAAATGGTACACTGTATCAACACTTATTCAGAAAAATTACATGAACTGTCCAAAATACCCTCACATTTGTCCACACTGTGAAATTGTCACTGGTATTTTGGGTTTATTATTTGGTCCAGTTGGGACATTTTCTATTTTCCTCATCACTAACAAACCATCAATGACTCTGCCGAAAACCACATGCTTGTTATCGAGGAAATTACACTTGGCACAAGTAATGAAGAATTGACAGCCATTTGTGTCCTTGCCACTATTGGCCATAGATAAGAGACCAGGAGAATCATGTTTCAGTGCAAAATTCTCGTCTGCGAAAGTACTACCTCCATAAATGCTCATGACGCCAGTGCCATCACCCTGTAAATAAATTAATATTTGATATCACTTAATTTACATATACCTATACTTTCTTTCAAGCATGCCTCATCATCATTGTAATTCATGTTAAATTGGGGCAAGTTGAATACTTACATTAACAAAATCTCCACCTTGTATCATAAAATCCTTTATAACTCTGTGAAAGGTAGCCCCTTTATAACCCAGAGGTACTCCATCTCTCCTATATTCACCTGTGCAAAATTCTCTGAAATTTTCACTTGTTTTTGGCACCACATCAGCAAACAGCTCAAATATCATACGTCCTATTTCCTGAAAATTAAAAAAGTTGCATCTTGAATCAAATATTTTTTTATTGATTTTAGCTACCACTGAATACCACTGGTTCAGTGTTTTAATAAATTGTATGGCACCTTTACATGAAGATTGAAGACAAAATAGATACACTGTATCATCCATCACTTTGGATGTGGTATGATCATAATATTTATTACCATATTATGTGAACATAGTTGTGAAGCCAGTTAAATCATGTAATCTATGCTATATACATAGTACATATTTTTTCTATAATGCAGACTATTCTCTTCTCAATTAGTACTCATTAGATTTTTGATAAAATATGAGGTATTTAAATCATGTTTAATCAAAAAAATCTTGTAACTAGGTTATTGTCAAATTGAATATTTCAAATCTTCTTGTACAAATAGGATGATGATTTATAATTTAAACACCATCATGATCATCACCACTACAGCCCATTAACGTCCCACTGCTGGGCACAGGCCTCCACTCTCATAGGAGAGAGGGAATTAGAGCTTAGACCTACCACGCTGCTCCAATGCGGGTTGGTGGGTTTTAACGACTATTATCATGTTAGTGATAATAACCGGGACCGACGGCTTAACGTGCTCTCCGAGGCACGGGGGTGAAACACCGCCAACTTCCTAACACCGGGCTAGTACTGGGAATTTTTAATCCGAAAAACTCGATACTTAATTATGGCCCGACCCGGGACTCGAACCCGGGACCTCGTTGGCCGCAGTCAAACATGGTAACCACTAGACCAACGAGGCAGGCTTTTACTGTATACATATTTTACTGTATTGAACAGTTCTTCAAATGGGTTCCTGTGTTGAGTTTTTATTGAACTCTCCATGTATATTCAACCATCCAATCTCCAAGCTGTTCCCTTTGTGAGCTTTTCCAAGTTGAGCTTGACTTGGAAAAGCAAAAGGAACATTCAGATCCTCTCAGATCAAAACCTATTCACAATGTCTGTTGCAGTCATGTTTTTCTTATTATCTAATGGAACATGTTGATGTAGAAGTTTCTGTGACATGTGGATCGTCTCCACATTACATACACCTTACACATTACATCTTCAAGAACTTGACTGTGACAAGGGTTCAGGCTTCAATGGCACCATGGTACCGAAACTAAGGATAAGATGAGGGCTCTGAGGAAGTCATGGTATTCGTATTTCGTATATAAGTCGTATGTAAAAATTTGCAGGAAAATAAACTACTTTGTCAGGTAAGTAAGTACATAAAGGCAAATATATTAATAATTACCGTTGTTCCGACGGTTATATCGAAGAAAACAACTGGGTTATTTTGATTCCGTAACTGTGACTGAATTTGGTTCCATGTCGGCATTGTTATTAATTATTGAGTGCGCCAGCGCCTGTGCGACCAACAATATTCCCAGGCTCCAAATTCCCATAAGTTCAAATATTATCACGGAATAATTCGAATTGAAATAGTTGGGAACAATCGATGAGGCTATTTTAGGATGCCATTAAACAATAAAGCCTGAAGGCTAATTTATTTGTTGATTTGATAAATAACCTCACCGATCAGAAAAAGAAAATAACCCACAGATTAGGTACTAGAAATACCCTCCAAACCACAGAACAAAGTATACTCAGGGGAGAAGAATTACAAGTCCATACAAAGAAACGGGGAACAAAAATTTATACTGCCATCTATTGGCTCCCCAAGATAAAAACTTTGTGCGCCAAGTTTAAATAGCTTGAGGGGGATATTCGAATTTTCAATGGCGGCAATTTCAAATTACAAGCGGGAAATTCTGAATGTTTAATTTTCTGCTACTACCTTTATTTATTTATCCTTCTGGATTCTTCAGGTTTCTTTCAGTATTTGTACCTACAGTTACAATAATAATTAATTTAATGTGCAACATACACAGACAAACAAGAAACCTGAAAAGGATAAGTAAGTAAAGGCACAGGCATAGGCAGACAGAAAATAATTGAAAATAAAACGCTTTACCTATTATGATTGAAATTAAACAAACTCTTAGATACCTTTTATACTTTAAATTTATTTAGATATGTTTTAATAAATCAATTTTTTTCTTAAGAGCTATTTTTGAAGCCTCTTCTTGTAAAACCCTATTTTTTAAAACACAAAATCTATTGACACATATATGAAAAACACTATTTAGCAAATAGTTTTTGTTTTTTCTAAAATGCAGAGGACAAATTCTTAAAAACTCATTGTGTATTATTATTAGAGTTGCCAACATAGCCTTCGTGCCCTTTATCTTGTAAAATTTTATTTACCTCCTTACTGCAACACTCAATATATTTGATTAATTCTTTTGTGCAGTAATTTAACCTACTTTTTAATTCATTATACTCTTTACACTGGCTAAATAAATGTACTTGTGATTTTTCACTTGCTATGAAAATAGTTTTACATTTTTCGCAAGCATCATTACTTAAATTCTTAATTAAAAACCCACAAACATATGCGCATGCCTGCATCTCTCCACTGTCCTCATTGTCAATTTCTGTATCGCAAAATGTTTCAAATTCATCAAGCATATCTGAGGAATTTGAAACATTTTGTGATGATGAAGTTGAAGTTTCAGTGCATATATTTGTGGGGGTTTTGCATAATAACATTCTATAATTATCAATAATGCTATCATTATTATCTGATTCACAATTTCCAGTTGTAATGTGCTCTAAATTGCTCAAAATAGTAGTTTTTAGGGCTGCTACGAATTGCCCAGCAGTGGGATTAACATTAGCACCACAGTTACCCCGAATGCAGCCAAACAGATTTTCGAGAGGGTCTTGTTGTAGCCTGCGGGTAGCAAGACTTTTAACATCTGAATGTTTACTAGTAATCTTTTCCCACAGTAATTCGATTGCATTCAGGGTCCAAGTCCAGCCTTCTTTAGAAGGTGGTGCTCGGTTGCACCCTATAAATTCTATTGACTTGAAGAAAGTCCTCATCTCTCGGAAGAACTGTAAATGTGGGCTGGAGTTTTTTATATTTGTTGCAAATATTTTCCCTCTTCTCAAGTCCGATGAGTCACTGTTCAGCGAATCAAAAAGTTTATCTATTTTTTCTATAACATGCAGAGTTGTTATAGCATCTGTAGTTAGTTCACCTGCAACATATCAAATAAAAGGTTTTGTTATTTAGGACATCTAAGTAAGTTTATTCGAAGTATATTCAATACTTATTATAAACAACTAATTTAACATTAAACATTTAACTAGTTATATTATTATGAAATTGGGACTTCTGATGAAATCACACAGGTAGCATAAGTATAATATCAACATTCATATTACCAAAATTTTTTTCCAAAATTCTCATCAATTATCATTATAGTTACACAAACATATTATAATACTAGATGATGCCAGCAACTTCGTCCGCATGGACTAAGCTTTTTGGATTCCCACGGGAACCCTTTAATTTTCCGGGATAAAATGTAGCCTATGTGTTGTGGTGTTGATTGTGTGTGTAATTTCAGCCAAATCCGTTCAGTAGTTTTTGTGTGAAAGAGTAACATACACACACATACACACAAACTTCCGCCTTTATAATATTATAGTGTGATTATAGTTTAAATATGACAAAAAAATAACAATGATGCCTCTGTACCTAAACCCAAATAAATAATATTATTTACCTTGTGATATTTTAGCCATCATTCCAGCTGCAACAGTATGACTGAAAACTTGAGCAGCTAATTTAACTCTCATTTTTTGTTTAGTGTTCGGATTCAAGTGTTCCTGTTTCAGTGCAGGTGCAAATACGAAATTAGGGTTGCTGCTGTCCAGTTCATAAAATTTGATGATATGGCTCCATTTGGCAACTCCTGAAAGCGAAAATAAATCATAAATTCAAATTCAAAAGCTATTTATTTCATATAGGCCAACCTGTAGCTCTTATGATAAGTCTAGATTCTACCATTGGTTTGGAATGAAGATTTTGCTGCGCAGAGCCAGCAACAAACTCATCAGTTCTTTTACTAGTCATTTTATTTTCATGAACCAAAATTAAGGATCAACCACAGATTGCAGACCTTCTAGTGAACACAGTTGACTATGTTAAGTTTTTAATAAATATTGGCAACTGTTGGCTAAGAAGCCAATGCTCCATAAAACACAATGTGTATCATATTTTTCTAGAAATAAGTCTACTTCTAGTTCTTTGCTTTCTTTGTTTAATTTACAGAGCTTCTCCGTTGTCTTGTACAAACAAGTAATAGGCTTGCTATCACTTTAACCAATGAAAGAAATATGGGTATGATATATTGGTATGGCTATGGTAGTATTAATCTTACCTATTCCACGGTTATTGCTTGACTTTATATCAGTGTTACATTTTATGTCGTATTTCATTAGTAAATTTCTAAAACATTTTAGAAGATGAGGAGGATCAAAGATGCTGACAATATCTTTATCATCCACATTGATACATGGCCTATCTACAGTGGCACCCAAGATGCCTAACGCTCTGCGGTTAACACCATCCATGTCACAAACTGTTGCTGCTATATTGAGACCAGCTCTGTAGCATTCCCGTAATACCTAAAAATAATACATGAAGTAGATTAATACTTTCATTTTAGATTCAGGCAGTTGAATTAAAGACTGAAAGGCCATAAAAGGCAATAGAAGTACTATGACCAGAATTAAAACAATTTGGCATAATTTTTGATACTTCAATAGAATTAGCACATGCTAAAGGGCATCTGTAACAAAAAATCGCAAATTGAGTTAAGCATGAAAATCACGTCTTTGATCTTCTGGATAGCTTTACGTAGCCATGCTAAAAGGAATTCAGTCCCATGCACGGTATACCTAGATATTGGCTTGTGAACACAGTGGATTGGTTAAAAAAAAATTGTGTTGCCTAGAAACCGATTTTTCGTTTTTCTCAAAACTATGTGCTCTGGACTAATGCCCTTTTAGCATGTGCTGATTCAATTTATAAATAAGGTTGGTTAATATGTGAAATCATAAAATTTAATTGAATTTGATTAAGTGTTTACCTCTTTTATCAAAGCTGCTAATCTATCTGCTGTCACATAGCCACTAGACAGATAATAAGCAAGAGGTTGCTTCACTTTTTTTCTTATTCCTGCCACCATGAACACAAGAGCATTTGATGCTATATGTGGAGATCTGCATTGATGGCCATGGTCTTGAAATCCTTCAATAATGTCACTTTTTCTATTGTATCTTAAGTTTTTTTTTATTGACATTTCATCAAAAAGTAGTATATACTCATTGTCAGAGGGTTTCTGGAGTTTAGAAAATTTTGCTAAAATGCTGAATATATTCTTATTTATTCCAACATTCATTTCGAATTGACCTAATAAGGTTCTCAGACTGGATTGAGCTGGTAAAGACACAAGCCTCCTCATTAGTCTGTAGCATGTTGGTGATCGTTTATAAAGCCTTAAGGCAATGATTTTTTCTTCTGGTGTCCACCATCTTCCTTTAGATTTCCTAGAAAAATTTTTTATTTGAGCTTGGAGCAACAAAGCAAATGTTGGTGTCAGTTTTTTCATCAACTCTTGCACTGAATCATTGTTTGAAATCTCTCTTAAATATTCCTTATTTTTTAATTTATTTATTCTATTGCGCAGTTGGCATATTCTTTTCATGTGCTTTCGGCATTTATTGTAGAGATACTTTTCTCGTGCAGTTTTCTTAGAACTCACTGGAATTTGGACATTTTCATCTAAAGGCTGTTTGGCTTCAGGACGCTTTCCTTCTACTAAGCTTCTGCTGTTGCTAGGCTGATTTAGCAAACACAGCTTAATTTCATTTTCTTCTGTAGGCTGCATTATTTTGGTTGGATTATCCACACCAGTAAACACATTTGTTTTGTCTTGTAAAGGCACCACATTCAAAGGTTTTGGTTGAGGAACAAATATTGTCATCTGAAATTATTAACAATAATAGTATGCTTAGTGTGTTAATCTACAATTAATCAGCTATTATTTATTGAAATATGTATGTGCAAGCAACATCTTTGATGGTATTCCCTATTTTTTATGAATTAATTGATCCCATTTTTTTTTATGCTATACAAGTTACTGCAATCTCACCTCATATTATGTGAAAATGCAGTCTAAGATGGTAGCAGGCTAAGCTGTTAGGCTGGTGGTTATATTCTGATCAAGCTACCAGCTCCATCTTACCTCTTGCATCTTATCTTATGCGCTTACTTGCACAAGCCAGTTTGCGCATATAAGCGCATGCATGTGGACAGCAAAACAGTATCACAAGCAGTTCCAAATATGTGGCTTGAGCAAAGATATTGGACTGCACAGTTAAACTATGCAGTTTAACTAGGCAAGGTGGAGCATTAAACTCATATCCCTAATTGATTTCTACACTACATCATCCCAGAACACTAATTCATTTGACATCCCAATATCAATCTGAAGACCTATATAATAATTAATTTAACCTTTCCCACATTTTATTATTAATAATAAGTAAAGTACACATTACCTCTTCATCTGGAACAGCAAATCTATGCAGCTTCTTTGTACTATAGGGATAATCACTGAATGAAGTCCTTTTAAAATGTCTGTGGCACAACATTCTATGTTCCCTGTGCAGTTTTTGTTGGAATTCTTGTGAAGACCATTTTCCATCGGGGAAACAGTATTTGGCCCATAATTCACACCTAAAATAACAATTTATGTCATTAGCATTACAAAGGAATGATACTCTGAATGCTCCTACAGAGCAGATATGTAAAAGGTACTTCTTACAAGTAGTTTGTTTAAAATAATTATGTGATCAAATACCTTCTTGTTCAATCACTATTAGATAAAATGACACAATAATATGGCTTTTCTACAAATTATTTACCAAGTCTTTATACATTTTGAATAATGGCATGTCAATGGCATTCAGGTGTTTCAAATTCATACTAATATTACAAATGCGAAAGTGTCTGTCTGTTAGGCTTTGACGACCCTTCTTTTCAGCCGATTTTGATGAAATTTGGCATATATAGGTAGGTTGCCCGGCGAAGGACACTAGACTACTTTTTATCCCGGAAAACTAAGGAGTTCCCGCAGGAATAAAAATAATCAACGCGGACATCATCTAGTGATTTTATTACTGTACCTGAGGATGTTGGTTTTGCCAGGCTTAGGATAGCGGAATAGTTTAATATCGGGGTCTACACCCGGTGAATGGCCACACTTTAAACACTTCCTGCTATTTTCTGCCATTTTAAAACCACTATTTCACCTATTATTGTCCAGAAAAGTTTTAATTGAACGAGCACCTCACACTATTTCTACGGTTACGGAGGAGCAGAAGCTCGACTCGAAGTAAAACGTTTAAACAGCAACTAAGGCAAAATAAACGCTTTCAGAAAAGCAAACTCTGAAATGAAGCACCGAGTACTTTTTTGTGTTTGAAAATATTTTGTAGAAATTTAAGTTCTAACCACAAAAAGTACGTTTTCTTGTCTGAAGAAAATTCAAAAATTCAAACTAAGTTGCCATAAACAAAATAATGTTTGTACCAGGAGTGATTTTTACGACCCGTTAATTGAGATCTATGCCACCGCTATCTTTTATTTAAATATTTTTGATAATGTTACGATAAATTTAAACAAAGTAAATATATTTTTATTAACTATTTTTTTTATATTTTCTCTCTATGCTATGTATGAGTTGCGTGTACGTGTCACTAGACATAGAAAAAAATGATAACAATTATTAATGTAGGTAATGTCTGCTTTGTTGGATTTATTATTCTGTACGCGTTGTTTAATGTGTCAAAAATAACTACCAAAACAGGAGTATAAGCTAGTTGCTAGCAACCCTCAATTATTTTGAAATTCGGAACAGTATTACTATTATGAAAAATAAAAAAGTAGTTTACACTTGGCAACATATTGATTTGCCCAAGTAGGTATGCCGCAATGACGTAGAACAAAGTTGACTAGGCCTGCTCCAAACGCTCCAAACGACCAAAAAAAAACCCGAATTGTGTGTTTTTTTTAATTAGCTGGCTTGAAGGTTCTGGGTTCCATCCAGCCTTTCTGAACCATGCCTCCAGTGACCGCAAAGATTACCTTTGTTATAGGCCTATTACACTGCACTAACCACAGGGACCCTAACATAGAATCCGTTTATTTTAATAATATTTAGGGAGAAAGGGTCCCTAATTATTTTTTAATATTGCTGTTTAACAAGCAACGCTCGTAACTTGCGGCCACGCCCACCCTTCCAACAGGGCCCTGTAGGAAGTGCAGTGAATTAGGCCTATTACTACTAAAGAATGTAGGATTTCTTTTTAACCGTCTGTGGTACTGGCCACAGAGCAGATAGCCCATGAATCATGGTGCGCACTCTCAATATCAAAGGCGCACTCCACAGATTAACTACCAAATAACAATAATACCAAGTGGGTCAAAACTCAAAACATATTTTGTCATGTGTGTAGTCCTAGTAATATTAAGTTCCTTGGTGTAGTCCACAGAGTACATTATATATACTGGTATAGAGTTGCTACTCGACTTTCCATCTACAGCGACATCTATCGGAAAGTTGTCCAACTAAAATATGTATATGTATATATATATATATAACCATAACACAATGCTAAAGTACTATTACAAAGTGTATTGTATAATAATTTATCTTAATTATTACAAGATCACCTAACTAAGCAACTATAGAATTATGTGACCTTGTAATAATTAAGATAAATTATTATACGATAAACACAAACTGTAAAGATGTTCAGTAAAATAATCAATTATTTTCTCATAAATTCTCAATTACAAAAAAATATACATAAAGTATAACAATTATTCCACAGTTTCATGTTCTTCACATCGTACACACTTAATACACACTAATAATATAGTTTCACACTGGTGCCAAATCTCTGTGCGTTTCTCTAAATTTAAAATCTCTTAAATTAGACTTAGAGACGTCTGCTATTCTGACAACACACCTAATTGACAGTTCTAACCTAAAATTATGCCTGACAGTTCTAACTATTCAATTTAGCGATAAAATAGCGAAATGCTATTCTGGTCGTCGTTCTAAACGCTAAAATTAAGAAACGTCAAACTAAAATTAAATAATTTTCTCTAATTTTAGACAGGACCTCGGAGGGTGGTCGCTAAGTTTAGAGAAGCGGAATAAAGCAAAATAAATACGAATTTTCACAAAAAGTTATTTTCGTTAATAGTTCAAGTGTAATTTCTATGCATTATTAGGTGCATTTGTGTTCGAATTTAGTGTTAAATGTTAAAACAACTAGAAAAATAGAGTGCTGTGGTAGGTCTAACTATGAATACCTACAGAGAAACTAAATTGATGACAAATGGAGACCAAATTACATAAAAGTTAATAACAAACCAATAGAATATGTTGGAGATGGTGTACCTGAGATTATTTATCTCTCCTCACAATCAAATGACTAAAAAAGTTAACCAAAGAAATTCGCATGGAAACTATAGTGGTCTTAAATGGAAATTATGAAAACTGAAGAATTTCCAGTAAGTGCAAATCAAAAAGTATTTGATGCTTACGGATGCCAAACTTGGTCACTTACGAAAGCATACGCACTGAAACTAGAAACTTGTCAATATAGTATTGAGAGAAGTATGATAAACATAAAAAAGAAAGACAGAATAAACCTAAAAACTATAAGAAAACGCAGCAAAGTGAAGGATATAACAGAGCATATAAGAAGGTTAAAATGGCGTTGGACGGGACTCATGATGAGAGACAGTGGAAAATGGACTATTGAAGTGACCTAGTGGCATCCTAGGGGTGGCAAAAGGTGTAAAGGAAGGCAAAGGAAAAGATGGGAGGATGATTGTAAGAGTGGTGGCTCATGCTACATGGCACAGAACAACACGGGAGAAGAAGATCTGGAAGGCTCTGGAGGAGGCCTATGTCGCAGTACAAGCTTGTGCTCACTAAAAAATTTTGTAAAAAGAAAAACAACATCTTGTAAAAATATTTGTTCAGCAATGAAGGCTATGATTATGATTACGTGTTTAAAATTATAACAGCTATTAAAATGCAACAATACATAGTTGAAGCTCTGGTTAATAATAGCCAGTAATAGTCTACAAGAAGTATCAACCTCCAACAAGAATACAGTCATAAGCTAATTCCTTTGTATTAGGTAATTTTTTTTTTTCTTATCTATACCTATATTTACTCAAACCTATACCAAAGTGGTAGATGTATCTAACTAGTTTAGGAACATCTACTTTAGTAAAGGTTAGGCAGAAGATAAATTTTTAAAATTATTTAGATTGCCTAAACCACTGCAACATAATATTATAAAATATGATAAGTAGGTATATTTCAGTAGGTAGCACATAGTATTTCAGTTATATCTAAAGAACAAGTGTAAATTCACTCAAGTAGACTTGGAGACTGCTTTGCTCTGTCAAATATGCATGTTTTCACTAAACTGTCAAAATTTACAAGTTGCAGTTTTTTCAAGTAACCTTTACCTTCCTTAAAATATCAAATACAAAATTTCAGTGCATTTTGCAGATAGTGCTGATGAACACTTTAATTCACCAAGCAAATTTACCCAAGACTGGGCAAGTATCGGTTGAACAGACATGTATTCAATCTCAAGCTCCAGAACACAGCTGCAGAGGATCTGCTGAGGCGGCAGAAACAAAGTTTCACATCATCTGTTACTAGTAAATGCATAAGCAAGAATAATAAGACAAGGATTTATTAATAGATACTTTAATTAATAAAAAGAAATTAATTAAAACCTTTTATTTTTGTTTTATTCTTTTATAACAATCTAATAGGTACCTAAATAAAAATGAATAAATATCAATATATAATTAACATTAGTTACATAAAAATGTTATATATACATAGGTCTTTCATTTCAAATCAACATATTTGTATAATAAGATGAGCTTGTGAACCCTTGAAAACTGATGCTCCAAGGTAAATAGTAGTAATTTTACATTTCCAGGATGTAAGTCTACGTACCTATGTACTAAATTAAATTTAATTATCAAATCTAATTAAATTACTAAATTTGATCAAAATTGTTTAATTCAAAGGTCCTATCATACAGACATACTTATGCTGAGATCTATAGAGCGTACTTTGACTAGGCTCAGAGTTAAAACAAGGTGGATTTATGTGAGTAACATCTTGTTTATAGTCATATCTTGTTTTAACCATGTCTTAAGTCTAACAAAGTCAAAGTTCGCTCTATAGATCTCACACTTAAAGGTACATCCCGTAAAACCTAAACATGAACTATAATATAGCTATTACATGTAATGTAATGTTACATGTAATAGCTATATTATATTTTGGATGGATGGATGTTTGTAGCTCAATCATGGTCGAACGGCTGAACGGATCTATATGAAATTTGGCACAGATATAGATTACTTAGTCTGGAATAACATAAGGGCTACTTTTTATCACGGAAAATTAAGGAGTTCCCGCAGGAACCAAAAAACCTCAATCCATGCGGACTGTCCGCACATACTATGTCCGACATAGTCGCGGGCGTCTGCTAGTTATTTATAATTATTGTAACAGAGTGTCTAGGTTGACTAATTCAATTCATTCATTCAATTTAGGTACACATATTGACGTCCATTACTTACATATAAAACATGATGGTGATCATTAGTTATTGCTATCTTTAAACTAAAGCTACAACTACTAGACTTCAAGCACTTTGTTGCACATTCCTGTGTGAACACAGGATTTACCTACTTAACGGGTCCTAGTCTATGCAGGGGTGTTTCAAATAAAACGAATGATTCTAAGCTGCACAGATAGTTTATTACGTTAGCCTTACGTGCCACTTACGGTGATAAAAGGATCTTAATCTAAACGACACAGATTCGCGCAGATTGTAGGTTATGTAGGTACCCTGTCTATTTCGGTAAATCTACTTTTACATTCACGACAATTCATCTGACTGGCCTAGACTTGAAGAAATTCAGGCACCAGTTAGGATATTATACGGTCACAAACACAGGACTTCACTTTGTATTTCGGAATCAGAACGGAAGATAGACGAAAGCCGGTGATCCAACTCCCTGGATGTTTGTCGTTGCAGCAGCCATAGCTTTCGATGCAGTACTACCAATTGCTTCTTTTAGTAGCCTTTTACTTTCATCCGCTTGCCAACACGTAATTCACCAGGGTGGCCGGGGACGCCCATGGGACTTGTTGTTCTATGCCTAGGTTATAACTTCTTTTTTAGGGTGGAATTTCTCTACTAGAAGTTACATTTGCTTTTTCTTCGATCTTTTACATTCTCTTTTTCTTGATACTTTTACTTCTTTTTAGATTGTTATAAAAGAATAAAACAAAAATAAAAGGTTTTAATTAATTTCTTTTTATTAATTAAAGTATCTATTAATAAATCCTTGTCTTATTATTCTTGCTTATGCATTTACTAGTAACAGATGATGTGAAACTTTGTTTCTGCCGCCTCAGCAGATCCTCTGCAGCTGTGTTCTGGAGCTTGAGATTGAATACATGTCTGTTCAACCGATACTTGCCCAGTCTTGGGTAAATTTGCTTGGTGAATTAAAGTGTTCATCAGCACTATCTGCAAAATGCACTGAAATTTTGTATTTGATATTTTAAGGAAGGTAAAGGTTACTTGAAAAAACTGCAACTTGTAAATTTTGACAGTTTAGTGAAAACATGCATATTTGACAGAGCAAAGCAGTCTCCAAGTCTACTTGAGTGAATTTACATTTGTTCTTTAGATATAACTGAAATACTATGTGCTACCTACTGAAATATACCTACTTATCATATTTTATAATATTATGTTGCAGTGGTTTAGGCAATCTAAATAATTTTAAAAATTTATCTTCTGCCTAACCTTTACTAAAGTAGATGTTCCTAAACTAGTTAGATACATCTACCACTTTGGTATAGGTTTGAGTAAATATAGGTATAGATAAGAAAAAAAAAAATTACCTAATACAAAGGAATTAGCTTATGACTGTATTCTTGTTGGAGGTTGATACTTCTTGTAGACTATTACTGGCTATTATTAACCAGAGCTTCAACTATGTATTGTTGCATTTTAATAGCTGTTATAATTTTAAACACGTAATCATAATCATAGCCTTCATTGCTGAACAAATATTTTTACAAGATGTTGTTTTTCTTTTTACAAAATTTTTTAGTGAGCACAAGCTTGTACTGCGACATAGGCCTCCTCCAGAGCCTTCCAGATCTTCTTCTCCCGTGTTGTTCTGTGCCATGTAGCATGAGCCACCACTCTTACAATCATCCTCCCATCTTTTCCTTTGCCTTCCTTTACACCTTTTGCCACCCCTAGGATGCCACTAGGTCACTTCAATAGTCCATTTTCCACTGTCTCTCATCATGAGTCCCGTCCAACGCCATTTTAACCTTCTTATATGCTCTGTTATATCCTTCACTTTGCTGCGTTTTCTTATAGTTTTTAGGTTTATTCTGTCTTTCTTTTTTATGTTTATCATACTTCTCTCAATACTATATTGACAAGTTTCTAGTTTCAGTGCGTATGCTTTCGTAAGTGACCAAGTTTGGCATCCGTAAGCATCAAATACTTTTTGATTTGCACTTACTGGAAATTCTTCAGTTTTCATAATTTCCATTTAAGACCACTATAGTTTCCATGCGAATTTCTTTGGTTAACTTTTTTAGTCATTTGATTGTGAGGAGAGATAAATAATCTCAGGTACACCATCTCCAACATATTCTATTGGTTTGTTATTAACTTTTATGTAATTTGGTCTCCATTTGTCATCAATTTAGTTTCTCTGTAGGTATTCATAGTTAGACCTACCACAGCACTCTATTTTTCTAGTTGTTTTAACATTTAACACTAAATTCGAACACAAATGCACCTAATAATGCATAGAAATTACACTTGAACTATTAACGAAAATAACTTTTTGTGAAAATTCGTATTTATTTTGCTTTATTCCGCTTCTCTAAACTTAGCGACCACCCTCCGAGGTCCTGTCTAAAATTAGAGAAAATTATTTAATTTTAGTTTGACGTTTCTTAATTTTAGCGTTTAGAACGACGACCAGAATAGCATTTCGCTATTTTATCGCTAAATTGAATAGTTAGAACTGTCAGGCATAATTTTAGGTTAGAACTGTCAATTAGGTGTGTTGTCAGAATAGCAGACGTCTCTAAGTCTAATTTAAGAGATTTTAAATTTAGAGAAACGCACAGAGAATTGGCACCACTGTAACGAATTTATCAAAAAAATAATAATTTTGTCCACCCGGCATCCGGCATGCCAGAAAACGTCAATGTCAATGTCGAATTTCAAACTTAAAATGGCGGCAGTCCACGTTTGGAAATTAAAACACAAATGTTTCATTAAAATTCTAACTCATTCCACTACACTAAATTTATATCAGATAAATCTTTATAAAGTATCTAAGATAACTCATATTCTGCTCAAAAAAAAAGTTTTATATATTATTAGCTTGAGAGTGGAGGCCTGTGCCCAGCAGTGGGGCGTTAATGGACTGTAGTGATTATTAGCTTTGTGTTTATATAAATGGCAAAATCATTAATTTATCTAAAACATAAGCTTCTGAACGAACAAATATTTCAGCGCCATCACAGACCCTGATCACAGACTTTTAAGTATACATACGTTCAGTACAAGATAAGCGCCATGAGCGCCATCCTTTAGGGAGTTGTGGAACTAACATCCCCATACAACAGAAAAATGTTCTACTTTAAGTGCAAAGGCCCTATAGTCACTGTACGTACCCTCGTATCAAAGGGTGTGTGTACCATGAAGTAAATAAATAAATTTAAACTTACAAAAATGGGAACAAATATATTTGTCGACTATTACCAAGTACTCCACAGTGAACGAAAAGCTTCAGATGAGGAGCTGAAGAGAAACTATCAACGTTTAGCTTTGATAACGCACCCTGATAAAGTCGGAGGGAACGAAGTGAAATTCCATCTTCTACAGAAAGCATGGTCGATTTTAAAAGACCCTGTAAGTCGGAAGCAATATGACGCAGAACTGGCTTGTTACGAAAATGATCAGCTTTTGTTGTACGATACTATATCTCTATCAGAAATGGAACATGATGACTCTGAAGGTGTTTACACTTACCAGTGCAGATGCAATGGAGTCTACTATTTGGAGGCAAGTGAACTTACTACCAATAAAGTGAATATTGGTTGCAATGAGTGCTCATTCTCCATTCAAGTTAATATTCCAAGATGAATTGTCTACTCAAGTACTTTATTGAAACTTTCTATGCTCGAGAGATTGACAAAATAAGTAAGTACAGACTCCAACAATCCTTTGCAATGTAGAAGAGATTTGGTGATGATTTGTGCCAAAAGCTGCAAAGCAATTTTTTTGTATTAAGTACCTATGTATACTTAACTACTAAAATAGCTATTAATTATGTATTTTTTTTTATTTATAATTTATTTATTAACAAAGAAATTTTACTTTTACATTGTTTCTTAGCTTCCTTTAAGCCTTGTTGTCTTGTCTGGGGGCTGCAAAGGGTAGGGTTTCTTCTTTCTTTGCCAAATGAGTATTTTTCAAAAAGTTGTCCCGTCATGAAATTGTCAAGAAATAGGTTCGTCAAGAAATGTCAGGAAATAATCAATACAGTGCATGGGCTAATACCACATGCCGGTGAAATTAAGTAGGTACCTACCTAATGCTTTTTTGTAGGTAATGAATTAATAAACGCCTTTTTTATTACACAAAAATTTATTTACTATATCTGTTTACGAATGATATAATAACAAAATTAGTTTTCAACAAATTATTATTTAGAACGTAGGTAACTAGTAGTAGTAGTTAGGACAAAAAGTAAAGTAAACTATTTATCTGTTTCCAGTATGCAAGCTATCTTTGTACCAAATAAATTATGTCCGCAATTTCGTCCATGTGAATTTAGGTTTAATAACAATCCCATGGGAACACATTGAATTTCCGGGTCAAAGCTTATGTCCCTCCCTGGGATGCAAGCTAGCTCTGTAAAATTCGTAAAAACTAGCAGACAGACGGACAGACTTTCGCATTTATAGTATGGTTATGGTAGGCATCTGACTCTTACATCTATATCTGCAGGAAAAATGTAGATAATATTTCCTTGTTTTTTAGGTAGACTAAGAAATCCAACGATGTCTTCTTTTTAAATTATACAAATATCTGAATTTAAATTTCTCTTACATCTATATCTGTAGGAAAAATTTAGTTATTTCCTTCTATTCTAGGTTGACTAAGAAATTCGACGATGTCTTCTTTTTCAGTTATTGAAATATCATTCTTAATAACAGCATATAATATAGTTTTTTTTCTTTTTAGATTTGAATCCTTGAACCACAATTTTATCATGTGATAAATCTTCAATTCTGCAAACGAAACAATATTCTTTGTTTCTTTGATTAGGAAATTTAGCAAGTATAAATTCACCTGTCTTAGGGTTTCTTATAATATCATTAAATATTTTGTCTTTTGACGATATACATGGATATGGTACTACTTCACTTTCGTTTTCTTTGACCATGTCGTCAGAATTATCGTGATGTATCGATCCTTCTTCCTTTTCAATCCTGATAGCAGTCATTTCTGAAGTTTCAATTTTTTTAGTCTCTTCTTTCACTTGTTGCTTACATCTATCTTTGAAAGCTCTTTCTGGTATGGTAATGTTATTATTATTCAAATTTTGGTCTGGAACATCAGTCTTTTGATCAGGGGATGTCAGCATTAGTTTAAATATGCCTGTGGTTTCATCTAACATTATGTTTACTTGCTGACTTTGTAAAATCTTAATTTCAGATGCTCTAACATTAATTAAATT
Organism: Erebia palarica; assembly: GCA_964035005.1. Classification (NCBI taxonomy): domain Eukaryota; kingdom Metazoa; phylum Arthropoda; class Insecta; order Lepidoptera; family Nymphalidae; genus Erebia; species Erebia palarica. The sequence goes on from OZ035983.1 coordinate 53,247,046, forward strand.
AGTCTTGGTATCTGATTCCATCCCAGGCACTATATTTTCTTTCTGTCTCACATCATCTTTGGTACTTACTTCTTCTTTTAATTGCTTTTCTGTCTCTATCTTGTTTGTTTGTCTGTCTGTCACTCATACTTTGCTTGTTTTTTTCAGTTTCAGAATCAGAATCTATGTCTTCATCAATATCTGTGTTGGCATAAAATATCACATTATTACTCTCTTCACTATCATTTGTCGAAGATTTGGGTTCTGAAACTTGTTTTCGCTTTTTACTATATTTTTTCTAGTTCCTTTTAGTTTCCTTTTTCTTAACACTGTCACTTTTTTTCTCTATTAAATTGTGCAGTTTCAGGTCATAACATTCGCAAAGACCTTTACTAGATTGCAAAAACAGGTTATGTCTCTGTAGTATATGGTAGCGTATTTGTTTGTTGTGATAATTTGATGAAGATTTAAAGTTCCTGCTACGGCCACGAGGTTCGATAGTATTAAGTCTTGCAAAGTTCTTATAGATCCTTCATTGATATAAAAAAAAGTCACTTTTGATTGGCAAGATTTTAGCAAGTCGTAATGCTTTTGAATCAGGAATGTCTTTTCCGTAAGCTACCATCTGGTCTAATTTTCTTTTAATAGCTCCACCGGCCCCATCGGCTGGTCCTTTACCGTGTGATGCCTCGAAATAGTTCCATGTTGCATACTCAATGACACTGTCGCCAATAATTTTGGACAATAAGAAGAAATTTTTCTTTTGTCTGTATTGAGTGGCAGGACCATCCGAAAATATATGAATAACTCTCAATAAAGGGCACACAGTCTTGGTATAATCAATTATTGGATTCAAATGTGCCCAAATCGCACCAGGGTCATGAGCAGTTGATGGTGAAATTGTACAAAAAGAGATTGGTTGATTATGTAACCTAAACTGATTTTGACTCCAGTATGTAAACTAAACTGATTTTGACTAGAACCAAAGTGCGCCGATTGGACTTGTTCCGACAACTTACACGTGTAATTTTCGGAAAAGTCGCATAAAATTGTAACTTCATCTTTTTGTAAATTATCAATACAATTTTTGAATTCCTTGTACTGGTGGGCAATATTAAAGTAATGTTTTTTAAATAAAAGTAGTTCTTGTTTAAATTCTGAGACAAGTTGTTTAACACTGCTGGTTATAAATTCTTTCTTGATTGTCTTGGTTGTCATTTCTTTCAGTCCTTCCTTAGTATGTTTAGTATAAGAATGTTTATTTGTAACCCACTTCCACCAAGAGGTCTGCTGACTTTTGTTTTCATAATTGAGTTCTAACTCAAACATCTTATCCTTACATGACATGCATGTAGAGTACATGCAGTCTTTAGAATTATAATCACACACAATAATTTTAACAAGTTCAGAAAGGTTGTCGGTATTTATTATGTCTAGCAATTTCAATTTAGTGGCTTTAAAAGACAAATTTGAATGTTTCGTACACGCACAAGTGTTTCTGTCATTTATGTTTGGTCTTAAAACATAAAATGGTTTTAGCCTAACAAAAGTTGTATATGAGAGTTTTCCTCCTTCTTGTCTGTATTTTTTATGCAAGCTTAGCATGGAATCCAAAAGATAACGTTTTTGTTTTTTATTTTTATGTTTTGTCTTGGTTTCTTGCTTCCCAGCAGTAGCACGACTGATGTCGTCTCTGCAGAAAAAGGCCTTTATTTCTTCTGCGTGTATTCTTTGCTTTCTTAATTTTGTGATTATAGGTCTGCGCCTGATCCTATTTATCCCAAGTTTTACTGATAGTTTATTTTTCATTTTATATTTATTCGTAATTTCATTTTCAATAATCTTTCTTAAGGTCTCTTTGGTTATATTTGTGTTTGCTTTCAAATATTCCGTTTTTAGTGAATCTGACAGAATGTTTAATTCAAAAAGCTTTTTCTTTACTTTCTCTCTATTTTCATGTGAAGTGGATGGCAGTACTTCGTCAATAAAAGAAACCGCTTTAGTTAATGGCGTGGCATCACTCTTGTGTTTCAGATTAGTTTCATCTATTGGTCCTTGCTCTTCATTCATTAATAGTACTTTGTGTTCGTACGCTTTTATTTTGTTTTGTAAGTCATGTACTTTGAGCCTATACCGTTTCATGGTCTTTTGTAGTGTTTTAATTTTTCTGTTCAATAACAAAACCTTGTTTTCCAAAATTGAATTGTGTTTAAGTAATTCAATGTTACGTTTTAGTGTCTCCTTTTCCGTGTTTTGTTCATTGGATAAATTGGTCTGTTTAGCTTTGGCAGCATTTTTCTTCCTTTCTATTTGTATTAATTTTTCTTCATCGGTTAAAACGTTGGTCATTTTTTGCCGTTCTTTTACTTTTTGTAAGTGCTTTTTTCTTTTCTCTTCATATTTTTCAGGGTTTTCATGTTTCAATTTTTCGATATATTTTTTTTGTCGCTCAGCAGCTGTCATTGCATCTACAACAAATACGGGTAAGATTCAACATTTATATTATGCTAGCTGATGCTCTCGACTTCGTCCGCGTGGATGTATGTTTTTGAAAATCCCGTGGGAACTCTTTGATTTTCCGGGATAAAAAGCCTATGTCACTCTCCAGGTCTTTAACTATACCCATGCAAAATTCACGTCGATCCGTTTCTCCGTTGCAAGTTGCAACTTAATGGAAGGACAAACCAATAAACCAAGACACTTCTGCCTTTATAATATGGGTACTTAGGTAATGATTTAAATCACCACCAATATTATATTTAAATAACTACCTATGTTTTTTTTCGGCATTTAACACAGTGGCGCCTATAGCGAAGTAAATTGGCAGTTAGATTCCTAATTAGCACGGCTTTTGCATGAACACATCCAAAATTTCTTGACGTCAAGAAATTGTCACGAAATCACTCTAAATTATATAACATCAAAACAATCTATTGAATTCCATATTACAAATCTCTAAAGCAAAGACGTTATTCACGAGAAGGTTTTAAGTATATTTAATTGTATTAATACTTACTTTTTGTCTTGAAAATACGTCAGGAAATATTTTTATTCAGCGTCACACACTAAGCTATTACTTCGGTGTTGACAAGCCAAAACAAAATGACAGCGGTATTTTGGCAATTGTCTATGGAATGCTACTGTGTTGCCATGCACAAAAAATTAAATCAACCAAAGACATTCCAGTTCCTATGTGGTTTATGGCGTCAAGAAATAGTGTCACGAAATTACGCGAAATATCGGGGACATGTTTTGTTTTTGAAATTTCAACTATAAACCAGATACTTATGCTATAGCTATATTAAACTTTTCAATAGGGTCTGTTATTATTAAGGTGTAGAAAAGTTATTAAACCTTGTTTGTAATAGCTGAAAATATAGTAACACAACGTTTTTTAGTTTCGTAGGTAGAAAGGGGACAACAGAATTTTGTATGGAAGAACATTTTCCCTAACCTAAACAAATTAATTTTTTTAAGTAAACTGAATACGTACAGGTGTAATGATGCTTTTATAGTAAATATTAGAGACCCAGCTAACATTCAAATCATACATAATTCGTGACAGAAACTATTTCTTTGTTACATTTACGTTTTTCATGAGGTGACACCTTAATTTTATAAAAGTGGTCAACTTTTTGAAAAATACTCAATAATGACTTTAATATTTTATTTGCACGACTTTGTCCGCTTGGCTTACTCTGTACCAAATGTGATCAAAATTGGTTAAAAAGACAGGACATTAAAGAGAAGCAGACAGACAGACACACTTTCGAATCTATAATATTGGTATGGATTTTAATCTATCATAGTGCATGGGTAGTTATTATTCTTATTAAGTAGCAGTCGAATAATTGTTTGTTGTGTACTGAAGAGTTTATGCTATAATGGGATATTCAGAAGGAAACATGAGAACTATTAATATCTAAACAAATTAATAGAATTAATTATTAAATCTTATTAAACTGGTAAAATTTATGGTATTCTTGCTGTGTCAGTTAACTTTGGGCAATAGTGAAATAGAGTTAAAGGTGATTGCGATTGTTGCCTTGTCAGTAGCAATCATTTTAAGATAATAAAGCCTTTATGTACTAGTATCGCCTTTGTCATCTGTTTCATTTCAAGCTGACAATACTTTCTGTAAACCTTTCACTTAGATTCACACACAATTCACACACTTAACTATAAAACACCCAATATTTGACAAGTCACACCCAGAGCAGAGTACCCTAATAATAGGGCAGGGTTTGAATACAACAATGTAATAATGCTCTAAAGATTAATGTCTGTTTTTGAAATAAATTGTTGAATTTACAAAATGTTAAAAATCAGACTTAGTTGATGAAGTCCTTGACCAAGTTTCGTATACGGCACTTAGGGCTCTATGTCTGTTGCATTACCGCTGATTTTACCATGCTAAATGTCAGGGATGACAACCATTCTAGCATAGGCATAGATATTTAAGACTGAATATTCCGTTTTTAATTAAATAATTTGGGTATAGTTAAAATTGTTTTCTGATTTATCAATATTCTAAGCAGTTTATTTTTATTAAGTACTTACTATAAGTAATGTATACTAATTAATAGGGATGATGCATATATCAAAAATAATTTATTTCTAACTGATAGAGGGTCTTCCAAAAGACCTAAAATTCACATCCTCAGTTAGTTTTAAGTTTGCCATTTAAATATATAGATAAAAGGAAAAAAGTTGAAATTTGATGACGTCACTTTTGCGAATTTCATACAACTTCCATACTAAAAGCGCGTTTTTAAGTTTAATAAAGAGTTGCTGATTTGATTTAAGTTGTCATCATCCCTATTGTTACATATAAAAATATTATATGTTCTTAACTATGTATATTAAATGTAATAATTACTATTATAGACCTGTATTGTTGGTATTGATTGTCAATGAAGTAGATAATAAACAGTTTTCCTTTTCAGAGTATTTTTTATTATTATTACTCTGTACTAATCAGTAACCTAAAGGGGTTTGAATATTTTGGCCTACCTAGTTTCCTTAACTACCTATGCTCTAAAATTTAGATCTGATAATGATTTATTAGAGGTAAAATAAATAAAGTCTGTATGCATGTTTATTACCATTTATATTATGGTTAGACTAAACATAAATAATATAATCATTAATCATGACAAGGTAAAATTATCATAACTATGGTTAACTCATGTGAATGACTAATTTAAACCTAATGTAAAATTTTGTACAGCACTTTATATTATAATACAATTTTGATATTGCATGAAAATAAATTATTACAATGAATGTCAACATAATTTTAAAAGCAATTTAAAATTTTGTTTATAATGTAAAAGATCTAAGCTATCACATACCTATTATGCAACTTTAAATTTCGTAGGAAATTTTACAAATACTTTAGTGGCAAGAAACTAGAATAAATAAAATAGCTAGGTGTAGTTATCCATAAATTCATTTTTAAATTCTATAGAGAGTGTGAAGAGAGATACATAAAAGTTTATTAGCAAACATATAGATGACAATTTGCCATACTAAAATGAATAGCAAACTGACATTTCCAATTGCCATCATTGCCACCACGTCCAATGTTCTATAAACATCGTTGGGTAGCAATCACTTGTCACAATATTTTAAAAATCTTTCACATGCACTCAATGAGATTACATAAAATATATTCATCAATATGTTTGATCGCAAACAATTTTAATTAGCGGCATACCTACACAAGATATTTACACAATTGTGCACACTTTTGTACTTTAAAATAAGATTCACTTAGGTATAATATGCTATAAAAAGTCCAATAGGCTGGCTCTCCACACACAAATGAAACTTGTAAATCATTATTAGTCAAATTAAAAAAAAATCTCAACTTTATGATATATTATGACTTACGACATGTAGCAGGTTAAAATTTTGTAATGGTTATTGCACCAGAAACTCCGACAAGTGTTGAATAGTAAAGTGACTAGATTTAATCAATTGATAGGAAAATATAAATAACCCAATTTACGTAGGCTTTGTAAAGTTCTTGATAACACTGTCCTGACGGGCAACCATAATACTGAATATATTAAAATACATAAATTCATAAACTGAACAAAATGGTCAGTAAGCTCTAATAATATTTTCACAAGTGTCTTTGTCTGTGGAAGTGCCTTTTACAGTCTATAATTTACACACTCTGCAAGCACTTTGTTACATTAAAGGTTTTGTGGCAAAAGTCACATTTTTCAGTAAGCATCAGCAAAGTCTCACTTTATTTACACATCTGTCCATAAAATTCTTCTTCCTCTTAGTTTGTGTGGCTGCATCTAAAGGTGCTGGTAGCGAGAGTTGCGTGTGTTCATTCGAATCCAGCAATACGTCGCAGGAAGGACACCTATGTGAGGTGTGTAGAATTTGCTTACAGTCTAAATTACCACCACTTTCAGATAGTCTTTCGGGAAGGCTGTACAAAGCTTTGACAGGCGAAGAAGTGCTATTAGTAGGCAGTTGTTCACAACTTTGTGAGTTTGCTGAAGCCTTTTCTATTGAAGACTGTCGACTTCGCCGTGGCCTGAAAATAAATAATAAAAGTTGATTCATAATTGCGAAGACTGCATTGCTATGTTCAATTGTTTATGTATAATGCCACCGTTAGATTGTAATCTATCTAGCGAGATTGTAAAATGTCGAAAGATTAGTACAATATAACGCATTATTTTTCGGTAAATTGTAATAGGTATGTTAGGTGTATTAACCCGATAGAAACTAAGTGCCCGGGCACTAACTGATTATATTTATGTCGAACCCTAACCTATAAGAAAGAGACAACAAAACGTAAATGCCACAAATATTTCAAAAATTGACACTCAGAAAATTTAACGGTTCACAATCTGTCGACAGTTTACAATCTATCGAGATAAAAAGCGTAAGATTGCAATCTCACGGTTTTTGCAATTTTACGGTGACCTAAAGATTTCTTGCCTAAACACTTGGCACATACCTGACAGGTGGCAGAGTGTGCAACGGTTCTAGTCAATCCGCTTTATCGCTGCCCCTGCTCTCGGTGGAGTGCATACGTTGGTAGTTGGGCGGGCCGCGTCCAATGGCCGCCGTGCCTGGCGTCTGAACATCGCCACGGCAGCGCAACGGGCCTTCCATCCTATTCGCCAAATTTGATTTGCCGCGCAGGAAACTGGAACAGAATTTATACATGTAAGTACTATTGGATTATCCGAAAGAAAATAATCGAGTTCCCCAACTCTCATTAATCCCATCGAAGGCCCAAAGGGACAGGAATTCAGGATCGAACGCAATCTTCATCGTCAACTTAACAAAACCTCTTTGCCGGTCAAGATAATTAAAATGTCTCTTTCAATGGTAGGTACTAACTGTCATGCTAATATTATAAATACGAAAGTGTATTTGTTTGTTGCTTTGTCCTTCAATCACGCCGCAACAGAGCAACGGATCGACGTTTTTTTTGCATGGTTGTAGGCCCCCGATTGTGTAAGGAAATCGTAATCGTTTGTCAAACGGTTAATTCGACCTGTTTATGGAGTTTATTATAGCAGTGGCGTACACGACATAGAGGCATAAAGGTGCTTACCCTAGTTAAAAAAGCTCAATGCATAATTTTCATTATTCCCTGCCTGGAAGTAGGTATCTACGTTACCAATGCCTTCCCGGGCTCCGAATACTGTGCACGCCACTACTTTATAGATGCCTGCACGTCTAAAAGCGTGTATGAACTCCATAAACAATTCGAGTAGGTAATACGTTTTAAGCTGTCGAATAGTTACGATTTGCTTAGACAATTGGGCCTCTGGAGAGTGATATAGGCTGCTTTTTACCCGGAACGCACAGGGTTATGTGTTCATTATATCCGAAAATTTTAGAGTTCCCGTGCGAATTTAAAAAACTTATTCCTCGTGGACGACGTTGCGGGCATCAGCTAGTGTTGAATAAGTTCTTACTATCTTTAAGATAGATAAACTCTTTATTGCTACACAAGACATAAAAATACATAAAAAAGAAAGATCTTCCTAAAGTTGATACTAAAGGAATTCTATGTTTAATCTTATATGTACCGTTATATCTCACTCATCTGTTGTCACTCTAATGCTGTAGCGAGAGACGCATTGGGCAACTGTAAGGTCTCCTCGGGTATGTTATCTAAATTAAATAAATAAATCTCAATTTGAATGTTCGGTACCTTTCAAGTTTCTCGACACACGCGTCTTGGTAGTCATGGATCCACCGCACGCCATTGAAGTGGCACACGGCGCGCATGTCTTCAGGCAATTCCTCTGGCTCCGGCCATTCAAAGTTGTCGATTATTGGTACGATATTGCACTGTGATTGCAAGGCTGCCACTATCTCCTGTGTGAATTTATCAAATGAACATTAGTGACTGAAATCTTATCTTACTTGGATGGGTGTATGGTTGTATGGATGTGTGGATGTATGGATGTATGGATGCTAGTTACTCAATCACGCCCCAACGGCTGAACGAATTAGGCTGAAATTTGGCACAGAGATAGATTATAGTCTGGAATAGCACATAGGCTACTTTTTATCCCGGAAAATTAAAGAGTTCCCATGGGAACCAAAATTCCTCAAACCACGCATTTCTAAATGAATGTTCTCAGATCTCATTTTGTTCCGACTGCCGCCACCGAGGTCCCGGGGTCGAGTTCCTGTTCGGGACATAATTAATTGTTGGGTTTTTCTGACTAGAAATTCTCAATACTAGCCCGGAGTTAAGAAGTTGGTGGTGTTTCACCCCCGTGCCTCGGAGAGAACGTTAAGCCGTCGGTCCCGGCTATTATCACTAACATGGTAATAGTCGTTAAAGCCTTCCAACCCGCATTGGAGCAGCGTGGTGGGTCTAAGCTCTAATTCCCTCTCTCCTATGAAAGTGGAGGCCTTTGCCCAGTAGTGGGACGTTAATGGGCAGTTGTGGTGGTGGTTCTCGTTTAAATCTTTGTAGAATGCAATGCAACCACTTCGAAGAATGATTGAAATATAAAGTTTTAAGAATAATTATTATAAACTAGATGATGCCCGCGACTTCGTCCGCGTGGATTAACTTTTTTTGATTCCCGTGGGAACTCCTTAATTTTCCGGGATAAAAGGCCTAAATAGCCTATGTCCTTCCCCGGGATGCAAACTACCTCTGTACCAAATTTCATCCAATTCGGTTAAACAGATGGGCCGTGAAAGCGAAGCAGACAGACAGACAGACAGACAGACACACTTTCGCATTTATAATATTAGTATGGACTTGGACACTCACCCGATGTACCCAGTCTTTTTGTTCATTATCTTGCTTGCATCTCTCCAAAGCATTTGGCGTTAGAACTAGCAGGAAGTGTTTCGCTTGCCGTATGCTTCTTAGTAGATTGTTATCGAATTTTCCGGCTTCTAATCTCTCCACGTCGATGAACACCGTGAAACCTCGTACTTGTAGGTGTACTTTCAATAAACTAGCCAACTGCGAACCGTTCGATCTTCTATAACTCACAAACACATCCAAGTTCTTTTCTAAACTTTCATCGCCTTTGCTGAGTAGATTGTCATATGCTGCAAAACAGGTTAACAAAACAATTTTATGTTAGTTTGATCACATTTGCTTTTACTTACTATAATATAAGTATTACTATTTTTCTGTACTGACTTGCCGATTGGTCTTAACTCTCACCTCGTATAGCGTTAAGAATCCGTAACCTATGTATACTGTTTGCTATCCGGCATTCAACCTCAAGCTGTTCGTCACTTAATCCTCTAATAGATTCCTTGTCGACACCAGCGTTTAGCATTGAATACGTATAAGTTGTGTATTCTGGGCCAATGTTTTGTAAAAACTCATTAAGGCTGCCCGTGTCCCGTGAACTGTAATCCGCCATTTTTTTTAACTGTTGTAGTTCCCTTGTGAATCTGTAAACAATAATATTACCTATTAGCAGGTATTATAATCGAAATTCATACTAAACTAGTGGTCGCCCGCGACTTCGTCCGCGTACAATTTCTGGTTTCCTATGAGAGTATAAAATTTTCCTGCTACAAGAGGTCTATTCACAAAAGTCCTACCGCTAGTTATAACCGCGGCTTCGTACCCATGGAGTGAATATAATAATTGTTTTACTCGACTTTTTGGAAAAAAAATCCTTGTCCTGACAATAATAATAATTATTATAAACAACAAAGAATGTTGCTGTGCGTGCATGTTCGTTAGTTCGTGAAATACGCGTAGGTATACGTGCACCGTACAAACACTAGCGTGCATAGTACCACCAACATAGAATCGAATATGTGGCGAGTTGAAATGAATGCTAGTTAATAAAACAGTTATGAACTCCAATAAAAAAATTACAAGAAAACACTGTACCTTTTACGTTTGATTCCATTGTGTAATCCTATGTCTTCTTTGAGATTATCTTCCGTTATTTGTAACAATAAATCGCCGTCCACTCTACTTTCGTAAAAGTTGTTTGCAATTTCTGAAAACCCTATTTGTTTCACCCATTCTCGTACATCTTCTATTGACCAAAGAGGAACCTGTTGTGACAGTTTGTGTGGTACTTCTTCCCCGATGAGTCTCAGCGCTTGGGCAGCATACTTTGACGCTACTGCATTTGGGCAACTAGCAACTTTTTTCAAGGTTTCAATCGCTCCTATTTCTCTAAAGATTTCAGTGTTGCCTTGTTGTTTTTTTATCCCAGCCTCCATACAAAAATGGAATGCTGCCAGATTTCGAGCTTCTTCTCTTTTCGAGCTCAATACAGGGACTAACCGTTGCAACCAGTTCTTACTTTGACCATGAGCATGTGCTAAATTAGAACGAGCGAATTCGGACGGGTTGTGTGACGTAACGAAGGGTTCTACTAGATCCAGTGTACCCGATTTGAGCACCGCAGCTTCTATTTCCTTATTTGCTACTAAAACTGCAATAGCTAAACACGCGTAATACTTGATGTTATCGTCGTTGTGGAAAGCTAGAGGGAATAGCCACATTGGTACTTTTCTTTTTATCATGGCTTCTTGGTTCTCAGCTCCACCGTACAGCGAAAGGTTAGCTAAAGCTGTTGCACAGTGCCGTAAAGTTTCTGTATCATTTTTCCGGCATTCAAATAAAAGTGCGTCTAAGCCACCGAGCTTTATAACATCACTACAGGTGCCTTCACTATGTTTAAACAGGTGTTCCAATATTCCAGTGCCTATCCTTGCATGGTCAACAGAATTTGCGTGTTTTGTACATACACAAGCTACATTAACTACTTTTTCGAGTCCGTTTTCTACAACGTGTGCTCTATTTTCTGTCGTAAGGCATTGCTCGAGCAGTTTCGCGGAACAGAACTGTAAATCAGGATTGTTAGTTTCCAAGCAATTCGCCATTAAGATATCTAGACCTCCAGAGGTTCGTAGCGTATTGCATAGAGAGTAGCCCAACTCGTGTCCGTATGTAGGAACTGCCCATGCTCTTCGCACCATTTCATTTAATTTGTGAAACTGTACACACGCATTTTTCATGTCTATTTGGTTATTCTTCATAGCGGCTATAAATGCATTCATTCGGTATGAATACTTCTGTATGGCTAACTCAACATCTTTTTGATTTGAATTTGCATCTAACCTATCCAAATCTTCAAATGTTAAATTCGATAGATCCTCATCGCCAGGCTTCACGGTTCCGTTTAGTAATTGGCTCATCTGAAACACAAGTAAGTATACGGTATGAACAGTGATTTAGTAAAGTCACACCTACGTCATAACAAATAATGGTTAACGTGTGTATGCCATATAACTCCAGCGCGGTGGTTCGATAAATGACTAAACGAGTGAATAATATGTAACAAGAATTAAAAAAATACCAGCCTAAATATTGTTTAAAGATAAAATAAAAGTCTTACCTGTGAAGATAGCAAAGTTGATTTAGAAGATAGGTTTTTACTTGAAATAGTCATATTGGAGTGTGCGACGCTTGAGTGTTCCTTATGACTAAACATGCCACTGGATGTGACTGTCTGCCGTGCTTGTGATGAAGCCATGGCTTTCTTTTCAGCACTAAATGCTTCAGTTTGCAGACGAGAACTGGACGCAGACATATTATTCGCTTCTTGTGCTGTCACTTCACCGGCTTGTAATGAGCGTTTTTCCTAAAACATACAATTATATATTAATTTCACAACATTGTTCGTTCAGCTCCAAAATTTAAAGGATAAGTACTATTCGAATTCCAAATCTGGAAACTTTCATCGTGACTCAAATAACCATGCTTATCACTAACACTTGTTTTGACACTACACGACAAAATATTTGGAAATTTACAGGAATAATGACACGCAAATTGGGTCTCGGTCGTCGTTTCGAAGACATATTTTTCTGCTTTCTTGATTTAATTTAGTTAAATAGAATTTTTGATATCGAGCGCGGTGGATATTCGTTCGTCTCGGGATGAAAACTACTTTTACATTCAAAAGTAGTGCGCGTCATGGCTCGGATTGAACGCTGAATCGCTTCTATTGGATGTAGGCCAATCGCGCGGTACTCGCGGGCATTCGATGATAATTTTAAAGTTTGTATACAGACGTCACGTTTTAGAAGGCCGATAGTAAAATATTCCGGGAAATCGTACTCTCACCGAAGGATAACACGGCTTCGGAAGAAAACGCGACAGGACACCTCTGTGTACCGGCCACGGGGCCGAACCCCCACCAGAAGACATTCCGCTTCTAAAATTATAGCCGTCTATTCGTGTACACGAGTGAACGCGCATGCGCAATAATTAACTTCCGCGTATGCTCGCACGCACCGTGACGGTCAAACGTTAACTGAGACAAGCATGGTGCGGTAAATGCTCCGATAAGCGTTAGATAAATGAGCCCACCGCCTTCGGTGATCCTCCGCGCCGCAGCAGCCTGGTCGTCCATGCCACTAAACGTGCGGCCATGGTGCGATAAACACGAGTCGAAAATATTTTTGCTGCGGGCTTTTAATTTACATCTTCAACCTCTTGGATGTTATCAAGGCAAGGAGCCGAACTCAACTGAATATTCCAGCGTCGCATTGGTGAGACTATTGTAGGATATCGATCGAGCTAGGTCACGCGAGGTCGCGTCCTTCGGCGCGCCTTGCTGGCGGCAGAAAACTAGACGCACACATATTTCGGCACTTTGTAAAGTCGAAAATATTCTCACCAAAATAATACGAAAACTACTTAACGATGTTTTAATTTGTTTTTGAAGTGAAAACTTCTTTAGCCGCGTTGAGCCCTTTTTGCAGGGGGTAAAAATGATCGCGTGACCGTTACCGACATGCTCGCGAACACCGACGCGTGGTTACGAAGACAAAAGGTCTTAAATATAAATATACTACATTCGTAATTAAACTTTAATGCCTTAGTGTTAAGGTTTATATTTTAATTATTGCAATTTTTTTAATTTAAAATAAAATACATTAAGAAAAAAAATATCGTTTTCACTTCTATCGGCAATATATCGTCACTATGATTGCCAATTTTTTTTCGTCTGTTGTGTACCAAATATCCATATTTGAGACTGACGTGTGTCAAAATTAATAAAAGTAACTTACTTGTAGATATGCTGCATTTTGTTCAGCAGTGAGGCCCTCAGCTTGCAACAGCCTATGAGAAGCCCCGGCAGCACTGTGTTCTGCATATTGCATGTCCCCATGTTGCAGTCGTCGCATTCTTGTGCTGTTTGCGGCGGATTTTGACGCACTATAACCGTCCGCTACAACACGCGTCGAGCTGGCCGATGTCATACGTGCTGCACTATATTTCAGCTCGTTTGCAGCGTTTGTACCAACAGCCGCAGCATTAGGCGCTAACATACATTGTTTGTCAGGCGGTGGTGTATCTGATTCTGGGAATGTTACTAAAGGGCCGTCGCCAGCTAAATCACTCATGTCGCTCATATCTCCAATATCGCCCATGTCACTAAGGTCGCGTATGTCGGGAATATGTCTTTCCTTCTTTTCATCCTGATCAACTATGTTTTCCATCGAGCTTCTTAACCTGCAACGGTGGTTTCAACCAAATTAAGGTATTTCTTGGAGCCACTATTATAGAAAGTTAGAGTAAATAATTTAGATTCACGGGAACGGCACTGTTTCCATTGTTTGTCGGCATCAAACTACATACAAACGCGGAGCGAGGAAAATCTGTGGAGGAGAATTGGCTTCGCGCCAAGGCCGCTCAGGTGGGCCAGAAACGGTGTTATCGTTAATACTCATTGACAAAACAATGTAAAAGTATGTTATTACATAAACTAGAATACCAAAAATAGTGAGCAGAATGAATCACCTTTGTCCGAAGTTCAAGGCGGCAGAATTACTTAGCGTTTTCATTTCCGAAATTGAGCTTTTCAGTTCACTGAGGTCCGACTTCATAGAACTAGCGCGCTGCGACGAACTCTGAAGCCTTTGGCTCGAGACAGCGCTGCTAGATGTAGTGCTTGACACCATCTGTAAACAAACGTGACGTTATAAATATTATACACAAAAATATACCGACGCTATTTTCTTAGATAAACGAACGAAACATCTGTATGGTATATTACTTAATTACCTTAAATAAATTATTTTTGTTTGTTTTATCGAAAAAAGAAGATACAATAAAGTTTTATATGTTTTAAATATCACAAAAACTAGTAACAGTCGGCATGATAAAACACTTCGTTCACAGTCGTTATCTAGACAAGGACTGTTGAGTTCAGTGCCAATGCTACAGAAGTTCGTGCGGGCGTCACGCGTTTTGGCGCACTTGCGGTCGAATTGTACCTATTATACAGTCTGTATCTAACATGTCAATCTGAAAATAGAAATGTATACAAATAACTTTCTATTTATGTTAACTTCAAAACTAATTTAGTCACCAACGAACACTCCACCACCACCACCGCCACGACTCGAACCCGGGACCTCGTCGGCCTCACTCGAACATGTCAACCACCAGACCAACGAACACTCACGGCTCATTAATTCAAAATATTCGGCAATATTCTAGAAAAACATTCCAGACCGGCTATTGATTTTTATACGACTGCCTGAAAAAAGGAGTAAGTATATTGTTTTCAGGGTTCATGTATGTATGTATGTATGTATGTATGTATGTATGTATGTATGTATGTATGTATGTATGTATGTATATGTATGTATGTGAGTTTGTATATTCCACCATAACTTCTATACGCCTGAACTGATTTTGATAAATGAGGTATCGTTAGAATCCCTAGCTTATTCCGGGTGACATAGGCTAGTAAAATTTTTTAAAAATTGATGGGGTGACCATGGTCCCCCATTAAAGACCAAAATTGAAAAAAAAAAACGAAAATAAAATTGACTATATAATCATCATCTAGAAAATGATGAGTAAATTCCAAAAATATATAACACTATACCTAGCTCAATATTTAGTGATTCACAAAAAAATATCATTTAATAAAAAATGTGAATAAGATTCCAAATGCATGCAAATCGCTTCTTATGGAGGTAAACTCCAAAAATAATATGGCAGGGCAGTCGTATTTTTTAATTCATTAAATTAATTTCACTTGTATATTAGGTATAGCTGATTAGCTTTGCATGCTTGTTCTTAGCAGTAATGCCGAAAACGTTTGCCCGTTTTAAATAAGTTAAGATTTTTTGAATACCGTAATAAAAGGTTAAGGCACGAAATACACAAAGATAAATTATGACCATAATTTTGGCAGGGGCGCATGTCGCTATTGGGAAGCAATAAGTATGATTCAACAGGCGTGGGTGAGATGCAACGGGCCTTGAACCCCTCGGCCAACGTTTGTGCAGACTGTGTTTACGTTACAACATGAATTCCCACACAAACTTCTGTATTGAGTAACTATAATTTCAGACCGAATTAGCGATATATTTGCAATACGAGCAAATCCAGGACAAACCGCGGCGACAATTCTATAGCAATTTTGATCTTGACAAAAAATTACTGCACATGTTATACTATTCACAACATAACGATTGAAGCAATTGAATATAAAATTGTTTTGAGTAAAACTTTTCAGCTTATATTTTAATTAAAAATTCTATTTACACAAATTTTGTAATAAAATAGTAGTAGTTCTCCTCAATTATTGAGAATCATTCTAAATATTATAAATCCATTGCGAGTCTGACTCGCACTTGACCGGTTTGCACATACAGGAACTATTGTAATTCAAAAAAATTGGCAGTCATAGGGACTGCCGATAGAAGTGAAAACAAATATTTAAAATTTAAAATACTTACTTAAAATATAAACCTTAAATCTAAGGGATTAAAGTTGAATTACGAATGTACTATATTTATAAGACCTTCTGTCTTCGTAACAACGCGAGGTGTCACGCGTTTCCACAATTTTTACCCCCTACCAAAAAGTGCACAACGCGGCTACAGAAGTTTTCACTCCAAAAAAACATTATTCTTAGTGTTGCTATCTTAGTAGTCAAGTAAGTGGGAAAGGAACAGAAACATAAATATTTTGTTAAGTAGGTAATACCTACATACATACAGACTACGATCACACTAGTTTACCATACTATTTAATATACAAGTACAAGCTTAATTTGAGTTAGAATTGTATCAAATAAAAATGTGCTCTGGCTACAGCCTACCACATATTTTAATTATTATTATTGGTGACCAGTGTTAATTATTGTTAACGCAATTAAGGAAAAAGTCATTTCACTGATTCTTAATTCTTATTCATTTACAGCAGGTTTACTAACTGTGTACTACTAACTAATAAGTAGTAGTAAATATTAGGCTATTGTCTATTTTTTTATTTATTAATTACCTAGCTAATAGATAATCCCATCAGAAACATAAATGTAAAATGAGAGCCAAGTTCAAAATTGTGATATATATGCCTTGGTTGTTGACTTCAGCGACAAAAGAAGTGAGATCTAAATGGGTGCCAAGTTCAATGGTCAGTCCTGCAATTTATTTATCCCATCAAAAACATAAATGTGAAATGAGAGCCAAGTTCAAAATTGTATATGAAAACTAGCCAAGCCAAAGCCTTAGTCTTCAACATTTTATACTAAGTTATAAGAAGAAATGATATTTTAAGTTGTTATAAAATATTATATGTTGTTATAAATAAATTTCAGGACTCCTTAAATTAAATCCTCAGTTTTTTTTAACTTTGGCTGGACACGCTTCCGCGTGTCTTGATAATAAAAAAATAGACAATAGCCTATATAAAGGGCCAGATTAACAAACAGTCGTGTCCCAGGTATACGTTTGCCATCCAGCGTTGCTGTTTGGTGCTATGGCTCGCTGCCAATGCGTATAGGCAGCGGGTATGCGCAAGCGCAGCCATAATTACTGCTGGATTTATCATAAACGAATCCTTATATCCTAAGCTATTTGAGCTCCATTCAAAATTGAAACCCTGAGTTGGACTTGCTAAGTGGAACTGCAAGAGATCTCGTAACTATTGTTTTTGCAAACATAATCAAGGATTAAATTTTGACGTTTAGACGAATTGTAACGTTAATTTGAAAACAAAGGTATGCTAAAATCTTTGTTCCCAAATAATTACGGATTCCATTGACCTCGGTGTCGATTGTTCCAAGTAGTTCTAACAATACTCATCCCATATTGTGCTCGGTGCCTCGGTGCGGCGCATTTGCTTTATTTTATTTATTTTTCTCGTAACTCGCGCTCGCCGAATTCGAAATTAACTGGTAATTTTATGAACCCAACGAGGCCGATGCCGAAATAGCTGAGATATCTATTTTTAAAATATATTTACATACATTTTTATAAAATTTATATACGTCGGAAAAACTTCACAAGCTGTGTATCTTTTTAAAATATCATTTTATGGATCGGGCCCTAATAATGCCCTCGCGACCGAATTTCTGCCACGGCAGCCTTTCTCCGGACAGATTAGCGATTAGTGAGTGCGCATACACAGGTGCACTCTCTATTCCTTTACTCTCATAGCCCGATGGGACAGAAAATCCGACACGACAAAAGAGAGATCAGGCGCAGTACCGACGGCTTTACGTGCCCTCCGAGGCACGGGAGTGAAACACCACAAACTTCCTTACTCCGGGCTAGTGCAGAAAATTTTTTTGATTAGAAAATCCCAACACTAGTTACGGCCGACCCGGGACTCGAACCCAGGACCTAACCACTAGACCAATGAGGCAGCAGTTCGGCCGTGTTTCTTATTAAATAATTATTATTTATATATCGGGCCCTAATGAATCTATTGCTCAAAAGACTCCAGTTCGCCTTGATCTTTTAAACCTCAAATCATTTATACTGTATAAACATAAACGGGCTTTATGCAAGATTCTTACGCACGTCAAAATCAGACCCAATCGAAAACTTGATAAAATATCAACAACCTGATTATTGTAGACACCACTGTTCTGCAACTTGCCCCAAGAACGTGTATATTACGTAGAAAATATCATCATACTAATATTATAAATGCGAAAGTGTGTTTGTTTGTTGGTTTGTCCTTCAATCACGCCGCAATGGAACAACGGATCGTCGTGATTTTTGGCATGGGTTTAGTTAAGGACCTGGAGAGTGCAATAGGCTACTTTTATCCCGAACTATTAAGGAGTTCCCGCGGGAATCAAAAAAACTTAAACCACGCGGACGAAGTCGCGGGCATCAGCTAGTTATTTTAATAAAACTGGGCAAGTGTCACGACTCGCATGAGGTAGAGTAAGGGGATGAGTTGAGTACTTTAAATAATAGATAATATTTATAAAGTAAATTATTATCAATTTAGTAGTATCAGTTAACACCACATTTGACACTAATGCAATTTAAGAGTTAGCTGATAGGCGATAGCTGTTAGGATTTAGTTTTTAACCATGTTAACAATGGATTCTATAACCTTCCGGGATCATTTAAAAGAGTCCAGGATACAAGCAACCTTTTACCAAACGTCGGTTCAGCGGTTAAGCCATGTGAAGATAACAAGTATAGGTACAGACTACAGACACTTTCGAATGTCGCAGCATTTGCTTCCTCGTTTTTAATTCGAACCGCTAGGATATGGGATGCCCTTCCGGCTTCCATTTTCCCCTCCTCTTTTAATATAGGTACCTTAAAATCAAGAGTGAATAGGCATTTTCTAGGCAAGCGCGCTTTTTTCTTAGGCTGCATCACTACTTGCAAGCAAGTCTGATTGCAGCCAAGCGCTAGTCTATATATATATGTCACCGTAGATTGTAAAAACCGTTAGATTATAATCTAACTCGCGAAATTGCAAACTGTCGAAAGATTACAATTTAACGCATTATTTTTCGGTAAATTGTAATCTGTTAGGTATATTAACCCGATAGAACCTACCTGATTATTTATGTCGAACCCTAACCTACAAGAAACAGACAAGAAAACGTAAATACAATGAATATTTCAAAAATTGATACTCAGAACATTGAACGGTACAATCTTTCGACAGTTTACAATTTCGCGAGTAAGATTATAATCTAACGGTTTTTACAATGTTACGGTGACATAGGTATATATATATTTTAAAAAAGCATGTTATTTGATGAAAATGATTACTTCTTGTTTTAAGGAGCTGGTGACCTGCGTGTTAAGGCTCTGGTTCTGGCGGGAGACGAGGCTGCTCTTTTTAAGGTTCTCCATTACGGAGGCCAAGTCTTTGGCGCTGCCGTTTTGCTTCAGACTGCTGGTGCCATCCAAATTGAACTCCGGTATCTGAAAAGATGGCAAAGGTAAAAATTTTAATACTGCCAGTATTATTCAACGGTCACGATTGCTATTATAAGTTAGATTTACTAAAATACGCTTATCCTACTGATCGTTTGTAGGCATGATTGAAGGATGGCTTACTACTTTTGTTAGACTACCTACTTGGTAAGAGCACTTAGCCCGTCCATTCGTTTGTCCGTCTGTCAGAAGTGAGAACCATGTAAAAGTTACAATTTCTGAATAACAATTTAACTCAGCTTTTGCATCGTTGAAGAAGTCTACTGTCGACGTCGATGACCTGAATTATTTCAAATTCACAAAAATTGTAAAAAAATGGGAAAATTATATAAAAGAAATCACTTTTTCCTCGTCAATAGGTATTAGGTAATACTAACTTAAAATGCGAGGTCTTAGTTCGGGGCTAGTTTCCACCTGCCTGCAGGCTGTATTTTATTACTTTTAACTTTTTTCGCTGATGCAAATAATAATAATTGAGGTGCAATAGATATAACCTTCAGTCCCCATATAAGTTTTATTATTTTCTGGGAACTGGTTTAGAAGTATTATTATTTTCTGGGAACTGGTTTAGAATTCAGCGCAAGGACAATGTGCAGTTCTAAATGAAACTACGGAATAGGGCCAAAGGAACCACACTGGTGTAATGTTTTATCTATTGCATTAGTCATTGGGTACTCCGGTGATTATTATCAATCAGAAATACGGCTCACGCGCCTGACTCTAGCACACGAAGAGTTGTACCTACTTCGAATACTGATGATACCGCCTACACGAATCGAGACACGAAGACGCTTTGCGACTCCAAAGTAGGGTTGCCATGGGATGTATTAATACTATTTTGTAAATACATCCTCTTAAATATTTAAAAAAGGTCCAATTTTAGACTTCAAATTAATAATATTTATTTATTTAAGCGTTACGCGTCGTCTCTACCAAACTAATAAAATGTCTATTTGGTATCGGTAAAACTAAAATGAGTTTGTATATGTCACCGTAAGATTGTAAAAACCGTTAGATTATAATCTAACTCGCGAAATTGTAAACTGTCGAAAGATTAGAATTTAACGCATTATTTTCCGGTAGATTGTAATCTGATAGGTATTTAAACCCGATAAAGCCTAAGTGCCCGGCCGCAGGCCGGGCACTACTTTATTATTTATGTCGAACCCTAACCTAACCTACAAGAAAGAGACAAGAAAACGTAAATAAATTGAATATTTCAAAAATTGACACTCAGAACATTGAACAGTTTATAATCTTTCGACAGTTTAGAATTTCGCGAGTTAGATTATAATCTAACGGTTTTTACAATCTTACGGTGACATATACATTTGTACAACGTTTTAGTTTTACCCTAAACGCTTTAGCACAACTCTCAATTTAATAAAACATCTTAGATCTTTGATCGAAATAAGCTATTAGTTATTACTTATTTTAATTTTCGCCATCTCAAAATTGACAACCCTGAGTCAGTGCAATCAAAGTGCACCACTCAACAATGGCCCTTAATCAATAACTCAAAAGACACTCATCGTGCGTAAACGATTAACAACGCTTAGTTAATAAATCAAAACACGCAAAGAAAATTATTACAAAACATGATTACATGACGCCTAAAGATTTTTGAGATCATCGCCTAAATATAGTGTTAAGGTATCAGTTTCGCAATCGTAAAGATAATGTAATATTTATATGTTTAATTGACTTATGACAAGACGCTGACTGCACGACACGGAGAATCCGTTGAAGATACGTATGACGTGTCCTGACGTACGTCTGATGTCATGCCTACGGAGCATTGCTAGCGGCTTCATCGCCACACGAAACTATTTATTATCTTCAATAAACCTCAAATCAACTCATCGCTTAAATATGCGAAGACTACTCCGACTGCCAATAACTAGCTTTTTCTGGGGCTATAAATATGTAAATCAACGTAGAATATTTTGATTTCGAAGGCTTATCAAGTTTTAGGCAAATCAAGCTCTAGTTTAGTGATTCTATTCTCTTAGATACTAGATAGATTGTTAGAATGTTGAATAGACGCCTTAAAAGCTTCGATCTGGTCTAGCTTCGTAGGCGAGCTAGTTCTTGAAAATCCAAATATTTTAATTAAAGCAAGTTTTATCGTAACAATGGGTTAAATTATGCAAATAAATATTATTTATTATTTATTTATTTAGGGTGAAAGCTGTAGCGTTACTCCGAGTTTTTACATTGCAAATTCGATTGATCGACGTGAGAGCTCACCTCGCCAAGTGTAAGCGAATATTTCCATACCATGAGTTTATCAAACGGGCACGTTTTGTTAAAGTGAGTAAACGGAGTTAGTAAATCGTATGACAAAACGATCGCAACAATTGTCTCTCTCATACATTCGCAAAAAACTGAGACAGATACATGCGGCATTTTGGCATTTTTCATTGCGTAATTTGACAGTTTTTTGGCAGTTTGACACTGACAGCCTTGCGCACACTATGGTACGTTTCTTTATGGTAGAATGTCATAAAAAAGTATAAATGCCAAAATCTTTATTGTCTCTAATCAAAACATTCAAAAAGCTTGGGGTTTCCAGTGTTGCCACTTTAGCGAGTTTTTTTATTATTTTAGGGAGTTAAATTTAATGTTTAGCAGCTAAAAATATTCTGGTGCTCACATAGGTATTGATTCCGTTCAAAATCGATATCTGAGGATCCTGGCAACTAGCCGGGAGGTGTTTAAATTACAAAACATGAAACTGTAACCAAAATTTTTTAAGTCAGCGCCATTTTGAAATTCCTTGTTACTGTACCGATTTCTAAATCAGTAATCAATATCTAAATCAGTATTTCTAAATCAGTATTCGAATCAAGTTTGTAACTATCATTAATAGAATCAAATTAGTATCAATTAGTGGAGCATGTTAGTTAATAATTTTGGTAAATCATTCGAATTATTTGTATAATCAAATAATTCGAATGAAATCATTCAAAGTCGCCGATCGCTAGGATAGGCTGTGTGATAGGCCCGCAGAGTTGCCAGACATATGAGAAATCTGTCAGAAATCAGCACATTAATAAATTCATTACTCATCACTAGTTGTCATTAAATGCAAGATGCCTACGTTATGTCTTTGAATCCCCGTTATATGTATTTCTATGCAACTATTTATCCGCAGGTGAACTACTGGGGAATAAAAACTCAGTGGAACTAGTATTAAGTACCCTCGAGGTACCTACCCCAACCAAATGCATACAACATTAATTATTAATAATAATAAATAATTCCAATCTGTCTCCTCAGGGGGACAGATATCTCCCGCGAACATGCAAATCGATGCTGAAAAGTGTGATTTCAAGGAGTGGGATATCGGACGTACGTACTACGAGGGAAAATAGCAGCCAGTACCGCCAGACCACACTTGACTGTTGCAGTCCGAGGCAGAGAGACTTGTCCTCTCAATTGTTGCCATTATAAGAAAATCATGGATGTAAGATGTAAAATGCCACAATATTTCAAAATTCATGTCTACTCTATGTCAGTCATTATTTTAATCTTAAGTCTGTGTTTTATCTATGCACGGGATCATGGTTCCCAACTTAGGGCTTTTGGCCCCAAATTTAGGGCGTAAACAAATGCGAAGGGCTTCTTTTAGGGCCCTTATATTTTTAGGGATTTTTTGGCTTCTTATATTTTTTACCTATTTTTTATTTCTTAGATCTATCATCTACTACCGATTCTTATTATTAAGAATGCGGAGTTGAATGAATAACAAGTCAAACAAAATATTGGTTGTATAATTATTATAATTTTTTGAAGTTACTTGTTCAATATTTAATTTTCTAAAAATAATGTTTATTGTAATTTTTTCTTACGATCAATAAGAAAACCGTAATTCCAAAATTAAGATTTTCATTATTAGCGAAAATTTGAATCATTCATTGTGAATCTTAATTTTGAATGTACGGTAAACAAGTGAAATTAATTTAACGAATTAAAAAATACGACTGCCCTGCTATATTATTTTCGGAGTTTACCTCCTTATGAAGCGATTTGCATGCCTTTGGAGTCTTATTCAATTATTAAATGATATTTGTTTGTGAATCACTGGATATTGAACTATAACGTTATATATTTTTGGAATCTACTCATCATTTTCTAGATGATGATTATACAGTTAATCTTATTTTCGATTTTTTTTTCAACTTTAGTCTTTAATGCGGGACCATGGTCACCCCATCAATTTTTTTAAAAATTTTACTAGCCTATGTCACCCGGAATAAGCTAGGGATTCTAACGATACCTCATTTATCAAAATCGGGTCAGGCGTATAGAAGTTATGGTGGAATATACAAACTCACATACATACATACATACATACATACTTACATACATACATACATACATGAACCCTGAAAACAATATACGCCTTTTTTCAGGCAGTCGTATAAAAAATATATTTGGGGCTTTTTGACTTATGTTTTAGGGACAAATATTTTCGAGAGTTGGTAACACTGCTCGTGATATTGACCAGCATTTTTGGTCGGTATTCTACATCAATCATTGTTACAGTATCAATTGTTGTGATTGGCTAAATTTATGGTGTTCTTGCTACTTCAATGGATTTTGTCCAATAGTGGAAGAGTGTTATCCAATCAGAGGTGATTGCGATCGTTACACTGTAGCTGTCAGAGATACGCGGTCGCGCTGTAGTATCTTAATGTACTCTGGTTTATTTACAATTAATAATTTTCGTTTCGGTAGTGGTATTCGGATTCACCGGTTTAACTTGTTTTTTAATTATAATTGATTGTACATGGAGGGAAAGCGAACATAAACTGTGCCTAAAAGTAAGTAGATGCGAATGCAAAATGTAAACTGAACTAATTTTCTCGACAAATCTTTCTGTTTACCTATTATTGATATTAAATTAATATTTCATATTTATTCAAACGTGTTCGTCTATTTTTATCGCCATAATCAACTATTATTCTCTTCATTTAGATCAAGAAGCAACAAATAAACATCTTAGTCGCCATACGACCACCAAGCCACTGTGGTGAGTTCACAGGACTGATAAGCGCCAAAAGGGCGGACTTCCAGTGGCAAATACCTAAAGATATCCTAAAAGAGCATGGGCCAGACAGGACTGTCGAACACTGAAAGCGGGTAAGATCACGACATATTACAGTACTTAAACTCAAGTAAACTACAATAAACACAAAATAAAATGATATACAGTGGCATGCAGTTCATAGAGGCATAAAAGTACTGCTACCCAAATGGATATAAGTCAATATGTATTTATCATCAAAACAGCTAGTAAATAGGTATTCTGACCTACTAATGCCTGCTCTAGTTTCAAACCCTGTGCATGCCACTGTTGATATATACTAATTTTATCCACAAGAAAGTTGCAGGTACATAATAATATTATATTTTTATTTGCAGACTTACAAAGATTTAAAAAAAGGTGCCCGCACTGAGAACACTGCAGCAGTTCGGGCACTCAGTGCAACTGGAAATGCGGAGACCCCACTGTCTCGGAAGTTAGCACCAAAGTGCTTAATGTAATTGGGCACAAGTCCTCAATAGTCTATCGGCATTGGGCCAGAATAATCATTGATTAGTTAGCCAAATGTGTCTACTCATTTTGTTTTAATATTGTGTTGTGTTTGTAAAATAAATTGAAAAGGTTGAAAAGGTAATCATACAAATATATTTTAGTTGAAATATGTATTGATTAATCTGTCTCTTTTGTTGGGCAATTGTCAGCAGCCTTGTTTGATCCACAAAAGATGCGATGAGAGGATTGTTCACTTCACTTGTTACATCAGAGTTGTTATCCGTGGGCTGTTCCATTGGAATTCTGAAATATTCAAATTTAATAAATAATTAACACATTTTTGTTAAAAAAAAATTAATATACACAACAGACAAACTAGAGGCAGATGTGTAGGATTCCAGTAAACAATTTTATGAGTATCAGTGTGTTTTTTTTCCCTGAAATTATGTAAATTAGCCCGTTAGATATTGTGGCCAATTCTGTTTAACACAATATCTAAATTAAAATGACAGCTTTAAATCTATTGCCAGTCAATTCCACAAGAAAAATAAATATAATGTAAAAGGGATAGCAACTTAAATAGAGCTGTCATTTAAATTTAGTTATGGTGTACAACCAGTGGCGTGCAGTTCATAGAGGCACAAAAGCACTGCTTACCCATATTGAAATACATCAATGCTCATTTTTCATCATGACAGTCAATAAATAGGTATTCTAACTAATGCCTACCCTAGCTTCAAACCCTGTGTACAACAGAATTGGCCTCAATTATTTGGTTTGCTAAAGAAAATTAATTTAAAATATCATACCTAAAAGATAGTATTGCCTGATTTACATGCAGGCATTTCAGTTTCAAAATTGGAGTTTTAACTTTAGCTTAAAGATGAACTGATTGTGGAATCATACTGGGTATCTTGGGTTGATGTTAATGATGTGGCAGTCAACATCCACAGCCTGTAACATTTAATCATGAAGTAACCACCAATAGCTCAATGGTTAATGGTTGTAAGATCTATCGCAGGTCTATTGTTGTACCTATTTCTAGCACAAGCTTTATGCTTATTTTCAGGGGAGAGGAAAGTATATGATTATAACACTATAATCCATACTAATATTATAAATGCGAAAGTGTGTGTGTCTGCTATGCTTTCACAACCCATCTACTCAACCGATTTTGATGAAATTTGGTACAGGAGTAGATTGTTTTTTTTATCCACTACAAGTTAGCCCTTGATTGCAATCTCACCTGATGGTAAGTAATGATGCACTCTAAGATGGTAGCAGGCTAACCTGTTAGGGGCATGTCAGTTATATTAAACCCATAGCCCTATTCGGTTTCTACACGGCATCGTACCGGAACGCTAAATTGCTTGGCGGCACGTCTTTGCCGGAAGGGTGGTAACTAGCCACGGCCGAAGCCTCCCACCAGTCTACCTGTATCCTGGGGATGGACATAGGCTACTTTTTATCCTGGAAAATTAAAGAGTACCTGCGGGAATCAAAAATCTTAATCCACACAGTCGCGGGAATCATCTAGTTTTTTTTATATACATATTTCCTAACCACATTAGGATGGTTAAGTGCCTCTGTGACTTCATGCACATATTTGCTCAGTTTGCTGTCCAAGATGACAGGCCTCACAAACCATCCTCTGATAATCGCCATTGGCATAAAAAAGCAGTGCACTAAGCAGCTGTAATTTGACAGAATTATGTTTTAGGTAGGTATTTAAGTGTGTATGAACCTTTGTATTTTAGTACAAATGTAGGTAGGTAAATGCATAGCTCTACGTTTAGTAGATAAGTAGGTACGTTGCGTTGTTAATACAGCGACTTAGAGTTACTAATAAAATAAATAGGTACATAGTTCTTGGGGCTGCTACAATAAATATAACCTAAATACTATGTGGAATTAACAATACTTTCCAAATGAATTGTCATACGTACCTTCGTCTCCAGCGATACTCTTTGCGAGCCTTTGAGGTCACTGTTTACCCTCAACATTTTGCACAAATAAATAAAAGCTCTCTTCGTGAGCCGATATAGCTGAACGAAATTTTTTGTCTGAGACGCGGTTAACTTGAGCCTTATCACGCCTGTCTTCACGTCGGTCATTCCGCAGCGTCCATTATCTTTTTCCAAGCAAAATAAAGCCTCGCAGTCATAATCGAGTCCCAATATAATAGTTTATCACTGGAATATTTTCGGTGAGTTATGAATCCGCTATCGAGTGTGAAAATGACGTCATTCTCGCACTTTGAGATGTCAATCTGTGTAAAAAGTAACACTCGGAGTGCCAAAATAGCAAATGACATTACTCATAACGTATTTTTTGTACGTTTGGTGAGTTAAAGACTCGATCTTTCTCATCGAATTTCACTTGGAGTGGGAATGACTCGGTGACTTTTTGTTCACCATGTTGCCGCTTGGAGCGCTGGCTGTAGATGTATGGAGGAGCTCACTCTCACCTCACTTTAGTGAGACGTATTTCAAATTCGATCAAACTCGGAGTAACCGTACAGCTCTCTATGATTTCCTCATACCTTTTTAAAAAGAGCCCAGTTACTTGTAGGTATGTCACCAGTAGATTTTTTGTTTATCTGGCAGTTTTAAGTAAATACTGCGACTGATTACGGCAAATACATAATTACTAAATAACTAAGTAGGTAACAAGTCATAATAAAAAAATTAAATAACACGACTGCCCTGCCAAAAAACGAACTAATAAGATAAAAATCTCAATTAATCTAGTTAAATTAGAATCTTATTTACGTTTTTTTTTTGAATCATTGGATATTGAACTATAGTGTTAGGTATATATTTTTAGAATCTACTCATCATTTTCTAGATGATGATTATTATATATAGTTAATTTTATTTTCGATTTTATTTTTCAAATTTAGTCTTTAATGCGGGACCATGGTCACCCCATCATTTTTTTTATATTTTACTAGCCTATGTCACCTGGAATAAGCTAGGCATTCTAACGATACCTCATTTATCAAAATCGGTTCAGACGTATAGAAGCTATGGTGGAATATACAAACTCACATACATACATGAAGCCTGAAAACAATATACTCCTTTTTCAGGCAGTCGCATAAAAATACTTCCTGCTGAAAATACTAGCACTTGAATACAGGCTTGCCAATCTTCGAGTTTAAACGTTTATCATGAATTTGTATTTTGATATTTTGTCATATAATGTGTCGGAATTCTGTCAAAATTAAGGACCGCTTTCGCAAAGTAAAAACTGATTTAGTTAAATTTTGTAATGCTGTCAAGTTTTGGCAAGAGCATATATTGCGGTTGCTAAAAAGTGACAGCATAAAAAAAACTAAATCCATTTAATGAGCCCTTGTGCAAGTTGGCCTTATAGTTTATTTTTTTACGGTGAATTTGACCAGAATTAACCACCTTATTAAAGTCTGACATACTTATTTGCAGCTACGAGTATGTTAGCAAAATGCGGATTCCTATTTCCTAAGCATTGTGGAGCGGTATACCATTGCATGACCAACGAGCAATTCTATATACACGGTCATGCAAAACATTTCAATCTTAAAATAAGATTTTATAAAACAATCGCGATAAGAAAACTCATATACTGCGTGGCTTACGTACCGCATTGTGCTGATTACATAACATTTACATTGATAACTTGGCTATCCTGAGTCAATGATGAGTAATACCTACTTGCAAAGCAAAAAATCCGAGATCCGACATCAAATCAAAACAGGTCAATTGCAGACAAGCGTGATTCATAGTTTACAGAAATGTCGTCACAGTTCCAGAGACCTTACATAGGTTATGTCAGATCGGTTCACGTCACACTTAGCATCATAAGTACGGCATATCACATTGTTTAAAAAACAACTCTTAAATTCAATTGAAATTGTATGCTCGGTACTCAATTAGATATATTTTACGCGTAGAGCTTAGTGAGTGGAGAGCATTTAGCAGCATTTTACAGCCTATCGTAAGTTAAATTTAGCTTCCATTTATTATAATCGATAATAATACATATTATTTAGATTTTACTATCAAATACTAAAAATACGTACGCTTTTAAGTATCCAATAAAGACTTACTTCACTAGGTTGTAGGAGACATTTCGTTAACTTTATCAGATAGTATGTTTTCCAGATCATATTCAAGAATATTATACGTATCAAATTCAAGGCATACTTTCAAATGAAAAAAAAGTATTATTTTGACCGTTTTACCTAATATTATTATTTTATCTATCTAACAGAATCCCAGACTTGCATGATATAACCTTAAAGTTGTCTTATACCCACTTTCACCGACGACCCATATGTTTTATGGGATCCCTTAGCATATTTAGGGGCCAGTTAGGGGATCCTTTCCGTTTCACCAATATTAAAGGGTCGCATACTGTCTAAACGGTCCCCTAAATTTAGTCCCTTAAACCTTCACATACTTAAGTAAAAGAGACTTCAAGAGGACGAGATGGACAGTGATTTGTTGGATTTACTTGATAATGTCGAGACGATTGATATTATCCTACTTTATTACATATTTATTATATATTTATTATACATACGCATTATTAGGTATATAAGTATATGAAATTATGTTTGTTTGCACATAGGGTGCATTTTATCCCGAAAATTAAGGAGTTCTCGTGACAATCAATCAAAAAACCACGCGAACGAAGTTGCGGACAATATCTAGTTTTTGATATAAATCGTAGTCAAAAACCTAAAATATATCGTAAACGCCCATATTAGTTCAACGATTATTATCTAAAATCAAAATTGTTGCGTTTTTTGGAAAAAATTTAACACTCTCAAGAACTTTGAGACAATACCTACTTACATAATCAATTACTAACCTGAGTACCACATTATTAAAAGTGTATTGCAATATTTAACTTAATAGGTGGATTCCTACCTACTACCTACTGACATAAAAATCTGTCACATATGGAGGAGTCTCCTAGTTATGAGTCTGTTGTGTTCGTGGAAACAAATTTTAGTTACTGGTGGGTTTATGGGACCTTAGCGGTCATCTAACTATGTGATTGTTTAGGGGATGTTCGTGAAAGCGGGCATTATATTACTAGCGCAGGGTTTACTTAATTCAGTTCAGTTGTAGAACATTTCAGGAATACTACATTCAGAATGTATTTTTGTGTCTTTTTGACCTAAACTTTCACAACCGCTAAGAAAACCTTAACTGACGAGTTCTTTTATAGGTCCATATAACTGACGAATTTTGAACATGTGACAGAATACAATATCTGCCAAAAACTTTAAATTCGTTAGATAAACGATGGTCCAACTTGGAGATTGTGAAACAGGCCCTACAAATAACATAAACTACACAGTACCTACATAAAATTGAAAATGTGACCCATTATGTAATTTATAGGAAGCACTTGACGTTACACTATAGACTAAAGATAAAAATTGATTATAAAGCCTATGGACAACAACAGTAGATAACAGAATTCTACCATGAAAGGAGTGAATAGTCAATAAAGCTTTTCTTTGTAAGGGCCTATAGGAATGCCAACGTTGACACTTAAAGCATTAATAACGTAGAATTAGAAAATAACAAAATACAAATAACCTATTCTCCACATGCAAACCGTGCCCATTTCTTGGCAGAGCTTTCACAGCTGCGGCCATTATCCATACGCATTAGGTTCAGAATTTTCTAAACCTCAAATTGAGTCTTATGATTGTTGACATCAGATTTAATGTTGCATGCGATGTAATGCCCAGTAATAAGCACTGTGGTATTCTAGGTTAGTGCTAGATGCTCTTAGTAGCTGCATGCATATTGAGAGACATTGTTGGTGAAGGTCAGTTTCGCATGCACAATAGTTAAAGTGACGATTCGTTATATAATTGTTAAGTACGGCGTCACGTGGACGTGCATAGTTGCTGCTGTTACCACAATAGGATTAAAGCCATATTAACATTATAATACAAGCAATTCCAGAACATGCATGTACAGGACTAACATTAATTATTACCGAGTGATTGTTTTGGTATCGTACTTATATTTTTATAGGCTATATACTTATAAACCGGTGCTTCAATATTAATTTGTTTTTACATAGCTATAAATTTTTATCTTTTAAGCGGAACGTCTAGCAGGTCCTTTGATTTAGCATACATTAACATACGTATTATAGTAAATTAGTTTTTATTGCATAATTTAATACAGATATTGGATATGTAGCGCGGGATAAAGATAAAAGTACCGAGATAAACGTATGTTTTTATATTTATCAATGTTTCGTCAATAAATATGGCGTGTTTGCTGTTGAAAACTATTCTGAGTGTTAGCTAAAAGTTTTCTAATTAACTTCAATAGTTAATATTACAAATTCTTGATTTTGAAACTGCATTAGAAATGCATTTCTCCAAATTAGATTATATTTTTAATACGCTGGGTGATATTTTTGTTCTCATCTTCTTTGCTATTTTTAATAGCACCTTTCTTTAAGTAGGAGTCCATAAGGTACACTTTTTAGTTCCTTTTGAGTGAAGACCGTGCATGATTTTAGAATAATAGCTCACATACATCAATCCCCATAATATGTTATGTTGCTTGTGGAATTTTATCGCAAATTGATTGCATTAATTACCATTTATAAACCTCTCTTACAACAAGACTTGTGAAAGCAGAATTTTACTTAATAGCGCTGAAAGCAATCATAGAGAATTCTCTCCCAATATGTCAACTGGAGCATACTTGCAATGGAGATATGCAGTAAAGTATCCACGGCGCACAATGGTGCCAGTTTTAGAAGCATACGAGTTTAGCATAATGGGTTTACCTTGTGGTGCGCCAACAATTATTACACTGTTTTCTCTGGGTGACAAATCCAACGGATGTTATTCACATGATTCAATGTTGATTTGCTTTAAAGTTACTCGTTATCAATTGAGAGCACTGTCAATCACTTATCGTCATCACAGGCGAGCCGCATCGCGTGCTATGTTCATTTACGAAAGCTTAAAACACGTGCCAGCTTGGCGACGGTTGCGACGTGACTGGCTGAGGCTGACTTCTTTGCTAGCCGGCCGGCCGATTGCAAACTTTACTGGCGACTACAATGGCTAATTAGAATGGCGAGCAGAGCGGGGGGAGAGCCAAGAGGGGCACTACCCACGGAACTCCGTATCCGCCTCATGGACGACTGATGAGACACAGATTTTATCGTTCTCCTGTACTGACAAGATCAATAAGTCACCAGTGATCTGATTTTTTTTCCGTGTTACTAGAATTATTTG
This sequence comes from Erebia palarica, assembly GCA_964035005.1. Classification (NCBI taxonomy): domain Eukaryota; kingdom Metazoa; phylum Arthropoda; class Insecta; order Lepidoptera; family Nymphalidae; genus Erebia; species Erebia palarica. The sequence goes on from OZ035983.1 coordinate 53,279,571, forward strand.
GCTATCTACCTAGAGAAAGCAGTAGTGTTGGGATGGTAGAGTCACAGGAACAATTTGAGTTTCTGGATAACTACTACTACGACTACTACTACGATACTACTACTACTACGATAATACCTAGATATTAGTCAGAAGATAATATTCAGTGTACTCGTAACTCGTACTTCGTAGCTACTAGGTAGGTTATCCGCGTGGATTATATTAAAATTGAAACTTTAGTATGGTTCGCAATTAACTATTGTTTTAAAAGACCGAGGTAAGAGGATTTATTAAAAATAAAAGAAAGTAACCCCCTTACATAAATTCTATAAACACGACGGAGACGTTACGGATAGATAATGTAGCTTTGTAAAGCCCAAGTGAAGGGAGAGCTGATAATTATGTCGTGATGAGTCGATGACCTCTCAATGTCGGCGAGACGTACGCAAATATCGACACGGATAAATAATTATTATCAAAAAGGTTTTTATTTTCTTACGATATACTTACTCACAATTTTGTTTCTATAAAATATTACAACTTAGCTAAATAAGCACTTTACTACTAAAATCAATTTTGAAATCTCGTTTAACAATTGCTTAAAAGAATTAAATATTGTTATGGACTCAAATAAGATTCACTCGAGCTAGTAAAGTAGGTACCTATACTGAATCATCTTCGTTGAATTCATAACCAATAGTTTTCCTGATGACAAAATAAACTGAAAACAATGAAAACAAAAGAAAGTACGTTCATCAAACTTTTCACTATTTGGTCATAGCGCTCTTGAGGAAACACAAAGAGCTGCTGTGTTTACAAATTGGTTTAAAATTTATCGTTTACTCAAGCCTGACTCACCCAGTGTTCAAATCTGTGATTTAATTTACTCGCATTTACCGCGTATACGATTAGACTTTACAGATGCATTTTAATTTTGCGAGTGAAATTGCGAGTTGTGACTTGTTGTGAGTAAGCGTCTAATTCAATAAGCGGTATATCCTCTTAATAATAAATTGTAGGAAAATCTATACTTATATTATGAATGCGAAAGTTTGGATGGATGGATGTATGGATGGATGTTTGTCACTCAATTACGCCACAACGGCTGAACGGATATGAATTAAATTTGGCACAGACATAGACTTTTTTAATAAATAGGTATAGGGTTATGTATGGAATAGAATATCGGGTAAATAGCATCCACAACTTTGCTGGCACACACCCACTCTTTTGTCGAAATTTCCCATGACCGATTTACGTTACTGTGGCTGTGTTTCGTTCAAGCGCTCAATTTTCTCTTTCAAGGCTTGGGTGACATTATAGGGCCATTAACATAAATCTTAAGACTTCAAAATATCCTAAAGAATAAGTCCTCCGGTGTGAAACCGAATGATCTAGGCCGCCTATTCTGAATCTGATCACCACAACGGGATATTACACAAGCAAGAAATTGCTCATGCAGTATTTGAATTGTTCCTCGGGCTGTATGGCAGGTTGCGCCGTCTTTTTGTTGAAACACATCCATATCTGGCAATTTATGCACCTACAATTGGATTCGGAACCGCAGCTGAAGAAATCTGAACCGTATTATAAATGCCAAATCTTCATTACTTTTTAAATAATGCTCAACAATGAAAACATGTTCTTTCGCTTAACGCTCCATTTTAATAACCCTGAACAGCTATACCCATTGCGTCTTGTTTTTTTTTGGTGGGAACAGTGTATTCTGGGACACCCTATACTCAGATGATCTAGTCTTAAGGAAAAAAGGTGTTTTTATCGTAAACACACTTAGTCACCTGTGTTGCAATACCAACCTACGATTCTCCGATGCTTCCTATGACTAACTTGTGACTAGTTTCATTCATAAATGAATCCAGACATCCCAATCGTTTATGCATTTGTATAACATCATTAACAATAATTGGTTTTAATTGAAACATAGCTAATGTTTATATTTTTCAACTAATACCTACTGATTACTTAATTAGGCGAGACTCGAGATCCTCGAGACCCTATTACCTAAGATTCAACGTTGAGTCAACGTCGTTGACGCCTGTGTAATTTGAATCGATTGGATGCCGACCTCAGTTTAATAATACATACATCCACGAAGCTCTCCTTCATTCAACGCGTTTACTTGTAACACTGTACAAGATGATGCCCACGACTTCGTCCGCGTGGATTACGGTTCTTCCTCGGGATGAACTCCCTCTATATCCCCCTATACCTAATTTCATTAAAATCGGTTGAACATATATGCCGTGAAAGCATAGCAAATAGGCAGATAGACATTAGTATGGATACTGTGTCATTGATACCAATATGCTACGTAGGAAATTGAGAGGTCAACAAACTGTTTAAATAGAGAAATTATAATATTTGTATGTATTAATATGTGTATTCCACCTCAAGATAAGTCTCAGGAATAATCAATTTTTAAAGTACTGACTAGTGACTAGCACTAGTTACTGACGTAACATAATATTATTATAAAAGGATCTTCGGTTGATTTCATAAATTGATGGCGCATTGAAATGGAATTTTCCGTTTATAAGATTAAATTGGCGTTTTCATCATATTTGGAAATAAATATCCCATCAAAAACATAAATGTAAAATGAGAGCCAAGTTCAAAATTGTGATATATATGCCTTGGTTGTTGACTTCAGCGACAAAAGAAGTGAGATCTAAATGGGTGCCAAGTTCAATGGTCAGTCCTGCAATTTATATATCCCATCAAAAACATAAATGTGAAATGAGAGCCAAATTCAAAATTGTGATATATATGCCTTGGTTGTTGACTTCAGCGACAAAAGAAGTGAGATCTAAATGGGTGCCAAGTTCAATGGTCAGTCCTGAAATTTATTTATAACAACATATAATATTTTATAACAACTTAAAATATCATTTCTTCTTATAACGTAGTATAAAATGTTGAAGACTAAGGCTTTGGCTTGGCTAGTTTTCATATACGAATTATAGCGTCCACAAGTTGTAAAGCTGTAAGTTCTTATTTTATTCTTCCGAAAATTTGGCTTGCTGGTAGAAACTGTACTTTTAGGTACCTACTTAATAATAATTCGTATATGGAAACTAGCCAAGCCAAAGCCTTAGTCTTCAACATTTTATACTAAGTTATAAGAAGAAATGATATTTTAAGTTGTTATAAAATATTATATGTTGTTATAAATAAATTTCAGGACTGACCATTGAACTTGGCACCCATTTAGATCTCACTTCTTTTGTCGCTGAAGTCAACAACCAAGGCATATATATCACAATTTTGAATTTGGCTCTCATTTCACATTTATGTTTTTGATGGGATATATAAATTGCAGGACTGACCATTGAACTTGGCACCCATTTAGATCTCACTTCTTTTGTCGCTGAAGTCAACAACCAAGGCTTATATATCACAATTTTGAACTTGGCTCTCATTTTACATTTATGTTTTTGATGGGATATCATTACTTTTTGTACAGAAATTATTGAACTCAATCTCAAACTCAAAACATATTTATTCAAAATATGTACCTACAAAGTACACCTTCTGAACGTCATGCTTACAGAGCATAAGACGTGATGGTGATAATTAACTACGATATCTTAAAACTAAAGCTACGAGGGTTCCAAACGTGCCCTGGTCTGAGAAGAGCCCGCAATAAACTCCGCTTTTTTTTATTATCACCATCTCACTAATATTTGAAATTATATATATGTACTTATAATATAACATTACATAATCAGCCGTTGTAACAATTCATACCCATGCCTTGCTATCATTCAAATAATCCTTTACACTGTAATAGGACTTTTCTATTAGTTTAGTTTACGTTTTACATTAGTAGGTACTTATTATTTGGTGTAAGGTCAGTGTGTCACCCACCAGTAATTCTATTGTACGACTCATTGTACAAGATAATTAAAGACGAGAATTCTCAAGAAAAATATATAGTGTACCTAGAGTTACACTGACATTGACAGATTACATCTATGGTCAGACTACCTCTACAGCACATTTCTACATCTCATCAATTTTGATTGCAAAAGTTCAAAATCAAAAGTTTTTTGTGAAACATTGAAAACAAGCACGGTAAACAGTCGATATCACTAAAACCACTATAAACAATGAATACAAATCACAATGACTGACAGCTTGAACTGACGACTTCAAATACGTTTCTTCTTCTTTTCTGTCAATGACGTTTCGTTGCACAAAATGTATGAATACGAAGGTAAGGTTTTAATGCAACTATATTATTATTCATTATTATTTACATTAAAATAATAATTATGTGTCATTTTCAATAGTTAAGGAGTTACTACCACCGCTTAAAGCAGTATTGTTTCAAACTAACAGTTGAATGTCACGTACTTTGACGTCCTTAAAATAATGATTATAACACTACAACATAAACGTCAACAATATTAAAATAATACGGCTTTAAGCAATGGTAGCATGCCTCGTGTCAGAGTTTTGATCTATACCTTTGATCATAAAAATGACGATTTTTGTACGTTTATATCTAAATAACCATTTGAGGTGTGCTTATGAAATTTGGAGCACATATGTATTGAGACCCGTCTCAATATATGCGCCAAATTTGACATGTTTATGTGAAATAGTTTTTGAGTTATGAGGGGGTCAAAAGTGGCTCCAAATGGTTTGTGTAATATTACACACGGTGCTGCTCGCCAGTTTTTTTGAACTTTGGCTGGACACGCTTCCGCGTGTCTTGATAACATAATATTTTTATTGTATTTATTTTATTATGTAAATTTGTTTTCATCGGATGTCTTATCAATTCTATACCTAAATACAAATTTTAAGTCGATAAAATAAAACAATTGAGTATTCTAAAAGGTGTTATCGAAATTACCAATTAAGCGCATGTTTCAAAACCGTGATCATAATCGAATTCTTTGCTGAAGGCTCTGCACCGGTTAGTAAGTCTGGAAAACATCCAGACAGTTTGACATATGAAAACGTAACATTAATTCGTCGATAAGGCTTTAATTATTAGCTATATAAGAATTCTTTAGCAATTCGCGTTCTTTCCAACACGTAAGGTATGCGGCATGAATCATCATTCATTCACGTGGTGGCTTATCATCGCATAGTACAACAGCACGGCGCTCGTTGGATGGTACCTGAGCAAAATGACTCATGCATCCTGTTCCACCTTGGCCACTTTCACGAACTTAGTATTCGATAGGTTTCGTGGACGGTATTGAACGAAGATATATTGAATAGACTCGGGTAAAAAGAAAACAAGGAAATGTCTTTGTAAATAGATAAGTTGAAGAACATAAATAGATAAGAGACTATTAGTTTAGTTGTTAGTTTATTATTTATGTTGGTAAAAGATGCAGACTGCAGAGCTAATTGTATTACTTACTTATTATCATATTATTAATAATAATATTTTTTATATATTAATAATATAATTATTTATTACACTAGCACTTTCTTAAACTCTTTGAATGTCTAATCTGTTCTGTTCTGTAAAGTTCTGGAAAATTAATAGTAAGAAGGTACACCTAACTGCCAACTTAAGAGTCTTCAAATTTTTGGCGTGTTTTTTCAGGATATTTTAACTTAATTCTCAAAATTTCAAACATTGTATCTTTTATCATGAAAACAATTTTAAATCATCGAGAATCATTAAAGCGTACCAATATTATTATCTTCAGAACCTGTTTAATTTTTAATAAATGACTCATGCAACTCGTTTCGCTATTAATTCATTGAGAAATTTTATCTTCTCCAACCATACAAATATAAATAAGTGATGAAGTCATCCAATTACCAAAGTTATGCACTTAAATAATAAAACAGAACATCTGTATGCAAAGTTGGCAATGTCGCTACTTGAAATTTGACATCAAAGCTTAAATCTTGTGGACTAGGATCGTTCTCTTGACCGTTGAAGTAACTGTAGGCGAGTGCCCACACAGAATTTATATTGCCACATAGATAAATCCTTGCTCCTCTTTGTTTGACATAATCTTCAGCATGACAAAAGAAATCCCGCAAAACCTTCGTAACAAGATTATGTGCCGACTGGCATTACGAGACGCATGATGACATTATTTACAGTAGTTAAATGATAACAAGTAAGAGGAAACGAGCATTAAAAGCTATAGAATTTGTTGACAACGTTGAGTAATACAACTAAAATAATTTGCATGTTTTAGTTATCTTAAATTCCATAAGTGTCATACGTTTACTCCATTGATCTACCATTTCCCTAGTAAATAATCTAAGGGACGACTAAGGGACTGATAATTTTACAAAATAGTAAGGTTAGGACACAGAATACTAATGTTTTGGGGCACTAAATATTATTATCTATTTTTTTACCTTTATTGCTGTTGGATGCAGTATATAAACATGGGCCATTACGACCATTACTGTTCTTTGTTTTTACAAATCTTCATATTTCGACAAGATCATACCTAAATTACCATCGCATTGTGTGATCCTCTCATGAATATTTTACAATTTGAACTGCAAGGTCGGTAGAGTCAATTGCGCATAAATTGAGTGAACTGATTTTGATAGATGAAGGTGTTTCAATGTAGTTAACTTTGCGAAACCCCCTTAATTGAAGGGGTTTAATTTGATTTTCGAATAAATAAGGTACCAAGTACTTACTCAATTTTAACCATTGTAATTTTGAGAAAGTGGGTCTATAGTATCTATACTATATAAAATATACTATATATAAAGTAATCTATTACTTTTAACGGTATCTTAGTATCTACAGAAACTTATCTTACCTGGTACAGATAAACATAAGAAATGTAAACGAAATATTGCGCTTTAGGGAAATCCGAACCATGGATTTGCATGTTTAAAATAATTAATTATTGGAAACAAAAGAAACATCTGGAATGCTTGCACACTTCGGTAAAAAGAGTCAAGCTTAGATTGAAAAAAATTTAATACTTTAAAGTAAATTTCTTCTCGGTAGGAATGACATTCCGAACCAGCGGTACTTCACTCCACGATTAAAAATTACTCTATAAAGTTTATTTGAATAAAAAATAGTGAAGTTTGTATGGAGGTATTTCAGTTGCACATTGGTGTGTGCACACAAATCTCTAAACTGACTTCAAAATTGAAAACTAGTTATACATGTCTACTTAAATTGACTTAGGATATAAATAATCCTGTCACTTAATAATCAAGTCACTCAGTGAGATCCTGGAGGAAGTCGTTACTGCTGTCATACAGGTTCCCTAGCGCAGCAATAATAAAAGCTTTGTTTTAAATGATGTATAGACTGTTTATTTATTAAGTGTTGTATTAATGAAAAATTAATTTAACGAATCAAAAAATACGACTGCCCTGCCATGTTATTTTTGGAGTTTACCTCCATAAGAAGCGATTTGCATATGTAGCCTTTGGAATCTTATTCACTTTTTTATTAAATGTTTTTTTTTGTGAATCACTTAATACTAAACTATAGTGTTATATATTTTTGGAATGTACTCATCATTTTCTAGATGATGATTATATAGTTAATCTTATTTTCGAATTTTTTTTTTCAATTTTGGTCTTTAATGCGAGACCATGGTCACCCCATCAATTTTTTTAAAAATTTTACTAGCCTATGTCACACGGAATAAGCTAGGGATTCTAACGATACCTCATTTATTAAAATCGGTTCAGGCGTATAGAAGTTAATTATGGTGGAATATACAAACTCACATACATACATACATACATAGATACATACATACATACATACATACATACATACATACATACATACATACATACATACATACATACATACATACATACATACATACATACATACATACATACATACATACATGAACCCTGAAAACAATATACTCCTTTTTTCAGGCAGTCGTATAAAAACATTGAGTTGGTAAGTAAAACTTTATTGTATTAGTTTTTGATATCTACATGATGCACAGTTATCAAAATGATGTATGTTTTTTATTAAATAAATGAAAATGGAACGAAAATGATATCCTTTTCCGCAGGTGTCAATTTGAAAAGCGTAGAACTATATAAAGATTGTCAATATAGAGGAGGGATTTACAACGAATGGCAACAGCGGTGGTTGCAACTCGCCAATAAATACAGAAGTCTGTTGAGTTTTACAAAATAGTACGTGCATATGTTATGGAATGGTAAGTCGACCTGATGGAATGATTCTTACCCATATCTAATGGAAATAGAGTCTAAATGTGGCCATTTACCTATACATATAGTTCATGCTATGTATATTACCTATACACATATTAAATTATATGATATCAATTCAATGTCATTGTAGTTTTTCTCAGAATTACTGATAATCCCATCAAAAACATAAATGTAAAATGAGAGCCAAGTTCAAAATTGTGATATATGTATATGCCTTGGTTGTTGACTTCAGCGACAAAAAAAGTGAGATCTAAATGGGTGCCAAGTTCAATAGTCAGTCCTGCAATTTATATATCCCATCAAAAACATAAATGTGAAATGAGAGCCAAGTGCAAAATTGTGATATATATGCCTTGGTTGTTGACTTCAGCGACAAAAGAAGTGAGATCTAAATGGGTGCCAAGTTCAATGGTCAGTCCTGAAATTTATTTATAACAACATATAATATTTTATAACAACTTAAAATATCATTTCTTCTTATAACGTAGTATAAAATGTTGAAGACTAAGGCTTTGGCTTGGCTAGTTTTCATATACGAATTATAGCGTTCACAAGTTGTAAAGCTGTAAGTTCTTATTTTATTCTTCCGAAAATTTGGCTTGCTGGTAGAAACTGTACTTTTAGGTACCTACTTAATAATAATTCGTATATGGAAACTAGCCAAGCCAAAGCCTTAGTCTTCAACATTTTATACTAAGTTATAAGAAGAAATGATATTTTAAGTTGTTATAAAATATTATATGTTGTTATAAATAAATTTCAGGACTGACCATTGAACTTGGCACCCATTTAGATCTCACTTCTTTTGTCGCTGAAGTCAACAACCAAGGCATATATATCACAATTTTGCACTTGGCTCTCATTTCACATTTATGTTTTTGATGGGATATATAAATTGCAGGACTGACTATTGAACTTGGCACCCATTTAGATCTCACTTTTTTTGTCGCTGAAGTCAACAACCAAGGCATATACATATATCACAATTTTGAACTTGGCTCTCATTTTACATTTATGTTTTTGATGGGATATCATTACTTTTTGTACAGAAATTATTGAACTCAATCTCAAACTCAAAACATATTTATTCAAAATATGTACCTACAAAGTACACCTTCTGAACGTCATGCTTACAGAGCATAAGAGGTGATGGTGATAATTAACTACGATATCTTAAAACTAAAGCTACGAGGGTTCCAAACGTGCCCTGGTCTGAGAAGAGCCCGCAATAAACTCCGCTTTTTTTTTATTATCACCATCTCACAAATATTTGAAATTATATATATGTACTTATAATATAACATTACATAATCAGCCGTTGTAACAATTCATACCCATGCCTTGCTATCATTCAAATAATCCTTTACACTGTAATAGGACTTTTCTATTAATTTAGTTTACGTTTTACATTAGTAGGTACTTATTATTTGGTGTAAGGTCAGTGTGTCACCCACCAGTAATTCTATTGTACGACTCATTGTACAAGATAATTAAAAACGAGAATTCTCAAGAAAAATATATAGTGTACCTGGAGTTACACTGACATTGACAGATTACATCTATGGTCAGACTACCTCTACAGCACATTTCTACATCTCATCAATTTTGATTGCAAAAGTTCAAAATCAAAAGTTTTTGTGAAACATTGAAAACAAGGACGGTCAACAGTCGATATCACTAAAACCACTATAAACAATGAATACAAATCACAATGACTGACAGCTTGAACTGACGACTTCAAATACGTTTCTTCTTCTTTTCTGTCAATGACGTTTCGTTGCACAAAATGTATGAATACGAAGGTAAGGTTTTAATGCAACTATATTATTATTCATTATTATTTACATTAAAATAATAATTATGTGTCATTTTCAATAGTTAAGGAGTTACTACCACCGCTTAAAGCAGTATTGTTTCAAACTAACGGTTGAATGTCACGTACTTTGACGTCCTTAAAATAATGATTATAACACTACAACATAAACGTCAACAATATTAAAATAATACGGCTTTAAGCAATGGTAGCATGCCTCGTGTCAGAGTTTTGATCTATCCTTTGATCATAAAAATGACGATTTTTGTACGTTTATATCTAAATAACCATTTGAGGTGTGCTTATGAAATTTGGAGCACATATGTATCTCACGGGTCTCAACATATGCGCCAAATTTGACATGTTTATGTGAAATAGTTTTTGAGTTATGAGGGGGTCAAAAGTGGCTCCAAATGGTTCGTGTAATATTACACACGGTGCTGCTCGCCAGTTTTTTTGAACTTTGGCTGGACACGCTTCCGCGTGTCTTGAACATACAAGTCAATGTTGAAAAGTAAGTATTTTGTACATGTATTTGTTATCAATATAACTACAAAACACGGCGTCTACGACTCTGCCTATTTGCTAAAATTGGAAAAGATTAGAAATGATAACCGCTAACGCAAACACCTAACCTACTTGTCATGAAATAATATAATACTGAATGATTTTACCTATTAGATATTATGCAAGTCAAATTATGTTGAAGGTTAAGTTAAAAGTCAACAAAAGTTTTTTTTATAAAGATTCTTAGACTAAAAGAACAACTATTTCGAGATTTTTACCCATTCTTCGCGATATTATTATACGACTTTCGGTTTTATATATATGTCACCGTAAGATTGTAAAAAACGTTAGATTATAATCTAACTCGCGAAATTGTCAACTGTCGAAAGATTGTAAACTGTTCAATGTTCTGAGTGTCAATTTTTGAAATATTCATTGTATTTACGTTTTCTTGTCTGTTTCCTGTAGGTTAGGTTAGGGTTCGACATATATAATCAGGTAGTTTTGGCCGGCTGCAGGCACTTAGGTTCTATCGGGTTAATATACCTAACAGATCAAAATTTACCGAAAAATAATGCGTTAAATTGTAATCTTTCGACAGTTTGCAATTTCGCGAGTTATATTATAATCTAACCGTTTTTACAATCTTACGATGACATATATAAGCGTAGATTCTTATTAAAACATATCGATGTTCTTTACAGATTTATCTATGTCTCGCATATTATCTCTGGTTTCCGAAAATTTCGTATGATAACTCTATCACATCTGGTAGATACTGATTGTATAGTAAACGATTGTAATCAAGTCTCAAAAAACATGATTTGTGAAGAAAGTCTTCTAAAGTATCGGAAAATAATGATAGGGTAACGGAAAAATTCCCAAGAGAAATTAAATAAACTTTTAGTTAGTTTTAATTTACATAATAGTTATTTAAATTAATTAGTTATTGGAATTCAGAAACTGATGATGAGGATAGATGGATGAAGTTCAATGTCCAGTGATGGCAGTGATGGATGTTAAGTTATTCAAGCCTCCACCTTTATACAGACAAAACACTGACATACCCATCGTGAAGATTTTGTTGTCTTTGCCGGGGATAGAAGGGACTCCTCGGAACGTACCTAAAATATGGAAATACATATTTTTAATTTAAATACATAGTAATCTTAATGTGACATATTCACACATAGATACTTAAATTATGAAATGAGAATGTTTTGTGTTGTACCTAATCATTGTCGTATTTTCAAGTCATACTAAAACGCAAAGTAATGTTCTCTTTCAGGTACGTTTCTCGTTTCTGGATTAATGAACATTTAGGTAAATTAAGTAGGTAGAGTGGAGAGAGTTGTACTTTTTACCATTTTATTTAAATCTCATTTAAACCGTTGTGCAATAGTTATTTCTTATCAAGCACCTAGGCTTTTCTCCCAATCAATGAGGTGAACGAATACTTATTTACACGGTTTCGTTTTCGCTCATGAAAATTAAACGAATATAATATTATTAACTTTTATTGTTTTATTACGAGAAATGAGTGAATTATGATGAACTATTGAATTAATTAAAAAAAAATATTATTAACACAGATACAGAAATAGCATCGAGAAATCGTTTATACTTTATCTTTCATGTGTTATCATGTTTTTCACGACTATTACCTGAAAAACTTTTATAAATATATTATAATTTTATCACAAGATCTTAAATTTAATCCCTTGATAGCGACACCTTAGTGCATTTTTGATAGTGATTATTTACTTAAATAAAAGGTATGACAATATCCTAAGATGAGTCATCAAATGTTTATGAATGGCTGACTCATAGTTCGTTTACCTTTCTGTTTATGGCTAAGTAATTCTTATGCCACAGGTTATGTTTTTAAGTGAATGTGAGTGTATGCACCGTAATGCAACTCTAGATGCATCGGAACAACTTCCAAATTAGGCAATCGTTTTACAAATGAATCTGGACTTCTATCGTTGATAGGCAGAAAGAAAAATCCTAGATAGTCAGATATAATATATAAGTAGGTATAGTAGGTATATGAAATGCAAACAAGGTAACCTACCTAATTATGTGATTTAGATAAAGAAAATGACCAATTGTAGCATGGTTAGAGATTTAAATCGCAACCGTCCAATAATTTCGATCCGAGCAATTTAATTCAGCTTAAGACAGCGCGTGGGAGGACTGCATCGCTCATAAACGCGTTATAAAACTCGATAAGCGTCGCGACAGTAGGCGGCCGGAAGAGTCGAGTGCGGAGTGTTAGTGGACTTCCTACTTAGACAGCTCGATGTTCGGCGGAAACGCTATTTTTGGCGCCCACAGCCGCTTCCTCCGAGGAAAGTCTAACCGTTGACGGTTGGATACAATGCGTTTGATACGATAATGTTATTGTAATCGTTGGGAATTACATTACTTTTGTGATACCTACTCAATAATACTTTACTTCTGATTTTTAGGGTACCTTATAGTTTCGCCATGTCCGTTCGCCTATCTGTCTAGTAGCTTTTACCTATTCTGTGCTAGTAGTACTATGAATCTGTTATTTGGCATGGGTTTACAACTTTACATAGGTATTAATCACGCCGACAGAATGGTTAAATGAAAGATTTTTTTAAAGGAAAATAAGTACCTCCCCTACATTCAAAGTGGGCATGAATTATTTTTTCTCGTTTATACCATGAAGTGGGGGTTCGTTGAATCGGTTGTTCAAAAATATTGTGGGCGTGGGAAAACTATTTTTCGATTCAGAGATCCGAGAGCGAAATATTAAGCTTTAAATTTTTGTTAGAGACAAGTGTCCATCCCCTCTGCCTGCCAAGCGGTTGTTTTAGGATACGTGAAGAAATTTATAGCAGTAATAGATATATGTAACGAAGGTAGAAGGAAAACTATCACAGCAAAGTAGGCTTTACAAGTTTACGAGTAATATTCGACCAACTTAGAAGATGTCCGCAAAATATTGTGATTTGCGACAGGCAACTACGGAACACTACACTGCGCGTAGCCCGACACCTTGGCCGGTTTTTATAAACATATTCTGAAAACATTCTCCTGCATTAACTAGTTAAACGATCCCTTCGACTAGCATTGAACTTATATGAAACTCGTATAAAATGGTGTCATTCAAAAAACACGACGAAGCGTAAAAAACTTAAAAGGTATGCGAGACAGGAAGACTTTGGGAACATGCCTTACCGCATTCTTCGCTCCATAGGCGCAGAATTCCCATTATTATGCCATTGGCATGCCGGCAATTCTGGGTTTAAAATAACGCACAGCAATAAGGGCGTAAATCTGAACCCCTGTCTTACTTTGCTCCTGATGGTTTGGGTCCAAAATACTTGAAATTAAATATTTTAATTTAATGTATAACGTTTAAATTATTTAAGTAAATCTCGTTAATCATCTAAAAATTTAAGTAAGCACTTAAATAAAAGTAAACATTTAAATATACATAATACTATTTAACTACTTAAATTATACACTTCAAGGATATGATAATTAATGCAATGGAATTAATATCTAGATGAAAACTAATAAATCAGTGTTTTTTTTTGAAATCCATCAATAAATGACAGAATTTAATTAATTGCATTAAAATAATACTTCAACTCAAATAAAGTTGAAGTATAAATGCACAACGATTGTTTTAATGCGTCTCTTGCTTCAGTGTAACGTGATTTTACCTAGCCGAGATAAAAAGCACTAGCGGCCTGGTAGGTACTAGGTACACACATTATATTTTAGTGCTTTTAGGTCCTATTAAGTCACGCCTCATTACTTTACTTTCGGTACGTCTTTTATTCGGTTTTATATAGGTTTTATATATTTTATCGAATAGGAATTATTCTTGCGATCGTAAATTTAAAGTTCCTTTCTCATTTGTTGAGCTATTTTAATGATTCTTTCATAGTTTTGTTATATTTTACCTTAATTTCAAAAATTCTTCATTCCACACGACATTTCATCTGTTAAAGGTCCAAAAGGCTTAAGTATCAGCATCATTATGCAGTGGGCAATCGTCGAGGGACTCGGTGAAAAAAAGCCGCTTGAAAGCTTCGATATTATTTTGAATGCTGAATTATTTAGTAATACCTGTATGATTGTGAAACTTCGGGTTTTTTCGGCGAATTATATTCGGCTTTACCTAACTTATATTTTAGATATTAATTTACTAGCGAATGCCCGCGACTTCGTCTGCGTGGTTTGAGGTTTTTTGCTTCCCGCGGGAACTCTTTAATTTTCCGGGATAAAAAATATAGCCCCCATGTGTTATTCCAGACTATAAATCCATCTCTGTGCCAAATTTCAGCCAGATCCGTTCAGCCGTTGGGGCGTGATTGAGTAACAGACATGCATACATCCATCCAAACTTTCGCATTTACAATATTATAAGAATTATAAGAATAAGATAAGATTAAGACGCAAACTTTTAAGTCTAAGTTATATCTACTTAAACTGGCGGAGGTTATTTGGTAGAGCAGGGACATCATTCGTCTAAATTAACCTCTTAATTACTTAATTCGTATTTATTAAAAAGGAATTTAGGGCAGATTCACAATCACATTACAATTTTTATAAATAAACGTCTGGCACTGAATAAGAATTGAAAAATGTTTGAAGGATTTTCTGTGATACACCTAGGTACGTAATTTTATGTAGAGAAATTGAATAAGAAATAGAAATTATTTTGTCACCAAAGAAGGTTTCCTATCTGGGTACTCGTTGAATCGATATTATAAAAAAGCTCTAAAAACTTAATAAATATCTTCTTACTTACTTAATACTTAATATGTTAAATACTTTAATAATATTATGACGAACATAAATTTTTCTAAATAATGTATGTAATCCCTATTACGTTAAAAGCCGTTTGGGGAAGCAGGTGTAGGGACGACTATTCATAAAATAGGGTACAAATTCATCGCACTCATACTTGCTATAGTTTTTACACATACCATACAAGGTCAAACCTATGGTTGTATAATGTTATGTGAACAATAAATTTAAAATTACGCTTAGTTTATTTTTTTATTATTTGAATGTTAGGGAACAACAATGGAATAAGTATAGCGATATTCACGAATCGCACACATCAGTTCACGCATACAACAAATTGGATATAGGGATATCAATTTATGCGACTTATTTTAAACAAAATCACATATTATGATTAAGTTAAATACCCCAGCCAGCGGACGTAACGCGCAACGCAAAGTGCGCAGCGTTCTGTTATCTCCACGCGGTAGTAATCAAAGGGAACTGCGATTATTACAAAATAGCCTTCGTGACTTGGTAACAAGGGTTTAAAATCACTTGGACTCATCCCATTTGCAAGGACAGCTTTGCTCTTTGACCTGGTTTATTGATGATGGAAAGGCGCCGTTGTACTAATGATGTTCAATGCAATATTTATAATAAGCATTTTACTGTATAAAATATTACTTATGTGGGTCACAGTTAAGTTGTTATTCTGCACAAGACTTTAGTTTTTAGCATGTCGAAATTCGAAACAGAAAAAGCAGTTCATTTATAGCAAATTCACGGCAAATGTTCGAGTTAAGTAAATAAAGCATTAAGTGATTCATCGACTCATGATAATCTTGAGGTTTGCTTTGCCTAAAACCACAGCTATTAAGTACCTAAACTTTATGTGATTGCAATTATTATTTTTCTTAGAGCCAGACACAACTATTTGTATAACAAAACGCTTCTAATCGGTAAACTTAATAAGGCGGAAAATAGACGAAAAGGTTTTTGCCACGTCAATTAACAACTCCAAGACAGTTTTTACTGGATTCGTTGGCGATAATATCCTACTTTGATCGTTTAGCTTATCGTTTGACTGAAACCTTCAAATATTACAGCTATTTCTTAGAATCACGCCAAGGTTGGAGGTGCAAACGGCGATATCTCTGAAGTCTGAATTAGTAGGTCGGCAAACTGGGACAACGCGTTACTGATTCATATTGGCATGGTAGAGAATAGAGATGCTTATCTTTGCATTAGATGTGGAGTGTGTTGTATATTTTTGCAACTACATCAAAAATAATCAAAAATTGATTTTATTTTTTATTATTCGGAGACCCAGCAATTAGCAATGCAAATTAATGAGTTTACTCTCCCGAAAATATGTTTTTTAAACAGGTCTAAGTTAATTATTTACAGGCGTTTTTAGACAATATAGCTTTTAAAGCTGGGGAAAAGGCCATTTTTACGCAGTTGACTGTTACTTCCTTTAATTGGTAATTATAGTGAATGGTGTGGCACTAATAAAAGCCATAAAACAAGATAAGATAAGATTGCTTAGATACAGAAACAAAACAAACTGCATTATGATGCATTTATATTTTTTATTATTATTATTTATATTTATTTTTATATGTATAATAAAATTTAATAATTATTTACTTACCTACTTCTGTCAAAAATTCGATACCTGTTATACATACATTAGATTTAGAATGAATGTAATCTGATGTCTGTATAAAAGTAAAATTGTAAGTACATATCTTATAATATTATGTAATTTATATCCATTAGATACATGTTCTTTTTTGCATCAATATTCATGAGAAGTGAGGCCACAAATATTACCAATTAGGTACCTTAGCTTACAGACGGTAAAATAGAAATATCCAAAATGTTTTATATGTATACACATACCTAGGTAGGTACTAGTCTAAAATGATATGCGCGGACCTCGGTTATAATTTATGTATCATTCGTCTAGCGAATGTAGAGTACTTTACACTAAATATTTTGATGAATTATTCATAACATAATAAAAAACACTACAAAAATTATTACGCTTCTTGCAGTATAGTGTAGTTGTTGTTTTATCTGTATTATATGTAATGGGCCTATTACACTGCACTTTTCAAAGGGCCTTGTGGTAAGGGTGAGTGTGGCCGCTAGTTTGAGCGTCGCCAATTACACAGCAATAAGGATCAAATTAGGGACCCTTTCTCCCTAAATCTTATTACACTACACTGACTCAGGTGTAAGGGTCCCTTGCAATAGTGTAGTGTAATATGCCTATATAATCTCTTGCTCTGTTGGATTTTTATATTGAAACAACTGTTGTTTCTTCTCAAAATTGTTTAATTTTCCGCGGCCGAAATCTAGGATAGACTTTTAGGTTACTACAGCGAGGTACTTAAATAAGTCATTGTAGTAAGCAATCACGTATCTATAACTGTTCTGGTGTAGACAAGTTATATTAAGACAAGAATTATATAATTATTGGACCTGAGTTGAACTACATAGTGAATCGTTGAACGTAAATTAATACTTAGAAGAACTGTCTATAAATCTCGCAGATTATGGAATATAGATGACGTCAGAAATAATCCAAAATGAAGGATGCAGTTACCAAAAAATCTCAACCCACGCGGCCGCAGCCATATAAGCCAGTAATAATCAATTTAAAGCTATTATGAGTACTTAATTACTATTTGTTAAACAAATATTTACTGAATTTAAATTAGGTAGTGCAGACAGACTTACAATCACAGGAAGTTGTAAATAAAATTCTGCCAGACATGCAAATGGATTTAATTAAGATCTAAGTACTTAAGTACTATAATTACGACTTATGAGCATTCAGACAGATTAAAGGTTACCCTTCGTAGGTACATAGTAACAAAAGTCATACCTTTATTTATTATTTAGACGGCCATTTTGTATTAGTTACAGCTCATTATTTTAGCCATATTTAGTAACTAATATCTAGCAACTATAGTACATTTGAAATACATTCAGCAGGGTTGAGTGAGTTATATATAGTCAATAAACAGCAGAGCGGGTCATGTAGGTCAATACTCAATACCAATAAATATTTCAAAGAATATTAATAGTATAATACTTTAATAGACGAAAACAGATTTGCTATACCTAACCTTTCATGCGAGTTAATTTAGTTGACTGACTTCATTCCATTTTTGTTGGTTCGATTGAATTCAGTCAAAAACTCAACATCCGATCATCCAAATAATGCAGGTGATATTGAAGCCAATACTGTTTAGCACAATCTCTCTCTAAACTTAACTAAAATGACAGCTAGATATAAACCTAGTGCTGCCCGCTTCCGTAGGCAATATTATGAAAGGGATAGCAACATAAATAGAGCTGTCATTTTAGTTTAGAGATTGTGCTATACAGAATGGCCCCAATAGTATTTTTATCATTATTCATTAATCATTATGATGATGTTGGAATTCAAAACAGTGGATGGTATGGTCTGCTCTGTACCTATGTACTGCCGCAAGGCGTACCTTTTTCTATTTCCTAAGTCCTAATTTTTTTCCTTTTAAATACATTAAGATTGATCCATTTCGAATCTATTTAGAATTATTAATTTACTGCTTTATTAGAATATTAAACAATACAAATGGACTGTATTCATACATAATATGTTAAACACATTTAATTCGAAGTATGTAATGTGTCTGTTGGTAATAATAATTATGGTTTTCAATTAGTTGATATATTTTAATTAGGTAGAGTATGTATTCAATAGCGCACATGTTATTAGGGAAACAGTTATTGTGTGGTCTGAAGCTTGTAGGATGTCCGTAAACATTAATTATCTGGTACTTAGCTTAATTGTTATTATAACTTTTAATTACAATTCCTATTTTGAAACAAGTTATTACCCATAGTTTATTCATTTATCTTGGAGCACACCTACGTAAACAACAGTCAATAAATGGTCGTTTTCAATGATAAACGTTTTAATCGCCGTCTGTTTATTATAGTTTTATTTCTTCTTTTTAATGCGGCCATCAAAATTCCGTCAACATACATAGGTACTAGTTTAATGTCCGCGTTAACTTCTTACCTTCTTTGGAAATAAAATTTTCGGTTTTCCCGTGTAAGTAGAGTATGAAGACATGTTGTCGATTTTCGTTACAACCATAATTTGTTTAGACTCACTTAATCCCAAACGAGCAAACACTATTAGTGGTATGAATGAAGAATTCAAAGTAAACGTCTTCTAGAATTTTCGACGATCACTTGTTATTTACGTTGAAAGTGAACTTATAGTAAACTTGTAAGCTCGTCCCCTTTGCGAATAAAATCACAAAGAAAGTTTCTTTTCGTGTAATTTTCGTCGCAATAAGCTTTTAATCCTTGGAACGCTTTGGTTCCACGTCACCTAGACGCTGCGACCGTACCTCTTCTACGCAAATCTAATGTTTGAACAACTGTTTTATTCACAACCAGCAAAGCAACAAATATTATTCGAACACTCATCAAGTTTACAGTCACATTTTATTATCTCCGAGGGTCACTTCGCGATCGACGCATACATCCACGCGCGAGTCTCTTTTCAAACTAAATCTTGGTGCGCTTCAACTGTTGCTTTTATCAATTCAGCCGATTCGTCCCTCCCGCAGTCAAACCTCTCACTCTCTCGGCGAACACTTGCCATAAGCACAAAAGAGATAACGTACAACTCGCCTCGCACACAATATACCTATTATTATTTATACAAAGATCATCAGTACGTTTATAACGACGTATGTACATTGTACGAGAGTTAGACATGTTTTGTACTCTGTGTAGATATATTCAGTACAATAGAGCCTCTACAACAGTCGTCAATGTCACAGCTAATGAACTTTTATGCAATGCATGCAATTAATTATTTATCTTTTGACAATCAACTTGTTGATCTATATTTTTCATATATTTCAATACGAAATATATGATAAAATATAATCATTTCATCCTAACAGAAAACTACAGAACGGAAATAAAAAGACGCGATACCTACTACCCGCGATACTAATTTACCGGAAATTTATGAACACTAGGACTTGTCTCTTATAAAATGTATACATTTGCGAGCAAAATTAGGAAATACATAAAATTATTTATTACTCTTATATGATAATGTGTAAAATTGCACCTAAAATCCTTACAGTTGAGTTAGAAGTCTTAAGACTTAGGTTTTGAGGCTCGGAAATACATAAACATCGTTCCCTATTTGTTATATCATTCAACATATGGATAATAACTGCAGGTATAACCGTGTTAAAGGATGACAAATCAACCGCTACGTATCATTTGATTTTGCATCGTCCTTTGTGAATAAGGGTAGGTGTTACTGTTACCTAAAAGGAAAATCAAGATTTGTGTAAAAGGATGATTCATGACATAATGCACCAAGTGTTTTGTTTTCTTTCTGTGAACAAAGTGTTAGTAACTTTTTTGTTAACATAATTTTATAAATATTACTTAAATCAATAAATTTTAAAAGGATAAATGAATCAGGTGTCTTACTTGATATTTTTTTATTATCTACGTAAGTGCCCTGCGTAAATGCCTAGTGTGACCCTTTATGACACTTGCAACAAGTGGATTGGATTTTGACTTTTGATTTATCGCTTCTACGTGTTTCTTTATATTTCTTTCTGACATATGAGGGTTATATTTTTTTATTTGTTGGTAAAGCAGCTAAACATAAGTCATGCCATTTCAAACATAAGTATACCTGGATGTGTGTAAATTACGGTCCACATAGAGCATAGCATAAATATAATCAAAAATACTACTGAGTATATAAAACATCAATAATTATTTCCATCATATAAGAACTTATGATGTTTTCTCTCAACTCTTCTCATGTAAAATGTTTGATTGTATAGAACTCAATTCATATCATATCTAGGTATCTACTTGCTATTGGTAAGTAGGTAGTAGGATATGACGGAAAACAAATAGAACGGAAAATATTAAAAATCTTTTGTTTGGTCCATTATTTTATTCCTGGGATGAAGTGTAGGCCTATGGAAATAGAAAGCAATGACACATAAGCGTCGCGTCCCAACGTCGTCGTCGGTCATACACGGTGTCCACGGCCCGAAGACGCTGGCGTCGAGTTTGACGGCGCCTGTTTACTATACTTAGTTTTATTTTAAGAATAGTTTGTCTCCGAAATGCTGACTAATAAATTAAAAAAACAAAAATCTATTGAAGTGATAAAATAAATCAAATATATATCGAGCCCTTGTAGAAGTAAAAAACCTAATATAGAAGATGTGTCAAGACCAGAGATCTGCTTAAATATATTAAGCACATAACTATTTGATACATTTAAATAAATCATTAGATATCCATTTTAAATAACACTTTTAATGATAGACCATTGATAATTTCATTGAAGAAAGCTGCGGTGTGTTTGAATATCTATTACCTACCTAACTATCTAGTGGGAAGTCAGCCCAATATTACTTTAGAATAGTGTGTAGATCCAGAAAGATTTTGGGATAGAGAAGAAACAAAAAAAGAAAGAAAAAGCTTCAATAATTAACATCACCTGTTGTACAACCTTCGTAGAGTACATGATACAGAACGAATTCCCACGTATGCAGCATGTCACAGATTTCTTCAATTTCATTACACGCCTTAAAATTTAAAACACTTCAGTCCACGTACACTACTACAACTTCGCTAAGCATACGTCTATTTCAAATGATAGTATATTGAGCTCTGTCGCCAAGTGGTCAAGAAAAATAAATCCGTGTTGCATTGAGCAAAATCAGCAAAACTCAGTTGCACGACCGATTTTTTTTGCAATTCTGCGGTTACTGGTGTACCTATTATGCAATTTAAATTGGCACATGATGTTTCCCTTAGAATACTAAACACAGATTCCAAGTACTAATACTTAAGCAAAACAAAAAAAAATGTAATCAGGTAATTAGATATATCTCTTCCCTGTTAAGATATTCTTTTCTTAAAAAGAGAAAAGTTCTGACTCACTCATTCCCGCTAAGTACATTATGTGAATCATCAAGGACCGGCCTTGGAAATCAGAAATATTGTAAAGAGGCTCTGACTCTTACTCTTTATAATTTGACAAGGACAACCGTTAGCAAAGCCCGGGGCGGTTAATGCCATAAATACCATGTTTTTTATACGACTGCCTGAAAAAAGGAGTATATTGTTTTCAGGGTTCATGTATGTGTGTGAGTTTGTATATTCTACCATAACTTCTATACGCCTGAACCGATTTTGATAAATGAGGTATCGTCAGAATCCCTAGCTTATTCCGGGTGACATAGGCTAGTAAAATTTATAAAAAAAATTATGGGGTGACCATGGTCCCGCATTTAAGACTAAAGTTGAAAAAAAAATTCAATAATAAGATTGATAATCATCATCTAGAAAATGATGAGTAGATTCCAAAAATACACACACTATAGTTTCAATATCCAGTGATTCACAAAAGAATATCATTTAATAAAAATGTGAATAAGATTCAATTTAACTAGATTAATTTAGATTTTTAACTTTTTAGTTCGTTTTTTAGCAGGGCAGTCGTGTTAAGTTTTTATTATGACTTGTTTTATAACTACTTGCCTTGAAAAAAATTTGTGCCATTCTAGGAAATCCTCTATAGCCCAGTCATTATATACATTTGGAAATGCAAGTGAACCGAGAAAGCTAAATTTTGGATATTACGTGGGGGAGGCCTAGAAAAGCTTAACTTCAAATTGTCGACCAAGATTTCCTATGTGCATTTTCCGCCCTTGAAAAAAGGGGTTAATTCAGATTTCTCACTCTACGTCTACTAGTTGTAGACCGTAAAAAAAGCAACAAAAAAGTAAGGTCCTTTGTATTTTCCACCTATCGTTCATCGTCTTTGAGATAGTCGAAAAAACCATAAATTTAGGTAGTGAAATTTGTTTTTGCTATTTTCTTTTTCTCTCTCTCGCGGTTGTAACCAAACGTCAAAACGAATGAAAGGTTGTTCAGGAAATTATTGCGATACGTACCTACGTACCATAGACTAATCTTATATATAAAATTCTTTTGTCACAATGTTAGTTACCATACTGCTCCGAAACGGCTTGACCGATTCGATTTATGAAATTTTATAAGTATGCATATTCAGTAGGTCTGAGAATCGGCTACTATCTATTTTTATACCCCTAAAACACCTCAATTAAACAACTCTAGGTCATTACTTTAACAATCCACCGGATTCCTCAGAGCTCGCGCGCGGACTATATCTATTAACACATCCATTTGTTCAATAAGGTTCCTATATGATTATTTTAATATTCAAGGAACCTAAAATATTTATGCTGAATATCAAAAAACCGGTCAAGTGCGAGTCAGATTCGCGCACAAAGGTTTGCGTACCACCACAAATTAGAAATTCATATAGTAAGTAACAAGAATGATATCATAACAACACGTAAGCTTGACTTAGAAGCTTGATTTTTTACAGCCCCAAGCGACCGCAGGCCCATTTACATTTGATATTAATTTCAATTTGATCCCTCCACGCATTGACTTACCAAATCCAGGCCTTTACCCGTTCCCGAGAAAACGGTGGTTGACAGACAGACAGATTGACGGACAACGAAGTAATGCTATTAAGTATAGGGTTCCTTTTTTCCTCTTGTTGATACGGAATCCTAAAAAATGATCTCCTATATTCAATAAGTATATGGCTACTAGACATGAGTCTAGTAGTCATGAATTTGTGTAAATTTATGAAACCACTGTGAGTACGAGCCGGTCAATGCACTCTGGACACCGAATGTAGACGTTAGCCCTAAGTGCACACCGATCGACACCAATATCAAATCGCGTTGTTGGCATTAAATTGTGTGCACGGTGCATCTAAGCACGTATGCCATATTGTCCAGGTGGACGTTGTTACGTTCATGTAGGTAAGTATACATACGGGATGTTACATTATACATACATACCTACGAGTAGGTACTTACGGGATGTAGACGTAGATACATTATTTTGATTGTTCTATCTGTATATTGTATAAAAAAAATAAACTGCCTGACTGACGCATCAACGTGCAGCTCAACCCGTTGGGTCTAGAAACTTGATTAGGTATGAAACGACTAAAATTATCTATATTTGTCTAGCCTATTCATGAATATTGAATGGAGTTTTGCCATTGTATGTCAAATATTTGATTCAGACGCAGTGTTTTTGCGGTAATTTACTACCAAGGTCTGCTTTATGTTGACTAGATGATGCGTGTGGCTTCGTCCGCGTGAATTTAGGTTTCTTTAAAATCCTGTGGCCTGGAACTTGAATTTCCGGGACAAAAAGTAGCCTTATTTATATATTTGACGACCTCCCTGGCGCATTTGGGACATTATAATTTCTGAATTTTCTCTGGTCTGGTTTGGTGGGAGGCTTCGGCTGTGGCTAGTTACCATACCACCGTACCGGCAAAGACGTACCGCCAAGCGATTTAGCGTTCCGGTACGATGCCGTGTAGAAACCGACTAGAGGTATGAGTTTATTAATATCACTTCCATAATCCTAACAGGTTAACCCGCTAGTCGCTACCATTCTTAGACTGCATCATCACTTACCATCCGGTGAGATTACAGTCAAGGGCTAACTTTAGAGGCGTAAAAAAAAAAAACCATCCCCGGGATGTATAATATCACAAATACGTTACAGACAGACACAATTTCGTTGGGGATTTTCGTTTAGTGATAAATTTAACTTATATTTAATTGCTTCAAATGTATTAAATACTCATTTTTTTTATTTCATATAGGTATGACAGGTTCAGATGTCTCTTATGTAACGTCATGTTTAGACTCTACCACCGGTTTGGAAAGCAGATTCTACTGAGAAGTATAGGAAATATATAGGAGCTCCGGGGACGTCTTTACTCTAAACCACTGGGCTACATCGTCTTTGGTCTAATTGTAAAACATTTGTGAATGCGGTTTACCTTTATTAATAGCACTATTTATGCTTTGATGTAAGATTTCGTAAGTTTTATTTAAATCTATAAGCAAGCAAGGGTCTATGTTCATGTACTAGGCGTAACTCATGCCTTGTAAATGTAAATTAGCCCTTTGATGCCTAGGATAAGACTATTGTGTCCTTAAGAAAACGATTGTTGTCTTGCGTCACTTTTCTCACAACTTAAAGGCTTTAATGGTTAAATTGCGAACCTAAGAATTTCTTGACTTAAGCACTTATATTAAACTAATGGTAGAAATTACAGGTTTGCAAAATCTACCGCTTTTCCACTTTTCTGAGAAGTAGCAGCGAAGCCCAGTCTCTTACGGAATGTTAACCTCAAAATAGGTTTCTCAGCTAAAAACTTTTTTATGAGGCGAGTATTAGATATGTCACCGTAAGATTGTAAAAACCGTTAGATTATAATCTAACTCGCGAAATTCTAAACTGTCGAAAGATTGTAAACTGTTCAATATTTTGAGTATCAATTTTTGAAATATTCATTTTATTTACGTTTTCTTGTCTCTTTCTTGTAGGTTAGGTTAGGGTTCGACATAAATAATCAAGTAGTGCCCGGCCGCAGGCTTAGGTTTTATCGGGTTTAAATACCTATCGGATTACAATCTACCGGAAAATAATGCGTTAAATTCTAATCTTTCGGCAGTTTAGAATTTCGCGAGTTAGATTATAATCTAACGGTTTTTACAATCTTACGTTGACAGATACAATACGTCTTTAATACTTGTAACATTTGAACTATTTAGGATTACTACCTCTTTCTCTGCATCGTATTCCTCATTACTGAGCGTCGTGACCCTTATTCCATTAGTCACATAATGGAAGGAGTTTTCTTGGGATAATAATGCGGTGGGTTCCCACGTCCTTCCGCATACGACTCGACTGAGAGTATTTAAACTCTTAGGTTTGTTACGATCATTACGAAATATTAGTGATAATAGCCAGGATCGACAGCTTAACGTGCTCTCCGAGGCACGGAGGAAACGAAAAGGCCAAATTTGAACGTCCAAATTGGGTCACCCATCCAGTTACCAACTTAGGTCAACGTTGCTTAACAATCGCAATCGACTGATACGCGTCGTCACGGCTAGGCCATTCGTCCCTCAACTACCTATATTGTTAACACGTGTTGGGATAAATTATAAGAAACTGCGTATTCGGCGCCAAGCAACGTGGTATCGAATGAAAACAACAGAAAACCGTGTATCGCTGACCGTTGTAATATGAGACTTCGATGAGCCTACGAGACGCGTGGGAAGCTATGCAAAAATATTGCTAGCGAGGGAATAGGTATTAGGCACACGAATAATTTATCATCTAAAGTAAATTATTACTTTATGGTATAATTACTTTATACATGTTAACTGTTTGTGTAAGGGTACCTATGTCTAGACTGCATTTAAACCACTATAAGCTGTAAGTCAACTAAAGTTTTACAACCTCCATAGCGCAGTGGTGAGCGCTGTTGGCTTATAAGTGGAAGATTTTGGGTTTGATCGATGGAATTTATAATTTATGAATTTCCTCGAGACTGGTCCTGGTGGTGGTGGGCTTGGACCGTGACTAGTTACCACCCTATCGGCAAAGACGTGCTGCCAAGGAATTAATCGAACCGCCATACCTCCAACAGGTTAGTGCGCTACCATCTTAGACTGCATCGCCTTTCGCCACTTACCTACTACTTAACAAGTGAGGACGTAGTCAAGGCCTCAAGGGATAACTTGTAATGGATAGAAAAATGGTATTCAAGAATACGCTGCTGAACTGCTCATAAAATATTATTCTAATGTATATAATGTATTGCATATAGTTTTAATTTTAATGTTATATTTTCTTGTTCATTGTAAATTTTTTCTCAATTAAAGTTTTCCTCTGATGTATGGTTCATTTACAATTAAGTCATTAATCCAAGTTTAAATGCATTTAATTAATTCACTACCTACACTACGTCCAGGACTACATACTGGTCCAGCTACGGGGACCAGCAGAGTCTTGACCCGAGTCTCACACCTGAGTCTCGTGACTCGACTCACAACCACGTAGGAAGTTGGAGACCCATCTACTGCATACTGCACTTCCCAAAGTTTAACCTATATTCTGTGGTTTGACTGCTTACTAAATAGTGTAAAAAGTTACATACAAAAAAATACATTATTAACTCAAAATGGGCAAATGTTCGCCAAACTTTGACACCCAAAAAATTTAATAGCTGCTAACCCAAAGGCCAAAATTAGTAAGTAGGTAATTAATGACCACTAAAGTTTAAACTACATTTTAATTTAATTTTAATCACATTTTAACTTCGGTAGATAAGTACTATATTACCTAACTAATAGAACCTACATGAATATTCATGTTATAACCTAACCTAACCTATTGGCAATTATTTGCGACATGTTAAAGGCGCCGTAAAATCATATTTCATTGCCTTGTTCTATTAACAAGGATTACTATGTATTTAGTATTTATGGAGTCTAAGTAATTAGGTACGTGTAATAAAAATAAATTACTTGAACTTGATCTTTATAATTACCTATTCTACTTGAATAGCTAAATGTAAAGATCTAGAATAAGTATTCTAATTATTTATTAATATGAAAGATTAATTAATTCATTTAAAAGATTTAAGAACCTTCCACGTGGAATTCCACGCGGACGACGTTAATATACCTAGGTTAATAGATAAGACGCCCACTATACTATTAATGTTTCGATTGTTTTAGTAAGTACTTAATTAATAGTTAAATATTTACACATACTTTTTATGGTTGTTGGATAATCAATACCAACAAGAATTTACGGTAGAAAAAAAAGGTTTCGTAGGTAAGTAGGTAGATTTACCTACTTATTAACCAAACGTACTTGTAATTGAAACAGTTAGTTGTTTTATTATTAAGTAACATTGAATATTTGCACAAGTTCCTGACAAGTTAATTTACACTTGTTAACCATGATAGCTCTTCCGTAGCCGTAATTATGCGTGTGCCCGCATGAGGTGAATCTTCCAGTGACTCGTCACCGGTCATACACTTTCAAGTTCCGATTGTGCATTTTCTCCAATGCCTATAAGCAGGTCCATTTTTAAACAAGTCATAATTAAAAAGTAAAAAATCTAAATTAATCTAGTTAAATTAGAATCTTATTCACATTTTTATTAAATGATATTTTTTTGTGAATCACTGGATATTGAACTATAGTGTTATATACTTTTGGAATCTACTCATCATTCTCTAGATGATGATTATTTAATCTTATTTTAGAATATTTTTTTTCAAATTTAAACTTTAATGCGGGACCATGGTCACCCCATCAATTTTTTTTTTAATCTTACTAGCCTATGAACCCGGAATAAGCTAGGGATTCTAATGATACCTCATTTATCAAAATAAGGTATATAGAAGTTATCGTGGAATATACAAACTCACATACATACATACATACATTCATACATAGGTACATACATGAAACCTGAAAGCAATATACTCCTTTTTTCAGGCAGTCGTGTAAAAAAGGCCTCTGCGTCATTTTAGCAGTTTTCCAATTACTCGAAGAGCAAACAAGCCCAAATTATTAACTATTTAACGGAAATTTTACGCAAAGATTATTTAGATAAAAAAAGCGTATTAGCAAGGTACTGTAAAGGTACCAATTACCTGGCTAGTCTTTACTTTTTTCACATTATGTTGGTTGTAAAATACGGCGCTAGAAATCATACCAGGTCAAAATCTATTGTCTTTATAACGAACTTATTTGGTCACCGATACCTGGTTGATTTAAATTAAGTATAAATGTGAAGTGTGAACTTTGAGTCAATATTCAAGATTTTAGTGCTTAATCAATTATTAGGTATTAGCTAATGCCCGTGACTTCGTCCGCGTGGACTGATGTTTTTCGATTCCCGCGGGAACTTTAATTTTCCGGGATAAAAAAGTAGCCTACTTATGTGTTATTCCAGACTATAATCTATCGATCTCTGTGCCAAATTTCATCCAGATCCATTCAACCGTTGGGGCGTGATTGAACAAATACATCCATCCATCCAAACTTTCGCATTTGTAATATTAATAAATAGTATATAGTATTACCATTGTTTATATTAGTACCTATACAATAAGATAAAACAAGCTGTTGTGCTTTATCTACCGAGCACGTGCCCTAAATGTCAACACTTCATCGGTGTTGGATTTCAACACTGAGAACGCTGACGAGACCCTTTCTATAATTAGGTACTCTTATCTGTATACTCAAGTCCCTTATTGATAATTCAAGTCCCATATCCACGCGTATCACTTCGTGAAAAATTTAAAGAGATTGGTGTTCTTACAGTGCCTTCACAATACATATACAATAATATTATAGTCTTTGTTAGGCAGAACATTAGTCTTTATAAGCAAAATAGGTGATACTCACAATCGATATACTAGAAACCGCCATAAGCTAGTAATAGCGTCGTATCGTGTGCGCAAGGTGCAGAAAGGCTTTGTGGGGTCGAGGTAGGTACTTATCGCTCGATTAAATTATAGAGCACATTGAAAAACAAGCGATAGTTTAATTTTCATTTTGAAAAAGATATTAGATTATAGAAGTATACCTACTTACGCAAATAGCTTAATTTTTGTTACTGTGAAATCTACATTTTTGCGAATTTAATTAAACATAATACGTTTGTGTCTTATAATGACCGAAATTCCAACTTTACTTATTTACCTGCGTCTAGAGTAGAATAGTAGACCATATTATGCGGTGAAAAAGGAGGGTTTCTATAATTCAATTTTATGTTACGTTATAAAAACCGGCCAAGTGCGAGTCGGACTCACGCACCGAGGGTTCCGCACAAACCTGTAGTAAGTTTAAAATTATTAAAAATATTTTTATTATATGAGTAACTAAAAATGTATGCTTTTCGCAATTTTTTCTTTATCTGTGCTATAAGAGTTGCTTCGTACCAAATTTCAAGATTCTGATTTCACGGGAAGTTCCCTGTAGGTTTTGATTCCCTTCCGAGTGTCGAAAATTTGCAGCATAAATGGCTGTTTCTTTTGATTGCGTCGGCTTAGAAGTTTGAATTTTTCACAGCTCTAAAGAACAGTATTTGATATGAATTTCAGCTTGATACCTCCATGCGTTCCTGAGAAGAAGGGTCTTGATAGACAGACGGACGGACAACAAAGTGATCTTATAAATGTTCCGTTTTTTCCTTTTGAGGTACGGAACTCTAAAAATTGTATCTTATCAGTTATAAATGTAACATTAAAACTGCAAAAACATACATGTTAATTCTTTCGTCACGTTTCTCTTATTTTTTTTCAATGTTGCAAAAAAATGCATTTTTTGTAATTAATATTCGTGATACATTGGTTCGGAGTATTAATTAATGAATAATATACTTACTACCTACTTAAGTAAAGCTGTTGTTTGATATTTTGAATTAAGTATTATTCTGACCTGTTTCTTCACAAAAATATGCGTGTCAGCATGTGAACGCGAGTTTTAGTCCTAAATATATTATTTACCTAGATTTTCAACGAATATCTCGATTAACTAGATGCTGATATTAATGTAATCTGTTGGAAAAAAATTAGCTACTTTTATCTAAACCAAGATGATCAATTGAGCTGTTTATTGACTACGTATGTAAAGAAATATAATGTTTATTAGTCATCATAGCTGCTCAATTCCTAAGAAAATTGACGTACGTTAAGTACCTACAACGTATTGTCTATGAAAAACTCTTAATGACGGTAATTAAGTTTGCGTAACGCGTTTATGTTATCGCATACTTATAGTCCGCGCTCGAGCTCTGAGGAATCCTATGGAATGTTAAAGTAATCCTAAAGTAAAGTAAAACCTAGAGTTGTTTAAAGTGCAAAACAATACTGCTATCGCAAAGTTACACGCGTCTAGCTTGAAACTAGTGCTGGGAGCGAGCTGGATATGGAGCGACGATCGGGGGTGGTGTACAGCCGTCGCTTCTTCAGACCCCGATCCCTCGGAGCTCGTGCACGGACTATACATACCTAATCGTAACAATAAATTAAGTGGCCTATAAATTCCAACTATGCATTGGTACGTCTAAATCTCGTCTGAACCGGAAATTAAGACATATCTACACATGTCTGCTTCTACTGATCCAAAACGTCAAGACGAAATTATAACATTTGGGTCGAGTTCATTCAGACAGCTTCGACCTAAATTTTTCTCGTAGACGTACCTATTGAAAAATTTAAAATCATTTATTAGTAAACTAGAGTATGCCCGCGACTTTGCTTGCGTATATAATGTATTATTATGTTTTTTTTAATCCCGTGGTCCGTGGGAACTCGTTAATTTTCAAGAATGGAAAGTCTATCCCCGGGATGCAAGCTATCGCTATAGCAAATTTGTCAAAATCACTCAGATAGGTGGGTCGTGAAAAGTTTAAACTTTTAAAGCAATAACATATGCACTCTAGTTGGTAGAGTGATATATTAATAGGTATAATAGATACTCCGACTCATTGTCAAATTTTTATCTGTCTACTAAGTACCTACTTAATCCTTTTTATATTTAAGCAGATAAGTATTTAAGTAATTAGTAAAAATCCGTATCATTAGCAGATAATTACACTATTTTCATTAGAACTGCAAGTACCTCTTTGTTGTCTAATAAATAGGTAGATATCTACATAAGTGAGTTTATGTATTATTCTAACATGCACATTTTAGGTACCTAAACGTATTTATTCTAGTTTAGAAAAACCTCTTATATCCCATTTAGAAACATGTAAATTTTTCATTGTTATTTCTAAGTTTGACTTTTAAGTAAGTAGATAAGCTCTAAGCTTGTTATTACAATATTAAGACTTAGTTTTCCAAATATTTTTTTCTATGACCGCCATACGATAGGAGTAAATCAAAACATGCCTTAACAATCGCTCTAGGCTAGCCTTTATTTATAAAGTCCCAGGGCACGTTACCAAAACAACGGCTAGGTTCCACGGTATCGAATAGAGCACCTTTCAGAGTCGCAAATTGTTTAGGTATAAATATAATTCGATAAATCTATCTCATAGCCTACCTAGCTACCTACCTACCTACCCTTACCCATTACCTATTACTAGTTATTATTCTGTGCCATTACAAAGCAGGTAGTAGGTACCTAATGAAAACAATAGGTAGTTGTAAATTAAGTTCCTACCTACTTTGGTAGTTGAGCTTTTTTATACCATAAAAAAAGAAAAGCCCCAACTCGCACACTCACTGACCGAATTATCAACGCACAGCCCTTTGACCTAGATAGCTGAAACTTTATCTACTTGAATTTTTTTAATGTTTCTAGCAAATAAACTACTATTTATTTATATTTATTGGCTTTTTTGTCTTTGCCCTTTGTAATGTAGTGATAAAGGGAAATTCTGGTTTTAAGCACTTGTTATATTATAACTTTTAATAACAATCCACTTATAGGTATAGTAGTTAACACTGGCCCGTATCTGTATACTATATTCACCACCGAATTCCCAACAAGTTTTGCCACCCTCGACTATGCGGACCGTAGACTAAATAAAATTTATTTCCAAAAAAGCGACTTCCAAAGCCACTGTAAAGTAAAAAATAATTTCGATATCTAGCTACACACTAAGTATGTTGAAGTCGGTCCGAGCCTGATGCGTCAACTTTGCTTATCTTTGTTATACCTACCCGCCCGACTTCAACGTAGTGTGTACTATTATATTATTCTGTGGTAGTGTGTAGAAATCAGAATATTTTTTTAGTTTACAGTGGCTTTGGAAGTCGGTTTTTTGGAAAGATTTTTTATTTTTAACTTTTTAGTGTCAGGATTGAGGATTTGGAGTTAGAAATTTTTATGGGACGACCTCGAGAGCTTCCTCTGAGGACTGAAAAAAGTAAATTCAAATCGGTTCAGACACCACGGATAGTATGTACCGACATACCTACATTTTAAAAAAATATACGCGCCGTATTTAGAACCTCCTCCTTCTTTGGAAGTCGGTTAAAAATAATGCCTGTTATCTATCGATAGATCGCGTTTAACAGTAGGCTAGGTTAATGGCCCGCATTTTTATGATTTGCCAAAGGGAGCAATGGCGCAGGCAGTCGCTAGTCTATAACAACTAACGGTTCATCTACTAGCGATAAGTACAATAGTTGAAAATTGTATTGTGAACAATCTGACATTGGAATTTTAGTGCATGTGGGAGTCAATTCAAAGCCTAAATTATACCTACTTGATAACCACGAATCCCAACAGCAGGCACAGAGTACCTTAAACATTTTACAGAGACACGACCTAGATTGCTTCCTATGACTATGAGATATGATTTTTGTAGAGAAACTTCTATATAAATAACCGTGTAGCCTAGGAAAGCGTGTTAAATTATTAATTATCCGGCAGCAGCAGTAACGAATTTGATGTCAGTGTATTATGGGATCGGACATATGTCCACGACTTAGTCCGCGTAGCTTAAAGTTTCTCTCGTTCCTCGGGAAATCTTAAATTTTCCGGTTTAAATGTAGCCTATGGTACTCTCAACTATAACTATACTCTTTAACAAAATCACGTCAATTCGTTGCTCTGTTGCAGCTCGATTGAAGGACAAACAAACACACTTTCGCATTTATAATATTAGTATGATGGATAAGATAATGATCTCATGAAGAACTTCACCTATAGGGATTAGATACCGTATTATCCAACAGCAACACGCTAGTCGCTATCAACACAGAATATACCTATATTGCGAACTCAGAAGAACGCGGACGAAGTCGCGGCCTTAGCTAGCCTAAATATCTGACTATATATAAAGACTGACTCACTGACTGATCTATCAACTCACAGCTCAAACCACTGGGAGGATCGGGCTGAAATTGGCATACAGATACCTAGCTATTATTTTTTTGAAAGGATTTTTTGCAAATTCAACCCCTAAGGCAGTGGCGTGCAGTGCAAATGGAAATACGTCAATTCTGATTTTTCATCAAAACAGCTAGTAAATAGGTGTAAATAGCCTCAAAAGCTAGCTTTAAAAGCTGTGCACGCCACTGCCCTAAGGGGATATAATAGGGCTTTGAAATTTGTATTAAAATCGAACCTAACGTGAGCGAAGCTGCGGGCAAAGGCTAGTTTTAAATAAAATTACGTCAGTGTTACATAATTGTAAGCCTAGGTATAATATTATAGTACTATATAGTCTGAGATGAAGCCCACAATTTCATCCACGTGGATTTAGGGTTTTTATTTAAAATTAATAACCTACATCCCGATTTTCAAGCCTCTAACTTCAAACACAAAGGACTTCCATACAAACTTACAGCCCCCATTTCACCCTCTTTGGGGTGAATTTTCGTAAAATTGATTATACAGGTTATTATAATTTAAAACCTAAATCGCGATTTTTAAGTCTAACATAAAAAACTTAAAACCCTCATGTAAGCTTCCAACCCCTATTGCACCCCTATTGGGGTAGATTTTCGTAAAATTGCTTAAGCAGGTTATTATTTATTTAAATTTAATAACCTAAATGCCGATTTTCAGGTCTCTAACGTCAAACACATAGGATTTTCATACAAACTTACAACCCCCATTACACCCTCTTCGGGGTGAATTTTCGTAAAATTGCTTGTATGGGTTTTTATTATTTATAACTATTAACTTAATTGCCAATTTTCATGTCTCTAACTTCAAAAACAAAGGACTTTCATACAAACTTCCAACCCCCATTGCAACCCCTTATGTGAATTTTCTCAAAACCGTTTCTTAGCTGACGTCTATACCATAGAAGGAACCTATCTTCCAAATTTCAAGCTTTATAGTTCCTGAGATATCGTGATGAATCAGTGAGTGACCTTTCGCTTTTATATTAGATTTGTATGGGCATCTAAATTACGTCACAAGTGCTGAGATAAGGACAGTTAATCAAGTTTGCTTATTCGAAGAAATTCTAATCACTAAGCTGCGATGACACAATTTCCTTACACAGTTCCGCTGATAGCGACAGTAATAATTTGATAAAGAGAGATATGAGAATTTATAAACAAATTACGCAACATTCGGATTCCGGGAATGAAAAAGTCTTACGTACCCATTAATTTACAAAAACTAAAAGATTGTTGATTAAAATATTAAGTAGTTACGAGTAGGTAGTAAAAGATGACTGCGAATTTGTCCGCGTGGTTTTGTTTATGGAAAACTCTCTTGGGAACTCGATGATTTTCCGGGATTGAGTAATAAAGATATTTTCTCCTACCAATACCGACGTAGGACCGCCCTTTCTCTAATTTGCGCCTCGTCGTTCCAATATCACTCAGCCGTGAATTGCTTTGTTTCCGGCCTGGGCAGTACCTATTGTACCATTTCTTCCCCGACCCGCCAGACGTTGTCCTGCCCTGAGCCTAGAACCCGATTGCAGCACCCCCTACCGAATCCAATTGCGAATATATACCATCCCTGGACCCACTTAAACCAGCACAAAAAAAAATCATATAAATCGGTCAAGCCGTTTCTGAGTTTTAGCGAGAGAAACGAACAGAGATTAATTTTTATATTAGGTCCTTACCTATGAAATTGGCGTTTTGTCATACTGGCCACTTTGATCTCAAATATCTTCTATTTGTTTAGGAATTTCAATTTCAAATTTATACTCATGCTTTTGTGTTTTGAAAACTCTAATTAATTTGTTTTTTTCCTCTTTTGGTTTTTTCTTTGCGTCACTCAGTTTACAAAATGGAAAACTTGAAATATCGCGTTATTTACGGCCCGAAGGATTAATGATGTGTATGGCGGCGGTGTCGCAAAAGAAAACACAGTGAGTTTTTGGTTCCAAAGTTTTCGTTCTGGAAATTTCGACCTGCAGAACAAGCCCAGTGAACGGCCGGCAACCAAAGTTGATAATGAAGAATTGAAGGCTATGGTGGAAGCGGATCCATCGTAAACCACGTACGAGCTAGCAGGCTGCAGGCTGCGGTGTTAGTGATAAAACAGTTTTAATCCACTTGAAGCAAATTGGGAAGGTGAAAAAGCTTGAAAGAATCACCTCATGAGTTGAGTGCAGCAAACCGACAAACGCGCTTTGACTGCTGCGTTACATTACTCAACCGGCACAATAATGAAGGGATTTTAAATCGAATTATTACCTGTGATGGAAAGTGGATCCTGTACGATAATCGGAAACGCTCATCACAATGGCTGAATCCTGGCGAACCAGCCAAATCATGCCCCAAGCGAAAATTTACTCAAAAAAAATTACTTGTGAGCGTTTGGTGGACTAGTGCCGATGTCGTTCACTACAGCTTTCTTAAATCTGGCCAGACGATTACGGCGGATGTCTATTGTCAGCAACTGCAAACCATGATGGAAAAGCTAGCTGCTAAACAACCGAGGCTCGTCAATCGCTCTAGGCCACTGCTGATTCAGGACAACGCTAGACCACACACTGCACAACAGACGGCTACCAAAGTAGAAGAGCTTCAATTGGAATGTCTAAGATATCCACCGTACTCCTCGGACCTTGCTCCAACAGATTTTTCGAAATTTGGATAACTTCTTGCAAGGGAAAATATTCAACTCCGATGTGGCAGGCGCTTTGCCTTCAAAGATTTTATTGATTCCCGTCCGAATGGTTTTTTTAGTAAAGGGATCAATGAACTACCTATAAGATGGCAAAAGTGCACAGATAGCAATGGTACATACTTTGATTAAATAAATATATTTAAAAAAAATCTACTTTATGTTCGTCCCTTACAAAACGCCAATTTCGTATGTAAGGTCCTAATATAGTAGGTATATATCAAACTAGCGGTCCGCCGACCGCTCCGGCTTCGCACGGGTAGCGCTAATCATCATAATAGTCCATACCCAATTTGTTGATTCATTTTGAGTTTATCCATTACAAACAAACAAAGCTTTCCTCTTTATAATATTAGTATAGATGAATTCCTGTGTGGCTAGTCCTTTACAATATGTTAACACTTTGCAGGCAGGACATCCCAATAGAGTCGGCATAAAGTTATTTGTTTAAGTTTAGAGGCAGCCCACGTGCGCGTGCGCAAATTAGAATATTATGGTTTTATTGCCTCTCATTCATTGACCACTTCCCCCGGCTGGTTGACCTCCGCTTAATACGAAATACGACGCTGAATGTAACACAATATGTGTGCAAATGTACTTTATGGTCATTCGTTAATAGCTGTGATTTCGTCTCTAGATTTTGTGAGTGCTCTAAATACTTATGTTAGATGACCCACTTACCTATATAAATCATGCTAATTGTTTACACAGACACCACTGCTTACTAATTTTAAAGGTAATTATGAGTTACCTATAGGAACTGTCTAGAAGAGTTTCTTTAGTTATCAGTTACCTCCCTGGCACAATGGTGGGCACTGCGATCTTATAAGTTTTCGGTCCCGGGTTAATAGGGGCAATCAGGGAGTTTATAATTTCTAAATTATTGTCTCTAGTCTGTTCTGGTGGCAAGCTTCTAAGCTAATTAGCGTTCCGATACGACGCCGTGTATAGAAACCGATTCCTCTTAGCGCAGACGCAAGACGCAGGTGAGACTGCAGCAGCAGTCAAAGGTTGACTAAAAAATTAAAAGAGATGTTTTCCTTGTGTAAAGAATTATTGATCAATTAGGTAAGTAACACCTACTTCTTTAATTAATTTACTATTTTTTTGTTGTAAGTACCTACTATACCTCGTCCTTCGTCCAGCTATGGACGTCTATAGGTTGAGACGGACCTTACTATGTAAGTATAATCAGCTGTTACTATTTGGTAATCGAGTTAAGATAAATGCATGCTGGCTTGCCAGTAATTGCATAGGGTGTACATTCATAATTGTGTTTGTTATTATTAACTATGTAATGTTATTTTTTGTTTTGTAATTGTGTATTATCTGTCGACAAACCATTGAATAAAATTAAAATAAAATACGGATAAAATAGGATACGAGCTCTATGCTTAACAATCATAATCAGCGACATCATTTTCCGTTTGCTTTCCTCAAATTCCGCAAGAATTACGAATACGTGCATTACGTATAATTATTAGTATTATGAATGGATGAGTAAGATCCTTACTATAACGCGATATAGGTAAATTGACTTTTTTATATTGCAGGTTCGCAATGAATCATCGCGATAATACGGTAAGTAAATCAAATCAATCTGATTTATAGGCAAGGTAAAACCTATAGCCGCGGTAAACCTAGATTCGATGTTTGGAGGAAATATTCCCTAAAGGTGCACTTGTTTATGAGAAACTAGCTGATGCCCGTGAATTTGTCCGCGTGGATTAAGTTTTTTGATTCCTGCGGGAACTCCTTAATTTTCCAGGATAAAAAGCCTATGTCCTTCTCCGGGATACAACCTATCCCTGTACCAAATTTCATCAAAATCGGTTGAACCGATGGGCCGTGAAAGCGTAACAGACAGACAGACACACATTCGCATTTATAATATTAGTACTTATGGATTCCTGCACCATTGGGCGATTCCGATAACGTATTAATAACTAAGTCAGGGGTCTCCTAGCTTATCTAAGGAGTTTATGGCTGCTTAAAAGTGTACCAATAAGATTAATTTTCCGCTGAGTCACTTTGTTATACAAAGAGTCCATCACTCACTGTACTCACCGTTACACCGCATTTGATACACTCAACCGACTCAAATTCCGACTTACCTGAAACAAAAATGGCGGAAATCTTTATTAAATCTCGCGTCACTGTTTCACCGGGTTGATTCATGTATTAGTCAAGTTTGCGGCTAGACGAGCCTGAAAAGTAATATTTACATTATTACTAGGTAAGAGGTAGATTACTATTGCGTCACGTGATTGAGACAGTGAGAGTTTGAGAGACTAGGTAGAGCTTGTGGGAGTTGTGTAAGTTATTCATGCACACTGCACAAAGCTTTTATGTGAACATACCTACTTAGTCCAATATTTTTAGTAACTTTTCAGAGAGTCCTACATATTTGACAAATGTTATACCGAGCCATAAGATACCTAGCTACTACAGCACGGGAGGTAGATGAATAAAATATATGATTCAGAACTATTCATTCCAATATCCGTACTTCGTACTAAATACATTAAAGGTAATTTTAAGGCTTTAACCACTTTTATCCCGGAAAAATAAATAGTTTTCACGGGATTAAAAAATCTACATCCACGCGATTAGTTACGCTCAGCAACTAGTAATAAATCCTAATTGCAGGAATAGGAAGTACACAATACAATAAACACAAAATATAGCAAGCTCGTTCGGTTCAGGGTCGTACCTACCTATTACCACCTATTACCTATTATGTGCTATTACTCTATTCTATAGGTACGTAATCGTAATGTTTTAAAATCACGCTAGTGAAAATAACACACTTGAATAAATTATTTTAATTATAAAATAGCATTGCACGATTCCAATTACTACCTATATCTAATGTAAAATAAGTAAGTACCTCGTACATTGCATGATGTAAGAATATTTTTCTGGGTGCATAAGCATACTTACTTAGATACAATTTTTGCATATATTTTTTTAGTTTCTTATATTTCAGTTTGGAGCTGACCCTCTTTTTAGTACACAGAGGTATCTATATTTTATTAGCCCCACGCCATAAAATTATTGGCATAATTTCTTGTAACTTTTTGCCGTCATGTTCTCCGAATTGATTTTCCCGAAATTCACGGATTACCTACATGTTTTTGTAGAGTTCACTTCTTGAAAAATGGAAATATCCGCAAGGCGCAAGAAAAGCCAGCTACTGCTTTTTTCGAAAAAGGGAACGTTGGAGTATTTCAAACGTAAATAATGTTCTGGGTTTGAACAGAAAACTATTTATTGTGGTACACCGAGTACTTTTGTCTGTGCTTTTGTCGTAGTGGGTAGGTATGCGCCTCACCGGCGCCGTCGCGGCCTAACAAAGAAGACATTGTTTCTATTTACCTACTTGCAAGGTTCGTTTATTCTCGAATGACAAGTTAAAATATTACCTACTTCTAATATATTATGGATATTTTATCGCGAAATATGATCGCCGATCGGTTACAATGTAAATAATTGTAATGTTAGATCCAATTTCAAATTCCAATAGTTGGGTGATGAGTCCCAAATCCCAATGGCCAAATGCCAACCCCAGAGCAACGCCAACTACGCAGGAAAGTCGAAAGACTAATACAGACAAGAAATTCATGCAACTTCAGAGGCAAGTGTCAGTGTGAGTTATTTTTTACCGCCACTACAAGTAAGCCCTTGACTGCAATCTTACTTGATGGTAAGTGAGGATTGATGACGCAGTCGATGGTAGCGGGATAACCTAATAAGGGTATGGCCACTTTTAAAAAAAAATCATTATAGGCATATTAGACTGTTATATTAAACTACACGGCACTGCTACATGCAAAATCGCTTGGCGGTACGTTTTTGCCGAAATTTCCACGTCTGAAGCCTCCCACCAGACCAGACCAGAGCCGGGGATTGAACCTCAAACTTTTAAGACTACAGCGCTCACCAGAACAGGGATGTCGTCAAAACTCATTTTCAAATCCAAATTTTTTTTAATTCAAATAAACTTTTACAAGTACATACTTTTGAATCGTTGAGTGAATCTACCACTGGTTCGGAATGCCAATTATATCAATTTAATATGATAATTTAAAGATTCAGAAGAGTTTGTATGGGTTTCACTGCTTTCTAAGTGTCAGTTTCATACTTGTTGTTCGAGGAATATGTTACTCCTAGACAGGTGCAGTAGAAAATACGCAAGGTGGAACAGTTGCCATTTCTATTTGGCGGTCTACGCTAAGGATATTCGAGCGCCTGAACAACATACAGTAGCAAAACGTCCTACGCTAGCAGTTGCATTTTTTGTACCTTTGAAGGGTGCTCAATATAATTACAATCTAGCCAGACTCTCTGACTAATAAGTATTTTTCTTTGACCTAAGTTTATAATTAAAGCAGTTGCATGATGCATAATATTTATGTACAACCTATTATTTAGTTTTCACCTGTCCCGAATCCCGATGTCTGTCTGTAATAATATCTTGCAATTTTGGCCCACTTCCCGGTTTCCGATTGAGGTGAAATTTTGCATACTTACACGTTTAATTTGGATGTCAATACATGATTGGCTAACTGACGTCACTCTAAATACAATAAATATGACGGATTCCCAAAGATGGCGGACTAGTTATTTTTTATGCACCCCCAAGATACGGGTTTGCTGAGAAGAATACGAAAAACAAAATGAAGTTAAATTAAATTCAATACGGCGGATAATTATAAGCTTGTTTTAAAAAAAAAATTAAATATTATCTTGTTAACAATATCATTTAGCATTAATAAACCTCAATATTTTTAAAACCCGACGTTATTTAACCGAGACTCAAGTGACAAATCAAATGTTCGAATTAAATAAGAACTACTGTAGACGAACTACAAATACAATTTAGGTACTTCTCAGATTCATGTCTTGCCTACGCAAGCTCTACTTTACCGATTAGGTACCGTAGTACCGTAG
Source organism: Erebia palarica (assembly GCA_964035005.1). NCBI lineage: Eukaryota > Metazoa > Arthropoda > Insecta > Lepidoptera > Nymphalidae > Erebia > Erebia palarica. Next base: position 53,321,362 of record OZ035983.1, read on the forward strand.
TACCGACGTAGGTACCTATCTTTTTTTTCTAGTGAAAAAAGACCTTAAGTGCAGAAAATAAAGTTAAAAACTGCTAACACCTTCGCAGATTTGAGTACGGGAAATCTAGTCTATTAGTTAAACTATAGTTAACCTTATTCTGACTTAATTCAATTTATTTAAAACATGTAGGACATACAGGCGTCTCTTATGTTACGTCATGTTTTGACTCTACCACCGCTTCGAAAAAGCAGATTCTGCTGAGCTCAGATGCCGGCAAGAAACTCATCAGTTGTTTTTTTTTTTTTATTCGGGATGGCTGGTAGGTATCGTAGGTTTATGTAATATCCACTATGTAAAAAAAGATTTTATAAAATAACATGACGATGCGCCTTTTCTTAACAGAATTCTGCCTTTTTCAATTAACCTCCCTGAAGGTAGGGCTAATTAAAACGCTGTAAAGGTTATATACTTATACCTACCATAAGCCATAAGGTCTGTCATCAATTTGTCCAAGGACTATTAAAACTGCCTCAGTATTATCTACAAATTATCGCTAGTTTGTGACCGGCCTAACGGAAAACGTCTCATTACTTCGTTGCAAATAAGAATTTGGCTGTTTTAAATTCGACCGTAATTCGGTGGTACGTAATTTATTTACCGGTAACGTGCCGAAAGTCGGCGAGGCACGAGGGTCATTGCCCCGGCGACCGGAGTGGCAAGTGTTCGGGAAGGCAAATTGACACTATCATATTACTCCTTTATTAAATTTTCCTGCGACTAAGCAAGACGGACGGACGATCTAGAATGGTACCTATTGCAAAAGTACCTAACTACCTACCTACTTGAATGCTTTCGAAGTACCAGAAATTCATACTAATTTTTTCTGTCTGTGTCCAAAGCTTTTCAACCGATTTTGATGTTTGGTATAGAGATCCCGGTTGCATCCCGGCGAAGGACATACTAGGTTACCCTACAAAATTAAAGAGTTGTTATGTTAGTCTTTTTACTCGACATCAATTTCTGGACTGATGTTATTTAAAAATAAAGAACAGCGCGTTAACAACGGATTTTCATACACTTTTTCTGCCCGCTTAGCACGATTTCATACACTTTTTCCGCCTCTATATTTGGTTGGTAGCCATGACGTACCTTCTACTTCGTTTTGAAAAAAATAATAAGGTACTTTCCGAGCGGGTGTAGTATCAAAACAAAAACTAAACAGGCATAAAAATTTATTCCAATTTTCGCCACCGGGTCAGGTCAATTTGACGGATTATACTTTAGGTACTTCTGACGCTACGTAACTTGGTTTTTTCCTATGGGTATAGGAAAGAATACAACTATGCAAACTACCTATGTGGGGCTACATGGTACGAACCAGCAACCAGAAAACCAAGTACTACTACTACTAGGTAGTACTACTAGGTAGGTAGTAAGTACTTACTAAGTCGGAAAATTAAAATATTCCGGAATCCTGCTGATAATATATGTACCTACCTACTTACTTATATTATAAAAAGTCAAATTCCTTACGCAGATTGCAGGTATTTAAACAATTTTTATCTTTATCTAAGTTTGCATAATAATAATAATTATTATTTTGTATTTACAGCAGCCATTCATAAGTCACTCAATAAAATTACAAGCGTTTAAATTAATATTAATCACTTTTATGAATGTGTAACTACTCAGTAGAGCAACCTCGGGCGCCATTTTAGGTGTCAAAGGGTGATAATTTAGACGCATCATCATTGGGACCACACGCGGTATGTGAAAAGTCAATTGGGTAATTGAGTGGCTTGAAAATAGAATAAGCATCATAATAAGTATGCGACACGACATCGTCACGGTCGGTTTATATAATTATTTTTCAAGAAGAGTCATTACGTAATGTTCGGGGAATAAGATAATTTTCATTATGGTAGAAGACGTACCTACAGCCGAAATTAATAAACAATTAAATAAATAATAATGTAATTGGTCGATAATTTGTTTAATAGGTATAACTTTTGACAAATAACAATGATGATGAAAAATAGATTACAGAAATATTAGTTGGGTATCAATTTTTACCGTTAAAAGTAGAAACTTGATACTCAGAGACCGTAGACTGAGAATTAATTTCGTACGTTCTGTCAGTTCAGGAGTTATTGGAGTTTACCTCCATAAAAATCGATTTTCATGTATAAGCCCGGGGTAGGAAAATGAATGGGGAGTAAAATCAAACTTTCTCCGTTACGTTATTTACTACGTTTCCATGGTACTTTTGGTTCGTAATGAGAGAACTCCAGCCGTGCGTCGGAGCTGACACATTTTTTATTATCGTGGATAGAGACAAATAAACTAATTATCTACCTACTTAACTATAATTAATTAATTTTATAGCGATGCTTTCCTTCAGGAAATATGCTAATTGGAATTAGATTTTTTCATAGTAGTTAGAGCTTTTCAGGGTTTTAGGCGCTTGCAAACATAGCTAAGACCTACCGCTTGTATGTTAGTAGGTACTACTAGGTACTCGTATGTTAGTAGAATGAACGACGCAATGTCGATATTTGCATTAACCCGGATCTTCAAATCAGCCTTCAGAACTTCCACGAAATGATTAAGTAAAATCAACTTTTGTAAACGCCAATATATATAATGTAAATAATGTGTTATAATAGCTGTAAAAATATTGTGATTGCGGCTAGATTTTAAATTTTCCAGCGGACTTATAATGCCTATCATACCATTGACCTATACTACTGCAAGCGATAAGTGGTCAAAACTGAAAAAACACACTCAGAGACCGAACAGGTAAAAAGTGTTTCCTGTACACGGACTTCCTATGGCCGGCAGACTTTTTTTGTAGTGTCAAGTGTGTTTTCGCTTCTAAGTACCGAGCGCGCCATCAACTATGCCATACGAATTACGAATGACATCACTCGCTTTTTCATTTATCATCGCTGGAAAATGTTCGAATCTTAGGCTGAGATCTTAATGGAGCTCTGATCCTTACCACAGATTAAGTAATATTTAGGTACTTCCTAATCAATACCTATACTGCTAGCGAAAATTATTTCAGGCTCAGCTAAGATTCGCTTGGCTGACTCGTAGTTGGGCATGCATTTTCATCGTGCGTATAAATGTAGGTTATGATTAGAAGAGAATTTCATCGTGGGCGGTTCCCGTCATTATCTCAATCTAACGGTTCTGCTGTGGTTCTGCACTATGTTTGAAACAGAACAATGAGTAATTTCTAATGGTAAATGGAAAAATTAAGCTTATATTTGTGCGAATCTCAATGATCACTATTCTTAAGCTTTTGAATTAGTAGATTAGCTACCTACCTAGCTGTACAAAGTTATCTATCAAAGTATACATTTAGGCAGTGGCGTGCACGTGTTTTAAAGTCAGTGTAAGCATCCGTTCATTAGTTGGGTAAAAACCCACTTAGTAGGTAATCATATTAAAAATAAACATTGAGCTTTTACAACTAGGGTAAACAGTGCTTTTATGTCTCTATGACATGCACGCCGCCGCATTTAGTTACTGAGATAGACCTTCTTGACCTACCAACTACAGTATTAGGTAGGTACTTAATATGTACCAAATGTAAAAGACAAAATATATTTAATTATTAGGTAATTTATTACCTACAGTGGCATCCTCTCTTTATTCATCGCGTGGTGGGTCTATAGCTCTAATTCCCTCTCTCCTATGAGAGTGGAGGCCATTAATGGGCTGTAATGGTGGATATATACTACGTCCTAATACGTATAGCCTGCACGCGAGCTCCGAGGATTCCTATGGTAATGTCAAAGTAATGACCTAGAGTTGTTTAAAGTATAAAACAATACTGCTATCGCAAAACTACACGCGTCGAGCTCGAAATTAGTGCTGTGAGCGAGCTGGATATGGAGCGACGATCGGGAGTATAGCCGTCGTTTCTTCAGACCCCTATACCTCGGAGCTCGGAGGATTACTATAACTTACTACTACTTTAACTAGGTACTTTTTAATAAGTTATTTTTTATTCTTCTGCACATTCCGATTTATATGACTTCGTTTCGCAAGCGTTATAACTTATAGTATAATAGAATTAATGTTGATTTCAGAATACATTTGGCGTGTTGCCTGTTGAAAACTTTCGCGCTTCAGTTCTTCCGTCAATCTGAATCAAAAATATCAAAGTTGAATAATGCACCTTCATAACACACACGGCATAAGCGCTGTTAATCGCGAACATAGTTTTCTTTAATTTTTTTTTTGCGAGATAGGCTTGCGCTTTACGACTATCATGCTTAATAAGTTAATACTAAGCCACCACTACAGCCTATTAACGTCCCACTGCTGGGCACAGGCCTCCACTCTCATAGGAGAGAGGGAATTAGGAGCTTAGACCCACTACGCTGCTCCAATGCGGGTTGGCGGGCTTTAACGACTATTATCATGTTAGTGATAATAACCGGGACCGAAGGCTTAACATGCTCTCCGAGGCACGGGGGTGAAACACCGCCAACTTCCAACTCCGGGCTGGCACTGAGAATTTCTTCATTGAAAACCCCAATACCCAACAATTTTTATGCCCGACCGGGAATCGAACCCAGGACCTCGTGATCCGCAGTCGACTACGCTAACCGCTAGACCAACGAGGCAGGAATACTAAGCAATTTACTATAATAATATTAGCCTAATCTTATTGGTTCCCAATTTTGTAAGCCACATACTTATAAACTTTAATTAACATTGCTCTGGGGAAAGGGCCTGGTGTCTTGAAACACAGGTTCATGCCTAGCTCAAGCACCAGTCCCAACACTCTAACTGTTTAGTATAGGAATATTACAAATTTGTGACTGGGAAAATAAATAAATTGATAGATCGATTGAATGATAAGGTCTAGGTAGGAAGGAGCGCGCTGGCCTAGAAGATGCCTATTCACTCTTGGAAGTGGATAGTGGATAGTGGATTCCCACCTTTATAATCTTGCGGCAGCATCATCATCGCACATAAATAGATCAAAGTCTCAGTCCGCATGCGAAATCATTATTTATTATTAGGTATGTATTATTATTTATCAGTTACTTGTTATAGCGGTAGTAGAGCTATGAGTCAGACGGTCCATCATCAGATGTTGGAACCTATCAAAACATTCAACCCAACGTCACATAATAAATTATAGTATATAAGAATTATCAAACTCAAAAAGACTAGTGATGGACAGAAAGACCGCCTCATCAAAATCTTCAAAACACTCGATATAATATTTCATAAAATAAAGTTGAAGCGAAAGTGCAGGGAAAACTTTTCCTTCTCTTTGGAATTTTTCCCGCGCTTGGATACATAATTAATACAAAATGGATTTCTTGGCATAAATATATCTGTTTCGTGAATATCATATTTAGTGACTGCAGTTTATTTGCCTACAGTTCTGAAAAAATCTCCATAAAAATTATGCACAAATCCCGAAGAAAACTATGGGCAGACCATTAGCTTATCTCTATTTTTTTTTTAGGTTGCTCATCACTAGTTTATGGCACCTTCTCGAAATATCTTGAGATTTAGGTGTGGCTAACATACTTGACGAATATCGTCAGTACGGCCCGAGATTTATTTATCTCAGTATGACGTCACGCGCCATTGACCCGTGCGACGTCTTCTATGACTCGACATTGTCTCATCTAGATAATAACTTTACGTGTCATTGGTTTATTTTTGATATCTTTACGGTGAAACAATGAAAATATGGAAAGATTTAACATAAACTAGATGATGGCCGCGACTTCGTCCGCGTGGATTAAGAAGATTACTTGGATGATTGCCATTTCATTCAGTGGATTACGAACGCTACGCTTTCTCTTAAAAAAAGCGAAAGGAACATCTCTTTTAAACTAACAAGTAACAAAACACGCTGGAGGGTGTAGGTGCTGCGAATAATTTTTGACGACCTCCCTGGCGCACTCTTGAGCGGTGTTGTCTTAACGTAAATTTATAATTTCTGAATTTTCTCTAGTCTGGTCTGGTGGGAGGCTTTGGCCGTGGCTAGTAACCGGCAAAGACGTGCCACGTTCCGGTACAATGCCGTGTAGAAACCGACTAGGGCTATGGGTTTAATATAATTGCCATACCCCTAACAGGTTAGCCCGCTACCATCTTAGACTGGATAATCACTTCTCATCAGATGAGATCGCAGTCAAGGGCTAACATGTAGTGGATTAAAAAAAATTGCAATCATCCGCATTTCTTGAGCAAAGCAAAGTCAGCTGCATCAGTGCAGGCTCAGCTAATAAATAGCTGTAACAAATTATTATAATGAAGTACTTATGTACCTTATGAGTCACTGCCATATGCACTCATAAGTAGGTATAAAGATATTTGTATTAGATCATGGCTTATATTTTTACTATGATGCCCAATTAGGAACACAAGAAATACAAATGAAAAGAACAAGTTCAGTAGTAGGTAAATTACGGGTAAATGCGTGAGGCGAATTCAATCGAATCGACCGAAATTCGCAACTTTCACAACAATGAAATTCCGGAGGGCGATTGTCTAAAAATGACAGCTACAGTGTCGGAATCACCTCTGATTGGTTAACATTCTTCCACTATTGGCCAAAATCTATAGACGCAGCAAAAATACTCCAATTCAGCCAATCAAAATAATTGAGACTGTAACAATGATTGATGCAGGTTTTACACAGTCGTCCTACTGATGACTTTAGTGATTAATGAATAGGTTACATGCAGAAGATAATTGAGCTGTTCTATATCAGATTAAAATGAAATGTTTATTTCATGTTGGACAACTAATGCCACTTTATTGATATGTTAGGCATCTACTTGGTAAATATACAAGATACTATATCGTGAAAGCATATACTTTTTTCAGCATTATCGTCATCATCATCAACCTATGGAAGTCAACGGTTGGACATATAGGTCTCCTTCCATAATGGTGCCACCACACCCGGACCTAGGCCTGCCTCATTCCCGCCACCCTCTTTATGTCGTGGGTTCATTTTGCTAGAGGGCATTCCACCTACGCTCGCTTGTACGCGGTATCCACTCAAGTACTCTTCGGCTTCAATGGCCATCGCTCCAACGACAAGCATGGCTTGCCCATTGCCACTTCAGCTTACAAATAGTTTTGGCTATGTCAGTGACCTAGTTATCCTGCGGATTCTTTCCCTTTAGGAAACTCCTAACGTAGCCCTCTCCATTGCTCTTTGAGACACTTTAAACTTGAGGATGAAGTCCACGTTTCATGTGAGGACGGGGACAAGACGGGTTTCACTGGTTAAATACTTTCGTCTTCAGGCATTGAGGAATTGACGATGATAATAGTTTTTTAATCTATCTGCAGCTTCAGAAGAACCGCCAAGCAGCCAAACTCTTTCGAAATATACATAAGGAGATAGCTAGATTCTACAATTTGCGAGTGCGTGGCTATCCATAGAAATGGTCTAATTGTAAGGAGCAGGTAGGTAATAGATATTTAGTAAGTACAAGTGGGTCAGTCGTAACTACCGATAATGTTTGTTATAAACTAACAAATTAAATATTTCACATAGCTTAGTGGTGGACGTGCGTGCTTTATCACTTAGCACTGCATCGCCAGCCTTGAAAACCGCACGGATTTGTGTTATTTGTGGTATTGGGTATAGCAATATAGTTAAGCGCAAAATGTATACACCTTCGCTTAACATTTATATATAAAAAAAGACATATCTTGACTGACTGACTGATCCTTTAAATAAAGCAAAGCCGCCGCGCTGCTGGGTTTAGGAACTTGAAGCTTGAAGTTATGCTTATATGACATTAGATTCCTTTTATTTCATAAGCACTCAACCATGGATGAAAGTTTGTATGAAATTCCGTGGTTTCGTTTTTCAAGACATCTGTCATATCCGTGAATTGCTAATTGGGATTTCGGTTGAAAATAGAAACCTACAGAATCTAAAGAAATATACCAAACTTTCACGATAATTAAATTAAAATGTTTTTATTCAAAAAAACTCTTACAATTGCGTTTGTCTTCAAATATAGCCTCTGGCTCTGATTAAGAAGTTTCGCCCCCAAAGAGGTCAAACACACTGATCAGTCTCTGCTTCCAAAAAATCTGAACCACGTAGTTTCAGTTTTTATCAAAAGCCTTAATTTAATTAAGAAATATTGTTACTGTGAAAATAGCTGTAACAAATTATTATATCAATTTTCACAACCACAGACCATACATACTTGGTGTATTTTAAGTACTTGAAAATCATCGGACTTTCATACAAAACTTTCAACTCCTATTTAGCACATTCAATGCCGATTCAATTTTCTGCTTTATAAAATGATATAGATGATGATATACTTTATAGATGAGTTTCTGTAGAATCTTCTTTCCGAACCAAAGGTAAAGTCAAAACATAATGTTGGTAGACACTTGTATATCGTACATGAAATGAATATATTGAGTATTAGTTATTAATCTTCCCCATTTATAATCTTAAAAATATATGTGGCGTAGCTACATATATTTTTAATAGATACTTATACCAATGAAATATATTTTTCTTCATCCAAACATTAAAACGTGGTCGCTTTACATCGTGTTTGGTAATGTGCCAAAACTCGATAAAGCAATGAACACGAAGCACTGGGTACCATTTACCAATTAAAATATCAACGTACTCGTAGAAGCATATCTTTCAACGCATTCATGAGAATTTACGTGCAATTATTAATAGTGAATGAAAACAATGTGGTCATAAATTCAACTTACCTGTCTGTATAGTCGGCATTGAGCCGTTAGTTACCGATGAAAAGAAAAACATAACTAGAGACAAAATGTGTTATTTCTAACAAACGCTTTAGGTACGACATCATTATACGGCAGAATTTAATTCAGTTCAATTTACCAAAACAATTTAGAATTTCTTCAATATCAATAGGCAACCATAGCATACGATAAAAATAAGCTAATGTAAGCTTTGGGCATTTCTTATTTTCCACATCGTAGCACATTAAATAGCATAATTTTTACTTCTTAGATGAGAGAAGTGCTACAAGATACTTATGTATCAAGATATGTATGTATGTATCTAAGAAGGTACGCGTCTACTCACGAAATGGAAATTAATACAATAAATAAAAAACAGGTGGCGTTAATTATATCCTTCTCGAAAATAGGCCAATAAAACGCTTTGTATGCGCTCATTCGTGTCAATAGGGCGGCAAAACGAAACTCACGAAAGCAGTACAAACTGCAAAACAAACGCTCGTATAAAATCTCGAACCAACTCGGAACCACGTTTATTTCAGGAATCGGCTGGATCTGCTCCAAAAACAAGTATAATCGGAACCGGTCACTTTTTCCCGCTGAGTCAACATATGAGTAAGTCCCATTCCCCCCACATCCCAAACCACGATTTCAATGACTTCTCCTTACGAATGTCAAGAAATCAACGAACGTGCTATATTTACATTAATATTTAAACTATTTCAGATAAAAGTGAAGTGATTTTCGTGGGAAATGGTAAATGTTTGTGTGAATTTATTGGTGCCTACAGAGAAATTATATTGCGAAACAATATTCAAGCTTCCAGTACAACTTCCGAAATATATAGCTCACCGACCAACGGGGTTGGTTGGTTGGTTTGTCTATAAAATACAACGCTATATTAAAATATTTGATTAATTAATATTTCTTGTTTAATGTAGTATACTTAAATAACTTATAATAATTGCTTATTTATTAAATGAAGGAACTAGAAGTTTAATTCGCTATAATCCGCGACAATAGGTAAATCTATGTGGTACAGTGGGTATCCCGCACTTATAGTTAACATACTACGAGTTAACATGCTACGTGCTTATAGCCCGCGATATTCAGTTATGCCAGCCAGAGCCAGCTGTAAGCATTTCACTCAAGATGTTTCAAACAATATTTGATCCTGATGTATCCCAGAAGCAATGCTCTTACAAAAGCAATAACAATGTTACGGACGAAGAGTCTGTTAATATCACACACTCTTTCATTGGGAAGATAAATAATTTTCAATACAGAGAACCTAAGTTAGATGAATTTCAGATTACGGAGACTCTGGAATTTCAGTGTTTTACAATTTCATTTAGATTTTAATTAGTAAGTAATGTTCCTCACTGGTCGTTCTAACCTTTTACGCAAAGACATTCAACCGCAAGGTACCGAGAGAGGTCACAATGGTATCCTTGGTGGCTAATCAATGCACATTAGATCATCACGGAAAACCTGTCTAATAAATTCAAATATTAAGTAAGAACCATTTAACAAATCTCGTGATAACTCCACAGCAACAAACGTACACAAAGTATCAACCAAGGCAAGATATTTTAACTCAAATTACTTTTGACTCGAAGTATTTACGTTTTAACTTTAACACATTAATAATTTATGTGCACTATTGAAGCCAACTTAGTAACTTTACGGGATGTACGCTTCAATGTAAACACTGTTTAACTAATTTGCATTAGGTAGATACCTACGCATAATCACCGTCACCTTTATCTTTGTAATTACACAAAACGTGATAGTACGCGAGAATTTTATACATTACAACATTTGAACATTATATTTGAGCAAATACGTACACATCTGTTTTATAGACGATGAACGATACTCTCGAGATAAGGCATGGAAATTGTTTAAAAGTGGTTATCATGAGTAGCAACATTAGATGATGCAAAACAGAGCGGCTTCTCAGTGCCAGACCGGTTCGTTCCGCTACGATAAGAGATTAGGCCGTTCCGGTGAACGCTTGCACCGTGCTGCTCATAATATTACAGGAATCAAATGAAAACCCATTAGTTTCTGTACCTGACCAAAGAAGCGTTCCCGTGCTGTCGCTGTGTTTCCATTTTTCTGTGTTTCATTTTTGTCTGCATGCGTTTCACTAGGTTGTGTTTTGTTTAATGACTCTCGAGACTTGTTCACTGAATCCTCGGGAGCTGGAGAGTTTTGAGCCTGCGCAGCCTTCGGCGCAGCTCGCTCGGAAGTGTCCTCCGCCACCGTGGCTACCTTAACTTGCCCACCCTCGTCAACTTTTCCACCACCAACCCCGTTAGTCTTTCCACTATTTCCCTTCTGCTTTTTCTTGCTCTTCTTCGTGTTCTTCGGTTTCTTAGGGGGTTTGCCCTGAAGATCGCTGGCGCAGCACTGCACATTACCCATGTCGAGGTGCGATCATATCGCGATTGCTCGGTCGGCGGGAGTCGGATCGGTCGGTCGTTCGAAGCGCGTCGGCGTCGGCGCCGGCTCGCGGAATGAGCGCGTCGCGAGTCCCCGGCGTTGCGGCGCCCACCCGCCCCGGTATTTTTGATGCAAACTTTGGAATCACACTGACCGCCGATTACGCGGATGCCGTCCGCGAAGGATCGCACCCGAAAGCCGAAACGCGTGTCGGCCGCGCTGGCGTCATCGCGCGCCTCGGCCCCCGCACCGCAAGGTCAAGGCGCACTCATTATTCCTCCGGGGCACTCGTCCGAACCACTCCGTCCGAGCGCTGCTGACTTGCTGAGGGCACGCTGCCGCCGTCACCTGACCGTAGCTCCTCACTTCTATCGATCACGCGATGTTTACGTCTAGCTGCCACGGGAACGGCCAAGTAACCAATGGCAACCGATATTTACGCTAGCCGTGCACAGAGTAGCAAACTAGACCAGGACATTGCCAAGGGCAAAAGTCTGTAAGGCCGCAGTCGTGGTACTCAACAGCTCGTTCAAAAACACTGAAACCACACTGGGCTTATTTTGTTGCATGTAATTGTTTAATCGGAATAACAGCGTGTGTTTATTGTTAGTCCGGCTGTTATCGTGCACTCTGAGACCGCAGTCTCTACACTGGCGTGAGCAAGCACGTGCGTTCGTGCAATTCCGCTTTATGCAACGTAGATGAATTCTAGCCGCTTGGCTACGAGTTGAAAACAAATATGATAGTCACCTACCTTTTAATCGTATATATATAAATGACTGAAATATTAATATTCTAGAAACCCAAAAACAGCATTACAGACATTAAAATAATGAGTTAAAATCGTTTATGTAACTACTTACTTACATAAGTACTTAATTATTGTATAGTTCTGGTAATGAGCTCTTTAAACAAAAATAGTATAAATTTAAGTAGGTATACCTACTTATAAAACAAAACTCATTAACACTTTTAGTTTCATAAATCTTTAATAATAATTATGTAGACTCTGTTATGATTTAACCTATGCCATAAAGTGGCCTAATCACCACGCTTGTCATGGACGGTAGCAATCATAAATATAGAGCCCTATTTTAGTTTTTTGTCCCATTTTCTGAATTAGATATCCTTATAAATCATAATTTCATTGTGCAGTATTCTTATTAACAGTATTTTTATTTAGACACAATAATTGTGAATTATTTATGCTTGGTGGGTCAATAGTCATATCATGTAAGTGGCCAATGCTGTTTCGAAGCGCACAAACGCACCGCTAAGGACTGAAACACTAACCGAAATGAGGGGTTTAAGCACTGTTTTTTGAAACTGATAAAAACAGAAACCCATAACGGAAACAGAAACGATTCTGTAACCGTTTATTTCGGTTAATAAGTATTTTTATCTGTAACCCTAATAAGTACATATGCCCCAACAAACTGCACGGTGTGACAACTGACAACGCGATCTTCTTACTTCATTGGACTATACACACACTGACGCAACATGGCCATGTTTTTCTTAAACCAATTGCAACCATCGGTGCTTTCATCTAAGGTTCAAATTCAGAATTAAAAACACATTCAAAAGTGTTACAGCTATGATTCTGTTACACTTTCATTCTGTAATACTTATATTTCTGTACTTAACCTATAGGAATCTGTTTTCAGTCCCTGCGCACCGCGCCTTTATAAATATGTTTTTTGAAAATTTGGCACCTCCACTATGTGATAACATGTCTAACATGATTTGGAGTTTTGATGAAAACCAATAATGGCTTTCTAGGTTATTTTGCATCGAAAGTTTAGCTCGATTGAAGGCTCAATATGGCCTGCCAGTCGGTTTCTGCTTCTATAATTTTTTCATTCTCATTAATTGTTATGATGAACTGAATTCATGGTAATTTTTATGTGTTTCTGTGTACGAGTGTCGGCTAATCTGAGGTGATTGCGATTGCTATTTGTCACACTATAGCCACATAATACTAGCATTTAGCTGTCAAATTAAGGCGGTTTAATTCATATTCTGTTTTGTCTTCTTTATTTAAGAGGCATTGCACTTGAGTTGCAACTCAATCCATCATACCATTAGCACTGCTCGTATTTAATTAATGTAAATGACGCGACTCACTAAGTAAAGGTATGTTAACTTTTTTGAAATATGTAGTTAATTAAAAAAATATTTTATCTTTTTCTATAAATCAATATCTAGTATTTCCATAAACATCATAGCAGTTTGCACCACCTAACTTACACACAAAACAATTAAGATTAAAACAACAGAAGTATTATAATTTCCAATAAAAAACTCTCCCGAGATATATTTAGGGCGAGATATTTGATCGTTGGACGAAATTTGGGCCGTCGCGTCGGTGTCGCAACCCTTGATGGGACGTAAACTGGGCCGCGAGAGCTTTTAGCGTGGTTTCAAGACCGCCTTTCACACCGTCGCGCAACACCGTAAAGGACAACTTTCGGTGGCATTTTCGACCAACTCGTTTTCCCATCATGTTATCATCTAGATTTTGTAATTGTAGACATTAATGAAAATGAGAGATGGGTGAGAGACGGAATCTTGTAATAGTCAAGTATCTTTAAGTACATAACACATTGTTAGTTTGTCTCTAACATAATGTCATAATCATCTTCAAAAAATTAGAAGATTTTAATGTCTGTCCGCATATAAAGAATAAGTAGGTGTCTAAGATGTACCTATAATTATAAAAAAATGTCAGTTTGTACTGTCGATGTTCAGTGTCCGAGAATGTCTTAATGTTGTAGGGTTGACCGATTCAAGCTGAAAGACGACCGACTGAAAGTTCCGATTCAAACCCTTCGAGCTAAAGAGTGTAACTCATATACTCTCGATTTGCACTTATTTTTTAATATTATGAATTAGGTTCACGATTCAGATTGGTACGAATATCAAACTTTCTGAGTAGAACTATCGTCAGTTCTACTCATAAAGATTTCTACTACTTAACGTCCATAATTTGTGACCATCTTGTGACGTTACATTACGCCTTATTTAGAAAAAACGTTGCTCCTCGGTATGTAAAATGCAAAAAGGTGAATCTAATCTCGAAATTTATGGAAGTCATAAACAAAATTCCGGCGCCAAACGATGTCGGGTTAAACATTGGTTTTATGTAGCCATAATATTTATGCATATTTATTCATGTTGACGCGTTCTAAAAAATAAAGTTTTGTTCTGCCCACAACGTTGACATTGAGGTTGACAGAAACATTATTTTTAAAATTAAAGTTATTTATAGATATGAAAGAACGTGAAAATTTATGAGGAAATTCATCCCGAAAGTAGACCAAAAAATTCTTAGTATGTATAGAAAAGGACGTATCTCCTTAGACTGTGGTATCTATGTACTAGTTACTCTAGTGCTTTTATAACTTACAGTTCTATGCTTTTTAACAAAATAGTAACATAAGATAAAATAGATCATGCTTGCGATTTTGACCAAGTAGATTTATCTCGGGATATCAAAGAGTTTCCTTTAATTTTCCCTGATTCGAGTTTAGCCTTTGTCCGTCCCCGGGATGAAAAAAAATTCGTCAAATTCGGTTAATTAGTTAGGCCATGAAAAGGTTTCAGAAAGACAGACAAACACACTTTCGCATTTATACTATTAACTATGGACGATAATGGAAAAATTTAGTGTTTGATCTCTCAGACTCTCTCTAATAATAAACTAGGTGATGCCCGTGACTTCGTCCGTGTGGATTAGGGGTTTTGATTCCCGCGGGAACTCCTTAATCTCCTTCCCCGCGATCAAAACTACCTCTATACCAAATTTCATCAAAATCGGTTGAAAAGATAGACCGTTAAAGCATAGCAGACAGACAGACAGCTTTCGCATTTATAATATTAGTATGAATTACCTAGATACCTTACAGAAAAACACTCGTAAGTAGGAATAAAACATAAAAAATGACTTACCATATCTGGATCACTTTCCCCAGCAGCGATAGCAACTCCTCTTTTCAAGAGTTCCTCTGCATCATCCAACTGCCTGTCGAGCTCTAGGCTCTCCAGCTCCAGGGGTGGTGATGTCTGCAACTCCTCGATGCCTATTGATTCAGAATCAGATAACGGCAACAGAGTGTTCTGGCTCGGCATCTTCACGATTAGCGGGCTAAAGTTCAACCGGGGAAATCCTGGAATATAACCATAATTTATAATATATTCTTGTATATTCTGGCGCGTAATATATAAAAAACAAACAGTACAGAAACTTTATTATTAATAAATAATCTAACCATGGACATTCTCAAAACATACGCAATGACTGTCAAGTTGACAGTAGACAGGAGTGAGGTTGATGGTGGCGAGTTTTTTTTTATAACTACAATAAGAACCGTAGACCGTAATTATTCGTACGCAGTCTATTCGTCACTTATTCGTCTTAAATCTACTAGTAACTATTCTAGCAGCTTCTCATTCTGATCTTAAACCTTCGTATACAATTCGGTAACCCCTTGGGTGATTCGATCTGTTACTACCTGAAAGGTACGGTGCTGCTAGTTGTGACAGACAACGTACGAGTGCAGCCAGCCGGTCTAGAGATTTGTGGAAGAAATTTTCCTTGAGTAGGTTGTATGCACTCCTGCCCCATGCATGCCTTGCCTTGGTGTGACGAAATATTTCAAGAAATTCCCATAGAATCTCTAAATAAATGCTTAGTATTTACGATATTAGCTCGTATTTAAGAGTTTATATTAAAGTTATACATGGAGAAAACTATTGTTTTTTATTTTATTATAAAATTTAAAACAATATTATCATGTTCGTCTAAAATAAACCATGACCTTACAATTACTAAATAGGTATGATTCGTAGTTCGTACCTATTAGCCATGAAATTAAAATAGCGTTGAATTTGCGTAGGTTTCACAACTAGTTCTCATTGCTCAACCTTAACCGAGATCGGTCTAAATAATATCTCAAAATTCATATGAAACTTTTCACGACAGCTGTTATGTAAGTAACTTACGTTTATTTTCAGCATTTTCCCTTTTAAACTTGTTCTGCGCCTCTCGAGTACCCTGCGTTTGTAAGATATTGGAAGCTATCGGTCTCGTGGATATTCTCTGGAGACCACTACCCGGTAATAGAGCTGTGACCACTCTCTTGGGACCGTCGCTATTAGGACTTATTTGATAATGGCTATAACTGTTTTCGTTGTCTGCATCAATATCCATCAGTTCCTCAAATGGTTCAAAAGTGTCCAAATCTGAGTCCAGTTCACTACGAGAATCATGCGTATTTGGTTCATAAAAAGAATCCGAATCACGTCTGTTACCTGACTTTTTGGATTCAGGTGACGAAAAGCTTCTTAAAACGCAACCTTTATTTGGACTGCTTGGTCGAATTTGATCATTTTGAGATGCAGGCGATGAGTTGCTTCTTGGCAGATGGCTTTTAGGACCCTGCATTTTGCGTTGATGTTGTTGATTCGTTCTGGTCGCAATCAAACTCCTGCCACGCCCTGAACTTGGAGCTGAAGGCGGTTCTTTTCGTGGCATTACAGTATCACTTGTTGAAACGTGTTTCTGGGCTCTATAGCCACTTGGGACTGGGAACTGATCGTAAGTACGATTAACTCAGCCAACTTACGCGTATCCAGTTCGTGATGATCGAATTACCATATCGAATAACAAGGCCGGATCCAGTTGATATATAATCTGATAAGCACTAGTGAGCACGGAACTTACAAATACCTACTGTTGCTTCACATTGTAACTTGATTAGTCTATAAAATTTTCACCTACACAGATTCTAGATGTCTGATAGGATCAAAATGATCAATATTTCGTATTTCCCGAAATCGAATTGTCACTTTTATTTATTCAAATATCATAGAATAGTAATCTAAAGAACAAAGTTGTTAATATTACGCAATAGGCGGTACGCACGTGCTTTGGCGTTTAAGACTGCGTTGTTCAATGGGACTGAGCTTACGCTACGTTTCGAAGACGCGTAGGTTCAATTAAGCTCAGAGTCAGGAGGTGGGCAACTTTCTCTTTTTCGGTGCCTTGAAGATAACTAATTGGAACCTTTACTTTTAAAAACTACACATTTGTGACACGCCCCCCAATTAGTTCCAATGCAAACTTGCACCTAATGCTTTAACCTTTTATCGTTTTGACACTTAAATGTGAATAATGGTATTTTGATAAGTTAAATAACGTGGATAGTCTATTTCGTCAGCTACCGAAGTAGATTGCACTTTAATTTTGAGTAAATCAATGTGGAGAAACCGTCATGTGGAAATTAACCACAAGAGGTTTAGGCTAAACTAATAGTAGGTAAAATTTATTAGCCAATAATAAATTAGATGATAGCAGTAATTAAGTTCCATAGTTTTAGTTAAGTACCTACTTAACTAATGGTAGGAAATAAAATTGAGTTAAATATTTAACGAGCTAAAAGTAAAATTAAGGAGAGCACGGAGGAACAAAATATGAAATATGACCCTATAATATAATTAATAAGGAAGCAGCTGTAGTTAATTATGTATCGATAAATACAACTTTAAGAATACATACTTTGTTCAAATAAGTAAACTTTCACCAAGTGGATGGTCACAGAAGGTTCAGATGACCTTCTTACCGTGAACCTCAGAAAGTATCCTTACTCTTAGCTGTGAACAGCTATGAACCAGCAGTAAATACGATGGTTGCACTTTTGAAATCTTATATTATATGTAGAGTTTCTACTTGGTACAGCAGGTAGCGCCATCTTTATAAGCCATCACAAACTAACGGTACAAAGGCTATGTGGGTCCAACTCCTAGGAACTACTGAGTGATTCCAATGGTAAGCAGTTTCAGTTAATATTACTAGATGGCGCGGCTATAGGTATAATAATTTTCAACTTTATTCCTTTAACAATACCATCAGACGTCGAAGTCATCAGACACATCTCTATCAGACGCATCACGCATGAGGCATGAGCAGTGAGACTGCTATATCTTGTATACCACCACCAACTCTATTTAATTTGGATAAGAATTATGTTAAATTAATTGTAAAAAGTGCTTGTTCGGAAAGAAGTTGCAACTTGGTCTTCGCTAGCCTTAGTTATAGATATTCTGTTGATATAGTTGCCAGATCGGAAGTCCAAAATATCTGGACAGAGTTTGAGGCACGTAAATATGTACCTACTTTTTAAAAATAAAAATGTTGAATAATAAGTTATATTTTACAAGTAAGTAATATTTTTACAATAAAAGTTTTGTTTTAAAACCGTGTTTATCAAGTGAAATAAGGCAATGCCTTTACGCAGTGGACACTGGACATAATGATGCCGTCTCCATTTCGTCGAGGGTAATAAAACTCGATCAACTTATGGCCGAAATGAATAATCCATACTCAAACTCAACTCAATTTATGGAAAACATGTAGGACATACAGGTGTCTCTAATGTTACGTCATGTTTTGACTCTACCACCGTCTCGGAAAGAATCCCGTCTCCGTTCCTGCTGAGAAGAGCCGACAGTCCATCAGTAATAGTCGAGATTAGCAGAATTTTGAAATTGGGCTTTTTACTTACTCACTTGCTTATAGTTAATCACTTAGCAGATTGCAGATTTGTAGTTTGATTGGCCGTAAGGGTAACAGAATATTTTCAACCCAAAAAATGTGTACATATTCTGAAAACATACTATCCTAGGTACTCATACAGATACCTAGCTAAAATGTTCAAAATTTTGTACTTATTAATGGTACAGATACAATTTAGATGGTAATGATGGTAGATAGGATACTCTCACTTAAATTTTCCTTCGATATCACCAAGACAAAAGTATGACACGTTGAGTTTTTTTTTTATGTGGCTATTTCGATGGGATCACCTTAATTTTTATTTAGAACATCTTACATCAAAGGCGTTGTATTATGAAACTAAAGGCATATAATTTCCATTTCAGAACAAACTGCTTTAACCCGTTTATGCAAAACTCAGAAACCTGATCGTGGTGGGTTAACATAGGTACCTACTTACTGTACAAAGAGCAGAGGCAACTGAAAGGATGGTTCAAAACTTGTTTTACCGCTTTTCATAGTGTTTTGTTTGCAAATTAGATAAATACCTACTTGTATTGTTACGAGTAGTATTATTCAAATGACCAAATTGTCGCTCCTTGATTTGAGAGGTCACTAAGCCTCTTAGCCAAAGTTAAATCTTCAACCAATATAATATAAAAGATTATGAATTATGAATACATTTTGGTCAATCGTATAGAAGGCCTAAACTTTTATTCAAGACCTGAGGCCCAATTATGTAAGCCAAACGTAATCATTTGACAGTTCATAACGTGTAACTCGAACTTAGTTCACACATGGTTCACACATGGTTTTTGACGTGCAGGCATCTATTAACTTTTTAAACAGGTCGAATTATACGTTTGACATACGATTACGATTTCCTTACATAATCGGGGGGCTGAGTCAGACTTGACGATTGACTATGGACTATTAGACCTAAGGACTAAGCATTCTATCCCAAGAGCAGCGACGCTTCTCGAAGTTGGGATTCAATTGAATTATGGGACAATAATTTTAAGACATACTCAAATACTGACTAAATCAAGTCAAAAACATCTTTTACCAAGCAATCAAAAAACAATCTATGAAGTCTCCAGAAGTACCTACTGAAACGCGTAATTTTTTTAAAATTAGGTATGTCATTACTTTTATACAATTTTGTTTAACGCCTATGAATAAAAAATCCAAACTTATTAATAAAGGTAGTTTTGGAAGTAGCACTATACGTTTAATAGTAAGGGTAGTATTTTAAACCGCTAGTTGAATAATTAATATACAACACATAAACATAAGATGTCACTTGGTTGTATATTAGAAGCACGATAATTCTTTAATTTGATATACTATACATACACAATACATTCATAACATCCAACTGATACAGGTAGATATTGTAAATTTTCATTTTCCACGTCGGACTTTTTTGAACCAATCGAGGCCAATGCCGTCAGTCTACGATTTATCAAGTTCTTTGCCATAGTGCTAAATTCTGCACGAATGTCTGAAGTTTTTGTTCATCTCAAAACTTATGCAATTAATTTTACCGTTTCTTTTGACACTTTGATCTAAGAACTGTTGTAATTATAGATTTTTTTAAATCCAGTACAAGTTGATGAGCTACATGATGATCGGGACTTCGTTCACATAGATTATATTAAAATACAATGCAAAATCTTTGATATTCCGAAATGAAAAGTATCCAATGCCCGTCTCCGGGAAGCAAGCTATCTCTGTATCAAAGTTCGAAATCGGCAGTGGATCGTCCATGAAAAGTAAGAAAATTCGGTGGTGGGTCCTAAGCTTAATTTACAATAGCCTGAATAGTATAATAGTAGAGCTTTTAGTCCCATCCGTAATCCGTAGATCAGCTAGAATGGTATGTACAAAGAGCAGAGTTTACCACGCTACCTACATAATATGAGGTATTATGGTTAACATTGTATTTTTTATAGATGATTGCAGAGATGCAGCTTCTGTTGCCAATGAATGATGTTATTGTAGATTTATCAAACAGGGAATGTATCTACTATCAGATACCTCGTATTGACGCCGACGTACCTACTATTGCTATTTTTAATATTCATAATTCATACGTACTCAATTATTTACCTAATCGTTTCAATGTTCATAACTAACATTACACGAACTCAATTCGCTGAGTAACACGCAACGTCCCTACCCAAGTTAGACGGTTAGATGGCCGTTATACAATAAGCAAGCAGTTGTTCCGCGCTCGCGCAGCGCATTTACCGTCGCAGCCCATCGGTGTTGCGATAACCGTGACTATAGGTAAGCAAATTTTACGATTATAATTAACATTTATAACTTCTAATTGAATGAAGTTCAAGTTTGCTATGAATTTTTATCATTCAAATTAAAATGTTCTGACTATGAAACGATATACGAAATTTTCAATAGGAAAATGTCAGTTCCCTTACGTAGGATACGTAGACCGGTTGTTAAAGATGCAGGTTGGAAAATCTAGTGTTCAATAAATTTAGTTATGTAAACTTATTATTAAATAGTAGTCACAACGAAGTGTTCTAAGCAGAAACCGGCATTGTGGAAAGTAAGTTTAAGTAGAGTGTATCAATCATTATAGGTATGCCTACATTGGTATTGTACTATGTACAACGTAAACGTATATGTATATATCGATTATATGCTTGTCATAACTCATAAATCGATTGGGTATTTGACAACTAGTCAAATCAGCTTCTTCTTTTTCAAACGTCAAAACGCGTGCTTAGTATGTGATTTTGTATGAAACATTGCATAGTGACGTCGTCGAAGTTCGACGCACTTTTTTACTTAAATCGATAATTTTAAATAGTTATTCAACATAAAACTAACAGGGGACGTGAATATTACGATACTATTTAATAATCACAAAAAAATGATTTATTTGAATAGTTGTCAAAAACCAATTAAATTGAAATAAATTGGCAAAAATTTTTTGCGAGATATTTCACCGCGGTTAATTGTCTCATCTGGTGACAGAAGGGCTGGCTCATTTTTTGCGCAAAGGATCAGCCTGGCTGTCCAGCGCGGAAATGTAGCCAGAATTCTTGCCACCATTTCACGTGGGCATGATTTATATAGTAATTAGGTTAGGCTAGCTAGCATTAAGTTCTATTGTATTATTTTCAATAAAAAAAAATAGAATTGAAATAATAATTCAATAAATCAAAAGGTTTGTTAACTGAAAGGAAAAAAGTAATTGTTTACCTAGGCTATTACCTGTCTTACACATTATAACATAAATACTAAGTAGCTAAGTACGAGTAATATATTGTAATGCTAATTTCAGTGCTTGTTTCCATCTTTATCTTAATAAATTTAACAGACAAATTCTAATTTTTCTTTATTTAATCAAATTTTTTTAAATTATTAACTATTGCATACGCGAATCTTGCATGCTTTTTGCCAACAAACAAATTCTAATATTTCCTACTTTTTTAATTAATCGAATTAATTACTGTAACATAAACGAATCTTGCTTGCTTTTTGCCTTGCCAGAAGGATTTATTACTTTTCACCAATTATTTTGCTTAACTCTTCAATCTATCTATTTTATTACATGTTTACAATTATCTATCTGGAAAGTGTGGACCATTTGCCTATCGTGTTGCTATCTTTTGCATTGCTGTAATTTTAATTGTAACATAATTTTATGTTACTTAAAATAATTACACGTTACGATAATATTATATTGTTGCACTGTTTCTCTCAGTAATGTATCAAGGTTTTTTCTACCTTGGCCCTTATGGTCTTTGACTTGAGAAGAATTATGTAGTGTTTAATAATTGAACATAACATAGGTAATTCTCTGACTTACGTAAGTTGTAATTAAACTTTAATTACTACTAATGTACGTCATTTAAAGTTTTATAATAATGCAATTTTTAATATCATAATTCTTTTGATATAATAATATTGTGCTATCATCATCTCATCGTAAATGTATATTTCTTACTTATCTTTATTCTCTAGATTTAGTCAAACGTATTCACTTTCTGTCTGTAAATCTAGACATATTAAGCAATTTGTGGGCCTTACGAATTATAAGTCTATGGTAGGTACCAATGTTGCGTTTAACTTATTCGGGTTATCGTGATAAAATCAGGAAATTTGTCAGTTAGTTATAACACAAATAATTATTATAAAACTCTTTGTACATTTAACTGTAAGTAACAACTTTTGCGTAAGATCTGGGTCATAGCATTACTGAATTAGTAGCTAGAGGTTTTTATAATGACAGCCAACGATCTTTAGTTTTATAATTTTTTTTACTTTAAGTACATTGCTCACTTACTATTAGTATTAGGTAGTTTTAGGTCGTCAATCTGTCAGAATGCGTTTTGAGGTTTATTACTTACTCGATGATGCCCGCGACTTCGTCCGCGTGGATTGATGTTTTTTTGATTCTCGCGGCTTCTTTTTATCCCGGAAAATTCCGATTTCCATTTTCCGCCTATGCCCTATGTCCTTCCCCGGGATGTAATCTATCTCTGTACCTACCAAATTTCATCAAAATCTGTTGAGTAATTAGGCCGTGAGCACCGTAGCAGACAGACTGACAGACACACTTTCGCATTTATAATATTAAATAGTATGAAAGTATGGATTAGAATACCTACGGATGATTCATCTGCATTGGTGTTTACAATAATTATAATTATTGATATCTAATACCTATATAAATAAACTTTAGTAACTTTAATATTGCTGAGAGTAAGTGTAACTATTCAATTTCTTTTAATTCTATTTAAATAAGTGGTAATAAAAAGCGCAAAATTCATTATGTAGTTTCAACCAAATGTGACGATAACTTCTTGAAAATTAAAGCGCACAATTTAGTTCTTAATATATTAGATTCCCTATTCTGTGATATTAGTAGAGCAAAAAGAAGACTGCGACTGAATGATGCGTTGGTAACATAGGTATTATTTCGTCTTGTGATTTCGTAAAAAATATTAAAATTTGTCTTAAATTAAAATTGGCCTATTTTATAGAAAACATTTATTAATTGACTGTATTAATTTATAAAATTAGGTACAATCGGAACTTAATAATATCTAAATGATCATTTCGCGTTTATTTTGAGACTCGCCAAGAAAAGAAAACATAGGGTACTTCCGTTTACCTAGAATCATGAAATTTGGCAAGAAGCAAGGTCTGTCAGCGCAACTATAGGAAAAAAATTAAAAATCCTTAATTAGGGCTCGGTACTCATAGGGTATCGAATTGTTTGTCAGGCGCTTCCAGATTATGGCCAAGTCAGTTATTTCACAGCTGATTAGGTGTTGTTATGACATATCTTCTTTCTTTCTTGTTATTTACTAAAATAATAATATTGTGTGGTGGTACAGAACCCTTTGTGCGCGAGTCTGACTAGAACATGACCGGCTTTTTAAGTATATAGGTACCTAGGCTAGCGCTTGGCTGCAATCAAAACGTGATGGTGCACCCTTAGTTGGAGCGCGCTTGCTAGGAACATACTTGATTTATTCAAATAGTAATGAAGAATAATTTCACAAACTATTTACGTAAATTAACTAAGTAACTATAACAGAAAATATGCAACGTCTAATCTCCACATTATAAGTTTTCATTTCTTAGCGTGCACATAGGTTTTGTCAAAAAGTTGTATCAATATAATAATGCTACGGTTTTGCGTAATCCGTAACAATTCGAAAAGCAACCGGTTACCGACACAGAAACTGAAGATTTATAAGACAGAAAGAGAATTTGCCACTTAAGATTATTATCACGCTAACCACTTAGAATCTGAAAATACTTGAGGTTATTTTAAGGCAGTAGGTAGGTAGGTATGTGTTAATTTCAAGTGACTAATGGTTTGTATTTAGTTTAGAAATCAAAGCTGGTTTGGATCGATTTCGTGTGGCATTTGAGAATCACTACAGTTATGTAACGTCGAAACTTGCTTACTTTCAGTTTAAATATAGTTCATCGGTTGAGTTAAAATAACGGATCTTAGACATTTGAGTTTATAAATATATGTTTATTTATTATTTGAAACCGGTGTCATTATTTTGCCAAAGTCATGCTGAAATTTGCGGTAACTAGACATTCGACATATAATTCAAATACAGGAAATTAGCGATAGGTAACTAAAAGTTGTTTTACTTTTCAGTGTTCACTCCGTAATATAAAATGATTAGTTACCCACTAACAGCGATCGCGTAAAACCTAATTTCGCTAAGGATCCGCTACTTGCATCATTTCTTACGAAATATTGTTTCCTACGTTCTACATATTACGGACTCACGCACTGCGCCTGGTACTGTGTTAATACATACTGCCCACATCACATTTCGACAAATTAAAACGACTACTGAGTACCTACTAGGAAAGGACATTGTTCCGTCCCCATACAAAGTTCGCCTAAGAACCAACCGTCATAAAACATTGATTACTGGGTTCAAATTAATACCTTTTTTTACTTGAGAGTAGATTAAAACTACAGAAACTTGCAAGAAAATTACTTATTACCAAAAATATTTTCAATTTTGAGTTTATTTCAGCATTCACGATCAATCTACTTGAACAAATAAATATCATCTCTATCCATTTGTAATAGAGCTGTAAACAGTATGTAGATAAGACAAGATTCGCCGTAGTTCATCAAAAACATTACAGATGGCGTTCTTAATAATGCAGGTATAGTCATAGTTCATCGAGAACTTCACAGATGGCGTTAAAAATATTAAATTATTGTACTTTCAATAGATGGTGTTGCGAGATTCCGAATACTAGCGCACTTAGCACTTTAAGCAGCTTTTATCTTGTTTCTTACGATACAGATCTAGCGCTCAAGCTTAAGTTTTAAATAATATATAATACCACCGTATTATATATTATTTAAAACTTAAGTTATTGATCTGTGGTTAATAATCCAGAGCCGGAAACGTATAGTAATCAATTTAATACCCATTTACTTATTTTTTAATTAATTTGAAGTGTCCGTTAAATTCTGATATTTGGAATAAAGACTACAAATTAAGCTAAGAATTACTGTATATTTCAAACGTGTGTTGATTCTTAGGCGAATTTGGTCAATGTCCTTTATACACGTGTATAACCCAGTAGTCTTTATTTTAAAAAACGCCCGTAAAAACGTTTATTTCCCGTGACTACGACCTATTTCTACGCCTTTGATTTATTTAAATAAATAGCCAATTAGGAGATATCCTACGTCACGAGTATCATCTAGTGAGATAATTATAGATTCTAACACCTACCTACCTAACTACCTACTTACTTAGCAAAATAATGTTTGATGATTAAGTGCATAATTAAACTTTTCCTTAGCCAATTTCAAAAGGAATAGCTCAGTTTTCCGATTGGGAAGGCAAGCGGTACTAAACGACTTCCTTTTGAGAGGGAACACTATTGGAAATAGACAACCAGTAGGAAAATTCAATCAATGTACTGAGTGAAGCCTACTCCGAGAAAGTTGTATCAATATATAATAGTTGTGATCAAATCAGTCAGATTTTATGGTATTCTATTTCTTACTGCGACAATGGAATTTGGCCAATTGCAAAATTAGCCACTCAGAGGAGATTGCGATCGTTACACTGTAGTTTTCATTTTCCCGTAACACGGCAGAAGTATCGTACGTAATATGAACATTTTTGGACAATTCATCATTACTATTTTATTTCACACTTTCTACAAAACTGTATTTGAGCATTTGAGAACATAAACCTGTACCCCTCAGTTAGTTAAGTACTTTACTGAAAACTGCTATTAACGTAATTACGTAAAGAATGTAAATTATTACAAGCGTGAATTTATAGCCTGTTTTACGCATCACCTACCTACCTAGGTACTTGATCCGCGACTGTGTTAAGTGTTTTTATAAGCATCTTGACTATGTAATAACTAGGTACCTACTCTTAGTACAGCAATGAAAGTGATGACGTAGCCGGAACTTGATAACCTGAAAAAGGGACGATAATTACGTCTGAAAATGATAGTATTTTCATAGATCATCAAAAATAAATCTTACGAGAAATTTAACCGCGTTTAATTGCCTGCTGCGGTTGGTGGTTTTGTCTGGCGACAGGACGGCTGGAACATTTTTTATGCGAAGGATCAGCCTGGCTGTTCAGAGCGGGAATACAGCTAGCCTTTTTGCAATTGCACGAGAGCATGATTTTAATAAAGTTAGGTTTATAAGTATCTATATTTTATTAGGTAGGTAATAAAACCAATATGAAAAGCATTTGAGTTTCTGTCAATAAATTCTCAGTACTATCATACTATTACCTATTCTGTAGTACCTATTCAGTTAGTCAGTAGGTTTTGACCTCCGTGGCGCAGTGTGTAGCGCTGTTGTCTTAACGTGCGGAGGTCCCGGGATCGATCCCCGGCGGGGTCAATTTGGGAATTTATAATTTCTGAATTTTCCCTGGTCTGGCCTGGTGGGAGGCTTCGGCCGTGGCTAGTTACCACCCTACCGGCAAAGACGTGCCGCCAACCGATTTAGCGTTCCGGTACGATGCCGTGTAGAAACCGACTAGGAGTATGGGTTTAATATAACTGCCATGCCCCTAACAGGTTAGCCCGCTACCATCTTAGACTGCATGATCACTTACCATCAGGTGAGATCGCAGTCAAGGGCTAACTTGTAGTGGTAAAAAAAAACAGGAACACTTTTAGCGGAAACAGAAACGATACTGTAACGCAATCATTCTGTAACCGTTTATTTCTGTTAATCAGTGATCAGTGTTTTTATCTGTTACCCTAATTGGTACATGCCCTAACAAACTGCACGGTGTGACAACGCGTTTTTCTCACTTCATTGGACTTTACACACACTGACACAACGTAGTGTTTTTTTTCTTAAAAAATTGCAACCATCGGTGCTTTCACCTTAGGTTCAAATTTGAATACGCGTCAACACCAATCGACGTGACTGGCATGGGTATAGTTGAAGACCTGGAGAGTGACATAGGCTACTTTTTATGCCGGATAATTAAAGAGTTCCCGTGGGAATTGAAAAAACTTATTCCACGCGGGCAAAGTTGCGGATATCAGCTAGTTTATAATAAGTCAGTTTTATATACCCTATGCATTTAATTCGTTACTTTTTTGAACGCAGGAACATACAAAATGGCGTCAGAAGTGAACGAGTGGTACAGAGGCAGGAAGGTGCTCGTCACCGGCGCCTCTGGCCTCATGGGCAAAGTGTTGATCGAGAAGCTTCTATACAGTGTGCCCGATATTGGGTGCGTGTATGCTATAGTCCGCAGCAAGCGAGGCAAAACGCCTGAATCAAGGATCGAGGATATGTGGAAACTGCCTGTACGTATTAATAATGCTTGTACGAACTTCAAACATGTGCAAATTCCGGTTGAAATCAACTAATGATACCTACTGTTTCGCGTCGAAATTCTACATGGTTGTTACGATTTTGATAATGCAGTGTTATACTGCATCTACTCACAAGTTGTTTGGACGTGTTCGTGTTGCAATCATGGCGTATGGAACTCCCTTATGTATGCACTTTGACGCCTATTGAACTACGAAAACCTATTTTAAACTTGCCTTTACACAAGTTTAAAAAAGCCATTAAAAATATGCTTCTGAAAAAAGCTTATTAAACTGTTGAAGATTACGTAAACGACAAAAGTGCATGGATTTATTTTTTTCAAAAGAGCAACCGCCGATTTTCTTGCTGGTTATTTTCGGTAGGAACGACATTCCGAACTAGTGGTAGATTCACTTGACGATACAAAAGTATTTTTAAAAAGTTTATTTGAATAAAAAACATTTGAATTTTGAATTGGTTGAAGACGACTACATAAAAGGATTTGTAGCCTGATAACGAATCGGCAACTATTAATAAATAGTGGGCCCGGCAGACGTTGTTCTGCGCTGATAAAGAAACCCGGCTGCCAAAAAAGAGCCAATGAACGTATTATTTTTTTTAAATAATTAAGTAATTTCTGGGCAAGTAGGAGAAAATAAATTTTGATTCATATGTTGCAGTTGTTCTCGCGAATAAGGGAGGAGAAACCGCATATGATGAAGAAGCTTGTACCAGTCACGGGTGATATTTTGTACGATGAACTTGGCATTGAAAAGGCTCAGCTAGAGGAAATTTATGATGAGGTAAGGGTAATGTTGTTGTCAAGAAAACCTTTTAAGACTTTTTTGTATATTATAGGTACTTATATTCAGCTAATCAATATGTTTTTTAGTTTTATTCCATTACAAGTTAGACCTTGACTGCGATCTCACCTGATGGTAAGTAACGATGCAGTCTAAGATGCGGGCTAACCTGTTAGGGGCATGGCAGTCATATTAAATCCATGTCCTATTCGGTTTCTACACGGCATCGTACCGGAACGCTAAATTGCTTGGCGGTACGTCTTTGCTGTTAGGGTGGTAACTAGCCACGGCCGAAGCCTCCCACCAGGCCAGACCAGGGAACTGAAATTATAAATTGCCTGCCGGTTATCGAACCCGGGACCTCCGCATGTTAAGACAACACCGCTCAACATTGCGCCACGAAGGTCGTCAAAAAATCATATCATAGGTACTAAAATCACAATCACTTATTGTTTCTAGATCTACATTGGTAATAACTTACCACTTTTAAGTAGATATTCTTCAGATACAGTTTATTCTTAACATAATAGGAAAAAAGCATTAAGTTTTGAAATGACATAGAGTAAACGTACTTTGAGTATAGGAACTTTTATGTTGA
This sequence comes from Erebia palarica, assembly GCA_964035005.1. Classification (NCBI taxonomy): domain Eukaryota; kingdom Metazoa; phylum Arthropoda; class Insecta; order Lepidoptera; family Nymphalidae; genus Erebia; species Erebia palarica. Next base: position 53,350,845 of record OZ035983.1, read on the forward strand.
ATTGAGAGCACTTTGAACCGACAAATGGTCTTCTCTCACAGTGTTTTTTCAAAAGATCTGTTATTTTAAACTATGCAAATGTAAGCAAAAAATTCTTAACATTAAAGAAGGTTTTTTGTCATACTGCCATATAGGTACCTATATATAACTTCTGTCACGTTTGTTACATACAAAACCTTGACCTTCCTTCGTAAAACAATAAGTCGTTTTCCTGTTGTCTGAAAATGTTCTTAAAAACTTAATAGATGCATTACCTACATAGGTTCAAGGAGTATAATATAATCCATACTAATATTATGAATGCGAAAGTGTGCCTGTCTATCTGGTACGCTTTCACGGCCCATACTTTCAACCGATTTTGATGAAATTCGGTATAGAGGTAGATTGTAAACCTGGGAAGGACATAGGCTTGCTTTTCATCCCAGAAAATTAATTTTCTGGGATGAAAAGCAAGCCTATGTCTAAATTACTTAAGTAGTTCCTGCGGGAATAAAAAAAAAATCCGCGCGGTGGAAGTCACGGACATTATCTAGTATTATATAAAAGATAAAATTAAATAGATAGGTAATAGTAATTAAAATTGACTAATTAAATATTAATTAAGTTTATCAAGCAGTGTTATATTCTAAAGTAAAAAGAGTATAGTTACCTATCTTAACCCTACACACAACTGCGAATTTTAAATAGTAGGTAATAGGTATAAGGACTCGAATACACATGGTTTTAAAAAAAACAATAGATAGCATTAACACCCAGCCCCTATCCGAAATTATTTGAAGCTCCATATGTTCTTAACATCCCTCAAGTATAATGCAAAGGCTACTTACTGGATGGCGGTAACTAGCTCTATGACGAAATGTTAACGTAGGACGTAGGTAGTAGGACGTTAAGTAGGCAGTATAGGTAAACTCAGTGAAAGCCGTTGCGGTCCTATGGCGGAACTAAACCATATAATTCACATTTCGCATAGATGCCGTGCAAGAGCAAAGAGAAATCGCGTTGATGCAATACCTAATTGCGGTATTACACATTAAATTATTTGTATGGCCTTATTTTATTCATTTTTACGAGTCGTCGTGGTCTTGTTAAATCAAACAGTCATCTCATTTCTAAATTAAATAATATGATGATTTACAAGCATGAAACACGCAATGATGACGCAATACGAATCTGGTTTAAGCCTACATCAGCCATCAGGTTACTAAAACTTTTAGCATTTAATCAACTACAAAAAGCACGACTGGAAGTCCCCACGACTACAAAATTTCAACTTTGTTTTTACTTGATATATCTTTGTCTTATAGGTATCAATAGTTTTCCACTTCGCCGCCAGCCTCCGTTTAGAAGCGCCTCTGAAAGAGGGACTGGAGATGAACACCAAAGGAACGCTCCGAGTCCTAGAGATGGCCAAAAAGATGAAGAAACTCGTCTCATTCGTGCACCTCTCTACCGCTTTCTGTTATCCCGATTATGAGCGACTGGCTGAAAAGGTACGTTTGATTCGCTTAAAATTAAGTACCTACCAAAATCCTATGTTAATAAACGACGGTGATCATCATTTCTAACTACTTATCCTACTTACTTACTTATTTTAGAAAGGCTTGGCTCCATAACCCACTACGCTCACCAAGTGCGGTTATTTCTACCGGGTTGCTTTGCCACGCACGTCCGTGCTTCGGTTTTCATCTGAAAACCCGGTCCAGTATAGAATTTCGTGTACAAGAAGCTCAACCAGTAGAAACCTGTTAAGTTACTAGGGCTAATGTTTAAAAAAAATTGCGTGTGTTAGCTTCGAAGCAGCACTAGAGTCAGTGGCGTGCACAGGTTTTGAAGCTAGGGTAGGCATTAGTTAGTCAGAATTTACTTTACTGAATTTACTGGCTGTTTTGACGAAAAACGAGCCCATTTGGGTAAGCAATGCTTTAATGCCTATATGAACTGTACGCCACTGACTACAGTTAACTCTTTGCGAACGATTATAAAATATCTCTCTAATATATAAAATTCTTGTGTCACAGTTTTAGTGTTTATACTCCTCCGAAACGGCTTGACCGATTTTGATGAAATTTCATATGTAAGTATATTTGGTAGGTATGATAATAGGTTTATAACTCATTTTCATTTCCCTAAAACACCTCAATCCACGCGGACGGAGTCGCGGGCATCAGCTAGTATAGATATAAAATAGATACGCATTTATTATACCTATTACTGAAAGCATACTTGATACATTTACTTAAATGAATTATATATTTTATATTCATCAAAATACATTACATAGTCATGGAAACGTCAATAACGTAACGGAGAAAATTTTGATTTTACTCCCCAATCCCCATACATTTTCATACCCCGGGCTTATATATGAAAATCGATTCTAAATAAGGTAAACTCCAAAAAAAACTCGTAAAATTAATAATACAATAGTACATTACATCGCGAGACCGGGAAGTACGCGTTTTCTGGACGAGTGTTAGTTAGGCCTAATGTTCTTTGGCCTAAACTATTTAGGCCAAAGAACATTATAACAAGTTACAAGATATTCAGGAAGATTCCAAATTCAAACTTATGATATGTAACGAAAGTACATACGAGTACATTCTTTACTGGCCTAGACCGGGAAGTTTAACGTTCGAACTCATTTACAGGGTATGAAATGCGCACATTTCATATCATTTTTTAGAAAACGTTTTTAAATTAGGTACACGACCCGCCTGCTAATCCTCATGAAGTGTTGCGAGCCGCGGGCTGGCTCTCAGAGGATCAGCTCAACGTGCTAGCACCATCCATAATGGAGATGCATCCGAATTCTTACACGTACTCGAAGAGGCTGGCTGAAGCGTTGGTGAGGGAAAGCTACAAGGACATACCCACGGTCGTAGTGCGACCAAGCATAGGTTTGTTACTACTATCTTTAGTTTATATGGAAAAATCGGCTCTTCATTTTACTCCTCTACTTAGTAAAGACACTTTTATTATAGATAAGCATAAAATTCTACACCAATGTACAGTTCGCGCGCGAGGTCCGAGGAATGTTGACGTAATGAGATTTAGTCGATATTACTAATAAACTTACTAAATACTTAAATATACTAACACATCATTAGTATCTGTGCGCGTACATTTAATTGATTATGAAATAATAATACTATGAGGATATTAAGTGCAGTAAGGAAGAAAAAACTAATTGTATCATAAAATTTAATTGTAATGAACTGAACAAAATGAACGTAAAATCTAATTAATCTGTCGCAATCAGAATAATCAGACTTTAAGGAATTTAAAAATTAAACAGCTATTTGCACATACAAAGAAATTGAACAAAATAAAAACAGGACTCGATAAAGCGTACTCGGTCACGGTCGGCACTAGAATGGAAACCTCAATCCACGCGGACGTAGTCGCGGGCATCAGCTTGTTATTTTATAATATACCTACTACATGATGCCCGCGACTTCGTACGCGTGCATTAAGTGTTTCTGATTCCCGCAGAAACTTTAATTTTCCGGGATATAAAATGTCCTTCCCCGAAATACAATTCTATCCCTGTATTAAATTTCAACAAAGTCGGTTAATCAGATGGACCGTGAAAGCGTAGCAGACAAACAGACAGACACTTTCGCATTTGTAATATTAGTATGGATAAGTGTCAGTTTCCACTAATTATAAGATTTACTAGTAAATCAATGCCGGATAACAGGAACCTAATAAATAATATACTATTGCTCTTCGGAAAGAAAGGAGTAATTGATGAATCAATAGCTGATAGCCGCGACTTCGTCCGCGTGGAATGTTTTTCGATTCCCGCAGGAATTTTAATTTTAACCGTAAACCGATGGCCTCCAGCTGAATATGGCTTAAAAAGTTATAAAAACCTTTATTTCAGGGGGGCTCTCATAGAGGCGAATGCGAAGTAAAATATTTTTATAGCGTTACATAGGGTTGCGGTTTTTATTTTAAAGATAGTTAGGAATATAGTCCAAAAATATTTTTGTTTAAATTTTTCCCCTAAAATTGACGAAATGGGGGGGCTTTCAAAGTGGAGATTTTCTAACGTCCAAAGTTGACCTCAGAACTCTCAATTTTCTGAAAGGCTGAGCCTGAAACTTGATATCCTGTACTTGAACAACAAATACTAAAATTAGATAAATATTATAAGGAAACGAATTTATTTAATTTTTAATAAGCTTCAGTATTTTAACAGAACTTCACAATGATGTCAATAGATCTAGCTCTTTTACGTCTAATGTTAAAAGTTAACTATATTAAAATATATAGATGAAACTATCTTAAGGATACCGCGAAGTCTCAGTTCGGGGCGAACCACTAGCCTATCTCTGTGCCAAATTTCATCCAGATCCGTTCAGTTGTTTTAGCGTAATTGAGTAACAAACGTCCATCCATCCATCCATCCAAACTTTCGCATTTATAATATTAGTATAGATGATCCTTTCATGCTTTTAATGATGAAACTTACAAACGGTACCAACGGCCAGAGCTTTGAAGAGCTTCGAAAACTTGTAATCAAATTATTGTGCTTTATTCTTCATGTTACAGTAACCCCATCCCACAAGGAGCCAACCCCCGGTTGGGTGGACAACCTGAACGGGCCGATCGGGCTGATGATCGGGGCAGGCAAGGGTGTCATCCGCACCATGCATTGCTACGGCCACTTCCACGCAGAGGTCATCCCCGTGGACATCGCCATTAATGCCATCATACTCATCCCCTACCATATCAACACTAAGATTGAGAGGTACGACCATCGATAAATATGTAGTTAGGGCTACTAGATGGGCCCTTTCATAGAAAATAATTGGGCGTCCAACCTGTAGAGCGCGCTCATCACCTGTATAAGCCTGTCCTCGTCTCCGCCATAGCGCTGTCCCGCTTTTCAGACTAGATGGACTTAGTAAAATTTTTGTACCACATTCTTTGTTTTACAGGGCTATGTAAATTGAGGTTGTTGATAGCATCCCGTCATACTTCATAGCTCTCAACACCGATTAACAGATATTTTTGACGCAGTGTTGAGCGCTATTGTCTTAGCGTGCGGAGGTCCCGATCCCCGGCAGGGTCAATTTGGGAATTTATAATTTCTGAATTTTCCCTGATATGGCCTGGTGGGAGGCTTCGGCCGAGGCTAGTTACCACCCTACCGGCAAAGACGTGCCGCCAAGCGATTAAGCGTTCCAGTACGATGCCGTGTAGAAACCGAATAAGTTGGTTTAACAGGTTAACCCGCTACCATCATCACTTACCACTAGGTGAGATCGCAGTCAAGGGCTAACTTTAAATGGATAAAAAACATTCTGTTGATCATTTAGTAGTGTCTCGTCATACGTCATAGCTCTCAAAACCGATTAATGGTGGTTCTCAGTGCTGAAATGGCGACCATACACCGAAATAGAAAGACTGGAGTCGTTTCTAATCTAGGTGGACGTTAGATTTTAAACGCACTGCTTGACCTGCGAGCCCCAAGTCACTAGACACAATATATTGAATACACAAGCAGATTCCTTGTTCTTTCAACTCTCAGATCGAACATTATTGTAGAAAGTTGGCGGTACTTAATACTATATATTGTATATGTCACTGTAAGATTGTTAGAACCGTTAGATTATAATCTAACTCGCGAAATTGTAAACTGTCGACAGATTGTGAACTGTTCAATGTAAGTTTGAGTGTAAATTTTTGAAATATTCATTGTATTTACGTTTTCTTGTGTTTCTTGTAGGTTAGGTTAGGGTTTGACATAAATAATCAGGTAGTGCCCTTAGCACTTAGGTTCTATGGGGTTAATAAACCTACCAGATTACAATCTACTGGAAAATAATGTGTTAAATTGTAATCTTTTAAAACTTTGCGATTTCGCGAGTTAGATTATAATCTAACAGTTTTTACAATCTTACAGTGACATATATAACTACTATACATGTACTATGAAGTAATTAAAAAAGTCATTTATAAATTATTATTATAAATTAGAATTCTTTATTAGTGGAATTCAGTACAATGTAATCCTGACCCTAAAACTAGGAAAACCTGTTGTACAGATCCTTATCCATCCATAATATCCAAATAATAATATAGTTTTAAGAGGAAAACACCGGTTATCCACATAATATCTATTTATTACTTTAATTTAACAATTTACATAAATAAGGCAGCAGGCGCCATTACAGTCCAAAGTCCGAACCATAGACCAGTGTTGCCACATGATAAGACACGTTGGCGGATCGCAATGGACTGAACTTATTTAAATAATGACACATGATTGACAATAATTATTATGATTAGGTGTGACAGTAATAAATAAATAAATAAAAAATACCATACAAGTTACCGACAGATGGCAGTGTATGATCTATTTTGATATCATTTCTAACACCCTCACTATATCAAAATAACAGATAAACCAAGTATGAAATGCGTTTCATACTTTACCTATATAAATCCAAACAAATATAACAATTTATTTTTGAACAATACCTAGTTTTTGCATAAATTCAGTGTTTTATTCCTGACAATCCCTTTGTATTAAGTCAGCAGGCATGCTGTCATGACAGCATTAGCTGGTAGGTATTTAGTTTCAATTGTAAAATTATCAATTACATCTTTAATGAAATTATACCTTACCTAAATATGTTTGGAACATTTGTGAGACTGATGATTATAAATACCAGCTTTAATACACTCTGATTGTCATTATATAAAACAATTTTATTGCAAGAACCTGCTATTTCACACTCTAGATTCTGGCATTAAATTGCTTCTCTACATGCTTCCAACAAAGCCATGTATTCTGCTTCACAACTATTCAGCACTGTCCTTTGCTTCTTACTTTCCCAAGAAACTGCGGACCCAGATTTTAGATAACAAAATCCAATGTATGAACTTTGAACGTCTATCAGTGGCATCACTAGCCCAATCTGCATCTATAAATCCTTTCAATTCTTTATTTTCTTGAGAATATCTCAAACAATATTTTCTTGTTATCAACAATAATTAAAATTCTCTTAGCATAATTCCAATGACTATAAGAATAACAGTTGTTGAATAACTGATCGTGTAAGCACCGAGTAATGTTCTCCATAGGGCCACATATGTTGGATTGAATAATCTGCAGTTTTTGATGAATGTGTACCTTTAGTGAATGGCAACCATGATTGCTTCTGTTCGCAGCATGTTTCACAAGTTGATTTACTAGTTCTGAACACATCCTGATAGTCCAATCCGTTCACTAATTCAGTGCTTCATCTTGTTCATGTCATTACTATGTGTCCAAGCCGCCTATGCCATACTTCCCCATTCACCATGGTTACTTTGTAAACAACATCAATTTAGGTCCGCCTCAACGACTAATTACGAAACAAATCAGGCGATCTGTTTCGTATTAAACACTTCTTGATTAGCGACTTTTCGTTTTATTAGCGATGATTGTGAATACACGGAATTTCAGTCATGGTTCAGTTTCAGTCATTTGCAGTCATGGGCATATTTGCGCCCGAGTCTACAAAATGTATGTAAAAATCGTTTTTACTGAATCCGCAATTGAGAAATCTACACTGAAAGCGCTACTCTGTTTCATAGTCTCTGTTTTCTCTTTTAAAAATGGATGGGCTGCGGTAAAATAATGGCCTTTTTCTTTACACCGGTATCAAGATACAGGTAGATAAGTTTTCGTATGTCTTCAGCTATCTTGTCTCTGTCTGTCTTTGACGTATTTGTAGACTGCGATTGCGTCTAGAGATGTGTCAACTCGAGTTAACTCAAGTTGTGCTAAGTTCGAGTTAACTCGAGTTGAATTCTTCCTAACTCGTGTTAAATGAACGAATCAAGCGAAAGAGCGAAAGCGCGATTCGATCGTTGGGTGCGCGCTTTTACTCCCGCCATTGCATCGACCGAATGACACCGATGATGACAAGAGTTATTTAGGAATATTTTCATTAGGTATGATGATTAAACTATTAATAGCATATGTACCTAGATTTTAAAGTTAGACTGATATTATCTTGTGAAGACTGCTATATACCTAACTAGTTTTGTTGTTAAACATGAGTACTTACTATAACTAAAATAAGACTAAAACCAAAAACTCAAAAAAAAAGGTATAAATTATCATGTTACCTATAAAAACCTTTGTGTTTCAATCCTAACAACGAAGTTTAGCAATGATAATTGTCCTAACAGAGATGCGGATGGAAGAACAAATATGTAACAAAGTAATTTGTAACAAATCATACACTTAGTTTTATCCTGTTAACTCGAATTTAATTCGACTGAATTTCAACTCGAGTTAACTCAAGTCGTGTTTCTTCCGAGTTGACACATCTCCAATTGCGTCTGCCCGCCATGTTTGCTAGTACTGCCACCATAATTAATATTTTTTCTGCCATCTGGCTGCTAACGCCAAGTTACGTTCCGTATCACTTGGGTCTACTGATTCCATATCTAGTAATTTTGTCTTGATTGAATCAGCCGTTATTTGAATAGGCTGAATGAAATGAATGTTTAATGGCCATGATCATCGACATAAATCGTTCTGGTAATCTGGCTAGCTAATAATGAATCGACCCATTCATCGTTAATAGCACATCCTGCCGCTTAAACGTTGAGCTTTGAGACGTTCAGTTTCCACTATTAGTTCCACATTCGTCACAATTCATATTCTCACACGTTACTAACCATGAAGAAATAAGATGACGGAACAAAGTAATCCTCCGCGAAAATCCTGAATCGTCGAACAATGAACGCAATCTTGTCCTTATTTCATTCGTGGACTTTGTTTCTTTTAAGTCATTGACTTAAATGTATGCTAGGTACATAAATCAATGTTCTATGTGAACAAATAACGATGAATCTATTGTCAAAATCATCTTGGCTCTTGCCTTGGCATCTGCCGCTTTAGCTGCGGCATCTGTACCTTCCTCTTTCAGGTACATGTACCTTCCAGCACTAATAGGTAAATTTTCAACTGCGAACGCCCAATCATCGAAGATTTCTCGTCCCTATAACTTTGGCACGTTCGTAAGGTAACTTGAACTCATTTTTACTCGCAAAACACGAAAACGCACTCGGTGTACTTTGTATTTTAACAAAACTATGTGCCGCTCATAACCTTTAATAAAAGACACATACATAAGCGGTTCTCAATGGACTGAATTTATTTTAAACATTGACACAACGATAGACACTAATAATGACAGACAGATGTGATAGACTGATATTAACTAACATACGAGTTACTAACAGATGGCGGTGTATGATTTATTTTGATATCTTAATTTAGCAATTTACACTAATACCACAGTAAACAGAGTTGTATCTGTTTACTGTGCTAATACTGAGTACTGACTGTTCGGACTTTTAAAGTATCTGTAAAGTTACAGTCCGAACCATAGACCAGTGTTGCCACCATCCAAAAACCATACATGCAGTGATACCATTTTACATACAGCTCACTTTAATTTTTCCTTCTAACAGTTAACATTTTAAATCTTACAGGCCTGCAGAAATACCAGTTTTCAATCTCACCTCTGGCGATGAGCGAGACACCACCTGGAAGGAGGTGCTCGACGTGGGGAAGGCAACAGTAAGGAAGTACCCCTTCGAAGGCCCGCTGTGGTACCCCAATGGAAACATACGACACAATAAACTGATACACGAGCTCTGCGTGTTCTTCTATCACATCGTGCCTGCTTATCTGATAGATTTCCTGATGCTAATATTTGGACAGAAAAGATTGTAAGCATTTTGAACTTTCTCTTTTTTACTTCTCTTTTATGGGATAAGTAAGGGCGAAAGATTTCAGTTTTATGTAGCTTTAAGTAGCTAGGTTTGTTACGAGTGGATTTTATTGAAAAAATGCTGCAAAAGGTTCTTTAAAACCTAGTAAACTCAGTCCCATGTTATTATGAGGTGAATAGCATAAAATAGAAAATACCCGAAAACCCTGGTAGTAGCCTTAAACTAATAATTAATTAATATTCTCAGTTTGTCATACTCCCTAACGCACAAAGTTGAAAGTTTGTATGCTTATTACTTTTATCAAATAGCTTCCCAAAGTCGCTTACGGTCCCATGGGCCCACTATAGAAGCTCGTATATTTAGACTTCTATAGTTCTAGTTTTCCATAATTCTATACTTACTTGAGAAATAATGAACAGGCTGTCTGTTACCGCTCACTTAGTCGCTGAACCGATTTTGGATAGCTTAAATTCTGGCGATAGACAGTAATTTTTATTTCCGACCTTTAGTTTTCACTAGGTTTTCAAAGAACCTTTAACGGAAAATCCGCTAGTTTTGTCTTGTTACTGCATAATATAGGTGATATGTTATTTATGCAATAACTCGATAGTTTAATTTTTCTTATTACAGTATGGTGCGTATACAGAATCGTATTTCTGTCGGTCTGATGGTCCTCCAATACTTCACCACTCGCGAGTGGTGGTTCGACACGCACAACTTCAAGGCTCTAGCGGCCAAGCTGAACCCTACGGACTTTGCGACGTTCCCGATGAACCTGAAGATCATTGACGTGGGCCCATACATAGAGAGCTGCATGATTGGAGGAAAACTGTACTGCTTGAAGGAGAAGTTGGAGAATCTACCGAAAGCAAGACTACAGAATAACATGTAAGATCTTTTTTATAAATTTTAGGCTTGCACTTGATAGTTGGTGTAATCGCATAGTAAACTTCCATGCGATCTTTTATCGGCTGACCCTCTTCAAATATTGGCTGAAAGACCAAAAAGAAGAATATTGCTTCATGGCGATACCGAAAAGACAATGCGGCAATAGTTTTTGTGGGCTTATTTTCCAGCTCTCGTAGTTACAGATTTAAGTAAATAATATAACCATAAAAAAAAACAATTATTTCTGTTTAAAGGTGATCATAAGATCCTAGTTGAAAGTACTTCCAAAAATGGGTAGAACTGTAATTCAAGTTGGAAGCTCTGACCTTTTGAGTCCCAATCCACCTCTTGATGAGTTACTAAGGATTCCTATTAATGAAAATTTTTCTTTTTTTTCAGATTATATGTCTTGGACTTTCTAGTGTCTGTGTTCTTTCATCTAGTCCTCGTATACTGGATGGTCCTATTGTTTGAACCTTTAAGGGTCCTTATACAATCAGGCCGCAGCCAACTTTAGGTATATAACTCGCCACACTACAGCATATATCTGTACGCATATATAGCACTACGCTCTACGCTCGATTTTATAGCCAACTAATCAATTTTGTAACTTGAAATATTAGATTATTTATTTACTACATATTATTATCTATGCCTCCGCGCCACATTATTATAGTAAATACTAGCAGACGCACCCCTGCTTCGCTCGGGTGAAATTTTTAAAAATTCCTTGGAGGTCGAATTTCCAAAAATCCTGAAACACGTGTTTCTTAAATCCCTATAGTAAAAATCTGTAGGTATTTAACTCGCCACAATACAAAATATTTCTGCAAGCACGTATACTCTACGCTAGACCACAGTAAACGGATGAAACTACCTAGAAACGTTCGAAACAGCTCACTCACACAAACATGCGCATCGACATTGCCGTCAGTAGTGATTGCCGCGTCATGACGAGTGGTCACGTATAAATCTATTTCCGCGATCTTTTTAAAAATGCAAGGAGTGTATTGCGTAGTATACGGCTGTTTGAACTCTGCTTCAACAAAACCGGAACTATCGTTTTTTAAATTCATTCTAAATCGATATTTGGGGCTCCCTGGGAACAAAAAACAGGAAACTGGTAACAAATTTTAAAAAAATCTCTGTTATTGTACCGATTTCGTACAAAATCGATATATGAGGATCCCTAAGATCACAAGACAGGAAACTGTTACGAAAATTTAAAAAAATCAGCGCCATTTTGAAATGTTTGTTATTGGACCGATTTCAATCAGCGCCGTTTTGAAATTCTCTGTTATTGTACCGATTTCGTTCAAAATCGATATCTGACGATCCCTGGGATCACAAAACAGGAAACTGGTACCAAAATTTTAAAAAAGTCAGCGCCATTTTGAAATTCTTTATTATCGTACTGATTTCGTTCGAAATCGATATCTGACGATCCCTGGGATCACAAAACAGGAAACTGGTACCAAAATTTAAAAAAAGTCAGCGCCATTTTGAAATTCTTTACTATCGTACCGATTTCGTTCAAAATCGATATCTGGGGTTCTCTGGGATCACAAAACCGGAAACTGGTACCAAACTTTAAAAAAGTCAGCGCCATTTTGAAATTCTTTGTTATCGTACCGATTTCGTTCAAAATTGATATCTGGGGTGCCCTGGGATCACAAAATAGGAAACTTTTACAAGAATTTTAAAAAAGTCAGCGCCATTTTGAAATTCTCTGTTACTGTACCGATTTCGTTCAAAATCGATATCTGGGGTTCCCTAGGATCACAAAATATGAAAATTTTACCAGAATTAAAAAAAGTCAGCGCCATTTTGAAATTCTCTGTTATTGTACCGATTTCGTTCAAAATCGATATCTGAGGATCCCTAAGATCACAAAACAGGAAACTGGTATCAAAATTTTAAAAAAGTCAGCGCCATTTTGAAATTCTTTATTATCGTACTGATTTCGTTCGAAATCGATATCTGACGATCCCTGGGATCACAAAGCAGGAAACTGGTACCAAAATTTTAAAAAAGTCAGCGCCATTTTGAAATTCTTTGTTATCGTACCGATTTCGTTCAAAATCGATATCTGGGGTTCTCTGGGATCACAAAACAGGAAACTTTTACCAGAATTTTAAAAAAGTGAGCGCCATTTTGAAATTCTCTGTTATTGTACCGATTTCGTTCAAAATCGATATCTGGGGTTCCCTAGGATCACAAATTATGAAACTTTTACCAGAATTAAAAAAAAGTCAGCGCCATTTTGAAATTCTCTGTTATTGTACCGATTTTGTTCAAAATCGATATCTGAGGATCCCTTAGACCACAAAACAGGAAACTGTTACCAAAATTTTAAAAACTCAGCGCCATTTTGAAATTCTTTGTTATTGTACCGATTTCGTTCAAAAGCGATATCTGACGATCCCTGGGATCACAAAGCAGGAAACTGGTACCAAAATTTAAAAAAAGTCAGCGCCATTTTGAAATTCTTTGTTATCGTACCGATTTCGTTCAAAATCGATATCTGAGGATCCCTAAGACCACAAAACAGAAAACTGTTACCAAAATTTTAAAAAATCAGCGCCATTTTGAAATTCTTTGTTATCGTACCGATTTTGATCAAAATCGATATCTGGGGTTCCCTTGACCACAAAACAGGCAACTGGTATTTAAATTTAAAAAAATCAGCGCCATTTTGAATTTGTGTTTTGTGATCCCAGGGACCGTCAGATATCGCTTTTGAACGAAATCGGTACAATAACAAAGAATTTCAAAATGGCGCTGAGTTTTTAAAATTTTGGTAAGTTTCCTGTTTTGTGGTCTAAGGGATCCTCAGATATCGATTTTGAACGAAATCGGTACATTATCAGAGAATTTCAAAATGGCGCTGACTTTTTTTAAATTTTGGTACCGGTTTCCTGCTTTGTGATCCCAGAGACCGTCAGATATCGCTTTTGAACGAAATCGGTACAATAACAAAGAATTTCAAAATGGCGCTGAGTTTTTAAAATTTTGGTAACAGTTTCCTGTTTTGTGGTCTAAGGGATCCTCAGATATCGATTTTGAACGAAATCGGTACAATAACAGAGAATTTCAAAATGGCGCTGACTTTTTTATAATTCTGGTAAAAGTTTCATAATTTGTGATCCTAGGGAACCCCAGATATCGATTTTGAACGAAATCGGTACAATAACAGAGAATTTAAAAATGGCGCTCACTTTTTTAAAATTCTGGTAAAAGTTTCCTGTTTTGTGATCCCAGAGAACCCCAGATATCGATTTTGAACGAAATCGGTACGATAACAAAGAATTTCAAAATGGCGCTGATTTTTTTTTAATTCTGGTAAAAGTTTCATAATTTGTGATCCTAGGGAACCCCAGATATCGATTTTGAACGAAATCGGTACAATAACAGAGAATTTCAAAATGGCGCTCACTTTTTTAAAATTCTGGTAAAAGTTTCCTGTTTTGTGATCCCAGAGAACCCCAGATATCGATTTTGAACGAAATCGGTACGATAGCAAAGAATTTCAAAATGGCGCTGACTTTTTTTAAATTTTGGTACCAGTTTCCTGCTTTGTGATCCCAGGGATCGTCAGATATCGATTTCGAACGAAATCAGTACGATAATAAAGAATTTCAAAATGGCGCTGACTTTTTTAAAATTCTGGTAAAAGTTTCCTGTTTTGTGATCCCAGAGAACCCCAGATATCGATTTTGAACGAAATCGGTACGATAGCAAAGAATTTCAAAATGGCGCTGACTTTTTTTAAATTTTGGTACCAGTTTCCTGCTTTGTGATCCCAGGGATCGTCAGATATCGATTTCGAACGAAATCAGTACGATAATAAAGAATTTCAAAATGGCGCTGACTTTTTTAAAATTCTGGTAAAAGTTTCCTATTTTGTGATCCCAGGGAACCCCAGATATCGATTTTGAACGAAATCGGTACGATAACAGAGAATTTCAAAATGGCGCTGACTTTTTTTAAATTTTGGTACCAGTTTCCTGTTTTGTGATCCCAGGGATCGTCAGATATCGATTTTGAACGAAATCGGTACAATAACAAAGAATTTCAAAATGGCGCTGATTTTTTAAAATTTTGGTAACAGTTTCCTGTTTTGTGGTCTAAGGGATCCTCAGATATCGATTTTGAACGAAATCGGTACAATAACAGAGAATTTCAAAATGGCGCTGACTTTTTTTTAATTCTGGTAAGTTTCCTATTTTGTGATCCCAGGGAACCCCAGATATCGATTTTGAACGAAATCGGTACGATAACAAAGAATTTCAATATGGCGCTGACTTTTTTTTTAATTTTGGGTAAAGTTTTCTGTTCAGTGATCCCAGGGAACACCAGATATCGATTTTGAACGAAATCAGGACGATAAAAAAGAATTTCAAAATGGCGCTTACCGTACTAAAATTATTGGGAAAAAGTTTGTTAGTAGGATTGTTCTTCAATCACGCCGTAACAGACTAACGTGTTGACCAAATTTTTTGCATAGGTATAGTTGGCTATAATAATAATTGAGTGTAGTTAAGGGCTCTGGAGTGTCATAGACTTCAATTAATACATTCATACATACATCCAACATACATACACACTCACACACACACGCATAGGCATACATAGACTCCTAATCTCGTACCCTTTCCTTTTGGCTTTGCTGTAATCGGGTAAAAAAAAGGGTAATTGAGAACTTTCTTCTTTGTGTCGTAAACAATATCAAGTTTTATCAAGCGCAGTATACAACACGGTGTTAATTTTGTCGTAATAAATTTCATGCAAAAAAGCGATACACCCACCCGTTCACGAGCGCATCTCAGCGCGTACTGAGCGCCAAACGCCAAGCGGCCGGCTTCTTTCCATAGAAAATGTATGAAGAATTTTTTGTGTTGACACATAAATGACAAAGTATTTATTTGTATGCATAATGTTCCAGCATTTGGGTAGAGGACTATATAAGCCCCACTTTTTTGTTATTTTCAAGTTAAAATATGTAGCTGATCTAGCTTTATGGGTTCCTATCCAGACCCCATTTTTCGTCATTTTCAGCAGTTCTTGCGTTCGTAGAAACGTATTTATTCCGAAAATTTGTATGGGAGTGTGCATTTTTTATGGGGTCTAACTAGAGATGAATACATTACCTTTATTTTAATACCATAATATCCCAACAGCTGTTATTCCATTTATCTATAAATGGTACTTGAAAAAGTATGATATCTGTATAAGGGGCCTTAAGACATCTGCTCGCATATGGTGGACCCTTTGTGAGACATTTACCACTTGTCGGAAAAGCAGTCTTCAGAGATGAGTGAAGGAACATAAGTCTAGTAGATTGACTGACTTATTTACCTTTGACATTAATACATTTTTCCTTAGCTTATTAAAAGGTTATAAGTAAAATAAGCGAAAGCGCTATTTTAATGGTATCTTTGATATTTCGCGGTAAGAAGTACTTAGAGCCCAAAGCGCACTGAATAGCGCAATCTGGAGAAGATTTTTTTTATCACGATCGCGAGTCACACAACTTGGTAAAAAAAATATTGATTGATAGCTTGGGAAAAATTGTTAAAAAGCTGCTCGCTTAAAAAATCTGAGCCGAGTCTCTGGCATCTCATTTTTGGCATTGTTATCGATGTACGAAATCCCTATGAAAATGAGGATGACGTCTTACACATTGCCTAAAATTCGCCTCCTCGCGATTTGCTCGATCGGTGTATAAATCTAGAATTTGATTGTAAATGTGGCTAGGATAAGGGTTTACAATTAATGAAATAGACCTTTTGTGTACTAGTCGATTACGGTCCGACATTTTGATATATTTCGTACTGTCCGTATACCTATTACCTACATCATAGACTCGGATTTGGATCGGACTACCTAATATTTGAGTGCTCCAAGCGTTGGCTTCAAGTGTGAAGGAAGTTAATCAATCACATAGTAATATTGTAATCTGTGTGTCTGTGAACTCCAAAACGTTAGTCAGCAGTTGTTGTAACTACTTATGATGATAATAGATTTAGATTTTAGATTATAGTATGATTTCTATGAATTGCTTTGTCTTCGAATGTCAAAATACTGATGATGGAAAGACATAAAATCCGTTATCTATGAATAATTGATTACTTTTAAATAAGCTTTAATTTTTTGTAATTGCCAATTTTAAAACATTTTTATACCTACCTACGTCATATCGTACCCATGTAATGTACCTGCCTATTAAATTAAATAAAGATATACCTAAGTACTTAATGCCGTTTTTGTTCTCTAATTAACAAATTACTCGCTTAGTATTTGCGGGCACATACTACTATACAAATAATTCAACGACAATCATACTATTATTATATTTACTATCAAGAGCAAGACTTTGAACCTAGTACCTACTTATATAAGTAAGTATAAGTAGTCGATGTTACATATTATAATGTCACGGATCAATCACCGTCAACCGGGCTGTACGGTTGCTGCTACGGAGGAAGTCGAAGTCAATTACATGTTCGCATATGAAAAATAGGTTCGTCCCGCAACTGATTTCATTTAGTTCTCCGTTGTAGAACATCGAGCCACACTTCTCGTTCTCTCCACCATCGGGCTGGCCACCGCCCCATTTTGAATAACCGCTGTTTCGTAATGTCGAGCCTGAAAGAAATATTTTGAAAGTCACGTTGTTTGTCCGCGACGGACTCCTAACCTACTTAACCGATTTTAAATTAAATTTGCACACCGTGTGCAGTTTGATCCAACTTGAAAGATAGGATAGCTTACACGCTCGATCCACGCGTACGAAGTCGCGGGCATCAGCTAGTAATATTATAAATGCGAAAGTTTGGATTGATGGATGTATGGATGTTTGTTACTCAATCACGCCAGAACGGCTTAACGGATCTGGATGAAATTTGGCACAGAGATAGATTATAGTCGGGTTATGTTTAAGTTATTTAAAGACTTCCCCGCGGGAACCAAAAAACCTAAATCCACACGTACGATGTCGCGGGCATCAGTTAGTATGTCATAAATCATTAAAAAACGTTCATTTATCATTCGCCACATTGATTTTAGAGTGACCTATTTTTATTTTCCGTATTCTTCTCAGCAAATTGATTCCCTCTATTCGGTAGTTCCTTCATTGCTGAAGATCGTGGTCCTAGCTAGATCTTAACCTCGAACGGATTATTTGTTTCCAATGGCTTCTGCTATTAGCCATTCTCACTATAGTATTAAATTTTGACGCGGTAGACTCTCAGTTGGTCAGACCACCTAGTTGGTGAGCGGCCTCTCGCTCTTTGGCCCTCAGTACTTAATTGATATGGGTAATACCCATATCATGGGGAGCTTAAAAATACCTAGTCCGCCATCTTTAGGAGTTCGCCATATTGAATTAGGAATAACGTCTCTTATTACACTACACTGATTCAAGTGTAAGGGTCCCTGTGAAAAGTGCAGTGTAATAGGCCTATTAGCTAACCGTGAATTGTCATCCAAACTGAACAGATGCAAAACTTCAGCTCAATCGGTTGAGGATTTCTGTTTTAAAATTCAGTTGCAAGATTTGACCTAAACATAGCAAAAAAAATCATTGAATAAAAGTTTGCAAAGAAGCGTGATAGCTTAGTGGTTTAGAGGCCCGGCGACTCTTAACTTTAACTTTTTAACTGCATCATCACTTACCATCAGGTAAAAAAGTACTCCTTCGAAGGCTCGCTGTGGTACCCCAATGGAAACATACGACACAATAAAGTTATACACGAGCTCTGCGTGTCACACATCGTGCCTGCTTGTCTGATAGATTTCCTGATGCTAATATTTGGACAGAAAAGATAGTGAGCATTTTAAACTTTCTCTTATTTGCTTCTCTTATTCTAAGGGATAAAAGTGGCGGAAGATTTCGGATTTATGTAGCTTTAGCTACGATTTAGATTTTGTTACGAGTGCATTTTATTGAAAAAATGCTACAAAAGGTGCTTAAAACCATAATAAACTCACAGCTCATGTTACTATGACGTGTATAGCCTAAAATAAAAAATACCCGAAAAGCCTGGTAGTTACCTAAAAATTATTTGATTATAATCTCAGTTTGTCAAACTCCCTACCGCACAAAGCTGGAAGTTTGTATGCTTCATACTTTTATCAAATAGCTTCCCTTAATCGCGTACGGGCCCATGGGCTATAACACTTATAGAAGCTCATATATTAAGACTTCTATAGTCTAGTATTCCATAATTCTATACATAGTTGAGAAAGAGTGTCTGGCTGTCAGTTACCGCTCACTCAGTTGCTGAACCGATTTAGGATAGCTTAAATTCTGGAGATATACCGTAATTTTTATTCCCGAAAATAAAAGTTTTCACTATGTTTTCAAAGAACCTATAACGGACAATCCGCTAGTGTCTTGTTACTGCCATATGCATAATATGGGTGATATCTTATCTATGCAATAACATGATAGTTTAATTATATTATTATTCCTTATTAGAGTATGGTGCGTATACAGAACCGTATCTCTGTGGGTCTGACTGTCCTTCAATACTTCACCACTCGCGAGTGGTGGTTCGACACGAACAACTTCAAGGCTCTAGCGGCCAAGCTGAACCCCACGGACTTTGCGACGTTCCCGATGAACCTGAAGATCATTGCAGTGGGCCCATACATAGAGAGCTGCATGATTGGAGGAAAATTGTACATAAGTAAGTGCTTAAAGTAGAAGTTGGAGAATCTACCGCAAGGGCGACTGCATATTAACATGTAAAATCTTTTTGAAGTGAAACTTCTTTAGAATCATTGTGATTTGAAAATTCGATGAAACGAAGAAGCGACACTAAAAAGAGACAAACAAAATCATAATAGGATTTAGCCTGCGAGAAAGTGAGATAAAATGCAACTTATATTTATCTCATTATCTCGTAGGCTTTCTTTCCTGAAGTTTCACTTACTGCCGTGTGTGATTTGCACACAACACACACACTTTTGAATTTTGGGCATGCACTTGATATTCCCTATCTCCCATGAGAGTGGAGGCCTGTGCCCAGCAGTGGGACGTTAATGGGCTGTAGTGGTGGTGGTGGTGGTACTTGATATTTGGTGTAATCGCATTAGCCTTGATGAACTTCCATGCGATCTTTTAAGGGCTTACCCTCTTCAAATATTTGCTGTACCTAATACCAAAGAAAAGAGTATTGCTTCATGGCGATACCAAAAAGACAACGCAGCAATAGTTTTTATGGGTTTTATTTTCCAGCTCTCGTAATTACAGATTTAAGTAAATGATATAACCATAAAACAATACAATTTAAAGTACTTACAAAAATACGACTGTTATTCAGTGAGTTAGAAGCTCTGACCTTTTGAGTCCCAATCCACCTCTTAATGAGTTACTAAGGATTCCTATTATTAAAATTTTTCTTTGTTTCAGATTATACGTCTTGGACTTTCTAGTGTCTGTGTTCTTCCATCTTGTCCTCGTATTCTGGGTCTGGATGTTTCTACTGTTTGAACCTTTAAGACATCTGCTCTCATATTATAGTGGACCCCTTGTGAGACATTTACCTCTCTTCGGAAAAGCCGTCTTCAGAGATGAGTGAAGGAACTAAATTGTAGTAGATATTGACTGACTTATTTACCTTTGACATTAATAAATTTTTCTTTAGCTTTTTTAAAAGGTTAAAATTTGGTAAATTATTGGAGCCAAGCGTAAGCGCAATTTTAATGTTATCTTTGTTAGTTCGCGGTAAGAAGTATAAATTTTTAGAGCCTAGAGCGCAATGGAGAAGAAATTAAAGCTTACCGGCAAAGACGTATACCGCCAAGCGACTGAGCGTTCCGGCACAGTATTCTGGTATGATGCCGTATAGAAACTGATTGGGGGTATGGGTTTAATATAACTGACATACCGCCAACAGGTTAGCCCGCTACCATCTTAGACTGCACCATCACTTTCCATCAGGTGAGATTGCAGTCAAAGGCTAACATGTAGCGGCGTAAAAAAAAATATCAGTCGCGAATTGAAATTGAAATTTTGTTTCTTGGTGTGGGTTTAGAAACGTACCTACTGCTTTGATCAAGAGCTGTCGTGTGTAAGGAGGGGTGAGAGTCTAGACGGAACCCCCAACATAATTCTTTTTTGCCGAAAATGCGAAAAAATAAAGTTCATTTATTTCCAGGTGTAAGAGAACGAACCTCAAGAGGTTCGTTTGCATACACCTGACGACAGATTTTGACGACCTCCGTGGCGCAGCGTTGAGCGCTGTTGCCTTAACGTGCGGAGGTCCCGGGTTCGAGCCCCGGCAGGGTTTGGAAATTTATAATTTCTGAATTTTCCCTGGTCTGGCCAGGTGGGAGGCTTCGGCCGTGGCTAGTTACCACCCTACCGGTAAAAGACGTGCCGCCAAGCGATTTAGCGTTCCGGTACGATGCCGTGTAGAAACCGAATAGGGTTAAATATAACTGCCATGCCCCTAACAGGTTAGCCCGCTACCATCTTGACTGCATCTTCACTTACTATAATGTGAGATCGCAGTCAAGGGCTAACATGTAGCGGCGTAAAAAGAAATTATCTGTTGCGAATCAAACAGCGCAGCGAATCGAAAAATTTATAAAAATCCGAGCTGAGTCTCTTGCAACATTTTTGGCATTGTTATCGACCACAAGCCATACAACCAATTGAATAAGCATAGCGGGCCCCCTCACCAGCCAAACGTTAGACCTTTATGTTCTAACGCAACGTTTTTTGATTTAAGTCGCCCTTAGTCCGTATTCGACAGTGCTCGGAAATTTATCGCGAACTGAAAACGACCTGTACACTACTGAGACTTACTACCGTAAGGAACAGTAAGCAATCTGGGCATGCTGCAGAAAAGTAAAATAGATAATAAAAAGAAAAATATTATTTTGTTTACCTATTTTTTAGGCAATTTTAATTACTTACGTTATAAAATAAAATTATCAAATGCGGTCGAGTAATGGTTTACATTTTCCATAAGCTATTAAAAGTTAACTTCAAATTTTTTGGATCGTCTCACTGTATTTACGTCTATGTATATTCGTATTATTCAATTATAGCACTTCCATACTCGGGTGATTGATAACTTAATAAGTGATGTAATCTACTCTAATCACCAGTGCCTTGCCTCGAACCGATTTTAAGCTTAAAACTTGGTAATAAAACAAAATAATTTTTCACGGTAAGTAAGCCATAAAAATACCCCTATTTGCGTCACTGGAAAATATAAGATTTACTCGTTAATATCATGGACCTAGTATAAATGTCATGTCAGAAGACGTTAATTAGGGCAGACGGACGCACAAACGGACATATGGAGTCATAGCGTAAAATTTTAAAAATAAGTGAGTGATTCATCAAACACCCTGCACACTCATGACATTGAAATAATTGCCCACACTCTCAAGTCTCAAAATGCTATGCAACTTTCGGTTTATCCGGTTGGAAAACTTGTCCAAACCTAAGAATATACTCGTTGCTTAAAATATCAATTTCATGCTCGCATATGAAAAATAGGTTCGTCCCGCAACTGATGTCATTGAGCTCTCCGTTGTAGAACATCGAGCCACACTTCTCGTTCTCTCCACCATCGGGCTGGCCACCGCCCCATTTGGAATAACCGCTGTTTCGTAATGTCGTGCCTGAAAGAAATATTTTGAAAGTTAAGCGAAAATAGGTCTTAAAATATTAAAAATCTTCCATATAAGTACCTACGTTCGCCATATTAATATTAGTGTGACGAATTTTTTTTCGTATTCTTCTCAGGAAACCCTTTTATTTATTAAGTAAGTACCTACCCATATTATGGGGGTGCATAAAAAATAAATAGTCCGCGATATTGGATTAAGAATGACGTCACTTAATTGTCATCTAGCAGGTGTTCAATATCAGTGATCAAAAGCATAGCTTGACCGATGCTTGATAACCTGTTCTTAGCTCATGTCGACTTATTAATAGGGCCTAAACGTAAAGATCGGACTTTAACCCACTCTCCCATAATACCTTTAATAATTGTGAAACTTTTCACCTGTACCATATAACCGCAGCACGGAAATCCCGATACTGGAGAAGCGGTTTTTACCGTCCACACAAGAATGACTCAAAGGCACCTCCAATCAAATTATTAAGTATTATTATTATTCATAAAAAGTATTTTATTAATATAGTAATGATTAATTATTCATATCCGGGACCGCAGGGAATACAAACCGAAAATCTAATTCTAATCAGTAAGTTATGATTAGGTACACGACTGGTTTTTTTTTGCTTTGGTTCTTTATACAGGTCTTCGTTTTGTGATTTAACAATAGTCGATCACCTTTAGAATTCGATATAATCTGCGTTTTGCATAGCCGCTTTGTACATTTATTATTTTCTGACACCTTTGATTAATTATTTATTGATTTATCAAATATGAAAAAATCTGGTTCTTCAGGTACAGTAGGTACGGTGCGCATGTAATTTTAGCGTGCTTGTTGTAGGAACACAGAATACTAACCATATAAATACTTAATCATATACCTACTCAGTGCATTATCCATGATACACACTTAACTTGTGTATCCCACACATGTGCGGCTATCTTCTAATTTAAGTAAGCTTAGTAATTTCCACAGTTCGTCTTCTTTTATTATAGTAGGTACAAACAACCCGTTTAAATTTTGAAGTTTTATTACATGATAACCGGTATAGGTACAATATCTAAAGTGATTAAATAATAAATGTAGGACAACTTGTATCACTTATTATACGTTAAGACTCTACCACCGGTTCGGAAAGATGTTTCTACTGAAAAGAGCCGGCAAGAAACTCAGCATTTGCTCTATTCTTAAAAACGAAAAAGATTACAATAAGTAGACAAAACAACACATACGTTACACGTATTACACTGACTTATGGGTCACTGGATGCGAGGCCGGTTGCTTCCATGTAACTTGAAAATCATCGATAGTGGAATAACCTCTATTTTATTAAGCGATGATCATAATTTGCTGCACTGCTGGGCACATGCCTCCACTCTCATAGGAGAGAGAGAATTAGAGCTTATAGTAAAAGAGATAGCTGCACTTTTGGTAACTGTCGCTAGAAAAGCTGATTCAGTAATCGGTGGGTGTTACACTCTCCACTGATGACGATACTGAAAGCCTGCCCGAATGCTGATGGGCCTTTCACTAGATATGCCGTAGGCCGTTCAAAGACGTGTTATCGTTACCAAAAATGAACCATAATTAGAAAAGCTGATTCTTGTACAGTATTAAAGTATGCGTAATACCAATTGTTTACTGTGGCAATACCTATGTAAATAGTATAAGAACTGACGCTATTCATCGGACCTCTAGCTAGATATCACCTCTCAAAGACGTTATGAACATACATACTGTAAAAAATATTAGCAATTTATCCCGTCACGTTGATTGCTATTAAAAATTATGAATGCGTAAGAATTTATTTATCAGCGTCAGTAATAATATTATTATTATTGTTATGTAACCATTTATTTGTGTATTTGTGTATGTAAGTTTATTCGTTTCTATTTATTTACGTAAGTTAATTATAACTCTTTTGGCCATATACCTATGTATTTATTTTGTATGCGGACGTGAGGGCTAAATTAATGTCGATAATAATATTACGATCGATACCTTTTATAGTCTTCCAGCCTCGGTCAGTATTCTTGAAGCCCAAATGTACAGCTCCTTGTAAGTAGTTGCCTTCCACGTCGTCTTTGGGCGCCCTGCTCGTCAGGTTGGCTAGAAACGCAGCCTCTTTATCATCGTTGATAACTGCTAAGTACGACTGTTCTGAATCGCACACTTTGTAGGCTTCCGTCCAGTTTATTGGGTTCAGGTGGAATTTGTAGCACCTGCCTTTATCCTCGTTGAATTCGTACGCTTGAAATTGAAGAAAATCATCGATATGACTAATGAAAATCGACTAAGTACCTAATACGTACTATTATTTTGATGCAGAAATTACTCACTATTGAGTAATAATAACTTAAGAAGAGTAAGAGTAAGAGGAATAAGGAAAACTTATTTTATCACGTTTGCACATCATAATTATTTATTATTCTTGTACTTATTCAGATAAATTTATAAAAAATCCGAGCCGAGTCTCTTGCAACATTTTTGGCATTGTTATCGACCACAGGCCATACAACCAATTGAATGAGCATAGCGGACCCCTCACCAGCCATACGTTAGACCTTTATGTTCTAACGCTACGTTTTTTGACTTATGTCGCCCTTAGTCCGTATTCGACAGTGTTCGGAAATTTATCGCGAAAAGAACGAAAAATATGCCTTTTTGTACCAGCAATACCTACCTCTACCTATGCAAAGTATGGGATATCATTTCATAGGTAAGTGTAGTTATTTACGTAAGTTTATTATAACTCTTTTGGCCATATACCTAAGTATGTATTTATTTTGTATTTCAGGCAAACACATCATGCACGTATGAGTAATTTAATGTAGATGAATTAAAGTTGTAATATACCTACCTACGGATTACGCCAGTTTACATGACTTTTATGTTCATCCGACGCCTTTGTTGTAATAATTAGTAGTTTGTAGTGTAATAATTTGTAGAAGTAGGAATTAGAACAACAAACCAAATACTAGGTGCTTCTTGGTAGCAATGTCATTCCCAACCCAGTACCCGTAAGCAATTATGGTAAAAGTTAATACACCAAATATCCAAGTACCAATGAACGAATACAAAATACTTTTGCCTTTTGTTACAATGTTAGATAAAGAGATATTATGTTCAAGTCTTTACCCGTGTCAGGAATGTTGCAGTAATTATTCCATTTCAAGGATGAGATAGTCTTCTTGCAAATGAAGGGGAACTTCTTCTCGCAGTTGTCGTCGTTGAGGGTGCCGTCCCGTCGCATCACCACGCAACCCTCCACCCCCCCAGCGTCGTTCGGCTCTCCCGGGCCCCACTTTGAGTACACTTCCGAGATTGGAGTTCCTTTAATATAATCAGTTAAATAATTAAAAAAAATTAAAAATACGACTGCCCTGCCAGAAAACGAACTAAAAATTAAAAATACAATAAATGATTTTGTGAATCATTGGATATTGAACTATAGTGTTATATATTTTTGGAATCTACTCATCATTTTCTAGATGATGATTAATTATTCTTATTTTCAATTTTTTTTTCAACTTTTGTCTTTAATGCAGGACCATGGTCACCCCATCATTTTTTTTAAAATTTTACAAGCCTTTGTCACCCGGAATAAGCTAAGGATTCTAAAG
Organism: Erebia palarica; assembly: GCA_964035005.1. Classification (NCBI taxonomy): domain Eukaryota; kingdom Metazoa; phylum Arthropoda; class Insecta; order Lepidoptera; family Nymphalidae; genus Erebia; species Erebia palarica. The sequence continues at coordinate 53,376,752 of OZ035983.1, forward strand.
ATACCTCAATTATCAAAATCTGTTCAGGCTTATAGAAGTTATGGTGGAATATACAAACTCACATACATACATACATACATGAACCCTGAAAACAATATACTCCTTTTTTCAGGCAGTCGTATAATAAATCACACTTGGTTACACTCAGGCAGGAAATTCGTAGATATAATACACACAGATGATGCCTGTATTGTATAATTCCACGTTCACCAATTTTAATGCGTCTTACTTGTAACGCGATATAGGCCTATTTCACTGCACTTTTTACAGGGCCCTGTGGTAAGGGTAGGCGTGGCCGCTTGATAGAGCGTCGCTTATTACACAACAATAAGGACCAAATTAGGGGCCCTTTCTCCCTAAATCTTATTACACTACACTGATTCAAGAGTAAGGGTCCCTGTGAAAAGTGCAGTGTAATAGGCGTATTAGTTAACCCGGAATACCAATCACAATTAATCACAATTACTCTGTCCCTCTATGTGATCTTTCTAACTCCGCTGCAAAGCATATCGAGGAGATCTATAAAACCTACACAAATAGGCGAAAAGAAATATAAATAGAAGAAAAGTTTGTTAACTGAATTGATTCAAAAAATGTTTTCACCGGTTTTAGAATATCTAGGTAGGTATATGGGCTAAATATTTGTAAAAACGGCTGAACAGTGATCATTTCTTTTGTTAGGTAGGTACCTATATCATTTTTTCAATATATTTTTAGCTGATGAGTCTATATCTATTATAAGTACTATAAAAGCGAAAGGTCACTCACTGATTCATCACGATATCTCAGGAACTATAAAGCATACAGGCTTGAAATTTGGAAGGTAGGTTCCTTCTATGGTGTAGACGGCAGCTAAGAAACAGTTTTGAGAAAATTCACCCCTAAGGGGTTGAAATGGGGGTTGGAAGTTTGTATGAAAGTCCTTTGTTTTTGAAGTAAGAGACTTAGGTAAGAGACATGAAAATTGGCAATTAAGTTAATAATTATAATCCATTCAAGAAATTTTACGAAAATTCACCCCAAAGAGGGTGTAATGGGGGTTGTAAGTTTGTATGAAAGTCCTATGTGTTTGAATTTAGAAACCTGAAAATCGGCATTTAGGTTAATAAATTTAAATAAATAATAACCTGCATAAGCAGGTTGGTTGTAAGTTTGTATGAAAGTCCTATGTGTTTGAATTTAGAAACCTGAAAATCGGCATTTAGGTTAATAAATTTAAATAAATAATAACCTGCATAAGCAGGTTTTTTTTATAAAAAAAAAGCGCCCAATAGAGAACCTTCTCCTTTTTTGAAAGTCGGTTAAAAACGAATAAAACTACTTGTTATTAAGTAATAGTTAAGTAGGCGTAACTAAAACAACTAGTTAAGTAGGTACCTACAAAACTTAATGCAAACAATAAGTAGGTATCTTCTTCATGTGCCTCATCATATCAAAGTGATAACGCCTGGCCTGGGCAACTTTGACCTCTAAAGCATGCTGGTACGGTTTGATAATTTATTATTGCAAATAATTAATATCATCGAGAAGATTACCTCGAAAATACGTGTTTCTACACACTACAACTTTGTTAAAAATAATTACCTACACAAATTTTAGGTATAGGGTCCTAAGAGTACGCCTCATTTAAACTCTAAAGCTTATTTACAATTTCAATTTACAATTTCTTACTTCTCGAAATTTTCTCGCTGCAAAAAGCTTTCTCGGTGCATTTCGCTTCTATACCTACTTATTATTATACAATAATATTAAAAAATATGTATTAAAACCTATTCAAATTTATTAACGCCCGCGACTTCGTCCGCGTGGATTAAGATTTCTGATTCCCGCGGGAACTCTTTAATTTTCCGGGATAAAAGTAGCCTATGTCCTTCCCCAGGATGCAACCTATTTTTATACCAAATTTCATCAAAATCATTTAAAAAGATGGGCCATGAAAGCAGCAGACAGCAGACAGACAGACACACTTTCACATTTATTATATTAGTATGGTTTCGACATTTAGGTAGGTATATTGAACACGAAAAAAACGCAGAAGTACACTCACCATCAACAGTTTCAAAAACCTCTTTAACATTCGGTGTCGACACACCTATAAATATCCAACTAAAGGGCTGTGTCCTGTTCCAAAACTCCAGAACAGCTGTAGCCTCGTCTTCATCGTCAGGGTAGAACATATGAGCTCCCTCCATCTCGCATTTCCACTTCGCATCATCCCACGACTTGTGGAAAGTATGAATCTTGTAGAAAGCTTGTGGTGCTTCCAAATATTCGTAATCCTTCCGGAAGAACTTCACACTCGATTGGGAATCTTAAATTATTAAAGTTTTTATTAGACACACATAAAAGCTTTCTCATACTCACTTACCTACCACACACATTTTGATAGGTAGAGCTGGTCATTAAGGAAATTGTAATCATATCCTTTTGTCAAACGTTAAACATAAAGGAGTTCGTAGATGCATGTATACGTCAAAAAGCAATAAGCTCAAGTACATATGAACTGTTCGGAAAATACGTTGTCAATTGATTACGATTTGCTTAGACACTTAATTAGACAGCGGCTAATAATCACAGAAATTTGCCATCGTCCATCTGGTCTATGCGCGTGCACGAACACAGGTGCACTCTCCATTCCCTTAATCTCATTTTCCAATGGGGCGGCAATACGACACTACTGGAGGGAGATCAGTTGCAGGATCGACAGCTTTACGTGCTCTTGAAGGCACACAAGGATTTTTTGCAACTCACAAATAAAAAAATAATGATATCTCTATGATTGAAACTTCCAAGCAAAGTATAAACTTAATTGTTACGAAAGGTACCACGGAATAGTATGTCTAATAGTAGGTAACAATACGTGTGTTATTACAATAACGCGAACTTATATTCCACTACACTGGGGTGTGATAAGCTCACGCTGCTAATCCCGAAAAATAAATTTAATTGGCACAAAACATCATCACTCAAAGATATAAAACTGAAATTTTCGAACAAAGAATTTGTAAAACGCCCAGTTTATCGGAATTTTATTTATAGCACTTATTTACTTACAAGTTAAATGAGCAACATACTGAATAAGGAACAAAACAAATAAACGATTGCAAGAAATCATTTTGAAGGAATGGCTTATAGCGGACGTGTGACTGGAATGTTGCCGCGAAGCCGACTGACTACTGAGCAAGGCATCTTATATCAAAGGCAAGAAGATTCACTTCACGAGAAACAGGAAAAATAAATACTAACTCGCATCGCATCCACGTTCGTTACTAAAAATGTTAGGTAACTAAATGGTAATTTTAATTTACATATGTAAAAAATAAATAAGATTGATGGCACATCAATATGTGCCACCCATTAATACCGTTAGTCCGTTGCAACGGACCGAACAGATCAAGTCATCCTGGTTCAAGACATGGAAAGTGACATAGGCTACTTTTTGTCCCGGAAAAATAATCCCGCGGGAATCAGTCGTGACTTTTAGCGTTAATTGTGAGTAATTTTTACTTACAAAAAGTAAGAGGTAGGACCTTTAACTGAGATTTCAAATGTTCAAAGTAGTAAAGTTTGAAGAAATTAGAGAAACTACAACGGAAACTGATCAGTAGAACATCCCACAGGACCTACGCGTGAAAGATTCGCATACCTAACGCGACTACTTACTACCTACTGTAGAAGCACCGAGCACGGCCTCAGAATTCAGAATACCTTCTGGTCTGTTCACAGAATGAAACCGAACTAGTTACAATAGTTTCAGGCGTCAGACCTGCATACCTACCTACTAATTTTGTGCTAGAGTTGAGATTAACAGTGTAGTTCGTAGTAAGTACCTGCCTACGTTATCTATACCTACCTACGTAGTTAATTGACTTTATACATCAGGGAAAGAACCGAGCTTTATAATGTAAAAAAAGAAAAAATACACCTATGTGTTAAGTAGGACCAGTTTATATAAGGTAGAGAAAATTTTGTCTGTATAACTAAATGGGTTGGTAGGTATAGTAGCTGACTCATCCGGCATCCCTGATTGATCTTTTAATGCTGAAACGACGAACCTGATAGACCTCAACGACTTTTTACAAAAATACCATAGAAAGACCTACTCAATTTGTTTATTATGAGGACATACTTACGTAGTAGGTAGTAGTATAAGTCTTTATTGCATCTTAACACATAGGTACAAAACAGAAGACAGGAAACTGTGATAATGCGCAAAGGCTGCTTTATGACTAAAGTGATCTTTTAAAGGCAACCAGAGTGTACAAAGCTGATGACACTGGATCTAGGAGCTCAAGTGGTCGATGCAATAAAAAAAAAGCAGAAATATAAAACACACTTACATAAACATACATACTATAGTTTACATATAAATTACACTTAAAGATACTACAGTAAATAAATATAATATATATTATACTTACTACGCTACATAGCTACTTCAGTATGTCCTGCAGGAAATAAACATGTACCTACGCGTAGGACGACATACGTCTCTTGCTTTGACTCTACCACCGTTACCGTACTGATAGACGTTGAGCCATGTCTCCCCGTGGGGCCAATCAGGGGAGAGTGGAGTCCCACATTTGGGTGCCAAGTGTTGGAATTCGAAAGTGCAGTGTTGACCACCCTCCCTCGATATCATCCGTCAGGGCCCAAATAAAGCTCGTACTACACCTACATATTATTAGAGGTCAAGATTCAATCCTGTACATTTTATCTATGGATACCAATATTATAAAAGCGAAAGTTTGGATGGGCGCACGTTTGTTACTCAATCACGCATGAACGGATCTGGATGAAATTTGGCACAGAGATAGATTATAGTATGGAATAACACATCGGCTACTTTTATTCCGCAAAATTAAAGACTTCTCGCGGGAACCAAAAGACCTCAATCCACCCGGACAAAGTCACTGGTATCAGCTAGAGAGGGTATAAAATAAAAGACGAAAAATATTTTATATTGAGGTGTAAGTTTATTCGCATAACAATGTTTCATACAAATTTCCTCGTTTTGTACACACCTTTTCACTTTTGTTTTGTAGTTTCATATAGCTTTTATAAAAGTTGACTCTAAAATTTTAACATATCTCCATTCTCCACGTCTGTTCCCTATATCTAATTCGCTTCACCGATGTTAAATTAAAAATAAATGGGGTTCTAAGGCAAATTATTAGGAAGAGAATAAAACATAGTTGCTTAACTGTGGACATTGAAGATATAACAAATGATATACAAAACTTTTCCATAAATTAAACGGAATGGGCTCTCAATTTTCAAAATCAGCCTTCCAGACTCATTCGCCGTGGCACTAGATTAATAGGGAGTAGAAGATGCACCGTTACAGCCAAAGTCGGGTACAGAAAGAGCGAATGAAGAAATATGATTGTAGGTGTCGTCTAAGCTAAGAATGAACACGCCTCACAGAGCGCTCGCATCATTTATGCACTAGTCCCACCACTACAGCCCATTGACGTCCCACTGCTGGGCACAGGCCTCCACTTTCATAGGAAAGAGGAATTTAGAGCTTAGACCCACCACGCTGCTCCAATGCGGGTTGGCGGGCTTTAACGACTATTATCATGTTAGTGATAATAACCGGGACCGACGGTTTAACGTGCTCTCCGAGGCACGGGGGTGAAACACCACCAACTTCTTCCTAACTCCGGGCTAGTACTGAGAATTTCTAGTCAGAGAAACCCAATGTTTATTTATGGCCCGAACCGGGATTCGAACCCGGGACCTCGTCGGCCGCAGTCAAACATGTCAACCACTAAACCAAAGAGGCAGTTTAATGGTGCGACCGTAATATTCATGTCGAAATAATATAGTTATTTCTGATGACTAAACGACCAATGACCTCCTATTTGTTTTCCTATACACCTTACTTTGCATGTGTGCAAAAACACATTGCAAGCGCGTTCATTTTTTATTTAGATTGGGCGATCTCTAAGACCTTTTGATGTTTTACTGTTTAACTACATTTCCATTTTTGATTTTCTGTAATCAGAAGTCGAGTTGAATGACAAAAAAATTGCCACGAAATTGCATATATCTTATTAATTTATCTTCTCCAAAGTGCTCCTAGATTTACCTGCTGATGGTCTTTTAATAAACTTAAACCATGCTGATGTGGCACTACAAAAAGCCATACCTAAACAAAATAAGAACTTATTAACCGCCCTCAAAGCACTCTTTTCAAAAGCACATTTTGATTGTGTAATTTCATGTCAGTTCTGTTAACCCCTGTTTTGAAAACAGTAATGTAATTTACTGAGATGTACTACCTCTTAGAATTTTTTGTACAGAATTAATAAATGAATATTCTTAATAAATAAATTAAAATTCACAAAACACATGGTATTTTCGTTCACTCTTTCTGACCCGAGCATTTCTATGGCTGAAAATCGAGGCAGGGCGTTTTGTATGTACGTATGAATGCAGGTATGTGTGTATACCATTTTTCTAATGGACATTGCTGAAATAACACTGGTATCAGTAAACTGGCCCACGAGGCTGCCGGTTACACCTAAGAAAAATTCGTCACTAAATAACAACTAAATCACTTTAAAATCAATTCAAAATGTACAGTATTCATCTTATCCGAGTAAACAAATCTAATCTGCTACAAAAAATTAGCAAATTTAAATACAAAGATCACCTAGTCCGTCATATTATGTAAAATTAATCACTTAAGTATTAGAAAAACACGATAGTTGGATCGGGCCACTTGGCATTTGTGATATTACTTATTATGCTTGCCGGTGTACATTCAACGAATGAATAGCGAACAATATTGCGTTGACACATTAAAACTAAAAAAATTTACTGTACAATTAATATTTTATATGTAAATATTTGTACATATTGCACTCTGAAGTAACAAAAAAAACTATTAAGAAAAATCTGTCCAAACGAACAATAATCAATAATTAATTATTATATACGCAGAACAAAACATATCTCAGTAAATACAAATTCAATGTAATCAATAAGTCTCAATCACAATGTTCGTAGCTCGTATATTAATCTAAGTCCCTACGGCTTACAAAGCTTAGAAAAGATAAATACAGAGGTCATTTACAAAAAAAAAAAAATATACTTCTACCCAAATAATATAAAAATAACAACAGCCATCTGTACTTTCTTAGATGAATAAAATTAAACATATGTCAAACATATGACAAATAGAATCTAGAGGTATCTATGTACAATTTAGGTATATAAAGGTCACGAAGCGGTGCGCTCCGCGACCGACTGGACGTGCCACGTTGGTCACTTCTGTACTCGCATCCGATACACAAATAAATAGAGTTAAAAAGGCAAAGGGCAACCGGTTGTGACAGCGAACCATCCAACCAACCCGTCCGCTTGCGCAGTCTTGTCGACTCTCGTACTCCCGTCCCGGCCCATCTCACCGCGCGTGTCGCGTCGCATCGCGTCGCATCGCATCGCGCGAATCCGCGACACGCCATTTCGAGCGATATAAACTTATTTTCGTACTAATATTCCATTATCAGCTAAGACACAAATTATATTAGGGTATTATATTATTAGTTTCTCGTGTGAGATTATTACGTACTTAATAAATCTATTACAATTTCGAAATTGAATAATATGTATCAAATACGACCGGCTGTGCACCGACGGATACCGAAACTATGAAGCTATCCGTTGTGAATCCCTACGCGTCAAATGATGTATAACAATTATTTACTTAACGAATGGCAGTAATATTTGTCACAAAATTGAGATGCAAAGTATATGCTGGTTTTGGAGGTACACTTTGAAACGAGCGATGGAGACAAAATAAACGCGCGAAAGTAACGAGCGATTGCGACGGTCGAGTCGGGAAAGTGTATTTCGCTACTCCACTTCGTAAACTATCGCAATTTTCGAGTATATTTTAGTGTGTAGGCAATAACATCCTTGATATTTCTATGAAGTTTATCGTAGTCTCTCGTCCCAAGCTCGTTGTCAAAGCGTCTCTTCACTCAGAGCGCTTACCGGCGCAAGACGCATCTCAGGTAGATATAAGGCATCGTATCATAGCGTAAAGTTGCTCGTGACGGTTAACTCTTAACGCTCCTAGATCTATAATCCTAGACACTTAAAGATGTCATAATATAAAACTCGCTATGACCCCAATCATACCAATTCGCACCATGATCATTCGCTTAATGGCAGTGTGTGTTGTCAATGCGCCCCTTAACAGCAGGGACACTTAAGACACTCCAGTGACGTTTGTGCTCCGATAACTATTTTAAAAATCGCCTACTGCTACAATAAAATTATGTACAAGTCGAAAAGATGCATTAAAAGCGGACTAGCGCGCGGTCCGCGGTGCAAGCGCGATCGTTTCACGGCGAATCTTTTATACGTATATTAAGAAATGCTTCCAAAAACTTCAGGCATACGTACTGTAAATTTACAACACACTAAGTGGCATGTAAAGAAGACACATTCGACACGCACCAGACAGATACTTAAATTTATATCTTAATCGCATTAAATTTAAATGGATGGTGAAGAATAGGCGAGCGGTGAGTGATGTACACCTATAGTGAGCGGTCGTGTCTCGGTGTTCGACTGAGCTCTACTGCGAACGACGTGGTTACAGACACTGTACTTATCACGACAGACATCGCGGGAAGTTGTCTCGGGGTTCAAAATATATATCAAATGGCCCAGCAATGAACGGAAAACACGCTTAATTTATGCTTCAACAACGCTTATGGGTAATTGAGATCGATTAATTTTAAGTTCTATATACTATGATATTCCATTCAACAATGTAGGTACACAGTACAGGTAACGCGAAATAAGGCATTTCGTATGTGTAACAAATTTGTGTATAATGCAGTTTATTTACTGTGACGTGTTTTCGTTATAGTTTTTTTTTTTAATTTCTCTTACGGTATCAAAATGTAGGGACAGATTGGATATTTTTTTGGCGTTACATCGCGCGCATGTCAACTATTGTTAACGTTTTCTTATCTATACCAATATTGTTCCCTTATTAGTAAGCTCGGCCAAATAGAGAAATATTATACAAATCAGCTGCCATTAATTTGGATTATACTTACTTTTATGTACATGGGAACAAAACAAATAATATTAAAATTAAACGAGAACAAGATATTCACAGAGTTAAATTCGTAAGGGGCCTATTATCTCTATCATCGTACCTAGGTACATAACAGCTGCCTGGCATAATGCGCGCGATGTAATGTTCCAGTAACTAGGATCCGAATCAGCCCCCACCAACTAATTTAAGAACAATAAGACCCGAATTCCTACACTGAGAGAAATTTCCTCGCGTTCCTTTTTAATATATTTTCTTCTAGCAAAAGCTTTTCCTTTTAGGGAGAACTTTCCCTTGGCGATAAGGTGCCTATCTTATCGGAAAACTTCGGTTCTATCGAAATTCGGGACCTAAAAGTATTTCAAGGAAATGCTTTTGAAAGAAGGAACATCAAGGAATTTCTATCAGTGAACGACGCTGCAATCAGTCGCGTACTATTCGGACTCTGTCAGCATACAATACGCGTAAGTGCGGCCGCACACCAGACATACCACATTCGAAACGCACCACATTTAAGGTGCCAATATAATTGCATGCAAGCGCGCACACCAAGGACACTTGTAGCGGGCGATATCCACTACAGCCCATTAACGTCCCACAGCTGGGCACAGGACTCCCACTCTCATAGGAGAGAGGGAATTAGAGCTTAAACCCACCACGCTAATGCGGGTTGGCGGGCTTTAACGACTATTAACATGTTAGTGATAATAACCGGGACCGACGGCTTAACGTGCTCTCAGAGGCACGGGGGTGAAACACCACCAATTTCGTAACTTCGGGCTAGTATTGAGAATTTCTAGTTAGAATAACCCAATAATTAATTATGGCCCGACCCGGGACTCGAACCCGGGAAATCGTCGGCCGCAGTCGGACATACCAACCACTAGACCAACGAGGCAGTCACGACGGGCGGGTGATATAAAGAGGTCTTAATTGAGACGCGTTTCAAATGTGCCACAATTGGCACAGTATAAATCTATGGCCGGTGTGCGGCCTTTCTTACCGGTGTACGTAGCCAACATGAGCGTAGCAGAACCTCAAGCCCAAGTGACACGAGTAGTCTATGAACATAAAAATTATTGCCTACGACGATCTACGGTACATTGCACACAAACGGTACGAAAATCAACATGTTTAATTCGAAACCAGGACACTCGGTACAGAATCGTACCGAACCAGCGACAACATCCATTCCATAAATAAAATAATTACAGATATATCCTACTCTTAGAATAAGTTAGAAAACTCATACAAAATCTCGCAGAAGCTGTGTTCTGACTTTTTTTTAACGTGACCAAAATAGTCTAAAAGTAAAATCGACCCAGAGCAGAGTGATCATAGTAGAAAAAAATTAATCGCCCATACATTCAACATCTATCAAGAACACTCGAAGGAGAGTCTGGTGACGAATTTATGAAAGCTACTGCGACAGTAGAACATCTAAATGTAATAAGACACACTTATCTCAGCCTACCTAAGATACTTCAACATGTATAAATGTAATCACAGCAATAAATTAATAATTATTCGTTAAGTCGAGGGACTCGGGCACAGGACAATGGAACATGAGTCGGAACTAAAATCGACAGGACACGATAACACGTCTGAGATAAACTATATATAAACAAACACGGGGCAGACATTGATAAGTGATATAAACATATACTATACATAAGCACTGCTGCAGTCCGAGCATAATCAGAGCGATACATCTGACACGGCTTTTGGAAAGCTTTGTTCCAAAAGGCGAGTTTCTTGCTGGTTCTTTTCGGTAGGGATTTTATTCCGAACCAGTGGTAGATTCACTTGACGATTCAAAAGTATTTGTAAAAGTTTATTTGAATAATCCACCAAAGGTCGACTGTAAGGCTCTCGAGCTTTCCGCCTGTTGTACATAGCAACTAGTTCTGGTTGTGCAATAAAGTTAAAAAAATGTGCTTGTTTCAGGACATTGCAAGTTATTGCTTAATATCTTAGTAGATATAACTTTTGTCCAACAAATAGATGGACGTTGTCATCGCTATCGTTGTCTGTCCTATCACATGAGGCTTGGAGCCTATTGTAACCAAAACTTGAGTTTTTGGGCTTGTTGACAATTATTTCATGGACATGTCATGTCCACGTTGAAATACAATAAGCTGGGCAAATATTAACAAGAAAAATCGGCGTAGCATCGCTTATTTATTTGAAAAACTCTTTTAGACCTCTTCAAATTGTAAAAATATTATAACTATGTGACCAGTTTTAACTCACATGTTTTGTCACTATGTTCTAAACGCTAAAAGTCTTCCAAATCCGATCGATAAATTTGTGGTCTATTTTTTAAATTATAATTACGTTAAAAAACTTTGTATGCTAAACACGCATACTTGTCAAAATCAACATGCGTGCTAAATAACATGAGATGACAGTCAATAAGATATAACGTTTGATACAATTCGCACGTTCCCGCGTGCTACTAACATATTTTTGTCCATTTTTAGTGAATTCCTGTTGTATTCCATAAATGAACAGTGAACTGTGACGTCATAGGCTAGGTCATATGTTATCTTACATGCGTGCGTATTATGCAGAGGGTTCGTCTTGTCGGTATTAGAAGTAAGGTTTTTTTACCCAAGTGTTACAGCAGGAAGGTAAATTATCGCGTAAACGCAGTTTAGATTTGATAGTAAAATCGGTTTAAATATCGATGTTCTGCATGATTATTTCATTTGATATTTCGGCTTTGAGTGTAAATAATAATACTACCCACTATTATTTAAAAAAAAGAAATCGAGAAAATATTCAGTAATAAAAATTAAAGTTTTAGGTATAAATACCTAACTTCCGGATTTTTTTTGTTGGATATTTTTGTGTACATTCTGGATCATCCAATACCCAGCCAAGTTTCGTCGACTGAGGATTTAATGCGGGCGTCTCCATACAACGGACCGCCCCATTGCCTAGACTAAATACCAGATAGCACAAAGTGGACCTAGACCTCTCAGACCACAGTGTACCACAGTGTATGTATGTTGTGTATATCACATATCAATGCAAGCTAACGGTCAACAACGTCCGGGCGCTACGGCCCGCGGAACGTCGGCGGACTTCACATATCAATATACATATATAAATCGAAAATGTCAATCAACGTACAGTTAATTTTGGTAAATAAACATAACTATCAACTTTTTTTTCACCCAATAGAAACATCTCATCATATATTACTTTTATTTTCTCTTTATAACTCTCATGCGTAATTTAGGAGGGTGTACTTATAGAAGTCTTATTTATACGGTCGTATCCGAGCGACCGACTCGGTATCCAGTCGTATCTAAACTATCAACACTAAATATATTCTCGGAACGTTCAACAGTACATATATTCACTATCGCATCGCGGTCGGTCACCGAATACGTACGGTCAGGTACCTCGGTACCTTCATTAAGTGGTAAAATTCACTGTCCTTATAAATAGTTTGATCACGTCCTTCAGGAGTGTCCGTGCACTTCACTTAAACTAGCCAGTCTATGAGCGTTCTCTCCGGAGTGCGGCCTACCACGGCCCCGTCTCGCACCCTGCGCAAGTACAATATACACCAACGATTCAATTCTCTTCACGACTGCTAAAATCCGTACCGAAAAAAATAGTGTGTGTGCAATTCACACACGGCAGAAGTGAAACTTCAGAAAAGTCGCCTACGAGAGAATGAGATAAATATACTTGTATTCTATCTCATTCTCTCGCGGGCTAAATCCTATATATGTTTGTCTCTTTTTGGTGTCGCTTTTTCGTTATTTGAATTTTCAAATCACAACGATTCTAAAGAAGTTTCACTTCAATAATCAACCATCTAACATTATTAAACAGAAAACTAAAATAAAACGCTTTCTAACGACGCACCAATCAATGTCGAAACGATAGTCAGACTTTACCATGTAAACGTGTACATGCTATCGTTTCAAGAATACTTAGAAAGAGTTTAAACTTAAGAGTCATACCAGTTATTTTCTATTTCGTTACCGACTTTAGCAGTATTACAATGAAGATATTGTCACAGCCATTATTCCCACTAAATTTCCTCCTCATACACTTATTATTTTTACACGTTTTCGTTGCTAGTCAAGTACAATCAATCTGTAACGGAAATTTATAATACAAGTCTGTGCACGCATTTATATAGTTCAAAATATAGTCTATGAACTAAAAAATAAAAATAATAAATAGGGAAAATGATAAATCTATTGGTACGTTCACACTCGGGAACCATTTTGGCAAATGTCTTCTTTGATTGGTCGGTGGTCGGCTAACGCATGAGTTTAAAAAGGCACTAAGTGCCTTGGTCTATGTCAAGACAAAGGCACTCAGTTCCAGTAGCATGATAAGCGGTTCAAAGTAACCGTAAACAGTGAAAAACGTAAAAGTGGTAGAAGAAAAAAAAATGTGTGTGTGCAATTAATTGCACACACGGCAGAAGTGAAACTTAAGAAAAGTAGCCTACGAGAGAACGAGACAAATATAACTTGTATTCTATCTCATTCTCTCGTAGGCTAAATCCTATTATGAATATGTTTCGTCTCTTTTTCGTTTCATCGAATTTTCAAATCGCAACGATTCTAAAGAACTGTCACCTCAAAAAGGAAAACGGGTTTTTTACCATTGAATCAATTATTAAAGGCATACATACTGATGTAACCAGCGTTAGTGCGAAACGCATACATACTGATGTAACCAGCGTTCCTTTTTTTAGTAGCCTTTATCTGTATTCGGTAACCCTTAAGTAACTTTAACCGCCACTAGACCCTAGTGCTTTCCTATACTCATGTGCTTGCCGACCACCCGTCAAAGAAGACATTGGCTAATGGTCCAGTGTGAACATACCATATAATGGTAACTGTGACATATCTCGCTATGGCTATATCGCATGGGTTTGCCCGCAGATGCGAAACGAGAGGCCGTGTAAGTAAAGCTTAGAGGCCGCGCGGGGTGCGGCGGCCTCGCGGGGGGCGGGCGCGCGGGGGCTAGAGGTCAGCGGGGTGTTCGAACACGGGCGGGGGCTGCGCTGACGACACGTCCGCCACGTCCCAGATCTCTTCGAGGAATGGGGGCAACTTCCGATTCTTCAGCTTCAGAGAGATGCACATGTTGGAGTTCTGCATCCCGAGCGAACGCAACTCCGACAGTATACTCAGTATCTTCCCGTACATCACGGGACACCGCCCGGACCCACTCTGCTGGTTCAGGATATAGACCCGCAACGTGTTCAGATAGTATCGCTGGATCTCGTCGACCAGCTGCGGGTTCTCGAGGCCGGGCCGATCTGGAATTATAATAAATTTAATTGTTAAATTCAGTGACCCCTCCTGAATGATGCATGGGAGTTTAAGGAATTAGTTAGCGTTGCGGAAAAATACGACTATTTAAAGCGAGCGAGGTAGTCGCGGCGAAAACTTTATGAGATATTCCATCAAGGCTTTCTTTGGGACATGCAGTCACCTTTTTGGTGATTTTGGCTGTTTTCCATGAAAAATATTCGGAGCGCTTTTCCCTTTTTTTGTCGTATCCAGAGATCTTTAGAATACCTCGTATTTACAACATTTATTTCTTAGATACATGATATAACAAAGTCTCGATGTAGATATAATGCAAAGGCAAAAGCGCAGCCGTTTCTCGATGACGTAGCCGAAGCTTGCCTCACGAGTCACGAGCTAGTTACAGTACTCGCCTGAGAAGATGACGATAGCCGTGAGCAGCGCGTAGTGCACGTTGTCCCACGACATGGCGTACAATCAGCGACAGAAGTGCAGCAGGTTCTCGATGACGTAGCCGAAGCTTGCCTCACGAGTCACGAGCTAGTTACAGTACTCGCCTGAGAAGATGACGATAGCCGTGAGCAGCGCATAGTGCACGTTGTCCCACGACATGGCGTACAATCAGCGACAGAAGTGCAGCACGTTCTCGATGACGTAGCCGAAGCCCGCCTCGCGAGCTAGTCACAGTACTCGCCTGAGAAGATGACGATAGCCGTGAGCAGCGCATAGTGCACGTTGTCCAACGACATGGCGTACATGCAGCGGCAGAAGTGCAGCAGGTTCTCGATGACGTAGCCAAAGCCCGCCTTGTTGTAGATCTCGCGAGTGTACGCCTGGTTGGTCGCGAACATCACACTGTCCGTTGACATGTCGTACCGCCGCGACACTCGCAGCATCATCACTTCACTTGAACACGCCTGTAGAACAATAATTACTCTGTCAATATCATACACATAGCCAAGAGCTCCTTTATACAATCAGTCGTAGGAGACTTCTGGACAGAAAAAAATGTGAATTCGCAAGGGTGAGACGGGGAGGTATATCGACTGGCAAAGTCGGTATAACAAACTCATAAACAGGTAATCCCTTATTGCATTCTTCACTGAAATCAAAATCAAAATTTTGCTGACCGTCATACATCGTTACGTTCTTGAAATTTATGATTCCCATGATGGTTCTTTTGAAACAAATTATCCTTCTACAAACAAAATTCAATTGGCCCCTAATAAACGGGTCCTCCTTGTTTAGCCAGGGGAGTGCATTACTCCCCTGGCTTTTTCTAATGAAATTTAGTTAATTTCATTAATAAAGACTTCTATTTCTATTTCAAGCATTTCAGATAAAAACATGGGTACATAAACTTTGTTCTTACCTTTAAAAGTGTGATTTGATCGGGCTGGGAGATCTTCGCAAACCCTGGCAGGCCTTTAGCGAATTCGACGATCAGCTGAACCGTCAATATAGTCATCTCTATGATCTGACGGAAGGGTAGGTCTGACGATTCGCTGGACCCATCCGCTTCCGCCTGCCAAGTCTGAAAATAACAAGGAATATAATAAGTATCCATACTAATAAATGCTGTCTATCTGTCTGTGTGTAACGCTTTCACAGCTCACCCGTTAAACCGATTTTGTTATTTGGTAGAGTGATAGGCTACTTTTTATCCCGTACAATTCAAGAGTTCCCGCGGGAATCAAAAATCCTTAAACAACGCGGACGACGTCATCTAGTAGTATTGTAAAAATATTAAAATTAACATTATTAGCTATAACAAATAGATAATGTAAATTGATGGATATTGGATACATAAGTTTTAGTTGAAAATTAGTATAGTTCTTGTCACATGGAATTGGACATTAGTTGCTTTGATTTATACATGTCACCGTAAGATTGTAAAAACCGTTAGATTATAATCTAACTCGCGAATTTCTAAACTGTCAAAAGATTACAATTTAACGCATTATTTTCCGGTAGATTGTAATCTGATAGGTATTTAAACCCGATAAAACCTAAGTGCCCTGATTGTTTATGTCGAACCCTAACCTAACCTACAAGAAAGAGACAAGAAAACGTAAATAAAATGAATATTTCAAAAATTGACACTCAGAACATTGAACAGTTTACAATCTTTCGACAGTTTAGAATTTCGCGAGTTAGATTATAATCTAACGGTTTTTACAATCTTACGGTGACATACATACAATCATACTAATATTATAAATGCGGAAGTGTGTTTGTTTGTTCGTTTATTGGTTTATCTTTCAATCACGCCACATAAGAGCAACGGATCGACGTGATTTTTTGCATGGATATAGTTGAGGACCTAGACAGTGACATAGACTGTTATCTCGGAAAATTAAGGAGTTCGCGTGGGAATTAAAAAATCTTTTTACGCGCGGACGAAGTCGCGGACAGCAGCTAGTTTTATTTGTATACAGATAAGTAATCTATATTCCATATAATGTTATAAATGCGATAGTATGGATGTTTGTAACCCAATCACGCCAGAACGGCTGGGCGGGTTCGGATGAAAGGAGATCGGCGAGCTCCCATATAGTTTCCGACCCAGGCTTGAGGGTCACGTTCACGCATCAAACTTCTCATATTTTTTATACTAAACCAGACTAACAAAAAAGTTTATCAAAGTCAATCAAATAAAGCTGGGAGAAAAAAGATATTCTTAGTGATAGTTATGTGAGGTTAGGTTTTCATTTCATTGTTTTTAAGCCAGATGACCACTTATTAGCTTATAAAAATCTATTAGGCACTGCAGATCACCTATTATCTGTCCATATACCAAAGAGAACACGGTTTCTTTTAATGTAGGTAGGTAGGTACATTAAAAACACTACAGGCTTCTGCGTACCTACCTACTACGTTAAAACTATACTACTTAATCCATAACGTGGCCATACAAATTGATGGTGCCATAACTATTTATTTGGAAGTATTGGGAATAATAAGAACTATAATTCATGCAAGAGATTTAGGTAAGGGAGGTCGCCCACGGCGGCTTCTTCCATCGATTCAGTAGCGCGCTACTATTTCTGGCCACATCGGGTAAAAGAAGAGCGGGGGTGCCGGTAGGTACCTACTACACCGCAAGACTGTATCGATAATGCATCGCCTTTGTATCAATGCTGTATTGCGTTAATACCGATGCAAAATCGTAATTAGGTACGTGTCCGATATATCTAGATTCTAGACCAGCGACTGATTCGCGACCTCGATTGGCACATCTCTACCACAGTCCACGAATGACATTTGATTGAGTTGACAATAATTGACATTTGACACGTTAGTTTCTACTTTTACCTCAGATTAAAAACCTATTACACTCCGTATTGCCATTAAAATGACTTTTTTATTGTGTCGTAATTATTTTTATTTTTGATCCCCATCTTCTAAAAATTTGGTGTTTACACAGAAAAATACTTTGAAATATATTAAAAAATATTAAATGCTTTCTGAATCTGTACGGTTTTTAAATTAGCTGGGTCGGACTTCGCCGATCTCCTTTGGCACAGAGATAGATTATAACACATAGGCTACTTTTTATCCCGGAAAATTAAGAGTCTATTAGAAGAATTTCTAGTCAGAAAAATCCAATACTTATTATGGCCCGACCCGGGACTCGAACCCGGAACCTCGTCAGCCGAAGTAAAACATGCTAACCACTAGACCAACGAGGCAGTTACACGCAACATATCCGGTTTAGAGTAACTATAAAACAAGTTAAATGATTCACTCACCTGTGTAACCCTTTTGAGATCCTCTTCGGAGGGCTGCTCGTATCCATCTTGATACCACACGAGCCTCGCGATTAAGAACTGCTGGTTGGGCGTTAGTGGAGGGATGTTCTTTAGCCTGTTCTGTTCCAGGAGCTTTTCCGAGAGGAACCGCGGGACCACTTCATGCTGCAAACATTCCAGCTTCACGTAGGAAACAACAAACATTAATCATTTGTCGTCGGTTAGGGAAATATAGATTCAATGATTAAAATGCATGCTCATCTCGTTTACGTGAAAATAAATTAAGTGCAATCGAAGAATTCAACTATGTATAGCGATGATGTCAAAAATAAATTATGTTTTACTGATTAGGGTCTGATTCTTAGGGTCATCGGTGAGGTGTCTAGTGATATAATCGAGCACAGGCGCTCCGTCCACCGAGACGCAAATAAGAAGTAGGAAGTAGGTTTAGGAAATAGCTCATGGTATTTTTTAATTTGCAATTTTTATATTTTATTATTATCCTATTGTAACAGTGGATTTTTATCTGAAATATAGAGCTTATTATTATTAAAACAGAGGGTCTTCCAAAAGACTTAACATTCACATCCTTGGTTAGTTTTAAGTTTGATAACCATTTTAACCTATAGATTAAAGAAAAAAGTGCGTTGAAATTTGATGGCGTCACAACTATGTATTTCATACAAACTTCCATGTTTCAATAAACTTAATGAAGTAATAAAATTAAGTAATTAAAACGTTTCTATTTCTATTTAGTTGTCTCATAATATTTAAATACTTAGATGCTACAGGTACTAAGGCAACAGCCATTCAGGAGTAAGTAGGTCCGAGCAGCGTGGCGGGAGTGGGTTTGATAATTTAGCCGATTAACACACGCTTTTGATAAGGACTGAAGTGACTTCACGGAGCACCAGCTCTGTCCTTACTTACTCCCACTTAGAGTTCAAATATTCTACTATGATAATTGATACGAAAAGCCATATTGCCTGCACCAACTAGAACCGTACCTAGATAACTGAATTTTTTTTTCGTAATATAGGAACACTAATTGGAAGATCAGTGAGCTTAGCATGCGTACAACAAGATTATTTCGCGACGAGAGAGAGGGATATTGTCGTTGCCGGTTTCTTTAAAAAAAATTCAATTTACCCTACATGCACAAAATGCGGTATATTACAAGAAAAAATTGTCGACATGTAAAGGTTCGTAGAGAAAAATACCACAGATAAGAAATATTACTTTTATCTCTACTTTTGACGTAACGAGACAAGTAACCATGTTAGCTTCGGTCAGAGAGAGTTAACGGGTAGACATAATTTTACTAGTAGTGCGCATGCTAGCCATACAGGAAGGGATCTTTGGCTCTTCATTTCAAATATAAATATTCAGTACAAAGTAGAGACAACTCACAATCCTTGCGGCTTCGGGTGGTGGCGGATCGCATTGCATTACGGGCGGCATGTGATCGTCTACTGTCGTTGTGCTGACTGGCAGTTTGTCCTTTTCCCTCTGTGCTTTCTTTTCTTTCCTCTTTATCGCACACTGGTTCTCTGGCACCACGCATTCTGGCCTCATTCCAACCGCGAGACATTTCTTTAATCTACACTCCTGGCATTTTCTCCTCATGTACATATCCATTTCGCATGCATGGCCGAATTTGCAAATGTACACTGCATTTTTTGTAACACTCCGCCTGAAGAAACCTGAAATTTCAAACCCAATAAGTGAATTACACAAAAGCCTAATATAGTTACGTCGTTCCAGGCCAAAAAATATTAATTATTTACACTTGTACGGCCGCTGATTAGTGTAAGTCATCTCTAGTGAATGAAATAGAATTTTAATTCGCTATAATCCGCTACAGTAGACAAATCTGTGTGGTACAGTGACTGTCTTTCACCTGCAGCATGCGACACCCACCACCCAGCAATTCGCACAGGCACAACACCACACCACACAAATCCTCCAAATCACTCTCAACGTACGTTTCACTCCGACACCGGAGCATCTTCAGGAGATGTTGACTCGACAATGCACGATTGTGAAGACACTACCATGGACACTATCATGGACTTCCGCAAAGTAACGCCTGCTTCTATTCAATAAGTCATCTCTGTTCTCTAACCTTATACGAACTAGAATATTATGTCGTAGGTAGGTAGTAAGTATGTATGTCTAAGTCGAACACAGAGTGCACCACTCCAGCCTATTAACGTCCCACTGCTGGGCACAGGCCTCCACTCTCATAGGAGAGAGGGAATTAGGAGCTTAGACCCACCACGCTGCTCCAATGCGGGTTGGCGGGCTTTAACGACTATTATCATGTTAGTGATAATAACCGGGACCGACGGCTTAACGTGCTCTCCGAGGCACGGGGGTGACTCACCGCCAACTTCCAACTTCGGGCTGGCACTGAGAATTTCATAATTGAAAAACCCAATACCTAACAATTTTTATGCCCGACCGGGAATCGAACCCAGGACCTCGTGATCCGCAGTCGACTACGCTAACCGCTAGACCAACGAGGCAGTTGACACAGAACAGAACAGAACAGAGTGCACAGTTTAAGGTATTTTCAAGAACATCTTGTATAAATTTGGTAATCTTGAGTATTCATAAGATAGGGTACCTACTCAAAGTAGAGGAGAGAGTTAAGACAAATACAAGCATGAATAAAAAAATTGTGGTGTGGTAACAGATAAAAAATGCTGTAAATTATTTTATAACTGTTGTTTTTCCACTGCATTCCAAGCGCGGCATGGAAAAACCTCAATGGTAAAAACTGCCCTTATACTATTTATTACACAAACTTCTCAGGTAGATACTATTTACTAAGCGAAATTCATGCGTGTTTTTAAAATAAATAATACTTATTTTTTTATTGCGCATTTTAAATTTGATAACTAGGTGAAATTAAGCGCTTTGCTGAACAGTAGGTAAGTACATTAGGCTGAGATAAGATAGCGCAAATTATGAGAAAGGTTGTCTTAAGGGCGTAGGCCATCGACTCGTAGTTACGAGGTGAATGTGTCTTAGCGTCAATAAACAGAACGAATAGTTTAGAGGTTAAAAATAATTCGTAAAATAGGTATGTTTACTTAGTATACGAATTATTTTTAACCTCTAAAAATAACTTACTACATAGTTAAAATACATTAAAATACTTATTACCTATATAACAGTACACAAATACTGCCAACCACTACAGCCTATTAACGTCCCACTGCTGGGCACAGGCCTCCACTCTCATAGGAGAGAAGGAATTAGGAGCTTAGACCCGCCACGCTGCTCCAATGCGGGTTGGCGGGCTTTAACGACTATTATCAGGTTAGTGATAATAACCGGGACCGACGGCTTAACGTGCTCTCCGAGGCACGGGGGTGAAACACCGCCAACTTCCAACTCCGGGCTGGTACTGAGAATTTCTTAATTGAAAAACCCAATACCTAACAATTTTTATGCCCGACCGGGAATCGAACCCAGGACCTCGTGATCCGCAGTCAACTACGCTAACCGCTAGACCAACGAGGCAGTCACTCACACACAGTCACAGACACACACAAATACTGCAGTCTAACATTTTACTCTTTGATCAGATAAGTGATGTACTTATATGAAGGTATTTATAGAACCTCCAGAGATCTTTACAAAAGTAGCAAATTAATTGATAGGTTTCGATATGCATTTAAGTAAGTTTAGAAACTTTCCTAGTGTGTGTGAGAAGCACTGTAATATATATATATATATATAATACTAAGGAATTAAAGTTTAATTTCGAATGTAGTATATTTATATGTTCGCGAGCATGTCGGTCACGCGAATCTACATTTCCCCCCCCTACCAAAAAGTGCTCAACGCGCCTAAAGAAGTTTACACTTCAAAAATCCACATAATATATACGAGTACCTACTGCTTTTTCAAATATTATATCATTATTGATAACAAAATACCAGGATCGAATGAATCGGGGGAGGTGACGCGTGTAGACGCTCAGCAGACGGGCATTGTGACGTTACGTCTCGACTGCTGTAATGTGCACGGTAACGAACAGCCTTGATAACCGATACAATGGGCCAATTCACTACTAAATTGGAGCATTCGTGGGCGCTTGGTAAGGGCTTCAGTGACATCGCGTTTACTGTATGCAAATAATATAACTCGCACTATGACGTTTACGCCAATATTGGGTGGAAATGTACGTTTTGTAACAGTTCTCGTTGCAAACTTGCAATACTGCCAAAAGATTATACAAGAACTGTGCGTTTCAATTCCGATATGTCTTACACAACAAAATAAAAAAAAAACAATCATCTGCACCTAAAGTTGAGAAGTAGTTATATTACACGAAACGAACGGCTTTTGATTCAACACGGTTGTACGGCAATCTCCGAGATCAATTTTGTAGCTGAATGCAGAAGTGTTCTGATAACCTTCATTCAAGAAATAGTAAGTTCGTAATTGAAGCATCCCAAGACTGCATTTAAACTGCCCTAATCGGGAATAAATGAAACGTCGCTTCTCGCTTGCAAGACAGTGCCGAGGGATATAGTTAATTATTATACGATTCAAACTAAATCGTGATAGCCACTGCTTACATCCGACGCTCCATTAGACATAGTGAACCATAAGACTATAGTAATAAAGACGTGATTGAGATAAGTAAATGTGTTAGTAGACTTAAGTCCTTTGTTGGTCGACCAAATTATGTAATGTGCCCCTATAATAAGGTAGATTAGAGAACAGTTTCGATTAGAGAGCTTGTGAGCATAGACGTGACGTTTTATTTAAATCCTGAATATATTACTAATTAATTAACCCCTTCTATGATACTTTTTGTACTGAAACTAAGCTTATTCTCTCAATATCGTCTGGAATATTATGTGATATATCCTGTCCCATCTCTAGGTCCACCGGCTTGGGCTTTGCGTTGCCTGCCGCGGTACTATATTGTAAGTACAAAATGAAGGATAAAATTAGTAGATAGTAAGATACTAACTATACGTAGTATCCGGAGGTTCTGTCGGTAAACTTAACCGCCTGTTGGAATTTCTTGAATTCCTTCCTAGGGTAGGTACCTACATAAGTAAGATGTCCTCTAAGTGTACGGGAACGAAATAAGCGACGGGGGAGCGACGGCGGCAGCGGGGCTATGCGATTAGTCGGAAAGCTGACTACGAATTTCGCCGCAATATTTTCGTAATCATTTGAAAACTTTATTTACTTCTGGGAATTGTTTAAAACCGCAAAATTTGTCTGGCGATTTGCAGATATTATTGAAATCACTCAATAAATACGTGATTAAAATTTCAGATTGCCAAAAGTATATTTTTTGTGAATTTTAATAAAATATTTTTGAAGAGATATAGCCGCAAACGCTCTACCAGACTGGCAGGACTGGATTCGCCAATTGACGAAGTTATATTTTTTCACAATTTCAGTTTGCTTAGAGGGCCTTCCCGTTCGTCGACAGACCTCGGATCACATCGCCCCGCTGTCACCGTCGCTCGGCCGTCGCTAGCTTCGTGCCTGACGCCTAACTTTCAAATCTCTAGTTGTTTGCTTTCTGTCAGTCAGTCACGGTACTATTTTATGGCTACAAAATGAAGGATAAAAATGAGTAGGTACCTTTACATCCTTCACACGTAAGCGCATTATAATGGTATCCGGAGGCTCTGTCGCCGCACACGAGGCACAACTCTTCTTGCTGCCTAGGCGCAGGGCCTTTCTTCTGCCGCCTCGCCTCGCTATCTGTACTGCAACCGTTCACGTTCGAAGCTGGTGATAGTTCCTCGCGACCTGGAAGAGAGGAAATACCACTATTAGTATTTTTTAGATTACTCATGATAGTCGATGTGAATAGTCGATACTTCGATAGTCAGTCGATGTTTTACGTAATTAATAAAGGGATGAGTTGGTAATTGTATACCCTCCCTTTATTTAAGTACGTGAAACATCAAACAAATCAAATGGATTCTCATTTCGTTAGAGAAATCCACAGAATTAGGAATGTTGCTCAGAAGGAAATTGGGAAATAGGAGATATTGAAGTTGAGACATTATGAAATGAAATGTCAGCGTTTTGTTTTTTCTCATCAGTCATCACTTCATAATCAAAGAGTCATCCCGTATGAGATTTTTTGTAAGTATCTATACATAGTGATAAAACCATTGATGTAGAATTTTAGTACCTTTTAAAACTTAAGTAAATAAGAGTTAAAGATAGATAAATAAATAAATAAATTATTTCTAACTTCTTATAGCTAGTAGCGAAAGTATTTTGGAGGTTTTATTAGGTTGGGTTTGCGTACCTAGTAGTATTACCTACCAGGTAAAGGTGAAATCATAAAATGTTTTAGCTACCAAGTTGGAATATAAAGCACTTAGGTACTCACTCCCCAAAATTTCATGTTTATCATATCAACAACAGGTTTTAATGCAACTGTGCAATAAACGAAACTTGAGTCCAGTGGCCCAACGGCGCCAACCAGTAAACATCTAAAATCGGACGCTATAAAATTTGCATACATTTCACGAACCATTTATAGAGTCGGCGGATGAGTAAAGATCACTTTATTTTCTTCATAATATTATTTTTGACGCAATGCCCCTTTAATTGAATCACTAAACTCAAGATAGCACCAACAGTCTGAGGGAACAAGCTCTGTCGGTATTCAATTTAAAAAAAGTATGATATTGGGTGGTTAAATAGTATTTTATCTGAACCGGAATCCGTTCCAGCTAAAATCCTATTTAACTTTTATATATTAATAGTTTAAAATATAGGATAGATACCAAATTAGAATTTGTATGTATTTAAATAAATTAAGTAAGTAGAATTGTTAAAAATAATAGATAAGCTACAATAGGACTGTCATATACATATTGTATAAAAGCCCTTTAAAATAAATAAAGATTTAAAAAAAATAAGATAGCACTGCGTCGCCTGCCATCTGGAGTCCAAGTACAAGCAGTGCGACAAAACTGGAGCCCAAGTCCAAACACTTGCGAATAGTCTCTCTTGCGAGTTTTTGAGTTAAAAAAGCCGTGATAAAGAGTGCAACAACACTGATAAATGATTAGACTGTTGCATATCACTAATCAGTAATCAAACCGTGTACCGGTTACGGTGGCAAAGGTACGCATGTAAAATTTGTAATACAAACTCTGTATGATGCGTCCGAAAAGCTAGGATACTACCGGCATATAGTTCATTGCTATCATTGTTAGTTAGAACCATAGATTTAGGATTGGAAACCAATCCATGGTTACAACTTGAATTGTAATAATTTATGGTCTTGTTGCGATGTGCTGCGACGATAGACTAGGCCAATAGCGAAATAGTGTTAGACAAACAGTGATTGCAATGAAGGAACCAGAAATTTAATTCGCTATAATCCGCAACAACAGGAAAATCTATGTGGTGATTCTCACCACACCACAGAAATCCCCCAAAAACTACCCTCAATGTACGTTTCACTCCGATACCGCAAAGTACGTTTTACTCCGATGGAATGCAATCCTCCACAATGCACGATTGTGAAGTTTTCACAGTCGTGCACAAATCACAACATCTCCTGTAGATGCTCCGGTAAACGTACGTTGAGGGTAGTTTTTGGGGGATTTCTGTGGTGTGGTGAAAACCACTGTACCACATAGATTTTCCTGTTGTCGCAGAATATTATAGCGAATTAAATTTCTGGTTCCTTCATTATGATGGACTTCCGCAAAGTAACGCCTGCTTCTATCCAAACAGTGATTGCGATTGCGATCGTAGCACAGTAGCAATCATTTTACAAAAATAATGCCCTTGCGGTGTGCAGCTCGTGTCCGAACTCCGAACCGTCAAGCATGAGTGTGGCCTCCTTGCAGTGGGGAAGATGTAGGCTTCCTAGTACAATTCTCAGAGCTGGAACATGAACTCCGTGTTCTGTTGATTTTGGCCTTTACGAGATATTTCATGTTTGTAACGAGATACGACAGTGATTTTCGGTGGTAGTTTTGTCGTTTCCTGCCCGAACAAAAGGTGGCTAGAGTCACTGTCCGCATACAAATGAGTTTTGGCACCAGTTTTGTATTCGACGTGCACGTAGGTGTAAGGGTATGCGATGCACAGTGGAAAATAAATCGGCAATTGTCAATCAGGCAGTCGGAACTCCTTAAAAGTCAATCGGGGTGTGTGACATTAATGAAAATTTTCTCTGCCTAACCTTCCACTAACAGAAATAAATTGTACCTGTCTAGGAACAGGTTTTGTGTTACTAAGCTTACACTAGGCAGTTCATTATGCACTCTTCAGCCCCCACACGCTTTCTGCATCCGTTTCTGCTGTGAACCACGAGAAAGACTCCAGTTCTTTAGACTTTAGTAATTGGAAATAAGTAATGCCGGCGCCTTCGTCCGCATGGATTAAGATCTTTAAAAATATCATGGGAATTCTTTGATATTCTGTAATAATTTCTATATATCACTCTCCAGGTATTCAATAAGTAAGTTAAAAAAAAAAAACGACGCGAAATAATCACGTCAATCCGTTGGTCTTTGGTGGCTTGATTTAGGCTTAGGTAGGTAGGTAGGTAGGAATAACACATTCTGGCATGTTTGTTGGTTTGTCCTTCAATCACGCTGCAACAGAACAACGGATTGACATGATTTATTTTAATGGGTATACTTGAGGACCTGGAGAATGACATAGACTACTTTTTATCCCGGAAAATTGAGGAGTTCCTGTGGGAATTAAAAAAAACTGACCCGTACATGAGCTAGTTTATATTACTTAAAAGGTATAATTCGTATCAGGTAGGTTAGCAGCCAATGTTTAAATCGTCTAATACTAAAAAGACTTCAATGATGATAGCTTTGGCAATTGTTAGCAAGTATCTATCTAAGTAGTAATATTTAAAAAAGCTATAACGTAACTAAAATAGCCTTCAGAAAGTTTGACGGAACTTTGTATTTAAGTAGTAAGTTTGTATTTAACAGATGAAAACACCAAATCTGAATTCACGTATTTAGTAAGTAGGTATAGCGAAACAACTGACCCGTGCAAGGTTGTTCAGCCTCTCTATTAATTAATTTTTATATACACCTACATTTTATTATGGCCATTTACCAGAGCTGTCGCGGGTCGCTGGCCTTTACCGCGTTTGGTTGCGTAACCGGCCGAAATAACATGTGCCAAAAAACTAGTCCCACGTGAGATCGGTTGGTGTCAAGGGCCATTATAACAATCACTGTAGTAGTTAAAGACGATTCGACTCGTCAAATTAAAATATATTTCCATAATTTTTCGGTTGGCTACACTCGTTGTTTTTTTTTATTATTAGCCTGAGTACTAAGTACTAACCTAGCGCTTAGTGCCAATTAGCTAAGAATAAAGAAAGTTCGTATTTTCTAAGGGAGTTTTTACAATAATTAAGGGTATAATTTATCAATTTTCGTTTGATTTTAGGTCATCTTTCATGACCCCACTGGATGTGAAAGCCAGGGAAAGGTAGAACGAGACTTAACTATCTTCAATAAGGAAGATTTGGGCATATCCCAAGGCATTAAATAACATAATACGTACAATGCACACACCTTTAAGTTTAGTTAGCACATATTTCAATATTTTTGCAAAGAAAAGGTTAATAACATCAACTACAAGGTTATTGTTCTGGGTAACAACAAAAAATACACAAAAAATTTAAGATCTGATGTTTTATCGAAATGTTAAACAGTTTTATGTTGAAACTTTAAACAGATTTTGAGTATATCAGTGACTGCGACCTAGTCACATTTATAAAAGTTCAAGCATAGTCTAATAATTTTCTTTTAGTCAAAAATAGGATCAAAATTTGCTTAAAAAGCGTTAAAGCTAACTTTTTATCCCAGAAAATTAAGAAGTCCCTGCGGAAATTTAAAAAAAACTTAATCAACGCGGACGAAGTCGCGGGCATCATTTAGTAGCCAATAAAGTTCCTAATAGGAATGGACCTATAAAATAACTCTACCAACTCATCATCAATCATCATCAACTCAACGGTCCCTCATTTCCTATTTTTCATTTAATTCCACATTTATATTCCATTTAATTCACGCAATTAAAAAGATGACCAAACGAAAAACAACAATTTATGTGACAGATACATTTAAGTATACACATCATTTATAACCTATTTTTAGTTACCTTGTTTAACCACAGAAGACTGGCTTAACTGCATCTAAAAATGGCGAACTCAGGTGTGATGGTTTGTAACATTAAATAACATTTAGTGGGTTATGGTGACGCAATGGCTTATCGGGTGAGGTGAAAGTGCCCGAGAAGGCTAGAAGTTAGAACTGGTTCGGTCCATCGAACATGCTGTGGGATATTAGGTAAACTGTGACAAGTTTTTGACGGCCATCTTTGATTACAAAGTATGTATTATAAATACTGGCCTTTTATGAGGTAATACAGGAATGTTGTTTTAAGATACATAAGATAGGCAGGTCTCTTGTCTCTTTATAGCTTCAGATATCCTCTCTCTACTAAGATCATTTTATGAAATCGTCATTCCAGCAAACAGAACTATGCAATTACTCGACTATTCAAAAGCATTTGTCAAAGTCAACTTGAATAAAAAAAGGCTTGAATTTTGACTCATGTTGTACGTACCCAAGTACTCACAAATAACTTCTGATCTATACTAATATTATAAATGCGAAAGTTTGGATGGATGGATGTTTGTTACTCAATCACGCCAGAACGTCTAAACAGATCTGGAAGGGCACAGAGATAGATAGTCTGGAATAACAGAGGCTACTTTTTTTCCCGGAAAAGTAAAGAGTTCCCGCGCGAACCAAAAAACCTCAATCCACGCGGACGAAGTCGTGAACTTCTTGGTAGAAGCTAATAAAAATTAAAAATCTGGTCGAAAAAACAACTGTTCTTTATTTTTTGTGCCTTGTGTTTTTTGTGCAATTTAATAAAATGATTAACCATGTCAGAGGTTACCATAATATCAATGAACTGTGGTCGGGAAAGAGTCGATAAGACTAGTTTACGTAATATTAATCAACAGTAACTGTAAGACTGATACAAATTCCAGCTCCGAACCTACGAATAAAAAGCCTCATCCAAATCCTTATCCGTTTGACTTTGTTCGCTAAGGTGCCTTACATAGACACAGACAAATAGACGGACGAAGCGTTCTAACTAATAACTACCATTTGTTTGCATCGGGTGATAAATAGACCCAAAAATCAAATTGGATGATCATGAAAAAGAAAGCCAATCAAAAGTTGAATGCACGGATGACCGAGTCAGTGTGTTATGTTGTTGCGTCTCAGCTGTTCTGCGCGGGCGCATAGAAGGTCTAGTTCGTACCGATTCGGCGACCGTCGGGTTCGCTCGGCTGTGCGAGCGAGAGGGCGCTGCGAGCGACAAGTGGGGCGCGAGCGTCGACCGGGGGCAGCGTGCGGCCTTGACTCTTGCGTCCCCCTCCCCCCCTCCCCGCTCGCACACCCCTCCGCTCCACAGCGTTCGCCGCCCGCCGCTCCGCCACATTATTTATGATAGCATCTTAGCTCGGAGCAAGCTCGCGATTCTCTACAAGCTAATAATAACTCGTTTTTCCTCTCACGCGATGTGACTTTTTCACTTCTTTGGGATTTGTTCTCTGAAGTGATACCAAACTTGGTGTTAAACTATGTGAACAGGCTGAATTACTTGTAACGATTGTTGGTTTGATATTATGCGCTCCAAGGCTCAAAAGCTTAGTTTCACAGTTCACAAAAGCTTCGTTTTATTGAAATTTGAAAGTTTAAAAGCGAAATAATTAACTAGGTAGGTACATATTTATTTTCCAAGCATTTTCCAGTCACTCTCTGACTAAAATAAAACATCCAAAAATGATGAATGATGATGTAAGAGGCAAAAAACCATAATTTTCTCGTATTTTTTGGCCTATAGGTACATAAATGTAGAATCACTAGTTAGGTACTACCTAGTTAACTAGTTTAACTAGACTTTATGAAAAGAACAGGAAAATATTTTTAATAAGGACTCAGATGTAAAACTGCAGTAGTAATAATTTACTATTAGATACCTATCAAATAAACGTCTGTAATTCTAATGAAATGTTTACAACTTTACAAACAACCATTGATTTAGGATTGGTATCCGCTGGAGCGCAGACTTAGGATTAGACATAGATTAAGGATTGGTCTCCGTTTGAGCGCTGAGCAATCCTAAATCTATGCAACAACACCTGCTCTTAATAATTTCCATTCAGTCTTACAATTCCGCAGAAATTAGGAACATATATTTTGGTAATAAAACGTACCTACCTGATGACTAAATATTCTATAACTAAGTACTATTGAACTTTAAACCTATTAAACTAAACGATAATCTCACGGAAATGAATTAATTTATTTTAATACGAATGAATGCGTGAGAATAACAGTGGATAGGTAATAAAACGGTACATGGGTATGATAATTTAAGATAAGCAAAAAGTCAAATTGCACCTACATCCGTATATTGAGGAAATATAGTTAAAAGTTTTAATTATAAATGTCTCGTTAGATGGCTAGGTAAAGTTTGTAAATAACTAAAGGTCAATCAATGATTTTGTTTCGTTAATTAAATAAAACTTGATTAAGCTGCAATAAATTAGTGTTTTCTTCAAAATTCAGAATTCATAATGTGCCTATCTCATTAGGTATTTTTAAAATCATTTTGAAGAAGAAGTCAAAATGTAAGGCCCATTTGCGCAAGGCCGCTAAATGTGCTTAAAAACTTTCTATGCCTCTACTTTTCATGTAAACCCCGGAATAAACTATTTACAAAATTTAACTAATTAATCAGTTTAGGCAGTACTGTGCAAATGGCCCTGGCTTGGGTCACTTTTGTTCGGAATATGAACAGAAAATAAAGGTAGTTATAAAGATTAGTAGAATACCTATTAACCACAACATGCCACTTTCTTGTAAGCAATAGTTGAGTCCTACTACAAAACAATTCAATAGAAAACTGTAAAGCAAAAGAAGACTTGCAAAGTGGTGTCGATTGAACAATACCAACTTTCACTGTGACCTCAGAACAACGCCGACGCAATCATTTTGCAGGCACTGCGCGTAAGCACCCACTAGGCAGTGAAAGTTGCCCAAACTTAGGTATTGCACAAGCCTATAGCACACACACCTCATTGAAATTCGGGTACGGCGAAAGTAAACATAACATAGCAACACGCCTGTTATATTAATCATCTCTACCAACTTTTGGTAAGTACTAATAAGTAGAAACACTCGATAAGTATTTCAATCATACTTTATTAGCAATTTACACACAACATTCTACAGCCATCTTTGACATTCGTCACCGAACCCCCGCCAAGTGTTTCCAATCGTCCGTCACTGTCGAGAGCGCTGTAGAGCAGTCAGACCATAGATAGACCATAGATAGATCCGTCAATTTCAGTCTAACAGTACAGTGAGCGCGCCTAAATTTGCAACGTATAAGAGGCTATAGTGAAACGTGTAAAACTGTAAACCCTATATCCAGTTTTGGACTAATCTCCCCTAAATGTGGATGATACCTATACCAGACCCTTCGTAATAGCAGAGGAAACTAGTGATCACTGCTCAGTAGTGAGACGGCAATGGGTTGATACTTGATAGTGATACACTATGATAATGATGACAATATTATAATGTATTGAAAAAAGTATGAGTCTACTTCAACTTCTGATCGTACCACATATGTAAGTATTCAGTTAAAAGAACAATTTTGCTATTTAGCATTTAAACTATTTAATAACATAAAAAAGGTTAATTGTAACTCAATGGTAACGCGCGACCGACATCAACAATAATATTATAGAATAATTTTGCCATTCGAGAATCCCGTGAACGTATTAATCCATGTTCCTTTCAGTGACGTACTATGGTGCGGATGTAATTCACTCCGAGGAGCGATGTGTCGGCGGATGTAAACACTTTCTATGCGCCTGAAAACCGTCACATCTGCTATTTTGTTGCATCCTCTATCTTTATTTAGCTTTAGCTAGGGATAGCGAACCATGCTCTCATAATGTGCCAAGAAAAATAATTAAGAATTGTTTGACTTGTATGCAGTACATACTAGTAGTATAGTATAGATAGTTTTGTGTACTTTTTATGTGTGTTGTGGTGTACAAAATAAAGAGTAATAATAATAATAATAATAGGGCTATATTGAAAATACGGTTTTCATTTCAGAAGACTGCCTTCATTCCGCTTGATCAATTTTGTGTTGTGTGAAAAGTGAACTGATCAAATTGCAATTGTGATTTGTGACTTTGACAGACATACCTGTAACTACTAAATTATGTGAATACATTAGTGAATTGAGTAAAAATCTTGTGGAAACTATGAATTTTACGTGATCAAAGTGAACAGATGAGCCGGGAAAAGGTAACAGACAGACGTTGGATAACAGATACATTTTTGCATTTATAATATCCGTAGAATTGTAGGTAAAAAGTGTAATAAAAGTTAGATTAAAATGTGCTGAAACACCTTTGAAACAGCTTTACTTGTAAAAAAATAGCTATGGAGATTCATCGATCAAATAATAGCCATCAAACAAGCTACGAGAAAAGTTTCAATAATAAAAAATAATTAAACAACGGATATGTATCGTGCACATTAAAAAATTAATAGCTAATCGAAGTTTCCACGATACACCCCGATAGCGTGTGACGTGAAAATGGCGATTTCCACCGCATGCGATTTCTATTTCAATCCAATTTTCCCGGCGCGCGGTGAAACCGACCGCTCCAGTTGCGGCTCCGGCCCACATCTCTTGCTAGAAAGTATTGTAGAAAGTAATATTGTGATCCGATCTCCGCCCGACCGATGCATCGATCACGTGTACCTTTTTTGTTGTGCTTCACTTTTTTTGCATCGAACACCTAATTAATTCCTCGATCATTCTTGTATTACAATTTTACCGCTTGTTTCACTTGATGTGAAACTCCATACCTCAAAAGGAAAAAACGGAACCCTTATAGGATCACTTTGTTGTTGTTGTTTTTAATAATTTTAAACTTACTACAAGCGCGAATCCGACTCGCACTTGGCTTTTTTTTTGCATGGTAATAGCCGACTGTTGTGGTTGAGATTGACATTAGGCTAGGTATTTTTCGGGATTTAATCCCGAAAAATCATCATCTTGTAGTACATAGTATTAAAGTTAGCGAAATTAAATTCAAAGGTTCAATTCTATACATTACTTACTTAACGGCCGACATAAAAAATATGAGTTTCTCAATTTCATTCGTATTTTTTAGACATCGATTTGTTTGTTCGAGATTTATGACAATCATCTTTCCTCGTTTTATATTGTCTGCCAAGTACTCAAGTTAAACCATTTCTGATTTTTTTTAATTTTTATTTCTACCTCCCGTATAATTTACGTAGTAATGAAGAGTTTTTGAATTCGTGGTGCCGTGAAGTCAAGTTTATTTAAGTTCCCTAACTATGCGATATTCGTTGTGTCAGTTGGATCTACACTCTCTTTTTATTCCACATAGCTTTCTTATATAACTAATGAATTAAAACGGGACGAGCGAAAACATATTGTTTTTTCCTGTAACTACATACTTAGTTCTCTACATTTCGTAAGACGATAAGTAGAAAGTGACGCTTATCACTCAACGGGTAAACATAGCTTTTTCATATAATAAATTTAAATGGGACGAGCGACATTATGATTTTATTTTAATTCAGTTTTCTACATTTCGACACCCAAGTTTTAAAGTAGAAAATGATGGGCATCACTCATCAGTTACCCGTACATAGTGTACATAGGTGAACATAACAGATATATGCCGCAGTTCCCCATCCCATAGCTATGCTCGGTGCCAGATTACATTGAGCCTCTCTTTTTTCCCAGGCGTATAAACACACGGTCACGTTTTTTGTCTCTGTCTGCTCCCTAATTTAGTACACGAGGTGCACCCACGCCAGTGCGCCTTTTCTGGTAAACATTGGAATGGGTAAATAGTAAAGGAAGGGGGGTATAATTAGAATTATTGCCGCATCGTTTCCTGAGGTTTGAAACCTTTGACAGCTGTTGACTCATGCGCCAAAGTATTTAACAGGATGAACTAGAGTTTTTCAGTTCCTTTACTTATTTTAGCTACACGTTTGTTTCAAGTTTCAATTAATGCCCGAATTCGTATCTCTAAGATATAATTTGAAACATTTTTCTTCTCTATCTTTGATTTCGCTTCCAAGATCAGTCTTGAATCTACTCTTATAAGATTATTTCTCCCTTAATAGGAAGCTTTAGCTACGGCTATCTTCCTATTTACTAGGCCAAACTGAACAAAACGATTTAGTGTTCCTTTACAAAAAAAAATCAAACCAAACAGACATAAGATTTCCTACAAACGACTCCTTGCAACATTGTCTGAAACTTGAAAATAAAAACATAAGGCTTGTTTTTCCGACGATGTCAGACCATGTGTGTAATAAGAATGCCCTTGATCTGTCGTGGTCCTACATTAATTACACCATTGCCTTCGTAGCAGCTCTTAGCTGCTATACACGCGTCCTTGACACTTGTAATGTACGCTGTACTATGAACTCTATGCTGTACAATTTACAGCTCATAATTTCTGAGAATGGTCTAAGAATTCTTTGAAGTAGGTGCGAGCATTTTTTATCTCCGCCTACCGTGATGATTTCCACCGCCTTTGTATTCAGTTGTAGGCTGTAGGCTGCATTTGCAACAGACCAGATTACATGTAGCCTTACTAATATGAGGGTTTCGTCCATTACACTTACCTAGTCTAACTTATATTTCCTGAAGGTGTCCGAAAATTATCAAAATAATTTTTATCACTTAAATCACTTTGACATAAATAAGTAACTTACCTACTGTATCCCGAGTTACCCTGACTCCCGACAGGCCTGTGTCACTCTTGGTACTTGCGCGACGAAAATACCGACGATCGCGCTCATTCCCGGAATGCTTACGCAGTCGGGGCTGGCGCGTTATAAGCGAGCGACGTGCTAGTGAATTTAACGCTGTTTTCGTAAATAGTTTTTTGAAAATATTTGTTTAATAGTTTAAGTTAAGTGTTTAGCATATTAATTATTTGTAGGATAAATAGTTGTAGACATTTAAACTCATGTATATATAATGGTCTATCGATCTTTAGAATTATAATGGCAAAAAGTCGCTGCAACCATAATTATTGTTGCGTGGAAGGATGCTTATTGAGCACACAAAAGGATTCAAATTTTTAATTTAGCTTGCTTGCGTGTTTTATCTATTTAATAATCATTATTTTGGCTACTAAAGCTAGCAAGCAAGTCAGCAAGTAGTCAATACAATAATAAGTAGTCAATAGTACTTCTATCACGGAACAGGTACAATTCATGTCAAACTTAAATGAGCCTCTTTTCAAGTAATTTTTTTGAATCGAGGCACGAGCTGTAGGAAGTACAAACGAGTCGCAGGGAATACGCTCGCCCTAGTTAGGCCCTTACTCCCTAATTCATATTACACCTTGCCGATTTAGAGTAAGGGCACGGAATATATATTTATATATTTCCGTGATCGAAGTGTACCTACCTCTCCGAGCGAAATATTATTATGTTTCGCCGCACTGCTTCGCCGCGACGAATGACCTTGCAAGTTGCGTGCGTAGTGAAGAACTCACTGTGTAGCGACACACAGTAAACACAGTCGATCATAGTCAGAGTAGGTACCTTACTTACCAATTCGAAAAACCTACTGTATTGTTGTACTGTTTGCTGACAGCCCTAGACAAGCTCGCAATGTCGTCCGTGACGTAGGAAAGGGAAAAGATGCAAAGCAATACGGACACTCGCGCGCGGCGATAAAGTTTAATTTAGCTTGCGTGCGTGATTTATCTTTTTAATAATAATTATGTAGGCTATTACAACGTCGGCAAGTAGTCAACATCAAAAGAGTGAGACTTCTGTACGTCAGTACTATTATATTATTCTGTGCTCCCGAGCAGTACGGCTTCACTTAAATATGTCGTAATACATTATGTACAACTGATGTAGACGCAAAATTTTTAAAACATAATATACTCGTATATATAACTATATTAAGTATTATATAATTCGGAAGTTATAAGGCTATGACAGACAGACGGACACGTTCCACCCGTGTAGACTCCGAAACCTTCGCTTCGGTAGATCAATTAGTATTACATGAGGTATTTACAATAATTTATACTATATCCACTCATTATAGACCCATAGGTTTCCAATAATGATTCAGCAAGTAGGTACCTAAGTGCTTCCATTCACCAGCCTATGCTATAAGTCATTTTCTGTATAACGACAAACCACAATGCCCTTTATCGGTAGAGCAGATAACCGTTCTTACCTACAGTACGCTACAGGCATAGACGCGACTCTATGACGCCCTTGACACTTGTCCATTGCACTATGAACCTTACTAGTACAATATAGGCAAAGGCATTTACAATTACTCATAATATCATGACCACAATATTATTTATTTATTAACCTGGTTCTATGAAACTTTTATACAGTCAGTAAGTGGGTCAAGGCGGATTTGGGTGACGTGCACGTGTTATCGCCCGACTGGTAGCCGTCATAAGGGCCAATTAAAAAGACAACCAACTGGGTCAACGACTCACCGACTCTTTGTTTTCAAACGTGATTAAATATTTCGTAATTAGTTAATTGGGATTTGAGACAGTAGGCCGATGTTTCGATTACTGTACTGCCGCGAACGTTTATATCAGCACTGCTCTAGTGCATCAGTGTAGGTAATAACATTATCAAAACGAAAGCATTTTTTTTGCTTTGAAACGATCTACCTCAGTGAATCTATTCAACCAATGTTAATCATCCCAAAATATTACAAGAATCCCATTCCAAATCACATATTATTATGAGTAATACTATGCGTGAAAATAGTGTCACGGGAAAAATATTGCTAGTGGTTTATCATGAATTTAGGAGTTGAGTTCGGATGGCAATTGCCCAAGAAATCATTAACCTCCTTGCATTCGCCCCGTCTAAAACTGGCACACTGTCAAATCTGGGTTAGAACAATAATATAATCGCCCCACAATAGCGACGTATTGATCGGTTATAAAGTATAGGCACGCGCATCTACTTAGGTAGATTGCATAAATCACAAATCCTCAACTAGAGTCGTTGTAATCTCGCTGCTTTAAAATGTTATTGGAGGAACATACAACTCAGTTTCTCTTCTTTCACACAGTTTGTACTTTCCCGCTCTTTGATTATTTTCTTGTTACAAAAACATTGCCTGTACGGACAGTAAATAACGAATAGTGCTTTTATTTATTTTACTTAGCTGTTATTTCGTTTGTTTGTTTTGAGTTGAGGGTGTAAAATAGGGGATCTACGGGAATTGTTTTCTCGTGGACTTGGCGATCTAAGAATTTAGTCATACTTAGTAAACAATAGTAACTCAAGTATGACCTTGTTTCCCGGCACATACAATAATACAATTTGCGACAATAATGAGGAAAATTAACCAGCAAAGTTTTACAAACAAACATTTCGCTTTATAGGTCATTAACGTTGCATAAATCGAGAAGATAAGACTTACCTAAACGAGGAAAACGTTTCAATGTAGGTCGAGTCTCCGGTTCACAGGAGTTTAGGCATAAATTACCAATAAGTACTCAGGTATTGCCTATTACGTGCCGATCGGCATAGCTATAGCTTTTAGTGAATATCTAGTAATTACGACATTAGCGTCTTAACCGCAATTGTAAAGTAGATACCTAACGCTGTTAAATTCGTAGTTAGTTGTATTATTATTCTTGCAGTATTGGAACCCCGGTGGGGCACAGCAAATCGGTGGTAGTAGAGACTATTACTATACTACGAGTTTCTATGCAACTACTTTTTTAGGTACATTTTTCTTTACCCACTAAAAGTTAGCCCTTGACTGCGATCTCACCTGATAAGATGATGCAGTCTAAGATGGTAGCGGGCAAACCTGTTAGGGGCATGGCAGTCATATTAAACCCATACCCCTATTTGGTTTCTACACGGCATCGTACCGGAACGCGTAATCGCTTGGCGGCACGTCTTTGCCGGTAGGGTGGTAACTAGCCATGGCCGAAGCCTCCCACCAGGCCGACCAGGCAAAATTCAGAAATTATAAATTCCCAAATTAACCCTGCCGGGGATCGAACCCGGGACCTCCGCACGTTAAGACAACAGCGCTACACACTGCGCCACGGAGGTTGTCAAAACACACACACATAGTTAGCAAAAGTCTATTTAGGTAACTAAGTAGTAACTACGTCTTGCGTCTAGGTCATTTTTATCCTGGAAAATTCAAGAGTTCGCACGGGAATCATAAAATCCACGCGGACGAGTGTGCGGGCATCATCTAGTGGTAAAATAAAAAAGCAATTTCAAAAGGCGTAAGTATTTGCAAATAAATGAGTCATAGTTCATTCCCTATTGCACATGAAGTATTTGAACATGAAACAAGACGCAAACTGCATAGTGCATATCACAGACAATATTACAACTAGGTAGAGTAAGTATCCAATTATTTATGAAGTATGCTCAATGCTGTACGATGTAAGACCTGTACTATTCCCTATTCTGTGGTAAGACGTAGTAACAAAGTAAAGAAGACAAATCAAGTAACCTCTTTAACTATACTTACTTGCGTAAGTATTAGTTATGAATATGAACCAGAAATCACGCTGTTGTTTAAAATATGCCAAGCCATCCGGGTGCGTAGAGGTAAGTGACCCGGTATCATTTGTGAGATAAGCCGACTTCGGAACGCTTATCGGCCGACAAAGAACGCCTTTGTTTTCAACGAATTTGTCGCCAAACACGAACACTGATTAGGTAATGTTACAAACAAACCAATTATTATCAATCGCCTGTTTGACAATGAAATACTTAGGTAGTTCAAAACGTAAAATATTGCGAACAGATTAGTGTAATAATCATGACCAGGCATCTATTTGCGTGCCATCTATTCGTTTAATTACTTCATAGCTATTGGAATATCGTATTATTATAATAAGCAGCCTCGACTTTAATATTACAATATCGATAATTCAAACATGAGAGAAATAAAGTGCTAGTTTACATAATTACATTGGGACTTTGTACTCGTATGTATGCCTGCCTCGTTGGTCTAGCGGTCAGCTTAGTCGACTGCGGATCACGAGGTCCTGGGTTCGATTCCGGTCGGGCATAACAATTGTTAAGTATCGGGTTTTTCAATTAAGACATTCTCAGTACCAGCCCGGAGTTGGAAGTTGGCGGTGTTTTACCCCCGTGCCTCGGAGCGCTCTCCGTTAAGCCGTCGGTCCCGGTTCACTAACATGATAATAGTCGTTAAAGCCCGCTAACCCGCATTGGAGCAAGCGTCACCTAAGCTCTAATTCCCTCTCTCCTATGAGAGTGGAGGCCTGTACCCAGCATCGGGACGTTAAAAGGCTGTAGGGGTACTCGTATGTATGTACAACATAAACTTTAGTTACAATTTGCTTAGCATACAACGTTAACTAAGTATTTGCTGTAGTACAAGTATTATACTTGAGCAATGTCTTATTCAAACAACTTAGTGCAAGATCACAACATCAGGGGCCAGGGCCTCTTCAGCGTGACTTCATCTTCGTAACGAGCAAAAACAAAGACGAAAAAACTTAATATTGCCATCCATTAGAAATCGCCAAGTCATATACAGAAATTGCGAGGGCTTACGGCTTATACTGTTGCTAATACTTTAAGCAATTTATATTCGGCAAAGCAAGTGTGGGCAAAAGATGAGTGCAACAAAAGGACTCAATTAACGCATATATTATTATGCAAAACAATATTTTAATAGACAGGCGTAAAAAACCTAAGTAAAAAATTCGTGTAAACACGCCCACCTTTCATTGAAGAATAATGACGCCCTGAGTGTTTAATATAAAGATTAGAAGTTTGTAACGTTTACTTTCTTTATTAAGTAGAAACATTGGAGGGTAATAAAAAATCTGTACCCATTGTTATTGTTCTATCCTCCCAAGTTGATAGTTAACTACGTCAATTTTATAGACTTGGACGAAGTAAAATAAAAATAGTTACTTAGAACTTAAGTAGTTACACAAGTGAACTTAATTTAACGAATTAAAAAATACGACTGCCCTACCATATTATTTTTGAAGTTTACCTACTTAAGAAGCGATTTGCATACCTATATAGCCTTTGGAATCTCATTCACATTTTTATTAAATGATATATTTTTGTGAATCACTGGATATTAAACTATAGTGTTATATATTTTTGGAATCTACTATATATATAGTTAATCTTATTTTCGAAAAAAAAATCAGCTTTAGTCTTTAATGTGGGACCATGGTCACCCCATATTTTTTTTTTTTAATTTTACTAGCCTATGTCACCCGGAATAAGCAAGAGATTCTAACGATACCTCATTCATCAAAATCGGTTCAGGCGTATAGAAGTTATGGTGGAATATACAAACTCACATACATACATACATGAACCCTGAAAACAATATACTCCTTTTTTCAGGCAGTCGTATAAAAAAGATCAAGAGGGTCGAAGAACGAACTGAATTAGCAATATAATAACTATATTATATGCAGGTGTGCTGATAGCACTACAGAGTATTATTGTACTTTTAAATGAAATCTAAGTGCGTGAAACATTAGTTTATTTAAATGAAAAATATGGGACAGAAATAATTTAATGGCTGGTAGTTGTGCATCTCTCGAACTGTGTCATGGGCTCAGCCCACGCCCGGCGGAAGGTCGACCGCCCTCCGCGTTCACTTCGTAACCGTCTGAGACTCGATAAACACATTTAATCTGATTTCACACTTATCTTATATTTAATTTAACTAAAGGACATTTTAACCTTGTTCACAATGTTAACTGAAATTCAAGATAATTTTGTATATTTCAATTTACTCAAGTAATTGAGAATGTAGCCTTTTTCATATTTGTCCGATAAAATTTAACAGTGTTTGTGACTTTCTTGCAGATTTGAACTTTTAAATTTTAAACTAAAATGTTATAATTAGTTATTTATTGTTAACTAGCGAATGTCCGCGACTTCGTCTGCGTGGTTTGAGGTTTTTTGATTCCCGCGGGAACTCTTTAATTTTCCGGAATAAAAAGTTAGCCTATGTGCTATTCCAGACTATAATCTATCTCTGTGCCAAATTTCAGGCAGATCCGTTCAGCCGTTGGGGCGTGATAGTGTAACTAACATCCATACATCCAACCAAACTTTCGCATTTATAATATTAGTAAGTTAAGATAATAAGATAAGATTTTCTTAGAGAAATAAGTTTTACCCTTATTTATGCTAATACATTGAGACTTTGAGAACGTTTGTTTCTCAAAATGACGAGCACTTTACGACGAAGGTTGTTAACATAAATTACTTATTGCTCATGAGAAACGATTTATAAATAACGACTTCAGCATATTTATTCCTTATGTACATATTACTTACTAGATGATGCCCGCGACTGAGTCCGCGTGTATTACATTTTTTTGATTCCCGCGGGAGCTCCTTACTTTTCCGTGATAGAAGTAGCATAATATGTCTTTCCCCGGGGATGCTCCCTATCCCTGTATCAAATTTCATCAGAATCGGTTGAAAAGATGGGCCGTGAAAGCGAAGCAGAGAAGCAGACACAGTATCACATTTATAATATTAGTAAGTATGGATCACGATCTTGTATATTTACATAAATGCCACAAAATCAGCATTTTTCCCAACAAATACCAACTGTTTTAAGTTTATTTAAGTAAAAACTTACATTATCTTTAATGTCTTTAGAATATTTTTGGATACAAAAAATAAAATTTAATGAGAGATATCATAGCACTAAAATTTAGGATCCAACAACCCTTTTAGACGCCTACTCTATTCTTGAAAGGTCTGGTAGTATAGCGGAGGCTACAATAGTCGGTGCTGTCATCTTGATGGATGGATCGGCGGTGACGATGCGGAGACATCAAATTTTCTCCCCCCGAGTGCCACCAACGTTCCATTATCGCTTTTGGTACCAAGGAGGAACTTGAAATATTCTTATCATCCGATGGTAGTTATGATGGCCTTTAACGCAGTAAAAGGTTTCAAACATAGTTATAGCACAGAATAGGTAATCTTTCTCTTACTAATATTATAAATGCGAAAGTTTAGATGGACGGATGGATGGACGGATCAATCACGCCAGAACGGCTGAACGGATCTGGATGAAATTTGGCACAGAGACAGATTATAGTCTTGAATAACATAAATTAAAAATAACTACTTTTGATCACTGAAAACTATAGATTTCCCCCGGGAAATAAAAAAACCTCAATCCAAGCGGACGAAGTCACAGGCATCAGCTAGTAAGTAATAAATAACTATTAGTTTTAATAGTTTTAAATAGCAACATTAGTGCATAATCTATAATAGAAGATCTCCTAGAGAATTTTTTTTCTTTCTGAGTTTCTGGATTTGCCATTACATAGATTTAAAGACTGTGTTAAACAGCATTTGTTAAGTAGAGGTTATTACACTATCGATGAATTTATTAATGACAAAGTTGCATGGAAGCAACCGGCCTCGCATCCAGTGACCCCCAAGTCAGTGTAGTACTTGTAACGTATGTGTTGTCTACATATTGTAACCTTTTCTTTTCTATGATAAGAGCAACCGGTGGTAGATTCTTAACCTTTCATAAGTGACCCAAGTTGTC
This sequence comes from Erebia palarica, assembly GCA_964035005.1. Classification (NCBI taxonomy): domain Eukaryota; kingdom Metazoa; phylum Arthropoda; class Insecta; order Lepidoptera; family Nymphalidae; genus Erebia; species Erebia palarica. The sequence goes on from OZ035983.1 coordinate 53,419,624, forward strand.
CTACATGAAATAAATAAATCATTTATCATTTCTCTGAAAAACTTGATTGTAGAAAATGAACGACCGAAAATGTTTGATTTTCCGGGATAATTTAATGTAGCCTATCTTCCCTCCCGCCTATGAAAATGAAATGTAGCGGGCGGTTCCTGTTAGGAATATGGCAATATATTAAACCTATAATCCTAATTAGTGATACATTTTATTATTTAGTTTTAGATTAATGTATTTTATTGACAAAATATCAGCTAGCGCAAACCCAAGATTGACCACGAGGAATCGCCACTGGTTAAGTTATGGTCTTATAAATAGGTTGTGTTGAAGTATAGCGAAAAGTACAATTAATAAGAACCTTGTAGAAATATACAGCAAAAAAAGCAAAATGTCGGGGTAAAACACAAACGAGTTGCACTTGCAATTAGCGTTCAGATTTTGCTGAAAGTGGAAATAACATTGATGTACATTGATTTTAGTGGGAAACAAATTTAACTTGAAGTCCTTTTAAGTTCTCATTAAAAAACAATGTTTCGTTTTCTAACAAATCAATTTTACTTTTTAAGGTGAATAGGACACATTAACATTAAATAGTACTTAGCTGATTATTAGTTCCTAATTAGTATCAAGTATCTATAACTAGTTATTCAATGAATCATTTTCATTTCAGAATTGCAAATGTCCAATAGCAAATTCCATCGATAAAATCTGTTACCAGTGGTGCAGAAACGAATATATTATCGTTATTCGTTGGTAGTTACATTTGCAATCGTTCTCAAGCAGGGATAGCTGGCGTAGTTAGCGAGAGCAAGAGCATTCCTGGGCTGGGCTGACCGGTTTCAGGCACGCTGTTTATGGCTCGTCCAGATATAAATAGACCTTGCAACATCCATCTTCTTAATGTTTTAGTTTTAATTCAATCGCAGAATTTAATATTGTTTCATTACCACAGAAATTTTCAAATATACCAGCGATTTGTAGTTGTACCTAGGTTTAAACTTGAAACTAGAAATCGACCAACTTTCCATTGTAACTGTGAAACGAAATGGGCCCTAATAGTACAGCCCTGACATACCCCTAACATTATTGAATGTTATTGAAATCTATGAAAGTAAGATAAAATTATTATTTTCACAGATGAATAGGTATTATAATAATATAAAATATACTACTTACTATCAGTAAGTAACTTAGTCAAAGTATTCTGAGAAATAAAAGTAAAATTAAGTATCCGCATATTTTATGTGAAGGTTATAGTGAACAAAGGAATATGTAAGTAAGTAATTTAACTTTTATATTGTATAAGTAAATGATCGAATTACGCGAAGCAAAAACCATTTACAGCTTTGCTTGTAGAAGTAAAATCTAAACAATAAAGCAGTCGAACGATTCAGATATGGATTGATAGATTGCTTCGGGACGCAGCTAACGTCGCGGCTTTTAATTCTGATCAATATCTCTTTACATTGTTAGTATAGCGATGTAGCTGGTTCAATGTAGAGCCAGAGAATGCGATAAGATCATATTAAAAAACAGTCAAGTATTTCTAACTTGGAAAACCACTTCACACTCTCACTTAAAGCACTTAAGTAAACCGAGCATTTCCGTTTGCATTTAAACCTGCTAAACCATAGATCTATAAAATCAAAGAGAAAACATTGAATTTAATTAACGAACCACATAAATTGCACAAGTAACCACGTGGACAAAAAGATCGTTGACCCCACAAAAGTGTCACCGATAGTAAGTCGTTATCATTCACATCAGATAAAATTCGTTGACGATAAATACTTAAAGAGAACAAAATTTGTGGCTAATAGCAGCGAAATTATACCAAACTAACAAGTTATCAATTGCGTTATACAGGCTACGCTATTGCAAAGCGCGGCCTTGCTCAATCATCTCTACATTCTGCGCTATTGCTGGAGTCACCCACTTAGGCTATTGCATAAACGACCTCGTGGTGTCAAAGGAGGTCATTGTCGCGCTTCGCATTCGGCGTTCACCCGCTGCTTGCAGGTTAAACCAGCTCTGTTAGATAAATCATAACGATAGGACGGTCTCCTTCAACGTGTCTGTGACCCCGATGTAAATAACCTGAGGCGGTAGTACTGTAAACAACTGACGCTGTTTGCGTCAATCGTTTGCACGGCTCGTCTCTGCCTCACCTTACCATTTTGATGTATTCACTATTACTGTTTACTGTAGTTTCTATTTTTAGGTTCTTGAAATTGCTTTCATAACGAAAGTTATACATGACTGCTCATAGAATTGGCTACGAGTGCTAGACAAAAAACTGAAAAATTAAGTAGACATAATAGGCTGAATATAATTTGTAAAAATGAGAGCGATAAAATATCTCCATTGATGTAGACATACAAATTTAAAAGAATAAAATTAGGATAGACACGGTTGCTGATGTTGGCAGCGAGGTTTAACCAACTTTTTGCGACAATGAGTAATGACAAATATACGAGACTGACGTGTCATTGACTTTTCACGCTATTGGCAGAAGGAACAGGTAAAATCCTCAAGGTCAGATATTTATACAAGATTGGCTTTAGAATAAATAAGATGAATTTGATAATGCTAGTTAATAAATAAGGCTTGTTATTTTAGAGAGTTGGATATAAAAATTCAAACAGCACTCTCTTATTTGAGTTCAGTACATCAAATTCCTGTAGCAGTCTACTTGCAATCAGTATAATATTTATAATCTACAGTGTAAGGTGACCTATATGATAAGATTACTTCAATAGCTCAACCACACACAGCGTGCGAGTTGTGTCAGTGTGTGAATTTGCGTCGGGCTCGTACAATGACACTGTCGACCTTGACTACTGCCTAGTATATCAAGCTTCATATACACACACATTCACACAAGGAATGTAATTCGTCACGAATGTATTTAAAACTAGCGAACGGGTATTATTCGTCCGATTTCAGATGTATGTTTGGAAGCCAACGTTTCTATACTTTTAAAAATACACTCATGATATTTTTATTCCTGGCAGCATAAAACCGCTCTGAATTTAGACTCATCTCTGATTGGTTTGATATAGAACAGTTCAACATACGATAAGGTGAATGCCAACGCGCTGTGCAGCGATGCACAACGATCAAGGCCGAGTGACTTTAAAATTTATTAGCAACTATCATCGATACCTGTACGTACTAGATGGGCCCTTTCATAGGAAAATGTTGGGCGTCCGACTTGTAGGGCATGCCCCTCACCTGTATAAGCCAGTTCTTGTACCCGCCATAGCGCTGTCCCGATTTTCATACTAGATGGCGTTAGTAAAATAAGTCCACATTATTTGTTTGACAGGGTCCGTCTATGTAAATTGAGGTCGTTGGCAACTATGAAGCAGTTTTAAATGCAAATGCACAATTAAATAAAGGGAGACACATTCATGTAGGTCGTGTTTTAACTTCACTTAAATTTTTGAAGTACCCAACAATAGATAGGTATACAAGTAAGTCATAGTATAGTATATCAAAACAATTTTAATTCCAAAGCGCCATTAAAAATCGTTCTGGTTTAGCGACAGCTATGATGATATAAGATATATGCTTTGATGTTAAGGGTTATTAATTTCAGAGTTAACGATTCGTAGAATAAATATCTCCAGTCTTTAACTTAAGAGATGATTGAGAACATAATGATTACGATAAAATATTTTATTATATTACCCCCATTATGCCTATCGTAGATCTGAGAACGTAATTGGCTTTTATATAAAGAGACATTATTCACAAAAGCACGGTAAGTAATATAAATTATTTCATGAAATGATTGCCGAAAATTCTCCAGATCACGACGACGATGTTCTCATAACTACCAACAAATCATTATTTTTGTAAATATATTTTCTTTGAAGTCGAGCGAATGTTTGCTTCATTAGAGCGAACATGAGTAGGAAGATGTTTGTTAACTACGCCGTGATATTTCAATTAACTTCTGTTGACCTGAAATTAAAAATAACTATGCAATAATACACATCTCAGCATGCACTATGTAGATTGCAGTCGTACATAGCTCGATAAACCGATAGACGTTCAGGTTTAAACTTTAAAAGTGCCGAAATAGCAACTCGCATATTATGTAAGTAAGTACATATTAAGTTGAGCAATATGACATTACATATTTTTCATTACGTTTACGTATTATAGGTATTACCATATCCTCAGAAGAATTTTGAAGATACAAGATACGAGTGCGAGGTATACTTACTACAAATATTGCAGTGTTTTACCTTACGAACAAGCACTACGGTCTAGGACTTACGAGGATCAAAGTAAGGAATCAAACGTTTCTTGTGGGTCGTACGTATACGAAGATGGCACAATAAAGCGTCGAAGAACACGCGTGAGGGGGCGGCTTAACATGCGCCAAAAGGAATATTGATATTATCCCGATAAAGATATTCTATCCGGTCTAGGTTTATTTTACTTACGTAGTAGCTATTCAATTGCAAATATTCGTCGATCCGAATTAACCGCTTGGGAACTATAGATGGTAACTGGTTTAAATAAAGTAAAATGCGTCTAATTTACATCACACGGTCACATTTGCAAACAATTGCAAAGACTGGCGGTTGAGTCATTTATAATATGTACAAAAAATTGTAGATAAGTTTATAAAGTAATTCCTACTTACTTAAGTATAGTTATACTTAGCATAAATAAATAGAGAAACTTAAATTAAGGAACAAAATAAATTTATATAATATAAGGGGGACATTACGTTTAACTCAGTAAGCATACATAAGTTACTAGTAATTAGGATATTGGGGATATTGGCAATATTTTACGGAATTGTGGAAAAAGAGCTAATATAAAAATAGTAAGTAAATACTCAATAGGACGTTTAGTTATTAAGTAAATACAGAATAGAAAATATGACCAATAAATTTTCTAGTTATTTCGTACCTAATTGTTTTATTATATTGAAAAAGAAAGGTAGTACATAAGTATGTTACATAACAATAATGAGTAATGACGCAAAGAAAATCAAGAAACTTTAGCGCTGAAAAGATTAACTTCAAGCCAAATAGTGCCAGCTGTCTGTTAAATAGAAATATCAACACTAAATCAACATTTAAAAGGAAAAAGTATCTAAACACTTGATAATAAACAGTATCGAAGGACAATTTTAAACAATACAAGTGTGTATTGATATTATTACAGCGCACTTGAGGAAGTATTGCACGTGAGCTACGCCTGTTATGCGAAACGCGTAGGCGTGTTTCCTTTTCCATTGCTTAGTTCTTTTCCTAGTGACATAATTCAACGCCCATACATCTTGGCGTGTACGTTACAACACGGTCATAAAGATCTATTTGAGTAAAATTCCTAGCTAGCTAAACTAAAACATACTTGACATTTTTAGATGTGCGATTTTCGCGCGAGTGTCTTTATTCGATAATTCGTGATTTTTCATCCCGTTCATACAAATTTTCAAGTGACAGCTGCGATGGTTTGTCGACGTGACAATTTTGTATGATATAATACACTCAAATGCTAAATCTTACAGAAGCAACCCTACCAATACTGAATAAACCCTTAATCCAAAGCAATACATAGTTTAATTTTTTTTAAAGTAAGCGCTCGACTGCAATATTACCTGAAAGGCGGTAGGTAATGCATTACTTAACGATCACAGATATACTATTTCATCTGTTCCTAACGATGCAGCAAGATGGGAGCATGCTGAAGCCTCCTGCCATCCTCATGACCGAGATTGGACACAATTTAAAGAAACGAAATTGTCTTGAATTGAATCTCCCACGTTTAATTCAATAGATAAAGCTGCATGCTCATCTTTAAATGTAACCGGTCCCAACATAATAGGATAATCGTGCTCTTTTCTTTAAGTACCCGTATCAAGCGCAAACTTATGACAACAGTGTTTTCAACAGATCCGAAGTTCCGTTATAATCAGCAGATTTGGATCAATGCTCTGATCTAACCAGGTAAAACGAATTTCAACTATACAACTAAGTCTTAGTGCTTTCAAATAAGAACTATAATGGCATGAAATTCTAATTTGATTTAGTGATACATAGAACAGTGTTCTTATACACCTCACGCGGACGTCTGATTTGTTATAGTGCGACGAAAATTATAGTAACCACAGAATGCTGATTCTATACCCGATTTTCGACGGAGAGAAAGATATGTTGAAAAACTTTCGAAAGAGCTACGGCAAACGCAAACGGCTGTGCGTTTAGTCGATGTAAAATCGGACACGCAATTGCCGGTCTTTTCCATTCAAAGAAGGTAAAAAACGGCTGTCTGCGGTAGGCCTTATAGTCAACAAAGCCAAGTCTGTTTGAATGTACTTTGCGATATATAACAGATGCCCTCGACAAGATAAATGGAACCATTAGTAGGTATGGCGGATAAAAAATCTACAGCAGAGTTGATTATAACCACGGCATTGTTATAATCTGATAACGGTCTATTCGAAATGTCATTCGTTCATTAAATTAGTTACCTAAGATATTTTCAGACTCCTTTTATTGAGAATTCAGTAGGTAGGGCTTATGTTAAGTTGACGTAAGGCGATTAACTAGTTAAATTAAAAATAAAGAGATCCGTAGGAGATTTTCTATTAACTGAGTCAGTCCATGAATCAACAAACCAGTCGAACGGATTTCAACGGGTCGTTAACTTAAAGTGGCATTGGAGGGGCTCTATTGAAGAAACGATAGCCCTAACGTCTGGACTCTGGAGGTAGGTACCTATATAATATCCTGTATCCAAAATAACTTTGCGACGAAAACGCACAAAAAACTGAAGACTACACTAGATGACGATTTGAAGGAGTTAGTTACTTGCTGGTAAACCCTGGACACAAGCGGCACAAACCCGTTTTCTGTGGAAATCCTCTCGAGATACCATGGTCCAGCAGTGGACATCTGGTTATCAGCTGAGACGGCGACATTAGCAACCGTAAAAATATGAGATTAGGTTTCATATAACTAACTTCTCTTCTACTCCCTCTAACTTAGTCACTTTTATGCTGACTTTAACCATTGACAGAGATTTCTATCTTCGTGTTTCAAAAAATACATATAACCTGTATCATGGTTTTCTATCTCCTAGTGATTACGGCGAAGGGAGATAATAATACTCGTAATAGAAGTAAAAGCCTTCGACAAACAACGCGCGACGGCAGACGAAAAACGACAACGACCAAAGCTCCTAGAAATCGTAAGATAAGGCGGTTATTTAGCTCCCTACTTATTGGACCATACACGACCATACACGACCATAATTATCTGTGGTACATTCGCCTAACAGATAGTTAAGTTAGTTAGGATCTCAGTTGTACAATAAGTAAAATGTTTTGAGTAAAAAAACCGCTGGACGACGGTTACGGATGTGCTTGCGTCTCGCTCCAGCCAGGTTTCACATAAAACCACTAAATAGATCGAAAAATCACCTCCTGCTTAGAGTCAGAGATTGAATAGAAGCAGGCGTTACTTTGCGGAAGTCCATGATAGTGAATGAACTAGAAGTGAAGCAACGACTTCACAATCGTGCATTGTCGAGTCAACATCTCCTGAAGATGCTCCGGTGTCGGAGTGAAAGGTACGTTGAGAGAGATTTGGAGGATTTGTGTGGGTGTCGCATGCTGCAGGTGAAAGACCACGCACCGTACCACACAGATTTGTCTACTGTAGCGGATTATAGCGAATTAAACTTCTAGTTCATTCATTCATGAGTCAGAGCTCAAATTACTGGACGCCAGTTTGTTGTACTGTGTGACATTCGTTCCACCATTACGCTGCCGTCATGTTAAGTGTTTGTCCAGGTCTTTAATAGCGACGATGGCAGCGCTAGCGCAGCCAACCGCGACGGCCACTCGACCGCATATCCGCTGCGATGCCTTCCTAGATCAACTTTTCTATAAAATGTTTTGAGAACGTTAAAAAAAGCCTTTTTTCCTTTGAATATAGAGTTACTTACTCGTAAAAACCGCTGCTCGAAGAATAAATAGTTAACTGGAATTTGATATACAGGAGGAATAAAGTTAACTACTCTCTACTGATGGAGACCAGAGTAGAGTTGTGATAGTGCCCTATTAGTTTACTTCTGAAGCTTTAACTAGTTCCGTCAATGGATCAAAATATAAATACACCAAAGTTAGCATATAAGTGTTTATAATCCAAAGTCATAAATTTTAAAAACAACACGAGAGATAACATGAGACCTTTTTTTTATCCACTACAAGTTAGCCCTTGACTGCAATCTCATCTGATGGTAAGTGATGATGCAATCTAATATGGTAGCGGGCTAACCTGTTAGGGGCATGGCAGTTATATTAAACCTATTCCCCTATTCGGTTTCTACATGGCATCGTACCGGAACGCTAAATCGCTTGGCGGCACGTCTTTGCCGGCAGGGTGGTTCTGATTGATTAAGAATCCTCCGCCATTAACAGCAATCATTTGTTTTTAGAGCTTCAGGAGCTGTAGGTTAGGAGCATACCTTCGAAAAATCTAAACCTTTGTACAAACTTTAGTAAGTAACTTTTCTCTACATTTTCTAAATAGTTAGTTATTAGTATTGGCAACTTTTCTAGAAGTTTCCTGTACATTTTGATGTATAGAAATAAGCTTAGTTTAGTAGGTATTCCAGACGTAAAAACTAGGGGTACCTAGTTAAGTATAAAATTGATTTTTCTAATAAATTTAAACGTCATGTGCGTGAACATAGAAAATTATAGGGGGCCAGCAGAACCATTAGATACTACAACAACCAGCAAAAGGGTTGCAAAATCACGGGCCTATTAATAAAATCTGTACCCTTCATTCGCCAGCTGCTTGGGGGTTCCAATTGAATTAAACTACGCAGTTACATTATTCTATTTTCTAACACCAAAACCCGCTAAAGTTTACATGCATAGAATCCGTTTAGAGGGCATATTATGACCATCGCTTAAAACCGTATTGTTTAAATATTGTGGAGTGTGGACGTTGTAATAATCCATACTATCCATACTTCCATACTAATATTATAAATGCGAAAGTGTGTCTGTCTGTCTGTCTGTTTGCTACGCTTTCACGGCCCATCTGTTCAACAGATTTTGATGAAATTTGGTATAGGGATGGTTTGTATCCAGGGGAAGGCTATACTTCCATACTAATATTATAAATGCGAAAGTGTGTCTGTCTGTCTGTCTGTTTGCTACGCTTTCACGGCCCATCTGTTCAACAGATTTTGATGAAATTTGGTATAGGGATAGTTTGTATTCAGGGGAAGGCTACTTTTTATCCCGGAAAATTAAAGAGTTCCCGTGGGAATCAAAAAATATTAATCCACGCGGACGAAAACTATAATCAGGGACTGAAAAACAGATTCATAAAGGTTGTAGCAATATAAGTGTTACAGAATGAAAGGGTAACAGAATCGAAGCTGTAACCCTTTTTGAATGTGTTTTTAATTCTGTTAACCCGAAACACTTATATTTCTGTAACAGAAACGAATCTGAACCAGAAATAAAGGGTTTTAAAGTGTAACCGAAATAGCGACGTTGCCAAATTTACTGTTAACGCGTATTCAAATTTGAACCTAAGGTGAGAGCATCGATGGTTGCAGTTGTTTTAACAAAAACATGGCCATATTGTGTCAGTGTATGTAAAGCCCAATGAAGAGAGAAGAACGCGTTGTCACACCGTGCAGTTTGTTAGGGCATGTACCTATTAGGGTTACATATAAAACACTTACTAACAGAAATAAACGGTTACAGATTGATTGGGTTACAGTATTGTTTCTGTTTCAGAAAACAGTGTTTAAACCCCTTATTTCGGTTTCAGTCTTTATCTATAATCCTCAATTTAGGAACGACAAGGTAGTTACGTGACCTAAAACTAACATTTTGAAATAATACTGCTTTAAGAGATGGTAGTAACCCCCCTGATCTTTAAATAATAACGCCTTCTCGACTTAACTGGCTTTATAAAAAAATATATACAAATTACTAAGTCCTTGATTGCGATCTTGCTAGGATGATAAGGATAAGTGACGATGACATTCTAAAATGGTAGCGGGCTCTAATGTTTGGCAGTTATATTAAAATTAAACCCTAACTTTGTTACTTAATCGATTTCTATAGACTATCATACTAAGTTACTTAGTATAATGACACATAAGTGAATACCTACTTACTGACGCGGACGGTTAACTGAGTTAAAATTTAGGAGAACTTCTAATAAAGTCGAGAGTATGCGCCGATCTTAAAAATATCGTAGATTCGCAATTGCTCACATACTTACTTACTTAATATATATATCTATGCATAGAAATTAAAATTCGCAATAGAAATTCTCAACAATTCAAGCTCAATTTTAGATAAGGCATCATATATTTATAGGTCCACTTTTGTTATTACACGTGATATTATTTAAACAGATAAGTCATATTATGCTATCTTCTCTTTATACGGAGTGAGGTCAGCGACCTTTTTGATTAAGGAATCATCAATCATGGACTCGCGTTCACGAAGAGGATATCGCGTTTCACGCCATTCAAATGTTATACATATATATTTTATCACAAGTAAATAACTAGGGAAGTTCTCTTTCTCTCTCTCTCTGCGTCGTATTCCTCATTACTGAGGGTTGTAACCCCATTCCATTAATCAAATAATGGTAGGAGTTTTCTAGGGATAATAATGCGGTGGGTTCCCAGTTCTCACGTCCTTCCGCATGATGGCACAAGATCTTCGAATTATTTCATCTACCTATAACTACTAATATTATAAATTCGAAAGTGTGTGCCTGTCTGCTACGTTTTCCCGGCCTATCTTTTCAACTGATTTTGACGAAATTTGGTACAGTGGTAGGTTGTATTGTCCCGGTGAAGGACATAGACTACTTTATATATACCTTACTAGCTAATGCCCGCGACTTCATCCGCGTGGATTGAGGTTTTTCAGTTCCCGCAGGAACTCTTTAATTTTCTGGGATAAAAAGTAGCCTATGTGCTATTTCAGACTATAATCTATCTCTGTGCCAAATTTCATGCAGATCCGTTTAGCCGATGGGGCGTGATTGTGTAACAAACATCCATCCATACATCCATCAATCCAAACTTTCGCATTTATAATATTTGTATATGTCACGTCACCGTAAGATTGTAAAAACCGTTAGATTATAATCTAACTCGCGAAATTCTAAACTGTCGAAAGATTGTAAACTGTTCAATGTTCTGAGTGTTAATTTTTGAAATATTCATTTTATTTACGTTTTCTTGTCTCTTTCTTGTAGGTTAGGTTAGGGTTCGGCATAAATAATCAAGTAGGGCACTTAGGTTTTATCGGGTTTAAATACCTATCAGATTATAATCTACCGGAAAATAATGCGTTAAATTGTAATCTTTCGACAGTTTAGAATTCCGCGAGTTAGATTATAATCTAACGGTTTTTACAATCTATATATATAGTATATATATGTCACCGTAAGATTGTAAATATATACCTTATGGTCAAGTTTATTTATTCTTTCAAGACATTTCGTCGGCGAATTAGGCAGATAAAATACTGAATTACTCGATTACTTAATATTATTTTTCAACTTGCATGTCTTTGCGAGATAAATACTTAGGTAAGAAACTAAGTAGGTATAGCTGCTGAAAATAATCGGTCTCATCGTGACCGATTAATTTCACGGATAAATCCGATTTATTAACAAAAAACCACACAAACAAAATAGACTACGGACTACAGAGTAGATAAGTATCTATATTCTATCTATTGTTCTATTGTAACCTCTTTAATAAAAACTAACAACCAAAAACCAGAGGTGCGATTGTGTAAGAATTGTCGCTCAAAGTAAAATAAACCATACGTAGGATACCCTTAACGTATGAGAATGGATACACGAACCTTATCTCTAATTCAATGCTGTTATGGTTTATTTTACTTTGACGCCGAACTTTGACGATTGAATCGGGAACTTTTTGACAATCGGAGGGCAGTTTCAACCCAAGTTATCTAGTAATTAAGTAGTAGATAATTACTTAGTCTAAGTACCAGCTACTTTGATTTATATTTTCTCAATGTGTGATTATTTGTTAGTTACTTAACTAGATGCTGACCGCGACTTCGTCCATGTGTCCTCTTAAATTTTCCGTGATAAAAATCCAGTTGCCTATGTCTGTCCCCGGGATGCATCATGCAATGTAGTTACCTCTATGCCAAATTAAACCAAAATCGGTTGAAAAATAGGCCATGAAAGCGTAGTAGACAGACAGACGCACTTTCGCATTTATTATAATTATTAAGTATTTTTTTATAATATTAGTATGGATAATAAATCTCAATTCTCAATCAAATGCTATAAAAAATCCTCAAAGTACGTATGACTTCAAGTTTAGGGTAGGGTAGTTTGTCTTCAAACCTAAGATACCTACCCTAAATACATTGCTAATAATATTGTTGAAGTACCCACTTAGCTGCTTAATAAAAACAAATTGTCCAACTGTCGTTTGATGTATAAAAGCGCTCGATTTACGGGCGCACACGTCATTCTCTTTCAATTCTTGAAGTGTTAACATTATTATTGTCTAGTTGTTGGTCATTCTTTTGTAAATTTCTAGCAACCTTGTAATTTATTGTTTGTGTTGATCTGAAAGCTTGTTTGTTAAAATTGAATTCCTGTTTGTTGTGTGGTTCCATTTTGGTTGAACTGTGTGTGATTTATTTGAATTGTGTAATTAAAAAGTCTGTTTTCACTTAAATGCTTTGATATTTTTAATTTTATTCACTTCTGGTTGCTTATAATATATTATCGCATATTAGGTTACCTCTATGTGCCTCTGTACTGTAACAATAACTATCGTAGAAATTAATTAATAATGCAAAATAAATTCCTAGGAAATTATTGTTCATACAAATAACCAAATTGGATTTCATAATGAATTTCTAAGCAATCCAAGGGCCTTCAGCTACGCCGGGGTTCGTAACCCTGTCATTGCGGCGGCGTTAATGATTATTCGAAACGCGAAACAATTTCCGGCTAAGTGACAACGTAGCGTGCTAGGTACATGATGGTTCGATTCGCCACTATTTATATTTTGAGGTGTCAAAAAACCGCATTGACCTTGGCGCCCCCACTCGGACTTCGATACATTCACCTCAGATCGGGCCTCTGGGGTATGAAAGTGTGCCTTACATTTGCTTAACACACGGTGTATTTTCTTATGGCGAAAACAGATGAATTTATTGACCAAAGCATGGTCCGAACATTACCAAGTTGTGCGATAGGCGGAAAAGTAAACAAGTGATCTTACCCGTTACGAATGAGGCCTCTTGCTGCCCAGCTTTTCATTTAAGCTTCCTTTTACTTACCTACCTTCCTACCTATATTTAGTAAAGTATTTGTTTTCCAAGACTAAAATAATATTTCTGTCGGATCAAAATGTATTAAATAAAAAGGTACTGTGTCAGACGCTATGCCTAATATTATTGGACAGGTGATACAACCGCGAGGCTAGACACGTTATTATTATATTTACTTGTACAGTAAAACCCACAATAAATGCTTCACCCTAGGTATATCTGGGTAAATATCTGAGTGATGACGTAGTATGAAATATGAATCTCACTTTTAGTTACCACAGAAAGCCTTTCTTCCCTTTTACATAATTATTAAACTTACTTAAAATAATCTACTTAGTTACCTACCAACGTAAGTTGGTCCACCAACACCATCCCCACTACAGCCCATTAACGTCCCACAGCTGGGCACAGGCCTCCACTCTCATAGGAGAGAGGGAATTAGAGCTTAGACCCACCACGCTGGTCCAATGCGGGGTGGCGGGCTTTAACGACTATTATCATATTAGGGACAATAACCGGGACCGACGGCTTAACGTGCTCTCCGAGGCACGGGGGTGACCCGAATCCGAGGGACACCGCCAACTTCCTAACTCCGGGCTAGTACTGAGAATTTCGAGTCAGAAAAACCCAACACTAATTATGGCCCGACCCGGGACTCGAACCCGGGACCTCGTCAGCCGCATCAAACATGCTAACCACTAGACCAACGAGGCAGTTAAGTATATATAAGTTGGTCACCTTTCAGTTATTACGTGTAAACTTGAGTTAGGTACCTACTACTGCCGTGAATTTACCAAATTACGGCAAATTTTTTGGTAATTTTTTTTTTCGTATAATTATATTATGAGTAACAAACCCGCATGTTTTTGTGGCTACACGATTCACCACTGATAGTTTAATTCTCCGTGACTTAGAGAGAAGTTTTATTGATGTATTTGTCGACATGATGCGGGCTACTTAATTAAGTAGAGGATAATCAGCACATGGTATTACCGTCGCAAGTAAAGTAGTTAAGTAACTAGATTAAATCACTCTTTAAATGCGAAATTAATTGAGTAGTTCAGTAAATATTATATTGAAAGGTAATAAAACATTGATTTTCATCATTCATGTAGACCATTTTTGCATAGGTATAAGTTAAAAATACCTAGGTACCGTACCACCCGTTTGAAATTATAAATAGCTAGCTGAGAAAAAGACTTACTTGGTCTTTTGATTTGAGCAAAGTTAGTACTGATATTGTAATGAATTTGGTACTTACGTAGTTATATTGTTTTATAATAAATGTCAAAGTAAAAAAAAACTACATCGCATGTCGGCAATCAGCAAGGTTTTGAGTTAAATAAACTGAAAACAATTACTGAATTAGTATTACTTACTTATCTACTTAAAATATATATAAATATTTCTTGTTCTCACTCTAATTTGCTCTCTATCGTAGCAGTAGGGCATGATTCATCAAAGTAAAGGCGACAGTTAAGTTAAGCAAACTGTGAAAAGTATATTATTTACTCCGCTATATTTTGGCGGTCACTGACTTACGTGTTACTTGAACATGTTCACTAGCAAACACAAAATAACTAACTAAGTATACCTATATACTCGAAAAGTGATTCGGTTTACTTACAACCTATACTTTCATTTACTTACAGTACTTAAATATCTAATTTAATAAGTTGATATTTTTTATGACTTTCATTTAAACCACTTTCCACTGTCCACCTTAGAGCCCATATTTATTTTTAAACTGGCAATAGCAGCTAAGTACTAGAATTTCATACTTGATCGGTGATCCGATTTCGTTATAAGTTTCGGCAATTCACGTTATACTTAATTATTTGACGTTTGATGTGACGGATGATTAAGTAAGACGATTAAGATTAGTATTATAACTATTGATCTCAAAGACACGTCATAGTAATTAGTTAATTAAACATTTAGGTACTCTAACCTCTTACTTAAGTACTTACTACAAATGATAATAGCACATGTTTAGAAAAAATATTTACTTAGTTATCGAATATTTTGATTTTTATTAAAAATGTTTATCAATTTTTTTTAAAGTTACAAGTTATTACTTTTAAGTATTAATAATTTAACAAACGACTAAAGTGTTGAGTCTGTGAGTAAACCTTATTAAAAATACTAAACCGCGCAGGTGGCATTCTTGCTTCCATTCCATAAGGACGTGATTTGTTTAGCAATTAATAGTCAGTTACATAAATACAGATTAGATTTTATTTAAAACAATGCAGCACTCAGTCTTTATTATTAATAAGAAGACGCAATTATTCGCACGACCTTTACGTTTTTTTTTATTTGCGAGGGGTTTCGGTTACATCCTAATGGTATGGTACATATTGCTCAATTATTTTACTTACAAACACCCTTCAAAATAAAATTCAAAATTCAAATGCTCTTTCAAATAAACTTTTGAATCGTAGAGTGAATTTACCACCAGTTTGAGAAGAACCAGCAATAAACTCGGCGGTAGCTCTTTTGAGAAAAAAATAATTACAATTTCATTAGTTTATAGAATACATAGTCCTTAGCATTGCTGGAGCGAGTCAAATCCATGCTCCTTTGTCATTTATGTAATCTTCAGCATAATAAGTTTTTTTCACTTATAGTATTGCAAAATTCGTGTTTTTTATTCAGTGTCTTCTTACTTTACCAAGTAAATAGATATCTAAGTAACTACTTGTACTAACTAGGTATAACAAGGTTGCCAAAGCGTAGAGACTTGCGAGATGGAAAGCAAAAAGAAAACAATAAGTCAATTAACTGAGATAGTTAAGTATGTGAAAAGCAAAATCAATTGCTTCGCTGCCTCTTAAAGAAAAGTGACTGATATGGCTAACTATAATCTACACAATCTACATTTTGTAGCAATTTCTTAAGTACTTGTAGTCTATAGGGGTCTGAAGAAACGACGGCTGTACGCCTCCCCTGATCGTCGCTCCATATCCAGCTCGCTCACAGCACTAGTTTCGAGCTTGACACATGTAATTTCGCGATAGCAGTATTGTTTTGCACTTTAAACAACTGAGGAATCCTATGGAATGTTAAAGTAATGACCTAATAATTTAACATTCCATAGGATTCCTCAGAGCTCGCGCGCGGACTATACCTATGTACGTGGTTCGTACATGGTATTACTTAACAATAAAAAATACCTTAAGTACTGTTTACTTTTCAAACTATTTACTTAAATAGGCCGGAAATCGAAACTGAGAAGTAATAGTGAGAATGTAATTAAATACTTATCTGGTTAATACCTCGTTAACTGAAATCAACTTTGTAGAATAAAAAACTACCCTTTGAAATGTATTAAGTAAGTATTAACCTACTTAGTTATAGAACAGAAGAAGTAAATAGGTTATAGTTGCAAGAAATGAAATAATTCTTACCTACACGGAGAAAAAATAAAGAAACACGACCGCCGCCGTCGTCAGCGCTGTCTGGAGAAAATTGGTTTTGAATGGACCAATTTCTTGATAAGTAATAGGGCGAATATTATATTTTCTAGTAACCATGCTTTGTAAAATAGGAGCTAAGTAAATAATGTAAGTAACCTCTTACCAGACAGTTTTCACAAACTACCTAACAAATCTTTGCTTTATAACTATGTAGTTCTTTATGCGAATCGTTATTTCGTAAGATATCTAGGTCTAACTACTTTTTGGTAGGTAATTATTAAGTAATTCATGTTAATCCTAGTTACTTATCAATTAAGTAAGTCCGTAATGTTCCTATATGCTTCAACTTATTCAATGTTAAATACATTTTGGTAGTAACAGGTAAGTAATTGACATAATAATATTATTTAGAAGATTGTGGCACTACATACAAATGCGTTAACACAAACCTACACGTTTTGTCGGAAATATAATAGTCACTTATTTGTTTGATTGATTGAAATATATAATGGGTATAGCGTAACTAAAAGGATGTGGGAGGCACTCATTGCGGATGGAAAAATATCATGTTGTATCATATTATACACTTCATGTTGTTAAAAAAATTACTTGTCTAGTTATATTTAGTCCATAAGATTAAAAGTAGAGGTGTAAGTTCACGACCTTTATAAAAGCAGAATACCTATTACAACGTGTAACTAGTTTATTATTTTCATTCATGATAATGTTTGCTGTAGATAATTTACTTACAAACTACATTGTAAAATATGTTAATAACGGCCTGACAAAAATTACTTACCATACAGTAGTTATATGTAACTAATACATAACTATTAAGTATGATAATTTATATATGTAACTAAATAGGGCGTACGAGGACGGAATTTTACTTAAAAAATTGCTCAACCTTATGCGTAAAAATTTATAAGCTGCCAAAAGATATTAAGGCATTACCAATTAAATTATTTAAAAATAAGTTGTATAAATAGCTAGTAGCCCATAACTTCTATTCTTTTAAAGATTTTTTAAACTAATCTCATTAAAACTCATAAACTCTCATTTGTTTGTTTATTTATTTTATATAATTAAAAAAAATATATTTAAGCTTTTAATTTGTTTAGTAATTTTTACAAATCTTATGTTAGTTTTAAGTATTTTGCACGTCATTGCATGGCTGATTGTAACATGCTCACCCTATAACATAATAACATCGTACTAAGTATGTACCTACTTACAATCTTACAAATAAATAAATATTCTATTCTATAACATTATTGTAACATTATTTTATTTGTAAACATTTAGTTAAGTAAGCATATTATATTCTTTTTTGTAAAGTTTTAGTTAAGTATTGAATGTGTCTGTTATGTTTTAGTTGTAATTGGAGGTAATTTTGTAGCCAGGGAAGACGAATTGGGCGACTGTAAAATCTTCCCTGGCATGTTTTTATAAAGAATAAAGAATTATATATCACATAATATTATAAGTATTATGTTAGACGCGATTTACCATCAGTTGCCTCTAAACCGGTCGGACCGGCACGGCATCAGCGCGCCAGCATCTTTGAAACTTGCATCCAGATTACTCAATAGGGATGATGCCCATATCTTCTGTATATATAAAAATCAATTGCTTTTCGTTAGTCTCGCTAAAACTCGAGAACGGCTGGGCCGATTTAGCTGATTTTGGTTTTGGAAGTTTTCTCGTAGTCCAGGGAAGGTTTAAACGGTGAGAAAATATGGATAAATTGCGAGGAACATAGACAAAAATAAATTATTTCCAACTGATTATTAAATAGAGAGTCTTCCAAAAGACCTAAAATTCACATCCTCGATTAGTTTTAGGTATGATAACCATTTTAAAATATAGATTAAAGAAAAAAAGTGCGTTGAAATTTTATGACGTCACAATGGTGAATTTCATACAAACTCCATACTAGAAGTGCGATTTTTAAGTTTGATAAGAAGTTGCTGATTTGATTGAGTTGTCATCATCCCTATTGTACCATAGTCGCATGCCTAATAATTAACTTACTACTGTCGTTAAACTTACCCGAATAAATAACAAGGTACTCAAGTAAATAAAATAATAGTTGTAAGTAGTTATTCACATTTTAAGTAAAAAAAGAGAATCGGTGTCGGGAATTAGTATATTTATGTCGCCGAAAGATTGTGAAAACCAATAGATTGTAATCTATCTAGCGAAATTGTAAACTGTCGAAAGATTACAATTTAACGCATTATTTTTCGGTATATTGTAATCTGTTAGGTATATTAACCCGATAGAACCTAAGTGCTGATTATTTATGTGGAACCCTAACCTAACCTACAAGAAAGAGACAAGAAAACGTAAATACAATGAATATTTCAAAAATTTACACTCACATTGAACGGTTCACATTCTGTCGACAGTTTACAATCTATCGAGATAATAAACGTTAGATTGCAATATAACGGTTGTTGCAATTTTACGGTGACATATATATAAATAACTTTACGATAGGTAAATAACTTCAGAGTGTATAATATAAATTAAGTATCTAATAAGCGTAAGAAGACTTGGTTTACACCTACGTTATTCGTTATTTAACGAAAACATTATTATTTCTGATAAATCTGAAAAGAAGCCATCATGTACCTACTTACTTATTTTTGAAATTGATTAACCTATAATATATACATTACAGGGGGCCACCCCAGGGGGAGGGTTTAAAAACTTCTGGTAACGTTTAAGGCGAGTTTCCTGTTATTTTCAGCCAAAAAGCATTCATTGTAGTTAATCGCTTTAAAGTGAATAGTAATGCCGTGAATTGGCAAATTTATTTTTAATTCATTATTCTTTCTTCAGAAGATTACTTAATAAAGATAATATGATAATTCAGTTGCTTAGATAGAGCTAAAAATAAAGCGTAGGCTGGATGACAAGGGCTGTTAATTGCGATCACATGTTTTCGTCCTCACAGATTTATAACTTCTCCCTAGCTTTCGTAGCTAGTGTTTTTTCAGTTTCCGTGAGAAATTGAAGCTTATTTACATACCTACTTACTTAACCAGTATATTTTAAAAAAAATCTCCTAAGAACTAAGAAAACTGTTAAAATTTGTTAGATTGATGTTAGAACAAATAGTTGCTAGCCCGTTTTTAAGCTCCACAGATATGACTTATTTGATACTTATGAAGTCATGACTTATTTGAGTGATTGAGTGATTTTGACTCGACCAGACTTCTTGACAAGTCTAAACTCCAATATGTTCTAAAAAAAAGTAATGCTAATTTTCTAAATAAGTAGAGCGTACCACTTACGATAGTCCAAACACAAATTGTTCAGTGATGTTAGAGATGGCAACCCTATAGGTATAATAGTCGGGTAAATGGTGGAGGGAGCGGCCCTCCAACCCCCATCCATTTCTCCCTCGTAGATTGATGATAGATTAAGTAATGTTCTGAAACGTGACAACGTATTTATACGAGCCTATGTAGCGCTATGTAAATACTCGCGGGATGTTAGCTGTCGCAAATTAAACGCAGTAGAGCAAGGAGAAATGAGGCCTAAAAACAAAAGACCTTAGCTATGTTCCGTTCTTCAGTGTTTATGGACTCTTCTAACTTGTTTTTCTTCAACTGTGTTATCCCACTAGATGGGGTCCACTTTCTGGCATATCCTTGCCCGAGTTTTCCAGTCCAGGGCAACTGTTTTTAAGTCTATTGTCTCTCAATAACTTTATCTTCTCTCGTGTCCGATATGACGTGGTCCCAAATTTTTATCTTAGGAAATAGATAGATTGTTAGATACTTAAGTGTAAGTTTTTATTCCTTCGACCAATGCAACGTACCTCCATTTGTAACAGCAGCCATTATTTTATAACTACATAGTTTGGCCTAGGATTTAAATGTGAAAGGATATATATATACCTATGTATTTAAATGTGATCTGTGAAATTTCAGCCAAGTCAATGATAATGTCAATTCTAAACACTATATCTATTCTATAACTATACTTCCAACCCATTGAGAAGTTGCAAAGATACTACCTATTTAAAAATTTATTTCAAACTTTAAACTTATATTTTGTTAGATAGATCATTGCGATTTTTTCAATCGTTAACTTGTTAGTTAATTGTTGCCATTAACTAATAACTACTGATGTTGGATTAAATATAATGCTTTTCCGGACCGGTGTTAGCGTTAAACGTGCCATGTTAACCTTGAACGAGGTGCGATAACAAGAGTTTACACGCCGGTGTCTAAATAGGCATTTTAAACGTTTGTTGGGTCAATGTATTTTAATTTGTAGAACTCGTTTGATACCTAGTTTTTAACTACCTACCTACGACCTTTCCCAATGTAAACCAGGAATAAACATTTAAGGAACTAGTTTACTTATCTTCTAAACTCATCTAATCCTTAAATCCTTTAACAGTCATTCAGACTTATGAGATTTCATTGAAGTTAAAAGTAAGTGATTACTTAATTGTGATCGATTTACTTACTTAAGTAAATTTTCTTCTAGAATTATTACTGAACATACCTATTTTAGCATCCAATACTTGTAAGCAATTAAGCAGATTGGGTACCCAATGTAGATTTAGTCGGAAAGTTTACTTAAGTAGTTACTTAAGTAAATTTTTTGACGTCAACCTTGAATCCACTGATAAATAATTAATTTTAAGTAATAATGATGTTCCTGAATGAAACTTAATGTTGTGTCGTGTTGGGTTAATCGGTCAATGATATCTAGTACTTATCTATATTTTATCTTGTATTTTTAGTCCCTACGTTTTATAACAATTTAATATCAATGAGGTAGTTAAACGATACTAATATTATAAAGAGGTAAAGTTTGTGAGTTTGTAGGGAGTAATCTCTGGATCTACTGAATCGATTTTGAAAATTCTGATACCAATAGAAAGCCACATTATTTATGAGTGTCTGCTATATAAAGCCGAGTTAGGGAGTTCCCATGGGAATTTAAAAATCTTATTTCACGCGGACGAAGTCGCAAGCATCTGCTAGTCATACTAATATTATAAATGCGAAATTGTGTTTGTTTGTTGGTTTGTCCTTCAATCACGCCGCAACGGAACAACGGATCGATGTGATTTTTAGCATGGGTATAGTTGAGGACCCGGAGAGTGACATACCTAGGCTACTTTTTATTCCACTCGGACGAAGTCGCGGGCATCAGCTAGTTATTAGTTACCTATAAATAAAAGAGCTCCAATTCTTGTTATCAGCTGTTATCCAAAATTAATGATTCTGAAAAATTGCAATTACCTATGAACATATTAATTAGTGTCTCGCGTGGCCCTAGGTAAATCTAGGTGATAAGCTAGTTAATAGGCAATTTATGACATACCTAACTAAACAAGTCATTTATTAAAAGCTATACACTTGTAAGTAGTTACGTAAGTAGGTACATAGATTGATTAATTTATATATTATTCTTAAGTACTTAATATACTTATAGATCAATAATACGTATATTATAGCCGTTTTTTTTGTAAAAACTGGTAGGGTAGGTGGGTATGCGTTTCCGGGCTGGTACAAGCTATGGTTAAATTTTCCACGCCAACCTTGGATGTGTCGCGATAAGAATTACTCATACCTAGTTACCTACCTGTATAGTGTGTTCCTCCTACGTCTTATGAGTTATTTAGCGGTCACTAATCAAACATAGGCAGCATTGTTTACTCAGAAAAAATGAGCGATGCTATGGATGACTAGATATACATACTAGTTGTAGTTAGTAACTATGTTACTGCATATACCTAGAACTACTCGGCACACTATAACGAAAGGTATATATAGATAAATAGGTAGGTCAGCTAGCAGAGCAGTTACAGATAAGCAAGTAACTAACTAGGTACCTGTATACCTAGTTTAGTTTAAGTTACGTGCTATTTAAATAGTAATTGATTATCTACGTATTATTGCAGAAAAGAAAATAATTACTTTAAATATACCTAGTTAAGTAGGTATATGTAGTTACTTAAATATTTTAATTTTACTTTCATACGAATTTTCGAGCATCGATTTACCGAAGGTCAATCGACGATTTCGGCACGTACCTACCTAACTAGGTAGATGGATAGTGTAGGTAGGTACCTAAAAAGGTAACTTATACAAGAATTTTAAGTAAAATAAGGGTAAGTAAATTCCTAGCTAAGTATTCCTATCAAGGGAGGGAACATGTAGTTAACTCTCACTTAAGTACCTAACTAGGAGGTAAATTCCTTCTGGGTTAATTCTCTAACTAGAAATTTTTTTTGTTTATTTATTTATTTATAAGATATGTATATATGTACCTACAAAGTTTCAAATAGCGCTTACTGCTTAGGTGTGTATTAATTATCTGCCTAGCTATCAGCTGTGATTAATGAGTAGGGAAGCAAGCACTAGAAACGATTATTATTATTATTATTTAAGTAGTTGTTACACAAGGCAAGTGATCACAAACGGATATTATATTATGAGCGGCTAACCCAAGCCTAACCAACTATTATTTAATCTGTTGCCTAACTCACAGAATCAGTGAATGTAAACAAAACATTAGGATTTTATCAGTATTGTGCACCGAGCACGGAGCGGAGACATCGCCCGCCCGGTCAAGGTATCCGGGCCAAAGGTCGATGACAGCGACACCGTCAGACTCCGAGAGGATGGCTCTACGCCGGCAATCAGCACCGGCCTCAACGGCGAAACAACAACACTACCTTGCTCTTTGAACTTGCACTCGATAGTTACCTACTCTAATTTCAACTCTCTTATGTGTCAATAGTGTCGCAAAATTCTGTTATTTTGCGGCTGAACCGAACCGGTCTTGACGCAATTTGGAAAGGGAGCTTGCATGCTGGCGCGAACACAGGACAATTTATATCTCAAAAATCAGAGCTCCTACAGGATTTTGATACACTCAGTCCACGCGAATGAGTACATCAGCTAAATGTTGAAAAATTCTGATGTCTGACCTGATGATATAGATTCATTCTCCGATTTAGGTGTCGTCGGCGGCATCGGCAGCGGCATGGACGGCAGCGGCTGCGTGGGTTGTTGTTGTTGCTGCTGCAGAGTGCACGCGTTTCCCAGCAGCGTCTGAGCGGTGCTGTACGTCATGCTCTCGTCGTAGCCCCAAATATCCAGCCCGCCATACTCCGGGGAAGCGAGAGAGTCTGGAGACATCACCATAGCCGCTTGTAGCCCTAGGGCCGAGGACGAGGTCACTTCCGAGGAGCTCTCTTCTAGCATACGCAGCGGGAAGCCTCCGTTGTTTGACCAGCGGCGTCTCATGTCGAAGAGCGTGTTAGCCCTCGGATCCTCGACTGCCGACGGACATCCTACGCTCCTCCGACACTTCACTTTTGCTTCGCACTATAACTAACGCTATTACACTAGTCTCCGCGGCGTCGAAACCGAAACGAATCGTTTCTCGCCGCGAACCGGCTTCGTGTTCACTCCAATAAGATTTTGAGTTTTATCCTTTTCAGGAAATCCTTACGGGCACTTTGCACTACGACCGAAAGGTGATAACTGAGAACTGTTAACGATTTCGCACGTTGCGGTTATTTGAATCGCAAAGAAGTTACCGCGAAATTTGATCAGAATTTACAGCACGATGCACGCGTGCGACCGTCGTCAACGAAGTACGTAGAGCGAGCGAACAAGCGACGCGGCCGCTCTCACTACTCACTGCCACGGTCGAGCGTGACGTCACACCGCCCCGCGCCCGCAGTGCCGCCCCCCGCGCGCCCGCCGACGGCGCGCAGCCGTGGCACAGAAAGTCCAAGTCACCGGGCGACAGAATGTAGCGCGCCGATAACACCATCACATCGTTGTATTTTATGAAGTAAATTTTTCATTTCTTTCTTTATCAGAGCAAGTTCGATGTTACGAAACTTCTTAACCTAGCAACCTAGTATTGTGCAAACTAAGATGGTTAGTCTACTTTTATTAAAAGTAATTACCTAAGTACTAATAATTATTAGGCACTTACCTACCTACCACTACTACTACCTACTTTGTAATAGCTACCTCTACAAGGATGGTAGCCCGATTGTGATCAATGGTAAGCCCTTGCCTTACGGTTCGGTCTCGACTCTCGAGTTCTCGACTCTCGGGTTTGACTCTCAATTTTTGGTCTATTTAAGCCAATAATTATCGTAAAATCGGGCGAAGTCGAAGTTATTACATTTTAATTTCTTACCTAGGTACCTATGTTGGTACTTAGTAAGGTATATATAATTTTGATCTTCATCTCAATTATTAAATACCTACTATATTATAGGTAAGTATTGAAAACAAAACACTCAATCCAAAATTTTAGAAGGATAGCTTTACGGCACTAGGCTCTAGCCCTTTTATCTTTCATCCAGTAACTAGGTAGAAACGAACAACGTGAAATATTTTTTTAATATAGTAAGTACCTAGTTGCTCGAAAAATGCACTTCCAATACAGACAATGAATTGAAAGTTGAAATTAGGTACCGTATGAATTAAAGAAATCAAAATCTTTGCATTTTTTTTTAAATTGATAATGTTCGGGTCGAATTCCAAAATAGATACCTACCTATCTAATTTCATGGTTGCTCTAGATAAATAGACAGACAAATTCTTTAATGACTCACGCAACATTAATAAATAATACTAAAGTAAACAAACAAAAAGCAAAAACAAGTGCGCAAAGGCGGTCTTATCACTAAAATTGATCTCCTCCAGACAACCCTTTCATTACTTACAAACACAGTCATACAAACTCGCGACGATTGTAAACCCTCCCCTACGCCTTGGGTTTACAAACGGCTGTTTAGAGTAGTAACATTTTTTTTCACAATGTAGACAGTAGTTTACTATCATGCGTCTGGACATAAGATGATAAAGGTAAGGTCGTTACCGAAATTGGCACGACCGTAGTCGACCTAAATTGCATGTAGGTTATCTGTGTTTTTGCGATGGCTTACTTTAATATCTGTCTAGAATTTATCAATCAAAACAATATAAGAAGACTCCAGACTGAAGGTACCTACCTACCATAAACGGTCTAAAAGAACCGTATAAAACACCATTCCTAGCATTTTGAATTTCGAATTTAATGAAATCAGAAGAAGATTGCTAAGAAGGTAGGCAATTGGTAAGTACATACCTACCTAGATTGGTAAAAGTCTAGAAATCAGCATGCAATATGCAATACAGTTTAGGTAGTTTACAGAGCGTCCGAAATTTTCGTAGATTAGATTAGGTGGTAAGTATGACGTAGCCGTCATATTCTCGTCATCGAATCACGTGTCCGCACAGATCATTGACCTCCATGTTTTGGAAATACGCATATCGAGTATTCGCTACACTGCCCGGTTTCACTGAACTAGACCAAGCTGCCAGAACCGATTTAAACCGCTTACCGCACATGCATTGTTCAATTCATAATATTTCTTTATGTACCGAAACTGGGAATGACGCTATACCTACAGAACGCCCTGGCGATCCAGCCGCTGCTAATATCCTCAACTCTAATTAATGTTCCTTATGTTCGGAATAAGAGAAGTAATACCATGCGTTGTTGTTAACATACTGAAGAACTTGTTAGGAACAGCTTCGTATTCCAGACTCCAGGATTGAAATCCCAGGCCTCTAACTTTTCGGAATATACATGCGGTAATGGCGGGGAGTAGTATGAGTATCTGTAATCAGTTATAATCTATTTATAATCTGCATAGTGTTCAATGGTCCAAGAAAATGAATAATTTATCAGTTTTAATTTTCCATCCATTATTTTGGGCGTTAAGCTAATTTGTATACTTCGCCCATCTACGCTATGATTAATTTTCAATCATTATGACGATTTTTCACACTAAACAAGATTTTATTATTTTCCTACTAGTTTATTTTACTTAATGGCCACTGCTAGATTATTTTAGGTTTATTAATGTGTGGATAAGATTAAGAAATAAATATTGATCATTAAATTTAGGATTACGATGAGAATATTTGGCAAAACAACAAAATATTCTAGCATAGGTAGTAAGTACCTAACTGGGAATGTCACGGGACTGCATTTTAACGTAAATAATTACATAAATTAGAAGCACTGATCAAGTCACAGTCAATGGCAGTCAATCGAACATCTTTTGTGTAACATCAAGAGTCAAGAAAATATAATGAATATAAACACGAATAGTACATTCAATTCTAAGTAAAGAAATTAGGTACTTTCTATTGAGACTTCTTACATTTCTTCTTGCACAAATCGCAGAAAACTATCCTGGGTAAATGAAGCGACTTACAGTATTCCAACTAACAAAGGACGTATAAATATATGAATACATTATAAAATAGGGAATTAGAGGTCTAAATAATCTTAAAAGTTCTGCGGCTGTCAATTCTATCAATTCTGTTATACGGAATCTAAAGTCAGCTAACATGAGACCGTCTGTTTAAATGTAGGTATTTTATCTCTCTCAAAGTTTAGTGTAAAGATGGTGTACAACAAGCTTGTTAACTCGAAAATCCCCAAAGGCATAATCCGTCAGTGATATCGATCCACCTAAAATCATGACAAGTCAAAATAATAACAATGGGTTTTTGTTCCCGCTTGTACTGTTTGTACAGACTACAGACAGAGTCGTGAGGTTGTCCATTCGTGCGTGCAATAAGTGGTCGATTGGTTCCCCCTACAACCTACTTCTTACCACTACAATTCGCTCTAAACCATCACTAAGATGAATTGCATTTCTACGCAAAAAAGGGCAAGTATTTCAAATATGAAACAAAATGTTCTAACTCCGAAACTCCTAAGCAACCTTGGAGGCTCAAGTTCACTCCTGAGGCTTCATCGGAGGATGAGGATAGAACTCTTTGTTGAAGTTGGCACACTTCTGTGTTCATCGTATGTTTATTTTTTTGCTTTTGCGTTTTTGGATGGAGGCACGGGCTGGGCGGTTTCAAAACCACATCCTTCGTGTATTCAGAGTTCAGACAGGCTTATAGAAAGTAGTGTTTACTGTTAATTTTTCCATGCGCTTAGAGCAATATTTCAGTTGTGACCACTAAACTAAGAAAAAGTTAAGTTGCCAGGGAACCACTAATGTTGCCAGATTAGAAGAAAGAAATCAATAAAAACCCTCGGTATCATAATGACTTAATAAAAAGTTACCAGCTCTATCGTCGTACAATTGTCTTACAATAAAATATAAGTATGTATTTTATAAAATAAAAACTTACTGATCATATCATATTTTCATGAAAGCTTTATTTGCGGCGGAGGGATTTATTGATGATGTTTCTCCGCTTTACTTTCTTACCTGTAACAATTAAGGAAACATGTTGTTGATTGATACAGGAATTAATTAAAACAAAATCTTACACAATACCTATTTACGATAATATAATTTTAAAATCGCGCCCAGTATGGTCAAAAGCAAGTTAGAAATCTGTTTTGTATTTAAATCATGAATAGAAATAGAATAGAATTAGATTTGTCTACTGTAGCGGATTAAAGCGAATTAAACTTCTAGTTCATTCACTATCATGGACTTCCGCAAAGTAACGCCTGCTTCTATTCAATATGTTTTGTATTTATTTCAATTCCATACTAATATTATAATAAATACGAAAGTGTGTCTGCCTGACTGTCAGTCCGTCTGCTACGCTTTGACGCCTCATGTTTTAAACCGATTTCGATTAAATTTCGTATAGGCATAGGTTGTGTCCCGGGGAAGAATATAGGCTCTTTTGATCCCGGAAAATTAAGAAGTTCTTTCGGGAATAAAATAACTTAAACAACGCAGACGAAGTCGCGGTCATCATCTAGGTTGTAATAACGAATTGAATAAATTTATACAATACCAAGTTTTAGTCATTATCTAGCTAAATCTATAATGGATCACCGCAATTAAGAGTAGCTTTCTTGGTAGAGCCCTGGATTACACGACAAGTTTGTATGAGTGCAACCGGTTCGAATTTTCCTTGACTTGTCGCACCTTTTTAAGTCGGGTGGTTAGCCGTTGTCGTGTTTTTTCTAGTGATGCAGGCGCATAAAAAGTAGCCGCGGCGGAATGGTCTGCTGAAGCGCAATTAAGACCAAGGTCTCCAGGTTATCAAACCCGTGTCGGCGACTCGCGATGCCTGCCGCGCCTCGTTGCCAGTGCAAAAAATATAGCGCATAATAAAGACGATGGTATTAAAAGATAATGGCCAGGCTAACACGCCGGCTGCATAGTCTTAAATACCTGCATAGGACTGGCCATTCGTCACGCTTTATAGCAGAATAATAAGGTAACCGTGCCCCCGGTAACCGATGCCATTATCCAGTCCTTTAATTGCTATGATCATGTGGTCATGAACCTTTACGGTGGCAGTGAAAACTTCTTTAGACGAGTTGAGCACTTTTTGGTAGGGGGTAAAAATGTGGAAACGCGCGACACCGTTCTTCTTAAGACAAAAGGTCTTACGATAAAATAGTACATTCTAAATTAAACTTTAATGCCTTAGTTTAAAGGTAAAGGATACCTCGCGTTGACACGAAGACAAGGTCTTAAATATAAATATAGTACATTCGTATTTGTTTTTTTTTTATTAGAACAAAATAATGAAATATTCGTTTTCACTTCTATCGGCACTTATGACTGCCATTTTTTTGTTTTTTTAATATCATAAAGTAAATTCCCTATATATTTGCAACTGTTGCAAATATATAGGGAATTCCAAACTGACATAGTAGGACGTTGTCAATGTCTCTGGCTAGCAGCCATTAGGTACAGCTAGAGGAAGTCAAGTCATCTATTGCATACGCAATGCTCAAATCCTGTTCATTGACTCCTATGCACTTGACAGTCACTGATGTCATGCTCACTAATGTGACCTGGTAAGGAACCGTTCTGTTCTTCGCAGTCAAATGAACACTTGCATAATATCTACACAATGCATATCAGATGTCAGATGAAGCTAGGCCTTTGAGTGAAGAACCTTAGCTTTACTTTCGCTTGCAAGTGCCATTGCTTCACGCTTTTCACCTATGTACACATGCAATGATTGTGAAATGTGCTTGATATTAAAATGTAAGACTAAAGTCTTACAGCATAAGGAGCGTTTTGGCATAGTTAATAAAGTACTATAAGATATTTTATAGCTAGAAGATCAAATCCTATCATTTACGTGATGTAACTAGCGAGTCCGAGAAGTGATAGATGCGATTGAGGTCTGTCCGTGAACTGGCAATGTGCTGTAAACGCTGTGAAATGATTTATGATATCGGTGCGTGTTTCATACCAATTGAAGATGAATTTGAATGCAACCTAAGAACTAAAACAGAATCACGGTAGGAGTTTAGGATGAAAATCAAAATTTTAAAAATATGGCTTTACACATTATTTCAAAGTTATTTTTGCTCCTAAAATGCGAAAAGAAAATCATTAATCATTATTAAAGTCAGAAAAATAATAATTGAAACCAGACCGGGCAGTACTTTATGGTCTAATTTACGAGTTTTCTCGCAGGAACAGGTTATTTTGTGCAAATAACAATCTTAATGCGAGATATCGATGTTTATTTTATATGTTTATGTTGGACTCTTTATTGGGAGCATGCTCAAATAATTCTCGAAGATGTCAGGACATCGACGAAAATAAATACGAACCGGAGTGTGCAACAAATAATTATTATTTAAGTAATGAACAGGATATTGGCCATAATGATTCTTCCAATGAATAACGTGAGAATATTTTGAGTGATTCGGAATTTGTATACCGCGTTAGCAAACACATTAAACACAATGAAATTACATATGATAACACTTGCAATTCAAATAGTATGTGCTAGACACAAATAGGTCAGCAGTAATGCATCGATGCGACGTCGACCGTTGTACGGTGCGCGTGATTTGACTTCAGATGTGTACAATTAGTGACACAATGGTACAAACAAAACCATACAGTTCTTACCCCATTACACTTAAAGGATACAATATCAGAGTAAAGTGCAACATCAGCCGCCTACCGTATAATACATTGGTTGCGTAACGTATTGTCCTCGCATCAGGGTAGTAATGATTCAATATGGAATTGGGACAACATTGTTACCGAGTAAAAGCCTCGCGTTTGCAATCCCTTTGAAATTATCCTGAAAATTTTCATATCGCTTTATTAGGTGAAAGCTTTCTTTACATATTGTTACATACTCGGAGGTATTATGTTACATTAAGGTCATTAACATGGCATATTAAATATAGCACTTTAAAATTCAAAAACAAATTAGTTAAGCAGTAGGTGGAAAGAATCATTTCTCATGATCAGAGCGGAACAATATGTAGACCAACGTTTTTTACATTTTTACTCTGTTAAACTAAGTATCTATTTATTTTTCTGACTTGTGCCGTGTCGGCTGTCAGAGGAAGCGTTGACTCCAGCTAGGTGTTAGGGAATTTGCCAAAAGTTTAAGAGTTTAATATAGAACCGGACTGACAAGCTGGGACGTCTTCGGCATCTTTGCCAACTTTGCAATTAGACAAAATAATATTAGTTGCTAATTGAAGCCAAAAATATTTATGTGTGTTTTACTGTCGGAACCAGACCATACTTTTAATTTAGATCATTAATTGTACCAGATGTGTACCCATTGTTGTGAATAAAACATAAGAAGCGATGATTAATTACACGTTGCCGTATTTAGTAGCGGTCTAATGAAATTCGTGAATTTTTTATCTTACTTTAGAGTTCAATTATTTATAAAGGCAAAATAATTGCCTGGTGAGTTACTGACAGCACGTCAGACAACCAGGAATAACACTGATAGTAGTACAAATTGAAGATAATTATATCTAATTGCAAGCCACGGTCATGGCCAATAAGTAGCAATATGCAAGAACATGAGCAGGTAGACAATTAAAAGTCTGCATAGTTTTATAATTTAACTCTATTGTTAATAAAATAAATAAAAATACAGCAAAGATGGGAGAGATAGGTTAGTAGTCCAAAGAAAATTTGGATCATAAATCATTATAAGACATTTTTTTAAACAAACTTTTATCAGATATATTGAATTTAGTGTGAAATCATTTTATTTTTTTATTCTACTTAGCAAATTCTTTTAATGGATACCATGAGAGCGCATTTAAAAATTTTTACTAATCCACTATCTTGGAAATCCGCCATCCAAACTAAACGTGTCATGTGAAATTTCAGCTTAATCGGTTGAGGATAACGGTTTTAAAATTAATCAGTTGCGAGATTTAACTTAAACAAACCCACAAACATTGCAAGTTAAATAAAAGCTTGTTATAAGAGAAAACCGTATATTATCACTTTCAATCAATTTCAATTTCAACATCAATCAAGGAAATTAATGGAAAAGTTGAGAAGAATTTTGAAATTGATTGCGGCTTAATTTTAATGACAAAAATAAGCATGACATACGTGCTAAGTATTCGGAATATCTAAATTGTCGCTTCTGATTGTTTTCCTCTATTAATTTTGCTAATACTCGTGCTTAAGGTGACTCGTGAAGTCGTGAATATATTTTTATGCAATGTTAGAGCCTAGCGAATTCCGGATCGCATATTAAGGAGATTGCCAACAACGGTTTCTAGATAGACACCTACGAGCGCTTGTCCTAGATGCTATACTGGACAATCGCCAAGACACTGGGCCTTCTCACTAGAAAGGGATTTACGTATTCGGATTCGGATATTTTCTTAGATAATATGCTTTAACCTGTTCAAATCAATACTTCATTAGAAGATGACATGACAAGTTTTGCCTTTATTAAATTGGCTTATAGCATTGCATTTTAGCCAAATTTTTTTGCTTACTTGTCTTGTTACTTTATGTTAATCAATGATTTTAGTTTTTAACAAGCATTTTGTTAGATTGTGCTTTATACATTTAAGATTTTAGGAATAGGTAAGACGAAGAAAAAATTATTGCGGCAAGAAAATATACACACAGAATAAGCAATATCCTAACGCAGCCAAAGTCACGTACTAAGGAACAACACACGGCCCCTCAATGTTACACGATAAAATGTCCCTGCAAATAACACGACGAGTATGAAAATAGTTAAGTGCAAATACTTGGATTGTATTACTCAAGCGTGTTGGGTACAATTCAAACGCGCTACAAGCGACGGTTTTGTGTTTCTATATTAAATTTATTGCATATAACTTGTTGCTATTGAAGAACGGCATCCAAGCCGGCATTAGAGTAGCCACGCCTATTGTTTTTCGAGTTAAAAATGGTCGTGCAGTGCATCGTTGCATGTCGTCGCGTTGCCAATGTGCACACGTTTAAACTCCTGCCATACCCGAGAATAATGCGAGAATTTTACAACCGTATCGGGTCATAAGAGTAATTTCCTGCACCCTATATAGCTCAAGTTTACACTCTAAACATAAAATGTTACTGTTTACACTTTTATAATCTTAGGTTGTATAAAGCAGCACCACAAATGCGTGATATTTTTAAGCACAAGATGGCGTCAAACCAAAATTTATTATGAAAAAAGGAGTCTATAATTAAAGACACAGCTATTATACGATAAACAAGAAGAATGGCGCAACCTTTGACTTTTAATTATTGAACATAACCGACAGTGGTGCAGTGGAGCGAATGGATGGTTGAATCGAGGTGCTGCCCTTTAGTAACGGTCGCAGAAATTATAAAATATAAATCATTTCTGAGGCTCTATCTGGATGGTACATGAAAGCTTGAGGTTATTGTAATTTATTTACAAGAAGGTATTGAGGCATTTTCATTTTGTGAGTTTAATGTACTATTAATTAAAATTTCTGGCAAGGGGTCAACTTCGGCGGGGTTTAAGCTTTAACCAGTCCTAAGCATTGTGAAATTAGAATGTGTTGAACACTGACGGTATTCAATTTTAAATAACTTCGAAAAAAGATATGAGATACCTCATGATAGATATATTTGTATATGTCACCGTAAGATTGTAAAAACCGTTAGATTATAATATAACTTGCGAAATTGCAAACTGTTGAAAGATTACAATTTAACGCATTATTTTTCGGTAGATTGTAACCTGTTAGGCATATTAACCCGATCGAACCTAAGTGCCTAGGGTAAGTGCTAAGGACACTACCTGGATAAGTATGTCGAACCCTAACCTAACCTACAAGAAAGACACAAGAAAACGTAAATACAATTAATATTTCAAAAATTGACACTCAGTACATTGTATGGTTGACAATCTGTCGACAGTTTACAATTTCGCGAGTTAGATTACAATCTAACGGTGACATATATAAAACTACAACCAGCTAAAAAATTTTTGTTGAAGTGGCGACATTTATAATTTGTTTTTAATCCATATGTTCAAAAGCGTAAAGAAATGATGCCTATAGCTAAAAAAAAAAATTAGCAAAGAACTTGGTCATCATTTTGGCCATTTAAAGTACTTTCATTTAAGTGGGTCATTGTAATTTCACATTTTATTTTTGAAAAAAGTTTGACCTAAAGTTTTGTGGGCTTGGTGTTCAAGTAATGTCATTCTGAAATGTCTTAAACTAAAATACTATAAGAAAAGTCGTGTGTAATCCTTTACTTTTACGCCTGTTTTCATTAATAGGTGTTTCACTCCATAAAAAGGGACTTTACAATGTTAACATGTCTTTGCAGCTGGCTTTGTAACAATGTGGACTCCCGTGTCACGACTCACGAGTTCTAAAGACTCGGAACACGTCGCGAGCGCATGAGCCTTTTTTACTGTCTTTATACTGCACATTAAGTCTGACATTTCAACGGTTACTATCGCCTTAATTACAGCTACTATTATTTTTTCCTAGCCTTATCTTTCCATTCCATATTTTATGTCATGCGGCCTTTCTTGGCTTGATGTTCACTTTCATATTTCAATTTATTTGTAGTTTCGTACTTTTATTAATAGTAATAATTTGAAACGTCTTCATCTTCAAAAATATTTTTTACATAATATTAATCAATAGATAATTAATAATCTTTCAATTTGGCCACCCTATTGAGTTGGCATCTAGCTTTGAAGTGTCGAAAATGTTGATAAAATGACCCTATATAATTAACTGATTCAGGATGTTCTACAAAATATCTCACTCTGAGGCTGTCGGAAGTGATAAGTCTGACGTCTATCAATCAGAATATCCTACATTTTGTCTGCCCCCGTTGTCTCCTCCTCAGTTAACTGCTTCCGTGACTGTAAATCATCCACTTTACGTCTTTGTTATTACCGAACGTTTATAAACAAGCGTTAACTGGCACTGTACACAATTTGTTATCTGTCTATGAGATTAAGCAAAAAAAACCGTCGTTAAATCTTTAGATAAATGACGGGCTCTAGGCGCGAGTGGGAAGTAAACCTTAGCATAGATAATGAATATTTCATCTACCCACAATGCTTATTATTAAATGGATGCGATAAAATATTCAATGTAAGTACTTAGAAGAGACTAGACGGTTTGTTAAACAAAGCTTCTGAGAAACTCCTTAAAATAATAACTTCTATACAAATATCCGAAGAACTCAATTTTTATTTCATTGTTTCAAGACATCAAGTCGACATTAAAAGCGTTATCTATGGAATGCACAAGCAGTATCTATGGCTAAACGTTATGACGACGATAATACTCATGTCATGAACAACTTGGTTGCCTGCATCAGTGGACGTGCCCTTGAAATGCGATAACAAACGCTTGTCGTTAGCAATTACGTAATACAATGCACCGAGACGAGGAATGTACGAGTAATACTATGTATAAAAACGACTGCACAAATCAAAAGCTCTGATAGTTCCACACTCTTTGGCGATTTCAAAATTTCACTCTGCCAACACTTCATTCTCTATAATATCATTATTTAATTGATCGAAATCACGTGAGTCGGCTAAATAAAAAGGGTTCGTATGTCTGTTCACTTGTAAATTACAATACATCGAAATGTTTCATGAAACTATTTTGGATCGTATTCGTAATGGTCGATTCCACCAGTATGCGCCACTGTACCGCAATCAAAATGCTCATAAAATTGGATTATTGTCAATGCATTGAGAAAAACTTAAAATATTGCAATGCGTGCATTGATTGAACTCGTGTGACAAATTCATTTTGGATACAGCGATAAGAGTTCAAGACCAGCAGTTCACGGGTGCACGAAGACTGATAAACTGTATATTCTAAAATTTAAAATAACAGAACAATAAGAAGCCAGAATAAACAATATCTAAAATATACCTACATCTAATAGGATTGATGTTAAGAAGTAGAGAAATTATATCAAATTAAAGGAGTTAAGTTGCACAAGAAAATTCCGTTGATCCAAATCCTAGAAGTCATTGACAAAATTGAATTGGGAGCATGTAACCAGGTCATCGAATCGGGCCGTCAGCCTTGACCCGACCGCGCCTGAATCGATGTGACACATCTGCAGCGTGCACACACCAGAGCGTTATTCCATTACGTTCTATTTATATAATTACCAAAGGTTATGAAATAGGTATTCGTGACACAGTGGCTGTTGGAAAACACCACCGGCACCGCCGCTTGATATGAGCCGAAATTGAAGGCCAACGGAGATTTTTGACACTACGCAATGACGTATCAACCAAGTTGGTACAAACAAATCTTCTGAGTAACATGAACGACCTCAAATACTATGATATATTTTGTTTAATGTTTAGTGTATAAAGTTGATTGTGTTTTCAAAAAAAACTCAGTTTACCTACTGAAATTTCAGATATTGAGAGAACTGTAGAATAAAATGTTTTACGATATTTCAGTATAATAATTACAAGTTGGTTACTACTCTATAATTTAATTATTAATTACACCGTACACATAAATGCAGGTTTATAAGAAACAACACGCATAGCGCACCTAATATCATTACTTTGCCTAAAATTAATACGTGAGAACGAGTCGTTTAAAAACTTATAACACTAACCATTACCGTAGACAACACAGTATATATTGAAGAACAATCCTTAGAACTCGATAAAGGTTATAAAGTGTTGCTAATGAAACGTGAGTTAAGGTGGCAATACTAAAAATGTTGCTATAACTTATTACGAGATCCTACTTGTGAACAATGGCCTCCATAATATTTGGATATCACCAATCGAATCCGCAAAGCCCACTTTAAATACTGTTGCATTTAAGAATTATCATATCGCAATAGGAACAGTTAAGAAAACGGTAGTAAGATATTAATGGACCTATAAATATTAACATGCGGAAATTTATAGTGAGTCACGGCATGCGAGAAACTTATTTGGCAGAGAGTTGTGGGAATGCCTAAAAACTCTACAGAGGTTAGTAATCTTCCCATGCCTTAATTTCTGACGCAAAAAGACCATCCTGTTCAGGATATGCAACTGGGTCACCGAACGGGGACAAGGCTGTGGAGGGAGCATTATTCTATTAGCTCGACGCTGTGCTATTTGTAGTGCAGCAATTATTTCAGATCGCTGATTTAAGTGGACAAGAATTTTTTTTATAAGAAAATATCACAAGTTCATTTAGTATAAATTTGAATGGGCAGAGGAAAGCAACCAAATTTAAATAAGAATTCGTTTTGAGTGGTTGCCCACTATGGAATTTATAGAAATTTTAAAATAATTGTTACGCATGGCATACAGATACAGATATTTGGTCACTTCTCATGAATAATATACTATTATGTTTATGTTTAAAATGTATCATGTGAAAGAGTCAGTTGAATAAGACACATATTAATGAAAATAAAATGTATAAAATTACCAAACCCACGTT
The DNA here is from genome assembly GCA_964035005.1 of Erebia palarica. Lineage (NCBI taxonomy): Eukaryota > Metazoa > Arthropoda > Insecta > Lepidoptera > Nymphalidae > Erebia > Erebia palarica. The sequence continues at coordinate 53,457,118 of OZ035983.1, forward strand.
GAAATGGTCCATATGTAACATTTATTACATAACCTCTGAGCTTTTTATGGACTAAAGTCAAGCTAGCCAAGCGGTAAAACTTACAAAATACACCACCATTACAACGTTGCGAAAGATTTACTTTTATATGTTAAGACTCAAGTTTATTTTAAGCTAGATGGCAGACGAATGATACACACATAAACGTAAAGTTCATGACCTCTTTCGGTGTAATCCCACCAAAAATCTTACGACTTAGTTTTTGTACAATCATCTAGAACGTATCGTTATTTTGACGTAATAACTAGTTACATGCTCCAAATTATCGCACCTTTATCTACGAGGTCAACCTTGAAACTCCTTTGTAGGAGACATGTTTACAGTATTGAACTGACAAATTTTAGGACTACATGTGAAACGTTCGTTTGTAAACCAAACATCGTCGTAATTCGGTAAAGTAATATTGGGCTTCTTGCTTCCTTGTTCACGAGGTCGTGATACTGTTATCAGTTGTGACCTCTATATACAATGAAAACTATGCATTCCTTTATCAGACGACCTTCCAGCTTTAATGTGCTCGGATTAGCTGGCGGTGATTTGTTCAACGATAAGCGGTCTGTGTGTATTTCAAACGAAAGTTTGCAGTTAATTCCAGTATAACGTAGTCCGTTCAAAATATCAGTTGTCTAGGCAAATAAATCATCGTCAACAACCTATTACAGCCTCGTTGTATTCCTTCCTGGTATTTAACTAGAAGCTAGAATAATGAGTGTTCTAAACCAGATTTTAAAAGCTACTAGTTTAATACCAGATTCTTACTTGACTTCCGCAAACCTCCAGAACGAACCAGTAGCGTATAGCAATTAGTAAGTAGCCCATGTGATAGATGTTGATGTGTGTGTGAAATAAGATTATTCCACAAAGAACAACATTCCGAACAAATTATAGACCTTCTTGAGTAAAGGATTTTATTTATAAAGGAAGTTAAAGCGATTGAGAAAGACTTATTTGAATAAATGAAACAGGTTTAAGTACGTTATGAGAACTGTCATTTTTTATACTATGAAAAGTCATCGACCGAACACAATTTTATAACAATACCCAACGCAAATGAGCGTCACAAACATGTGATTGTCTTTTGTTAAATATAGAGTTCGCAAAATACAAAAGCTTGTAGAATAATTGATAAAATTTTCAATAAATTACAGCTGGTTGTTCGAGGCATCGTTAACGTTTACAATGCAAAATATTGAATATAACCTTTATCAGTATGTATTTTTGTCCTGTTCTGTCAGGTTTACATAATTGTCGGGGTATGGAATGAATAATTGATTTAATTTTTTTTAATTGGTTATTCAGTGAAGACACAATATTTCTTTATATTGATGGATGGCGTAATTACGTGGACGTTTAAAATTTGGATAATATTTACTTTATGTATGTATGACGACAATAATTATAGGGTTAAAAATAAGAAAGTTATATCAAAATAATCCTCCGAAACAAGGTACTCCTTTATTCCAAAGGTAAATGATGCTAGACAATAATTGTTATAAGCAGGGACACAGTTTTATTTTCTTCTTACGGAATTTATAAATACAAAAGTTTTAAAATACTGTGTTTAATAATAATATGTTTCCAGTGTTTTAACTAAAAATATTGAAATGAGAAAATAGATAGTTAAAAGGCAACGTTTCTCCGATGCAGGGACCTTGTTATCGAGTCCGCCCTTGGACTACTTACATTGATAACAGGCGCATCGCTAATCGCTTGTAACACAGGTCTCTTTATTGCAACCGCTTGAACGGTTGACCTCGTACATAGAATTTGATTTTCAGGAATAAGTAGTTCATTGATATAATTTACTCAGATAGAAAGTTTTAGTTTTAGTAGTCTTTACTTGTGTGTTCGATTTATTAGTCCTTAATTCGATTTTCCTCATAATTGCCAACAATTTTATAATATCGAGATTAATAAAATCACCGTCCGTGGTAGTATTTTTATGAGGAAGGGTTTGGTTAATGAACCTTTACCTTATTTGACTGTAAAGCCTAAAGTTATTAGTCTAATGTACTCGTTCATAGCTAACTATAACTTGTAGAATTTGCATCGCATTTGTAATAAAATGTATCATTCTATAATATAAAATTAAAACTAAACTATGAAATACATTAAAAAGTCAACATTAAAAATATCATCCTAACCGCTGCAATGAGGCAATGTCCTTAGTTCGTTAAAAATCTAGTTTAAATCAACATCTGAACCTCAAGATTATTTTCCATTATTTTCTATTTATTACATTTATTTCATAAGCGTAGGCGTAGGTAGTTCGTTTTCGGAATAGAAATTCAAACACCGAGCAGACTTACGTTATCATTTGAGAAGGGTATAATTTATACTTTTTATATCTGGCAGAAATCGAGTTGGTTCCTGATAAAACATTGAAATCATCATCATTTTCAATCAATATTCAAATTTGCCCATAATTTATATATACAAGACCACCTATCGCAATAAGAAATAATGTTAATTTAAAAATTGGTTTATCACAAAAAGCAATCGGAACGTGATTTGATTTATTCTTTGCCTTATTTTTTCGCCTGTCGATCGCAAATTAGATACGTCACTGCCAAATTTTATTAGCAAAAAATTTTAACACAAATGGTTAAACCGCAGAGCAAATTATGGTGATGGAGATTAGAGCATTTCAGATTCATTATAAGTACTTACCGAGATTTTCGTAAATAGAATAATTTATTATTTGAATAAGCAATTATTGTAGGTAGGTAGCTGTATGAATAACGAACGTATGAAAAATAAATTTATAGGTACATGATTTTCGGATTGAATTTTTGTAAATACAGCGAATTTCAATCAATAATTTTGATATTAAAAATTATAACCAACCTAGATTATGACTGGTCTGAAACTACCGAAAGGATTATCATTGCTTTTAGATTATCTATAGAAAATCCAGATTGAAAATCAGTTCGAGTATCAGTTCAGTGTGTAATGCAACAGAAGTAGAACAATGCAGTATTATGTAGATGAGTCTGTTTCTCACGAAATCTTTTCGCTAGCCAACTCTCCAAATGGTATTAAAATGGGCGGAGTACCTAAATAGTACATTTTTTAATGTTACTGTTATCATGTCTGGCTAGAGAGGTGGATGGGCCGCTATCCGTAAAAAATACATCAAATGTATAATAGGTACTGTGGCCAATTCTGTTTAACGCAATCTCTGAACTAAATTAAAATGACAGCCCTAAATCTAGTGCTGCCACTATAAAAAGGGATAGGAATAAAAATAGAGCTGTCATTATAGTTTTGTACAACAGAATCAGCCTCGATGTCGTTATATAAATCGTCTCATTTAAAAATGAACGTGCTTTACTAACTAACCGTCTGCATAGTTTATGCGCAAGTTGGCCAAAATCCGACTGTAGAATTAATGACGTCGTGCCGTGACTGAACGACGAATTTGTATACATCCAGATTTATATACATCCATTTTTAGATTAGATGTCCTCTCTAAAACATTTTTTTTTTTTTTTTTTTAAATTATCAAAATAGAAATCGATACAATTTTGTTGGTTAGCACTGCGAAAACCCACGTAGGTTTAAATTGCGTGCTCTTCCGTCAACATATTATCAGCGTTTTAAACTACTTAAAGCTAGCAAATTATTATAAATACATGACAAAAACTTAAAACAAAAGAAAACTACCTACAATTTGGTTAAGAAATACGATTTTAAGTTATGTTTTAAATTATTCTTCGTCAATTTGATTCTAAAACTACTATCAAGACTAACACACTCGAACACAATGTTTGTAGAAGTAGATAATAAAGCCACGTTTCTCGCTCAAAAAGCCCGTTAGAGATACCCTTCGCATCAATAAAATTCGAAGAAATCTAGCATACAAATACAATGTGCTACGGTGCAAAACTGTATTTCTTATGCAAAGGTCATAGCATAAAGTCGACAATGCGACACCTGCGCCGCCCTTAGCACCTGTTTAGAATTCATAAATAGCGACATAGCCGGCTGACTGTCAGACATTCGCGTAACAAAACATCTTGAAGTGTCTTTATAATTTGCGCACAAGTGCTAAGCTAAAGTAGTTGAGCGATAAGTTAACTAATAATGATCAATAATTTAAAACTCATTCTGCCTTCGCACAAACAAATAATAACGCATAAATACCGATGTTAGAGTCTAACAAATGTCTAAATGAATGCTGGAAAAGTAAACGATTTGTGCATTAGTATGAATATATTACTTGAAATAGATACGAGTAAGTTATGTTAGTAAAAAATATAACATGCTGTCTTTAACATTTAACAGAAAACCAAGAATCAATGTTACTAAGGTGTTGGTTTTTGTAAGAAAAACAATTTAAATTTTATTCAGATAATAATGTCACTGTTTAATTGCATTCCTATCACACACATTATAGAATTTAATGATTTATAAACAGCCAAGTCTTAGTGACATTTACGCATTGGTGTGAATGACTCCCATATTATTAAAGTATTATATTTATATTAACGGTCAGATAATTATTCCTTGCAACTTTGTATGTGGTGTAATTTTTAGCAGGATAGTTTGTTTAACGATGAATTCCTTACTTCCCAAGTTACTGGTACTTTTCTTGTCTCTCTTGATAGCAAAGATTAGCATTACTCTTAAAAAGCGCCAGCACATATGAACCCTAGCAATCGCCCGCGGGTTTGGTTCCGTGGGAATTGGAAAAAATCCGGTCCTTTTCTTTGTCTACATTAGCTACAAAGGTTCCGTAATATTTCGTTTTTCTATGTCCAAGGGGCTTGGCTGGGCATGGATGTGTCAGTGAGTGAGCAAATAAGGACTTTTCATTTTTATTGTATGAGATGAGGAACACCATTCTTTATAATTGAAAATATAAAATTTGATAGAGATGATGGATGTAAAGATTGAAGTAAAGCACCCCGATAGGTAATTGTTACATTTTGTAAAAATAAAATTGTTGAATTTCGTTGATTGAACCAACGTTCAGTATTAACGCAATAATTTATTTTTAAATATTTTGATAACAGATTTGACAGCATGTGATAAATGGTACCTATTCGATATCAGATTAAGATAACAAAGTATATGTTTGGAATCTGCATACCCTGCTGTTCTGTATTCTGATCAAAAATTTTAAACTTTGGATTGTAGCTGTATATTTGATCTCTTTAAATTTCAAGTAAAGCACAAGCCTCCGCTAAAGAAAGAACGAAAAGAAACGGTGATTCAGAGGGCTTAAATTTTATTTAAATTGATTCGTTTCCTTTTTTAAACATCAGGTACGACGTTACACAATTTGTTGTTAAATAGAATAACATCTAAATGTTAATCCGTGACGGTTAAACTTGGATTTGAGAGAAAACGGAGTAGTTGGGTAAGAGTACGCCGTGACCCAGTAGGCAGCCATCGCCGTTTCGGTCCACCGCGGCACGTGGTCTTCAGGGGAAATGTAATTTTTAAGTATGTTTGAGAACTTCCCAAGTAAGTATATATATGTCACCGTAAGATTGTAAGAACCGTTAGATTATAATCTAACTCGCGAAATCGCAAAGTGTCGAAAGATTACAATTTAACGCATTATTTTGCGGTAGATTGCAATCTGTTAGGTTTATTAACCCGATAGAACCTAAGTGCCCGGCCATTTATGTCGAATCCTAACCTAACTTATATGAAAGAGACAAGAAAACGTAAATACAATGAATATTTCAAAAATTGACACTCAGAACATTGAACGGTTCACAAGGTTTCGACAGTTTACAACATCGCGAGTTAGATTATAATCTAACGGTTTTTACAATCTTACGGTGACATATATATATCAGTATCTTTTTCTTATAGTCTCATCTTTTATTGAAGGTCGGCCTTGGTTTTGACCATTTTAGCTCACTGGATTTTGAATGAACTAGAAGTTTAATTCGCTGTAATCCGCTACAGTAGACAAATCTGTGTGGTACAGTGCGTGTCTTTCACCTGCAACATGCGACACCCACCACCCAGCAATTCGCACAGGCACAACACCACACCACGCAAATCATTTATACAGTAATGGGGGAGGGGGCGGGGCTTCAGTATGAGCCATGCCAAAAAGGTATATAAGCCGGAACTTGCGATACGATAGTCACTTCACAATCGTGCATTGTCGAGTCAACATCTCCTGAGGATGCTCCGGTGTCGGAGTGAAACGTACGTTGAGAGTGATTTGGAGGATTTGTGTGGTGTGGTGTTGTGCCTGTGCGAATTGCTGGGTGGTGGGTGTCGCATGTTGCAGGTGAAAGACACGCACTGTACCACACAGATTTGTCTACTGTAGCGGATTATAGCGAATTAAACTTCTAGTTCATTCACTATCATGGACTTCCGCAAAGTAACGCCTGCTTCTATTCAATCACTGGATTTTGTTCATTGCTGTCTTAAACGGTGGCCGTTGATTATTTTGTACCACCGATGAAGGATGGAAGCGATGATGAACAGGATATTTGTCCATGGCCAGGCCTTCATTTCACATTTATCTTGACTTGTATTTATAGTAGCACTAGCCGATGCCCGCGTCTTCGTGGATTGATGATTTTTGGTTCCCGCGGGAAATATTTAACTTTTCGGGATAAAAAGTAGCATATGTGATATTCCAGACTATAATCTATCTCTGTGCCAAATTTCATCCAGATCCGTTCAGCCTTTGTGGCGTGATTGAGTAACAAACATCCATCCATCCGTACATCCATCCAAACTTTCGCATTTATATTATTAGTAGGTATAGATTAGTATAGATACAAGGTAGGTCATTCTCGTACTCTTATGTGTTACGCCTATAAATATTTGGAGATTTCTTCTTTCCACGCCAAAAGTAAAATGGGTAAGCATCGTACAAAATAAAGTAATCGTCTAGGAATTTGGGAAAATCGTTGTAGAATTTTTGTAGGCTTAACATACATCCATTCTAAAAGAATATTATGAAAAAAGTGTAAGCGAAAAGGCAATTAAGTTCAAGACATTAAGATTGTGCATTATGAAAAATGGTTACATAAAGATCAGATTCATATTCATAAAAAAAATAACAACATATAAATAGAAAACTCCTCAGCCTAGACAAAGACCGCCAAATCTCTTAATATCGGTGATACTATCCAACTTCGGCGAAATTCTTACAAACAACGAACAAAAGGTTATCAGGTTACTAATTGACGAACCTTCTATCCCTCCTTCATATTTCCCTACTATGCTAGTCACATATAGCATCACACCAAATGGGCCCTGTCAAACAATGAATGTGAACCTATTTTACTAACGCCATTTAGTCTGAAAAGCGGGACAGCGCTATAGCGGGGCCGGGGACAAAGACTTATACAGGTGTGGAGCGCGCTCTACAGGTCGGACGCCCAATTTTTTTCTATGAAAGGGCCTAGTAGTGCCTACATATACATCGATGCAAGAAACCAATAAAGTAACTAATACTTTCTGGAAATATTCCCGCTGGTATTTCAATAACTTGTTCGAAGCTAATCAAAACTTTCTTTGCTCCTTTCCAAATGAATTAAGAAATTATATCATAAGCAGCCAGGCTTCGTCAGGTTTTACTTGCTACCAACAACTTTGCAAAATATTAATTACTAGATGATGTCTGCGACTTAGTTCGCGTCGGATTAAGTTTTTTAATTCCCGCGGGAATTCCTTAATTTTCCGGCCTACGTCCTTCCCCGGGATACAAACTATAATCCCTGTACCAAATTTCATCAAAATCGGTGAACGGATGGGCCGTGAAAGCGTAGCAGACAGTCAGACTGACAGACAGACACACTTTCGCATTTGTAATATTAGTATGGGTATGTTTACGTCTTATTTACAGAATAAGTTTTTCGTTAGGTAGGTTCTCGAAAATAATATGCTTTTGACAAATAAGTGTATTATCCCATCGATATAATGTTAGTACCTACATAGGCCCTTTTATAGAAAAAAGTTGGGCGTCCGACTTTTAGGGCATGGCCTCACCTGTATAAGCCTGTTCTTGTCCCCGCCATAGCACTGTCCCGCTTTTCAGACTAGATGGCGTTAGTAAAATAAGTCCACATTCTTTGTTTGACAGGGCCCGTCTATGCAAATTGAGGTCGTTGGAATACACTTTTTCTGCATTTTCAGATTGAGTCTAGTCGACTATTAGTTGCCTAGTAAATAATGATCAGATTGATTGATCTTTATTAAAACCTATAAGTATAGGTACTTTTGTGGCACAGCACATGCATCTTAATCAAATATTCAATTTGATTTATTATATCCTCATTATTTTAACTTAAACGGACATAATTTTATATAGAATATTAGATGATGCCCACATTTTTGTCCGCGTGAACTCAGTATTCTCATTCCCGCGGAAACTCCTTAATTTTTGGGGATACAAAGATACATGTTTTCCCCGGACTTTCCCCCGACGTTCTTTGAAATAATGGGCCGTTAAAGCGTAGCAGACCGACAGACAGGTGGACAGACAGACAGACACACTTTCGCATTTATTATATTAGTATCGATTAAGATTCGGGCCGTAAAACCAATTACTTAAAATGTAACTAAAGAAAATTGCATTATTTTAAAAAATTTGTTTGAAAAAAATTAAGTTAATACACATAAATAACATTTCCAACTTACATAAACCAATTGGGAAAATAAGTGACCGAGAAATGATTAAATCTGTGATAATAAGTTTAATATGAATTAATGTTTATAAAATTATAATTGGGGTAAACTAATTATTAAATGAGCAATTTAATGCACTCTGTATCACATTAATTGACTGATAAAATTCCATGAATATTTCTGAACTTGGTATTAATTTTAACGACAAGTAGGTACGGTACGTAGACATTATGACAGATAAAGAGCAAGGGCAATGAATTATAATTCCCATTTTATCAGCAGTACAATCCGTGTTTTTAGAACCAACGATAAGAGTGTCACTTGAAAAAAAAAACTATATTAGCTAGTATCTTATAACCTTACATTCCTTTAATTGTTTTTATGGTCAGATGCCATAGTTTATATTCTCTTTTATCAATTACATTTTAAGTAAATACAAGTTTGTATGAATTTAAAATGTACTGCCACAAGATAGCAGCTCTTACAATATTAGTTGTACCTAGATTTGAAGTAATTCTTCAGATTATTTTTTGCCAACCCTAGCTGCAGATAGCTTTAAAACACATCATTGTGAGTGTGAGTTGATATAAAACAACGCTTCTATACGTGATTAAACGTGTACATGTAGGTGTGTATACAGATATTGGGTCCGTTGCCCTCTCAGCAACTCGGTGACATTGAAGAAGTACAAATAAGCTGATATCTACGCGTTAATAAATAAGTATGATGTCTCACAGTATCGAATCGTTTTGCGTCTTTCCGAATTAAAAAATCCTAGCTATTAATCGAATAACCTAGAAAAAAGTAAGAAGTAAGAAAATATTTTATTAAGTTTGCTTACAATAAATATTTTTCTCATTAAAAGTTGCTCTCAACTTTTCATCTTCTAGGATCCAACCAGTGAATTTTCGGTCACTGGATCTATCATTATCGTATTTCAGTAGATGAAATAAGTTTTGTGTACCATTTTAACAAAAATCCTTGACGGCATAGCTTGTATTTCACGCTTCAAGTGCTCGTAATCTTCATAAAAATGTTCCTGAAATTGTTCATCTCCTTTAATCTTATTTTTTTAATGTCGTGTGTGCACCGACTCAAAGCAGAAAGCTATTAGCATTTTTTCAAGTCCTTAATGTGTTTGTCAAGAATATTTTGACGAGGCGAGGCATCGCAATATTTGTCATCTCAGAGGCGAGTGGGTGGGATGCTGTTGTGGGATGTAAATCTGTGATACTCAATTACTCACATTCTACGGCTAATGTATTTTAGGATGATAGTGCTCTTGCATAAATAGATCTATTGCATTTATTTTGCAATTCACAAGAGATAACTTGTTTTAATATTGATAACCTGAAAAAAAGTTGATTTCGCAGTCTACTGCATTTAGAAAAAACATGGAATACAGTAAAAAAGGAAAGTAAGATTAGTAGCAAAATCAAATTAATTGAAAATAGAAGTAGAAAGTGACGAATAAATATTTCGCAATAGTGTTGCAAGCATTGATGTAGAATTTTAGTTCTCATTGCTAAACATATTTCATGTAGGTAGATAACGAGAAAACATTTCCATAACAATCGATGAATTAAGAATACATTAAAAACATAAATCAACGCTCACAAGCCCAGTCTCATTAGCATCAGAAAAGATAAATTCAATGCAAATAATAACTCTATAAATCATAATAAACACCTAACCTATTCATTAATGAAGAAGTTCAATGGTCTTTCAAGTTACATTGATATAAAAAATCATTACAAAACCTTCACAATGTATACACAATATAGTATAAGAGACTATTTTACAACTAAACTGTGAAGATCGAGGCAATATTCCGAACGTAGAACTTTTGATGGAGGCTATACTACCTACCAAAATACGCAGTGACGTCGTAATCACAAAGTTTAGTGAACGCGGCGCCGCGGCGCATTGCTCGCTCTAAGTTGAACAAATCCTCAATTCAAGGTCTGCCATGATCAAGGTCGCAAGTAGGAAATCATTGTTGGTTGGCGTAAAGATTTTGACTATAATAATTTAAGGTTCAGATGAATAGAACTGGTGTTTGTGCGTTTGACTTGATTTTTACTCACATTCGGAATTCTGTTTCGAAATTCCGATTCGCAATATCGAATCGGGATTCCGTAAATAAATCACACACATACGTTTATTTCCGTTCGGGATAATAAGGCTAAGGTTTACATATGTGGCAGGAAGTTTCATTATTTTCAGTTCAGATGTAGACGCTAAGTTAATATTTGTGACGTAAAAGCAAAGCTTAGTGAATTCAGCACTATAACAAACGATTGTTCGCTCAAAGCTCTATGTTGAAGTAATCTCAATTCGAGTTCTTTATTGATGCGTGATCAAGATCTCAAGTAGGAACTTGTCACTTGGCTTTACTATCTTGTAGGAAGCCAAGCAAACCAAACACAATACAGATAATCATTTTTTATTCGATACTTGAAAAATATAATGAAGTCTCTAACAAGGACATTTTTTTAGAAATCAGCCATAAACCTTAGTTTTGCGGTCCAAATTATAAGGGTTTTTTCAGACATCTATGTTAACTTTACAGGAAAAATAAAATGAAGTCTCTATTAAAGCTAGGATAGTTTTTTTTTACAAATCAGTGTGAAAATCATACCATACTACTTACAAAACATTTTTTTAAATTATTTCATTGGAAACCTGCGCGACGTCTTCATTATTCAGAATTCAAATAATAATAAGTAAGTTAACCAAACCTTTCCAAGGTACAGAACCCTCAATGCGTAAGTCGGGCTCGCATTTGGCTGGTTTCTTATTATTCGTAGGACTATAATAGTGAATTTAAGCATCTTGGATACACGTTTATACTAAACGTGTCAATACTACCGTATCTATGATCATTGATCAACGTCAAAGGCCAGTTTATCCATTGTTCCTATGCAATTAAAATCTTGACTCATTATTCCTCGGACATAGTAATCAATTTGTGTAATGATTGTATCATGACACAAATTGATTGTAAAAGAACTATAGTTTAATCAGTAGCGTCTATGTGTAAATTTTCATACCACAAGCAAATTAATTGCTCTTCAAAATTTTCATTTGCATTCAATGTGTATCTCACGTTGCGTTACGTCACGTTGTCTCAAAGACTTTGGAGGCTAAATATTTATCAAGTCGAGCCAAAAAAACCTCTTGGAATGCCGTTTGCCTGGGGGACATTAACTATATTTTTTTCCTTTCAAGCTTTAAAATAATCTAATACAACAGATCGTATTTTAATATTAGGTTTTTCTTCTGCTTAGTTTAAGTTGTGTTTGTATTCGTAATGCTGAATGAGATGTTTTTTTATCGGAATCCAAAATAATTATTCACTTAACCCTTCACTCCCTTAATATTAAATACAGATGTTCATCTGACTGTACCTATGTATCCAACGTCACAAGAAGTGATCGAACCTGGCGATGCGAATTCAAGGAACCCTTCACTTCTTATGGATAAATAATTCTGGTTTATCATAAAATTTCTAAGAAATTTAAAATTTTCAACAATTTCTGGACCTTAAAATGGGTATTTATAAAAACATATTTTTGTTTCTAATTCATCAATATAATTTAAATATTTGTGAACACTTTTAAGCAGCTAATCAATATTATATGGATTATTATAAATAAACTAGCTGATGCCCGCAACTTTGTCGCCGTGAATTAAGGTTTTTAGGTTCCCGCTGGAACCCATTAGTTCTCCGGGGAAAAAGGTAGTCTACTTATGTGTTATTCCAGACTATAATTCATCTCTATGCCAAATTTCATCTAGATTCGTTCAGCCGTTCTGGCGTGATTCAGTAACAAACATTCATCCATCCCTTAATCCAAACTTTCGCATTTATAATATTAGTAAAGTAAGTATAGACACAGGTATAGAAGTAAATCAGTTAGTATTATTATAAAAATCGCAATTATTTCATGATTGTTAAACTTCCACATTGCCTCACGATTCTAGTCATGGGAATTGAGTACGGTTTTTACACTGGGGAGAAATAATTAGTTCTGATCTATGAGCGCGGATCCACGATAATACTCTTTTTTTGTTTCCTCACTACTGGGTAGCAACGCTACAGTGACATTCAAACGTAACAAGTCTTGTTGGCTGCTAATCCACACTTAATATTATAATTGCGAAAGTAACTCTGTCTGTCTGTGTGTTACGCAATCACGCCTAAACTACTGAATCGATTTAAATGAAATTAGGTACAGAGATATTGTAGAGCCTGGTAAGGACATATAGGCTACTTTTTAATGCGAAAAAGGGCTGTAAGGGGTTGAAATAGGGGATGAAAGTTTGTATGGAAATTACGTCATTTTTAAAGCTAGAAGCTTGAAACTTATTTTTTAGGATTTGATTAGATATAAATAAATACGACATTCAAAGTTTGTAAAAATAGGGGATGAAAGTTTTTGTGACGTTGACGTTGGCAAAAAAGCTTACGGCCCAGAAAATAACAATATAGAAGAAAAACAGAGAAGATAGATTAGGAATAACACAGGCTACTTTTTATGTAGGAGAATTAAAGGGTTCCCTCGGGAACCAAAAAACCTCAATCCACGCGGACGAAGTCGCGGGCATCAGCTAGTTGATAATAATAATAAAAATTCATCTTGCCTTATTGATTTTAAATATAATATTCTACTGAACTCTTTCGTCTATTGTTTTGATTCAGCAAGAACCATGAAACTATGTAGACCGTACTTAAACGGCGACATGGATTTCAAACTATTTCTAATAGACCAAAATAGCTTTCAGCTTTTCAAAATTATGCAGGATTGTTTAACAATGTAATGTTGATGTGTCAAACTTCTGGAACTAAATTATTAATTTCAGATACAATTTCGTTAACGACAATTGTTCAGAACTGAGTGCTTGCTTTTGATTTAACTGCTGCAAATAAAAGTATATTCATAGTTAAAAGCTCCAATTATTAAAAATAATTATTACTTACTTACTGATTATGTATATATAATTATTTCTTATTTATTGAGGGTCCTCCAAAAGACCTTAAATTTATATACTCTGTTAGTTTTAAGTTTGACAATAATTTTAAACTATCGATTAAAGAAAAAAAGTGTGTTGAAATATGATGACGTCATAACTACGTATTTCAACCAAACTTCCATACTAGAAGCGCGTTTTTAAAGTTTGAAATAGAGTAGCTGTTGCTGATTTGATTGAGTTGTCACCATCCCTATTATTGTTATTCTTTTGGCAAAAGCCAGTATCCAAAATCAACCAACAATTCTATTGGCTATTAGACCTTGACTAACAATTTGAAATTAATCATTTAATCGTTAAATAAAACGGCTTCCTATCGTTATTTGCTCTATTAATGTAAAATATCATGAAGTTGTAATATTCGCTATGCAGTATGCTCGTTTCACTTTACGTGCGGTAGTCGCACGGTAACCCTCAAATACTAGTATATTCATTACCTATTCATTTACCTACGTAATACATATATTAATCTGTACTAGTTAATTGTTTAGTTTTAATAAAAGTCCTACTAATACTTACTAATACTATAAATGCGAAAGTTTGGATGGATGTATGTCCCTAATTTTCCGGGATTAAATGTAGCATATTATGTTCTTCCCCGGGATACAAACTATCCATGCGCTAGCCTGTAAAAAAATAAAAAAACATTCCTTAACCAATCGAGTTCATCTATACTAATATTATAAATGCAAAATTTTGGATGGATGTATGGATGGATGGCAGTGGCGTGCACAGGTTTTGACGCCAGGGTAGGCATTAGATAGTCAGAATACCTATTTACTAGGTGTTTTGATGAAATATTAGCATTGACGTGTTCAATTTGGGTAAGCGGTACTTTAATGCCTCTATGAACTGCACGCCACTGATGGATGGATGGGTGTTTGTTACTCAATCACGCCCCAACGGCTGAACGCATCTGGCTGAAATTTGGCACAGAGATAGATTATAGTCTGGAATAGGACAAAGGCTACTTTTTATCCCGGAAAATTAAAGAGTTCCTGCGGAAACCAAAAAACCTCAAAGCACGCAGTTGAAGTCGCGGGCATTCGCTAGTACATACATATATTGTAAGTTGGATTGGACTATATAGAGCAACTAGTTTTTTATCCAATTAAATTATCTCTGATACTGCTGTTAACAGATTTGATGTGATGACTGTAAATTGACGGCAACAGCGTAACGATTGCGATTACCTTTGATTGGTTAACACTCTTCCAAAATCCATTGACACAGCAAGAATACCATACCTTCAGCCAATCACAACAATTGAGACTGTAAAAATGATTTATGCAGGCTTTACATTATTATATGCTACTGGTGTTTCTTTCACTTCTTATAAAGTAATAAATTCTTCTGTGTATAGATGGAACTTGCGTCATATTAGGTCAGGCACATCTCCTGACACAAAGCACGGGGACAGCAAAGTATATGTGTGCTTATTATGTGTATTGCATTTTAAGGACTGGACAAATTTATATTTCGCGATGTGTCCACTGTCCAGTATCCTTTAAAAATAAAAGAATATAGACATGGGCTGCGTAGATCTAAAATAGTCCGACTCGTACAACTGTCATTCCTGATATCTGTCTACATTTAAGACAAGAATTCGATTGGAGATAAACACTTGTTAAACACAAAACAAGAGAATAATTACGCCTACCAAGACCATATTATTATCTGCCATTTTACCATCAATTTGGGTCAGCGGCTTATTTGATTTCTCTCAAGAGAATGATCTCAATGGCCGATAAACCGACATTAATGGCATGAGCCAACATTATTTTTGCTTTTGGCGAACCGAAATAAATACTCTTTTGAACGTATCGTTATGTATTAATAATGAGATCGTGAGTAATGAGAATAGATAGAGCAGTAAATTGGTCTACATCAAGAGTGATCTTTAAATGGAAGTTCTTTAAAGATACCTACGTGCTACTAACTTAAATAGAATAGGCATGTTATTTCAATTTAGGAGGTTTTCATTAAAAAAACTTTCAATTGTGTAAACATTGCATTTCAAACACAATAGGTACAAAGTTTAAGTAATTAAGTTGATATTGATTATTTTGAGTAGGTAGAGTTAAAAACAAAAAAAAATGTAGTTTAAATGAAAGTGATAAAAATGGTATGGAAGTTACTGGCTATGCAATTATCAGAACATTCTTCGAAATACCATATAATTTCCACTTTGGGCTGGATTAATTACTTCAGTTAATATAATTAATTCATATACGTTGTTGTACCTATAACCTATTATATTATTCTGTGCAACGAACTACCGACCCTCCGCTCACTCAATATTTAATTTTAATTCCTTATCTAGCATTTATAGCATAGTTATCTCGTTACTCATGCATAGATTTATTCATGTCATCTAAATTAAGTTATATCTCTTGGAAGTTGGATGTGGACACATTCAGTGTCGTGTATCATAATAAAGTTTATTATAATTAATTATTACATACTTTAGTGTTTTTTTTATTAATAACTGATCTTTTAGTTGCTTTTTGTATGAACCTTAAAACTATAAAACTTCATTGAACCAATTATGAAAAAAACAACATATTTTTTGTATCAAATAAAATTAGAATAAAATTTAATCATTACATTAGCATATTATATTGATCATATTCTAATATTTAAACAATACGAAACAAAAACGTTATAATATAATGTACAACGTTATAATATACAAAGTTAGTGGTCGATAAACCCCATTAAGTAACATCGAAAGTCTAAATATATAACAGATGTTTCGTAACCCTTTTTTGCCCTTCCGTCGCAATGTCAAACTAAGATCAAATCCCTCAGGGCTTACGTCATATATAATTTTGTTCGTGGACGGACTCGGCACATTTCCTCTTGATTCTCAGAAGGAGGTGGTAAAGTTTCCTTAAGTAAAAGCCAGAGAATGTTTGAAATCTGAATCATGCGCGCGCGCCGACCCCATTTTTAATTTTATTATGTATAATGTGATGTTAATAACAGCAATTTGCGGTGTTCTATTGACTTAATTATTACTTACTTTTTCTTTTTATGTTTTAGTATTTCATATGCGTAACTATTAACTACCAAATAATCTTGTTTGGAAGGATGCATGATGAATGGGTCTAAAATACATAATTTTATTTAGAGAGCTTATTTAAGCAAATCTTAATTGCAGTTATTGTTATATGTTAATAAACCTTAAATAAGAATAAACAGGAAAAAAAAACATTTCTCATTACGGAACCCATACTAATAACACCGCACAAAGAATTTTATAATCGTTGACATTCATGCCAACTAACCTTTCTGAAGCCGTCAGCAAATCAGACGTTTAATATTTTAACGTCCGTCGTCAACTAATCTGATTAAAATTTTGGCCTTCAAAGACATTATAAAAAAAAAATTTGAATCTACAATTAATAATACCTCACTTCCTTTTACCACCATAATAATATTATGATAATTATGTACTTGTTTCAAAATAAACCTCAAATATTATAGTAGGCAACTGTTGTTAACTAGAAATTATGATATTAAATTCTTGATGTAGGAACGTAAAAACACCACGTAAAAAGATAATAAGGATCATTGCAAAATCGAGGAAGAATATATTACTGAATTTAATTTTTTGATCATTTCCTTGATTACAATCCGTACTAATATTAAAAATGCGAAAGTGTGTCCGTCTGTCTGCTACACTTACACGGCCCATCTATTCAACTGATTTTGATAAAATTTGGTACAGGGATAGGTTTTATTCCGGGGTAGGAAATAGGCTACTTTTTATCCCGGAAAATTAAAAAGTTCCCGGGAATCAAAAAGCCTTAATCCACGCGGACGAAGTCGCGGGCATAAGCTAGTTATTTTGTATTTCCGCCCACATTGTATCCCCGCTCTAAGTTTATATATTTCATCTTTTAGTACCGCATATTTGAGAAATTTAACATTTGCTAATTTTGTTTACATGTGCAAAGTTTAGTTTAATCTAGAGTAAAAGAAATATTGGAAACAGGACCGCGTTTTCATGGTCAAAGCTATGGCTGAAGTTGAGACCTTGAATGGAAGCGTGGGTTGGTGGATAGTGATAGTGTGGTTTGTGTTAGCATCCTCACGGGCACCTGATCAAACATGTGGGGAGATAAGCGGCACACTTGATGTGAGACTTGACAGATAACGACGCCTTCCTGGCTCTAGACTGGCACTTGAGCTCGTTAATGGTACATGAGAGCAATTTTTAACTTTTAACCAGTACATAATATTGATCCAAGTTTTAATCTAGGTAACCTATCTTCGAACATTTAAAGAGATTGAAGATTGAGATTGAATTTCTTTTTGACTTAAATATTCAAAGCTCGGCTTGTATATGAGTGTCCATTCATATAGTGTTTAATCTGAAAGCTTTCAAGAAGGTATCTTACAAAGTTACCACCATAATTGGTAGAGACAGACCTTCCTTGTAAGGAAATGCGAAATAAGCTGCTCCCGACAGTACAGTAAGAACTTCGGACAATGGTCTTAAAAAAGGACCAGTAAAGATTTAAACATCGAAACCCTCTTCCGTCTTATATGCAAATGAATACGTGAGCACGATACATGCGAACGCGAAGTAGGGAATTAGTTTTTTGGTGAAACATTATACTGCTAATAAATATTTTAGAACTCCTTCCCCGTAAAATAAATTTGTACAGGTAAGTAATTAACAAGTATAATATTTTACAGTATTTAAAATCTTAGCAATCGACAGCCATGATGTAATTTAATATTACATTAAAAATGTAGTGAATTAAGATATAAATATATGCTTGTATTCGCAGACATTATATTATTATGAAATCTTAGTGATCGGATAAAAATCTAAAAATATACCTACAATATTATTTGACAAAGAACCATTGCTCTACTGAACGAGAAGCTCCTGCATTTTGTTCGTCAGGTTGCTTTTTATAGCCGCTATTGTTAGTTGTTTATTGTAAGACTACTAAGTATTCTGAAAGTCCCTGGATGAAACTTAGAGCGGGGATATAATGTGGGCGGAAATACAAAATAACTATCTTATGCCCGTGGCTTCGTCCGCGTGGATTATGGTTTTCAATTCCCACGGAAACTCTTTAATTTTCCGGGATAAAAAGTAGCCTATGTGTTATTCCAGACTATAATGTATCCCTGTGCAAATTTCATCTAGATCCGTTCAGCCGTTCTGGCGTAATTGAGTAACAAACATACATCCATCCATCCAAACTTTCACATCTATAATATTATATTAGTATAGATAACAAAATAATTTTCCTTTGAGTAACTCATTTCGAAATACACTCGTAGCTATAAAACTCAAGAGCCTTAAAACTGGATTCACATTGGTCTCTCATGGTCAATAAACAAGAAATGTACGAGCCAATGAAAAGTAAATCTGTGAGGAAGCAAGCAAAGATTTTATTTTCCTTCATTTTGTCTGTATCAACTCTTCTCTTTTCTTTAACACCGACAGGAGAATCGATGTCCTATTATATCCGAGTCGGGTCGACCAGCCACGGTCAAAATTTCAATAGCCCTGAGCGATTGTTCTGGCCGGCACGTGTAACTTTTTGTGCAAAACTCCTTGACATTCTTTAGTACTTCTTATTTCGGAAAGGATTCTGAGTTGAATATCTTATTATGCAACCTATTAATAGGTTTCGGATAAAACATTTCAGTTATAAAATTGAAGCGTTGTGTCAAATTGTTGCGTGACTTCTAAATTGGCTGAGAATATCGCGTGAATGTGTCGTTTTGCATATTGTTCTTCGAAGTCGTGAGTTTGAACCAACGTTTCAACTTTACCATTCACGAGATTTGTTAGGCTAAGCGCATTCATTGAACTCAAGTTTGTTATGTTTGTCTCCTTAGCTCAAGCGGAGGAGGGCGGCTTGACGGCAACTTTCTACGCGACCTCGAAATGCTGCATTCACTTTCCTCATGACTCGACACCGGTTACGCAACCACTACGACCGACATATCATTGCAATGAAAGCGCGCCACTGTCACACCGGTGACATATCCCACGCCTTGAGTAGAACAGCTATAATAATCCACAGTAGAACAGCTATAGTAATTAGGATAGTAATTTATTTAGTACAGTTCCTTATTATTGACTTGACATGACTTCGCCCGCGTGATCTACATCAAACCCCTATTTAAACCCCTTTGGGGTTATATTTTCAAATATTCTTTCTTATTTCTATGCCTAATTTCAGCCCGATTCGTTCAGTGGTTTGCGCCGTGCGTTGATAGATCAGTCAGTCACCTTTCATTTTATATATTTTTTTATTTTAATTTTATTTTATTTTAACAGGAACTACCAACAAAATTACATGTAAATTAAACTTAGACTTATATAAACTTAGGGTAGCGGAACATACATAATTTTGCATAAGGCAGCCACACATGCACAATTAAGAGGTCGTACTAATATAAACAAATTATGAAGTTAAATGAGATAAATTATATAAACTATACTTATTGCTGAAAGAAGAAATACTAGACTTATTAATTCACTAAACTTATTGTTAATTATATCAAAATATGTTGTGAATTTGAATTTGATTTTGTTGTGATTTTGAATTTGATGATTAGTTCACAAAAAACTCGCAGAGTTTTTTGTGAACTAATCATCAAATCAGACGCTCAGAGTGCAGATATGTTAACTCTATACCCTAAAGACTATCAATAAACGTGGAAGCGAAGTGGTGCGCAAATTTTACGAAGGACAGATAAAAACACCAGGTGCCGTGCCTCTTGTGTCCAAGGTCAGCGTTTCCTAGAGGTGCATTTAGGTTTCTTTTTACTCGTTGCACGTCCCTTCGTTGGAGCCGGATCGCGTGCGGCCAAACCAGTTTGATTCTGGTCTCCACTACATACCTACATAAGGCAGCATGACCACTTACAAGTTATCATTTTTATAAAGAAACTTTCAAGATAATACCTCATAAAATTAGTTTGGACTCAATTTAGAGCTAAATTATACCTTCCAGTCCGATTAATGGCAGCCAATAAATCTTCATGGGTAATTAATTCACTTGAGCCGGTGAGGCATATTCATTTTCGCAATTTCTGATTTTATTTTGCTCATCAGCAAACATTTTATTTTTAACTAGCTGATGCCCGCGACTTCGTCCGCGTGATTTGAGTATTTTTATTCCCGCGGGAACTCCTTGATTTTCCGGGTTATGCCCTGCCCCGGGATACAACCTATGTACTATAGGATAATATGTAGTATGAACCAAATTTCATCAAAATCGGTTGAACGGTTGGGTCGTGAAAGCGTAGCAGACAGACAGACAGCCACACTTTCGCATTTATTATAGAAGTATGGATATGGATTTATTTAATCAGTTCGTACATCATGGCGTGGATGATGAGCCTAAGTGCGTACGACTTGGAAAACAACACGAGAATAACAATAGGGGCGGGCTGCGAATTCGGCTTTTTCTTAGAAGCCTCCGACAACTGCAAAGCGCGCTAGCAGGAAGTGGGGAAGGACTTAGTTTATGTAACCTAATCACCTGCCGGCTCGAGGCCAGCTTCGTCGGCTTGGAAAAAATCAAGGCCACAACAGACTAAATGCGAGCTCAGGCTATACACAAATTTTATAATATCCCTCCCTACCGTGCGGTCATATAGCAGGATGTTGCATAAGCTTTGTTGTTTTGTTATCCTTCGTGCAGACCACGTCGCATTTTAGATTAGTTTTTTGTACGAGCTAAGGCATTCTTCTTATCTCGAGTGGCGTCGGATATTGAGCGCTAACAAAAGACGCATAGATGTTATTTTGAATTCACACCAAATGGCCACAACATTGGGAGGGTGAACGTTTACGTATTTAGAAGTTCCAGTTTGTTACCGAATACAAACTGTTTCTTACTGCATCGTTTCGCTAAAGCCAAGATTTTAAAATTTCCAAGAAAGTGTAGAAGTGCATCAGCTTACTGGAAAATTTACTCACTTTGCACGTTCAATTTGGAATTTTTCACCTTATTCAACGTAGTGGGTTTTTACGAACGAGTGAAACTTTTAGAGTAAATGGTCTGGATAGAAATTGAGACACCGCAGGGCGGAGACTCAAGTCTTAGTATAGCATATCTAATACTAAAGAATCTCTCCTACATATTTCCAACATTTGCCGGAGTCTCCTTGATCTTACTAATCAAGTAAATGAAAGTCGGAATTGGATTTTTGTCATGTACCAATTTTGTAACTTAACGTAACTTTTCATCTTACTTTTTATTTTAGTGAAATTTTAAAATTAAAGGACCAAACGAACAACAAATGTGATAACAGAATTTGATAGAAAAAATCTTCACCGGGGGATTTCCGTCACTCGGAATTCGTGGGTGAGCCGAGAGGGGTAGCGTCCCCTGCATTATTCCCGTTGCCATGGGCGACGTGTGCTATCTCTACATCAATGAATTCATTGTGCACATGGAAAACGAATACGTACAATGGATGATGAGTTTGAATAGATATTATCAATTATTTTTTTGTTATTGTATTGCTGTGGACATTATTTGGGGCTAGAGTCAGATTTATAGTCAGCTGCAAGTAGATTTTGAATATTTTTTAAATCTGCAAATATAATGTTAGTTAAAAGTGTACCGTAGCGAGTAGCGACATTTTGCATGCTAAAATGATAAACAACATTATGTATACATATGTAGCGCTAATACCATATTTATTACGTTCCTGAGACTCTAAGAGTAATTTAAAACGTCATTAAACTTTAGAAAGATTCACTGGCTTGTTTCATTAAGTTAATTATAACTTTGATTACTATACACTCTCTTGGGGGTTCTCGTAAATACGGAATACATTTTGTGTTTCAAATAAGATTTTAATTGTCATGCACTCACGTACCTACGCAATATGCGTATTAGCTCAAAGCTTGACGGATACCTAAAGATTGTGGAGTGATTCAAAAGAATATTGCAAAAGAGTGAACGTCGAACCAAAATTAGTCACAATAATAAAACATTTAATTGACCTGAACTTATATGGTTAAGAATCAGTCAGTACATCTCAGGCTCCAACGTTTACAAGCATGAGTTTTATAGCCAGCAGAGATAGAGCTAAGTCTGCCGGAATTTACAAGTATAATGCGCCCGCGCCGACCGACCATAATATTTTTCAAAAGATTGCCATGAATTATTTATTTCTCACGTAGACACCATTACAATTATTTCTTTTCTACTCGGAGGCACAACTCGTGAATAGCAAGTACCTGACTGTTAAAGCCACATTATAAGGTATAAGGCAAGGCAGGTCTCGACTAAACTCGTTTTTAAACTCGAAGAATGAAGTTTGTCTGCGAACGCGGCTATAAATAGTTTTATAAAGGATACAGGAGCCTTTAGCAGTTACATTTTCCTCGATACAATTACAAAAGGAACATATAGATATAGAATACACTTTGCAAGGTTTTGTACGCTCAGTTAATAACATGCCCAAGATTAAGAAGAGACTGAGCAAATATGTTGAACATGTTCCATTAATTACTATACTTCTGTGGCATTTATAAATGTACTACGATTTGAAACGATTTTAACTTGTAAAAGAGTATGACCAAAATAATGTTTTCATTCATGCTAGTGAAATTTATTTTACTTGTGTAACCGCAACGAAAAGTTTTAAAACCAAAACAAAGGCAGCGCGGTCTCAAAACTCTCACGCATTACCCAGTGTTGCGATTAAAGAACTTACGTCACGGCATTGCGTCGCGAAAGAGGTAAACATTCGGGGTGAATGACCCGATTTCAACTTGACACATTTTTGGTCGGCCCAATTGTAGGGATCAGCGACCTGCGACGGCTTGCGCAACGGGAACCCCGTTGGTTCAAGTAGGGCTCTGGGACAAGGATGTTACCGGATGGCCAACTTGACTGCTGCAAAAAATGTTACTCAAAAATTTCCTACCTAAGCGTTTCCAAATAAATAATGCCAGTTTTTTTAGCTTTGCAAGTTAAAACTGTTTAAACCATAGTCGAACTTTTAATAGAATTGCTTATTGCTCGCAATTAATCGCCCATTGTAATCGCTCGGCCCAGAATTTATAAATAAATAAAATATACACCCTGAAGATCTTAAGATACATAGCTATAATTTATTTTTAAAGCTTATTTTTACGTCGGCCATATGTAAGTATAATAATTTCACTAATAAACATCTAATCTACTGTTTTACGAGTGTTGTATCAATTTGCAGTATAATAATAATGTTTAGGTTTATTGCTTTTTCATAGTAATTGCATCGATAAAAGCCAAACTAGTTTCCTTACTCGTCATCCAAGTAAAGTATTACCAGTAAAGTTGTAAAATTTTATCTCATTCTAAAAGGTATAGTAGTTCAGGATAAATTAGACAGTAAGGAGATTTCTGTATTAAACGTTGATAATACCACAGTAAACAGATAAATACTGTCCCTTTTGTAGACTGCTTGCGTCACGAAGGGATGCAATAAAAAATGCAGGTAAGGGGCCGTGCATCGACCCCATGGTTTGGGAGTGACGTCACCTTAATATTGTTAGGGTACCCGTATAGATTACGTCGACTAATCTGTAGGAATAAGAGAAATAAATGAAATAATTGAGTCAAAAAACTAAACTTAAAAGCCTGAACTTTAACAGTATTTTTTCTATTACTGAATAAATATAAAAAAAACATTCCTAACATGAATACGAACAGTTCAGGAACGAAGAACAAACAACGAGAAAAACGAACAAAAATTTGATATTAAAACAATACTATTTCAATCATCCACATTCCTACATTCCTTTCCTTGAACAGGTAAAGGGATCCAAACGGTCGTTATTTTTTGCTGCTTAAATGTGTATCTATACAATTTGCACTAGCGCGGTGTCGTTGACCTCTCGGCAGCTGTTTTACTATTGTGGTGTATGAGACAAGTGCAAGACGAGCTGCCACAGAAACCATTCCGGTACACACGATCCGGAACAAAAGAGCCATGGATAATGACATCATTATATTCCTCTTCGACAATTGCTATAATGACGCTGACGATATAAGCAATAACATATATGATTCATTAACGTGGGATTCGTAAAAAATATAAATTTTAAATTTTGTTCATAGTCTCCTACAGTGTTATTGTCAATAAACATATTTTAATAGCAATGTCATGGGCATGAATAGAAATGCTACAAGACATTTGAATAGATTCCTTACTTAAACAAGGTCCTGCAAAGAATTTTAAGTGGTCTCGAGTCACGATTTTAATGTTTCTATACTAAAGTCGGGGCGTAGGTCATGAGGAAGCATAAATTTAGAAGAGTCGATAGCGGCTTGGCTCTACAAACCCACAACAGCTGTAGACGTAACGCCACGCCACTAACACATGCTCGCACCCCTAGACTCGCACACAGACAAACGATACATAGACATAACGTAAACAGACGCAGGTTTATGTATACCAGATGGCCCTGTAGAAAGAGACGAACATAAAATTATCCTTGAAGGTAGAACAAGAAAGGACTAGTGCGGAGTTGGGATCGACAACGTGCAGCGAACACTAATTAATGTAGTTGTAGGCCTCGAAAAATAAAAGCATATAATATGTGACATTATAGCAGCCTGGATCGTTATGATGGAACTGGAAAAAAAACTTGTTATAGACGCAGCTGTAAAAATATGCGCCAACGAACGCGCTCAAGTAAGTTTCAAATAGGATCTCCTTAAATTACAAATAAACGTTTCATAGAGGCAAGAAGCTAACAGAAAAATAAACAGAGGCAGGCCGAGCGGCGAGGCCGTTGTTAATTAACATACAGATAGTTTAATAAAAGGCAGGAAGCAGGCAACGAGGGGAGTAAGCAATGAAGCGGTAAAAATAGAAGCGGGGGCGACACAGACGCGCAGGAATCGATCCCTCAAACAATGCGATGCATCGTTCTGCCAATCAATAATGGATGCCGAAGTAGTTCCGTGCCATACTTGCATACACACCCTGTCTACGATCAATACTTTTGCATAGGTCTTGAACACGCGTCCTTTTCTACTTACAACTTATAATATTAAGTAGGGCAAATAGCTAAATAGTTTACGTTCATCACTTAAACATCGTAACTTTGACTACCTATATTATGTATTCTATTTCTTTCGGTTAATCTATAAACTATAGAGAGGTTCGTTGAACTTTTTATTATTCACGATGTAATTAATATTTTGGCACGAGCTGTTTAAATTATTTTATAATATTTTTTACAAATTATTCAAGAATTATCAGCGCATTATGCCATAAATATGCAATTATATTTAAACAGTTGGCAATGTGCAATATATTATATTGAGTGTAGTGTAACAAGTAGAATACTTACCCTAAACGTTGCTAAGTGTTTCTTTAATATATTTTTTTTCAAACAACATCTTAAATAAATCGCGATGCATTACATTTAGTATAGTAATGTCGATGTGTTTTGATAGCTATTACTACTTACTGTATAAAATACATTAGGGTCTATCTTCTTTAAATTATAATGTGCACAGACTGGCGTCTGGAAAGAATTGCATCGGCTATTTTATTGCAAGAAATTAGAGAGAAATTAGTGAATTAAAATTTACTACTACACAAATTACTATTGAAGAGTTTTAACATTTTATTAGGGGTATAATATTTCATGGCATTTGTAACCCCCAAAGTCATAAGCTGGAATTAACTTAATTAAACTTGCAGGAGTAATGCATTAGTACGAAGGCATAGTTTTATGTAAGCTTATAGAAGGTTTTAGTGTCTATAAAATGGACTGCCATAATTATGTAAAGATTAAAATATAATATTACTAGCCAATGCCCGCGGCTTCGTCTGCGTGGATCGAGGTTTATATGGTTCTCGCGGGAACTCCTTAATTTTCCGGGATAAAAAAGCCTATGTGCTAATCCAGAATCTATCTCTGTGCCAAATTTCAGCCAGATCCGTTCAGCCGTTGGGGCGTGATTGAGTAACAAACATCCATACATCCATACATCCACGAATCCACACATCCATACATCCATCCAAACTTTCACATTTATAATATTAAGAAAGATGTACAACGAAAAGAGGAACTGTATAATATATTTGAACAGATCCTTTATGGTATGGACGAATGCTGTTGCCTTTTCTAAGTTGTTTATTTATGCTAATAAAGCTAGAAATTGATGTCAAGAATCTGGAAGTAATTCTGAATTGCATTCTAGGGATTGTTAATGAAAAAGCTTAAAATTATTACTTTGATGAAAACTGTAGAAATAATTAGGCTGCCGTAGTAATTTGGATCCATGCGTTTGATCATATCATTCTTAGTTGTAAAAGTTGATATGTGAAGAAACAAAATAATAATAATAAAATAACATTTAAACATTCCTTTAGGCAGTTAAGCGTTATTTTCGGACGTATAACATTAACAGTTCTCGGTAGACCTAATCAATACTGGGTGCTTGAACTCCAGACAGAGATAAGTGACCTTGGTGTGGAAAAATCGATAAGAAAAATAATTATAGCGCGAACTGGAATGCCCAACCATTTTAACGCTCCAGGACTAATATTTTTTGGGAAAAGACGATTTTTGAGAATTTGTTCAGGTAGAAAATATATTACCAGCACGTCTTTCTACAAACGTACACGTACTTCTGGTTCAATTGAAATCTCTTTGATGCTGTAGCAACAATTTTACTCCAAAATATGCTCTTTACTTTTTTCAGAGTTGCAAATTACCCTCTAGATCTTTAAATGACTCTTACCGGTAATTTATGTAAAACCTGATATCGAATTCGTCATAACTCACATTATAAATGAATACAACTGTGAAAGTAACACAGAAATGGATAAGTATGCGGGACAGCTGACTTGCGTCCCGGTTATTTTAGTTTGCGAACGCAATCACGTCGCAGTTGAGGCAGGTCAGGTCCAGGCACAGGCGGTAGGCACTCTACTGTATACCCTAAGTGACGGGGGAGCGTATATAGGTCATTAAGGGAACCACACGACCGCGTCGCGAAAAGCAATTTTTGCTTCGGCCTCGCATTGTCATGCCAAAGTACAATGTACGTGTAAGTACCTACCCACTGTATCAGCCATGCGAAAAACATTGGGGCAGGTCGGGGTTAACGCCCTACGCTCATATCGTTCACCTTATCTACTCATTAAGTTATTAGCTTGTATTAAATATTAGTTTAGTTCTTTGCTTTACTGTGTCGGGTTTTTGTCTACGTTATTTATTATGCAAGCGATTCAACACATTTTAAATATCGTGATTTATAAACGCTACTATGCCTCCGGCCAAATAGTCTTTCGATAAAATATTTGCGATAATGTCAAACGGAATTTTCGTTACCAGTTTGGACGATGCATGTAGTTTAGGAGTTGTGAAAAGTACACATGCTTATACGGGTCCCGGCCAATATTGATTATACGTAAAATCCGTCCTCAAGAGTGTAGTCCTCAAGATCTTTCACAAAATTAAGCTTTCTAGAATTTAACTTCAATGCAAACTTGTTTGCTCCCAATTAAAATTTCCTTATCAATTGCTTGCTTTTCATAATCTTAATGAAAATTTGAAGTCCGAATTTTCAAAAAGGTTTTTTAAATATCATAATAAACTATTGGGAAATTAGTCACATTTAATTTTAGTCAAGTTTGAGTAAAGCTGTGTTGGTTCGAGGATAATTAAAAAAATGAGTTTTTGGATTAATTAACATTATGATCAGGGTCCGAAGCGGGGTGTAAAATATTGGCGATGTACACCGTATTTTATGGCGTAAGAATTTGATTACCATCAGGAGTAGAGACCACCCGATGTGATACATGGAACGCGGAGTAAGGTCAAAAACAAAATTAGATGCATTTAAAGTTTCGAGCGTGCTTTAATAAAATATATTATGGAGCCGAAGGACTGTCTCGAGAGACACTGTTTAATTATTTTTTATTATTTAATTGGCGACAAGTTTATACATCACGAGTGGACTTTATGGTAAATAAAAACGCAGTATGTAGCTATTTCAAATGCACAAATTAGTACATAGTGTCTTACGGTTATATATTACAGATTATATTAAGATAGTATCAGTCACACGTACACCTTGTAGCAGTCTATCATGGAAATTCTTATCTCATGTAATTTCGTCTTATTATTTCTGGACTGGCCCCCAAAGTTACCCATTAAATAGAGTTTGACAGTTGTTTCTATTTTACAGCTGTCTAGTTTAATTAGGTCTGCAAGGTTTCTGAGTGGCACTCTGAATTACTTTTTAAAGAAACGAATACCGGATCCAATTTTGAAAATCTCTGCACCAAGTAATCAGATTTCTGTCGCTAAACCATACGTTGTCGAATATTTTTAGAACCCTACTAAATCCATTATTATTTGTACAGCTCCAAGGGAATCACCGGAGTTTATTAAATCTCGTAATGTAAAGGAAAGTAAAAGGATATTTCAGATTTAGGTATAATGGGGTGGGGTGCTAATAAACAGGCGTAGTCTAGACGCGGTTTTGCTCCACCGAGCCTGGCCGGTTGTTATGGCGCTTGCGGTGAGCCCCTGCCGTGTTCCCACAGAGTTGAACGAGCTTATTACAAGAAACTCAGGTATTTTAGGGTTCCGTACCTCAGAAGGAAAATACGGAACCCTTATAGGATCGCTTTGTTGTCCGTCTGTCTGTCTGTCAAGACCCTTCTTATCAGGAACGCATGGAGGTATAAAGCTGAAATTAATATGAAATACTCGGGTCTACTGTCCCTTAGAGTTGTGAAAAAATCAAAATTCTAAGCCAACGCAATCAAAAAGGAAATCAAAACCTATAGGGTATTTCCCGTGAACTCAGGATCTTGAAATTTGGTACCAAGCAACGTCAGTTTATTTACATCATATAATAAAAATATTTTTAATAATTTTAAACTTACTACAGGTTCGTACGGAACCCTCGTTATGGGAGCCCGACTCGCACTTGGCCAGTTTTTTGCTATACGAGAACTTGATTAGAAAAAGAAAACGATCGCGCTGATTCTCCTTTTTATATTTTAAAACAAAGAATGAATACCTAGGTGCCTAGGTATTCATTCTTTATTTTAATTGAAGTATGAAGTATGCGTGTATGATCTAGGTACATAGTAGGCTAGGGGCATAACCAAGCTGGCTGTGTGTGGTCCATGTGTTTTCAAAGTAAGTTATTCGAATGCGCTTGTTTTTACGTTGACTTGACTTTACTTTACTTTCCAAGTCTATTTGAACTTCGGGACGAGCATATAAGAAATTTATATCCTGATAATATATTCCTGCTTTTCCTTCTTTTGCTTGAAGACCCGACAGTAAAAAAAACAGGCAAAAATGGCTTCCAATCATAAGAGAAAACTACAATATAAGTAGGTAATTGGAGATCTTGAAGACCAGAGTAAAACTTAGTAAGTAGGTAAAGGCTTTTGCGTAATTTCTACTTCTATCTGGCAGCTACAAGTAACTATAACAGTACCTACTGCTGTTTAATATTCCTTCAGAAAGTAAAGACTGTTTGTTTATAAATAATTGTGTAAAAGCCCCTGTACTTCTCTTGTGGCACTAAGAACTGCCAATGCCAAGTGTCAATGAACTAACAAGGCGGCAACATTTGGTCATGGTCAGTGATTAAAATTATATTACCATCATTAGGAACAATCAATTTCAAATTTGTGTCTAGTACAGGTCGTTCTAGACTTTTAAATACCCATCAAAGTGTGAATCTAAACTTAAATTTAAAAAATACTGGCCGCGGCTTCGCTCAAGTTAAGTTCGATTTTCATAAAAAAATTAAACCCATTGAATTTTCAAAAATCCTTTCTTAGCAGGTGCCAAATTAGCCATTAGGAATGCGTTAGGTAGGTTTGAGCTGTGCGTTTTTAAATCAGCCAGTCAGTCAGCCACCTTTTCCTTTTATACTTATATTTAGATAACAAAATATATTTGCAAATTTGGACGCAGTGGGACACAAACTCTATTCTATATACTACCTGTGCGAATAGTGTGCATGTCTTCTCTGCCTACCAAATCATGCGTAACCTACGCATGATTTTGAATTGACGCAAAAAAAGTATGTAAACAAAGTTGTTCGTTGATAATCTTTTCACCTTGCAAAGAAAGTAATGCACCTCTAGATATGAGTCAGTGAGGTAGTCACGAAGCCTTTGTTATCGGCGGTGGGAGGGCGTCGAAGGCGATGTAAATGGCCGGTACAAAGCGGTCGGCATTCGGACGGGTCGCCCTTCAACCAGAGGCCTTGGCTGCATATAGACCCGGTTCGACAAACTCTACGCCATTCGATTTTACTTTTCATCTTGTATCCAGACTTCCAGAGGACCTTTTATTGCATTATTTACTATCGGAATGCTGCTATGAGAAACACCCAATAAATTCGCAGTTCGCACAATATGTTAAGGAACGCCGGGTATGTCGATTCATGGATTTCTTCTAGAACCCGGAGGTCGGCAACCCGGGGAACCTTGGCCGATTTTAAACGCCAGGTTCGATGATCGTTTGAATCACTGGATCAGTTTTATAACTTTCCCGCTCGGCGATAATAAACTTTACGTCCGAACTTGTTTCCTTATGATCTCTGTTTATAAATACCATAAATATGTAGGTACCAGATGGTACATTTGTGTTATTAAAAGCCATGGAAAATGTTTATAGAGAAAGCCCGAGATACGATAGTGACGCTATCGCCCAGAAATTTGTTTATCACCCCCCTAGCCACATATACTCGTAGCATATACCTAATAGCACCTAGTTATACCCTAGCAGGCGTCTAGCTAGCTGGGTATCGTGTTTCTATTCGGTTGATCCGTCGACCGCAACAGAGCTGCGTTATTATTAGAGCGTGCAATGTTGAAAATGTTTATCAGTGTCAAGTTGCTTGGCTGTGCTTTTTAGACGCTTGGATCTATCAGAACTATGGGCTCTTCTGCTCTCCCTTTACTGTGATATAACTCTCCATCTGCATAGAAGTGTAAAATTTTGAGCTCTGTTTGCTGTGGTAGGATACAATTATTTTTTGCATTAGTTTGGGCAGTTTTATGTTCTAGGACTTCATACGTTATAAAACTCGTTTATATTGAAATTTAATGTTTTATTTCATGTAGGTGACAATTTTACCTGCCACTTATAAAAAGGCTTATGCTTTAAGAAAGGTGTATTGTTTTAATATTGTTGACGTTTGTTTTTTAGAATTGCCTATAATCTTTACTTTAGGGACGTCGAGGCACGTGACATAAAACTGTAATTTAGAAAACAATACTGCTTTAAGCGAAGGTAGTAACACCCAGTACGCTCAAAGTACCTATCATTAATGTAAGCAAATCCCTTTGTGTCTCAGGGGAGTCTCCTAAAGCAATTTAATCTGGGTCGGTGGCCAATTTGTTTCAGTTACCCTTGTCACACCGTAATACTTGCTTATTTGCTCACTTCGTCAGTATAGGACCTAGATTGACAAAATTACAATAACAAAAGAGCGATTTTGGTAAATTGAATCCTTATTGGAAAGACATTATGATTGTATGCAACGTACTGCCAATTAATAAAATCAGGATAAATTCAAAAACCTAAGGGGAGTTTTTATAATTACTTAATTTGAACAACCTTTGTTCTACGAATTTTAAAAATTCTGATTGTTGACTACCTAAAACTAAATTATAACTTTATAAGTAAGAGGTTATTAGTAACTACTTATTTTTAAAATGACCCTGTAGGTACCTATATGTATAGGTATTTCCATTCTTTATCCTAGATCTTTCTTATTCATCTTCTTCTTTTCAAAACCGTCATCCCTCATAACTTCATTTCTTTTTAACCCATACCTAATATCAATGCGAAAGTGTGTCTGTGTGTCGGGTACGCTTTAACGGCCCATCTTTTCAATCGATTTTGATGGAATTTTGTATAGAGATAGGTGAATTGAATTGAATTGAAATTGAGATTAAGGTTGCATGATGCATCTCGGGGAAGGACAGGCCAGTTTATATCCCCATAAAATTAAAGAGTTCCCAGACGAAGTCGCGTGCATCATCTAGTAACTAGTTATTCATATTTGACAAGCCATCAGTCCGTCTTCCGCAGGTACATCATTTTGTTTAAACTACATACATTTAAAAACAAACAGATCTCATACCAGAACGAAACGAGGGGACAATGGATGTCCCGACAGACCTTGGCCGAATTTAGCCGGGGTCAACGACCGGCTCGCTTTCCACGGCACGCGTGCCATACAGTGCAACTAGCTTCTACTCGTTAGTCAAATATACCCATACTACTAACACAGAATAATAACTAGTACTAGGGTGCTACTAACTAACTGCTAGTATACTAATAGGTAGGTAGTAAACATAATGTAAGTCCGTTAGAAACGGATTAGGTATCATCTTTATTTTTATTCTTTTATTATCAACATAAAAATTTATACAGCTTTGGTGGGTAGCACTGCGAAAAACCACATAGGTTTAAATTCTGTGCTCTTCCGTCAACATATCAGAATTTTAAAATATTTATAGCTAGCTAAATTACTAAATTACTGCTGGAAGAATACTTTAAGAGATAAGTTGTCCACAAGGACAACTTATCTCTTAAAGGATTTCTTGTTGAAAGGACATGTACAAACATGTCCTTTAAATTTGTATGTTTAGTTTTTAAGTTTGCTACTAAATATATAAGTAAATATATAAATAACTTAAATTAAAATACATGAACAAGCCTAAAACTAAACTACCTACAATTTGCTTAAAAAAACGACTTTAATTTATATTTTAAATTTTTCTCAGTTAATTAAATTTTAAAATTAGTATCGAGAATGTATGCGCTAGTGCACTCACCATATTATTTGTTCTTAGGTGACACGGTTATTAACTTTTGTTGAGATACTTTTTCCAGACTATAATCTATCTCTATGCCAAATTTCAGCCAGATCCGTTCAGCCGTTGGGGCGTGATTGAGTAACAAACATCCATACATCCATCCAAACTTTCGCATTTATAATATTAGTAAGATGTCTAAGTTAAAGAATTGTTCTTTAAGAACCTGATCTTGAATAACCTTATCTTGAATATTGATTACCTTGCAGTGTGATGGATAAAAAAATAAAATAAGGGAATACATCGTAAAATGTTAACTATCACTATAATTGTGAGAAATTTTAAGCTTTTAAAAGATAGATAGAATAAGAATGAAAGTTATAAAACTGAAAAACCATAAATTTCAGACGCATGTGAGCGAGGATCATTGACTGTCAATGAAAACAGCAGTTTAGGATATGACGTCAATGGAATCCGTAAATAGTTGAATACATAAATTTTTTACTGTGTAAAATAATGTAGAGGTACTTACTGATAATGGCCGATTGGTCGTACCTCCTGCAAGTTTTGGAAGAGCGGGATGTAGTCAGATCACGCAAATATTGCAAGGCAAATATAATTTGTCATGTCAGAGTTTGTGTGTACCTATCTAATTATCGAAATAGAGGTACGAAAAAAGACGCTGTAACAGTCAAATTTCGAATTAATTTGGTGAGATCGCAGTCAAGGGACAAGGGCTAATTTGTCTAGGAGAAAGCTTGCGGAATGCGGAAGGATCTGGAAACCACCAAATTATTATTCCGAGAAAACCCCTATCATTACGAGATTAGTAATGGACAGGGGTCACGACCCACACCAATGAAGAATATGACGACGACGAGAGAACTTGATATCTCATTTTACATTGTAAATTTTGCGGATCGGTGAGAAAAAGCGAAAGAGTTCCACATAGTAGACCGTATGAGATTTTTTTAGCTAAATTACAGTGTTGTACAATATCTTCGATTTTTCGTCGGTACAGTGAGGCAAACTATAGCCAGCTGGACCTAAAGTGGTTGACCCTCGAAGTCGAATTGTTATTATCATGTAAATCTATACTTCTTTTATTTCTAAAGATTATATCTGTCTGGAAGTCTGGAATATCACATAGGCTTCTTTTTATCCCGGAAAATTAAAGAGTTCCCCGAGTACCAAAAAACCTCAATCCACGCGGCCGAAGTCGCGGGCATCAGCTAGTAGCTACATAAGAAAGAAGACGTTGCTTACTTAGCATGACAGACATAACATAATATATTCTATTTAATGTAAGTACATAAAGGTAGACATATAAAAAAATTGGTTCGCAACCAATATGACTATACCTACTCGGGCTTATATGTATCTAGGACCTATGTACCCATTCGACTTCTCAAGATAACCCGTTCAAGTGTTTGACCACTCCTTACGAGTGCGAATTACTCGTCAATGCAAACAACCCACGGCTTGGAAACGCAAATTTTCATTTCGTATTTTAATGTAGGTGTGTATCTACATAACGACCCTAAATAAATTTCGTTGATATTCTAATGAAATGTATTTACATACACGAGTTGAATCCGAAGCTGGTCTTTGACCGAGGTTTGTTACCTGTAATAATAATTTATAAAAAGCCTCAAATAGAATTTAGCGTGAAATTAACTCAGTATATTAACAGTTCTATCAATACTAACTACATGATTGATAATTAGGCTTTGTGCTTCTTACTATACCTGGAGTTAGAGTCTAGTACCTAGAGTCTAGATATTAAACTTAATTCAAAGTACAATTTGCATTACTAGATTTTATTTTCTATTAATTACAAAGACATTAATTAATTAATTATACTTAATACTGATTCAATAAGAAAATAAATTTTCTAAATTTATTTATTATAATTTATTTTTAATCTTTTAATCAATACATTAAAACTGATATGTCCCTACATTATCTATTCTGTAAAGTTATAAAAATAATCGAAAAAGATTGTTGTCTTTTAAACCTCCCATAATATTACGTTTTATTTTTTATTCTGTGACTTGTGAGTAATGTGTTAGGTACTGATTTAAATCTGAATGACTGAAACAAAAGAATATTAGGGAGACGCTAAATATCCTGCGAAATGGGTTACCCAGTAGGTTAGAGCTTTATTTGATTGAGCAAAACGAGAGTGGAGCTTTTACTCTGAATGGCAATAATGACATAGTGCTATTCTTTAGGCAATGTGAAAAGAGTAAGACAAAGTTATAAGATGTTGTACAGCTGGCTATATTTACGATTTAATATCGATTAAGTAGCCTTAAGGTTACGTTACGACTTATTAGGTCAGACCACCCTCTTTGCACGTTCCTATTTTAGAGTATTGAATGGTTGATTCAAGACAAAAATACTTCACTCAATTTATGTAAGCACTCAAAAGATGGGGTAGATAGGTAGGTATACCGTCAAACAAACTGTTGACTTTAGATATTAATATTTGCTCAATGGAGTGGCTCTGACCTTCAAACAGTCCTACAGTAAAATCCAATTCAAGGGAATCAAGGGCTCAACTTCATAGACGTTTATTTAAAAAAATTGTGTGGGTAGGTTTGTGTGTATAGATCGAAGCGAAATTAAAGATTCACTTCATAATTTTGAAAGTGTTTCCTTTATTGAAGTGAAACTTCTTTAGAATCGTTGCGATTTGAAAATTTGATGAAAGGGATGTTGTCGCCACGGTACAAGTGGCGCCACCGGACGAACGTGTATAAGTACAAAGCGTTCCATTTTTGTAATTTTCTGTTTGATTGTTTAAATGTAGCACTAGAAAATCTGATTTGTTAATTGCTTTTTATGTTTTATTTTAATCCGCCTTTGGTTGATAAAACGAAACAAAAAAGCGACACAAAAAAGGGGCAATCATATTCATAATAGGATTTAGGTTGCGAGAGAATGAGATAGAATACAAGTTACGTTTCTCATTATCTCGTAGGATACTTTTCTGAAGTTTCACACTTTTTTATCTTAAACAAAAAAAAAAACCTTTTCGCTCGCGGTAAAGAATGTTCAAAGTTTTTTTTTTAAATTAATGCTTTGAAAGAATAATTTGAAGTGGAAAAATTCGAATTTAATCTACAGTACTTGAATTTTGATAAATCGATAGTGTGATAAATAATCCGTAGAAATAAACATTTTATTCGATGGCTTATTTATCACATTATGGATGTTTTTGTTCACAGCGTGGTCACAGCTAAATGTCAAGGATATTAACCAGTCTCCATGCCCCTCAGGCTATGGTACTAATGGTATAATCATTTTGTCTATAAGCTTTATATTATAAGAATTGATTGGTCAACATGATAGGCACTTATTGTACAGGATAAAATAACATTGCGAAACATAAATAAGCACCTAAGAAATACTTCTATTCTATGCTTACATTCTATTTGTTTTAAATATTTTTATTAATTTTACTTCATTTTTATAAATTTTATATTTGTTGAGAATTTTAGAAGTAACAAAAATCGGTTAATTTTATTGTACCTTCGGTTAATGAAATACTTACCACACAGAATACATTATATCGCATAGCTTTAACACAGGGATTATATGCACTAGAATAGATACATACTAATATTATAAATGCGAAAGTGTGTCTGTCTGTCTGATTCGTTTTCACGACCCAACTACTCAACCGATTTTGATTAAATTTGATAAATGTATGAATATTTGGGCACTAATAAAAATAACTTACAAAATTCAAAGAAGCAGGTATAAATAAACGGAATGTTTAAAAAAGTAAACGCTGATCACTCTATCATTAAAAAAATAAGTAACAAGAATTATCCCTACAATCTACATGTAATAAATAATAGGTACCTTAAATCTTCAGTGTTAAACAAAACAAAATACCTACACCAAAATGGAAACTTACAACGTGAGAATATTTTCACTGACCCAAGTGTCGAAATGACTCA
The DNA here is from genome assembly GCA_964035005.1 of Erebia palarica. Taxonomy (NCBI): domain Eukaryota; kingdom Metazoa; phylum Arthropoda; class Insecta; order Lepidoptera; family Nymphalidae; genus Erebia; species Erebia palarica. The sequence goes on from OZ035983.1 coordinate 53,494,593, forward strand.
ATGTTTTTAGTGGAACCGCTCCGCTCCAGCTAGAGGTAATAAAAACATGGATAAACAAAACGCGGGACTGGATGTGAAGACTTGGTCAAACATAACGCAATACGTGGCCCACGCAGTTATTATTATTAGAAATTGCAATAAAGTATTACTTTGTGTTTAAAAGTTTCAATTAAACAAAACTTTATGTGGGTGTTCTGACTAATACTTAATGAGCGAAGAAGTGCGCGATACAATTTCAATTTGCAAATCTTATAACCATTCATAAACTCAAACTCATATTTTTTGTTCAAATAAACTAATTATAAGTGCTTTTGAATCGTCGAGTGAATCTACCACTGGTTCGAAATATCATTCTTTCGTCGAGAGAATGGTTTGGATTGCCATAGTTGTCCAAATCAATCACTGGTCTCGTAGCCGGTTGCAGAAGTGTGGATTGATTACGCTCAAAACATTTACGTTTCAACGGTCTTCAGAAGGATGATTCGAAATGAAAATGCAAGTGATTCAGTGGGAAAGCGATACCTAGCAATAGTAGCTTATAATAATTGTCAGCGTAACACCGAACATCCTGCAATGCTGCCACCGCCGCGCTTTGTATATTTCCAGCACTTTATTATTGCCCAAGTTGAAATGGCTTGTCCGAGACGGTTTTCATATCTTTCCCAGAGAACTAAGTCCCCATATTCCTCGTGACATTAAATTTTACGTTCTCTTTTATAGGCGAATAATGCTGAGCGTCCACTGGCGACGTGCAACGTAGAGCAATAAAACGAACGTATCTATATCGCGATTTCAATATTGTAATCCTTTTGTTTGGATGGTAACATTTTGGTGGTTGGTTTTGCAGATAGTAACGCTCGCTGGCTGTTCCTTTTAATAGATACCACTACCGTTAACGGGTCTACTCTCTAAATAAGGGTATATCTGTCACCGTAAGATTGTAAAAACCGTTAGATTATAATCTAACTCGCGAAATTGTATACTGTCGAAAGATTGTGAACCGTTCAATGTTCTGAGTGTCAATTTTTGAAATATTCAATGTATTTACGTTTTCTTGTCTGTTTCTTGTAGGTTAGGTTAGGGTTCGACATAAATAATCAGGTAGTGTCCGGCCTCAAGCCGGCTGCTTAGGTTGTATCGGGTTAATAAACCTAGCAGATTACAATCTACCCGAAAATAATGCGTTAAATTGTAATCTTTCGACACTTTGTGATTTCGCGAGTTAGATTATAATCTAACGGTTTTTACAATCTTACGGTGACATATCTAAACAATTCGACCTGTTTAAGGAGTTCATAGATGCCTGCAAAAGCATGCATGAACTCCTTAAACAGTTCGAGTAAAATACGTTTTAAGCTGTCAAATGATTACGATTTGCTTAGACAATTGGGCCTCTGGTGCCCATGTACGTAGGATCAAAGCCCGCTTCCGGTTGATCATAATGTCCATTCATAAGTTCATAATACAAAATCAATCAGCATACAAAACAGTACAGTGAATAGATTAATATTTCATGTTGTATCCCCACACGGTGGAATATTGTGCTGCATTTAAAATTTGTTATTAATGTAACTATTAATTTAAATCTTTATTTATTAGCTAACGCTTCTCTACATTTAATACATACTAATTTCGTTTAAATTTAATATGGATATATAGTTACAATAGCATATAGTGTGTCTGTCTATCTTTCTGTCAGTTTGCATCCTGGACACGGCCAGAGGGACTAGGCTTTTTTAACGGGAAATCATAGGTGTTGTAAATGTCGAGTCAATATTATATTTTAAACTAGATGATGCCCGCGACTTCGTCCGCGTGGTTTGATGTTTTTTAATTCCCGCGGGAACTCTTCCATTTTCCGGTATGTGACCTATCTCTGTACCAAATTTCCTCAAAATCGGTTAAGTAGTCGGGCCGTTAAAGCGTAGCAGACAGACAGACAGACACTCTTTCACATTTATAATATTAGTACGGATATGGATTATAAAGCCCCGCAGTTGAAGTCGTGGGCACAAGGTCAGAATAGATATATTTAAATGTTGTAATCAATCTATTGAGATATCACGTAAGACTAGAACCGTATAAATTTTCCTACCTAAGATAAGTCGAGATTATACGTATAAATATAATTTCTATAAGCAGTGCGGCTCATGCCTTACATTGTTCATGTGAACTAGGCCCTAAGTAAACATTACAAGCACGATGTGTGGTCTAAATGTGAAACAGACGTCTAATTGTTTCTATTTATTCGCCGTTTTATGAGTTCAAATGTAACGTCAAAGCGTTACTTCCGCAGCTTTTACAAAGTAATAGTACTGAAGTAAAAATTGGGGCGGGTTGGATAGATTTAGCATAGGTGGGACCTATCTATTGAACCTAGTTGTAGTTAAATATAAATTCTTAGGAGATATGCAGCTTTATAATTTTCTTAAACAAACCAATGTGATGATCGAAAGCTCCACATAAATGTAATTATACTTATTTCATACCTACGTACTTAGTTTTATAAACTATCTTGCTATTCAGAATACTATCAAAACAAGATGGTCTTCTCTGTACCGTGCTATCAACTATTGTTAATTCAGAATGCGCAGGTACGAGAAGCTGAATAAGTTAAAGATGGCAAGAGCAAAACCAAAAACTAAAATAGAATTTATTTTAGCAGATTGAAATTTTAGGCAGGTGTAATTCTAGGCCTTTTAAAATAGCACAAAAAGAGAAAATCAAGATAGTATCTTTGGAGTTCAAGCTAAAACAAGGAGGTATTCCATAAATCAATTAAATAGCAAAGTAGAATTAAAAAATTGCCCACAGAATGGACAAATCGTTGAACTTTATCCTTTTCATTGCTTCTTTATCAAGCGCTAGACGGTACCTAATTGCTCAATTCACTCCTCAGGAGACACACTATTACATAAATTGCAACAATTCCTTCAATTAGAGATCGACGGATAACGTCCGAGAATAATTTATAAACGATGCGCGACCCAGGCATTAATCACAATGTTCAGAGATGACATCATTAGGTATGGCACAAGGAGCTACGATAATGCTGATGACTGATGAAGAGAGACTTATTAATATTGGCACCTTCTACCTACTATAAATTACGCTTTCTGTGATAATTATTTCTTTTCTCACGCCTGAATTTCACTCTAAGACCTACCTAGGTACGCATCCGAACGGATAATTAATTAGTAATTAATTAATACATAGGTAGGTACTAAATAAACATTTTTAATAGGCTAAATTCAAATTGATGCACTGATGATGATATTTCTACCCTGATTATTACAAGATATACCATACCTACTTAAATATCTACATACCTCATACCTACTTAAATTGCAACCATTCCACTTAGGTATGTAGATGTCACCGTAAGATTGTAAAAACCGTTAGTTTATAATCTAACTCGCGTAATTGCAAACTGTCGAAAGATTACAATTTAACGCATTATTTTCCGGTAGATTGTAATCTGATAGGTATTTACACCCGATAAAACCTAACACTACTTGGTTATTTATGTCGAACCCTACCTAACCTAACCTACAAGAAACAGACAAGAAAACGTAAATACAATGAACATTTCAAAAACTGACACTCAGAACATTGAACAGTTTACAATCTTTCGACAGTTTACAATTTCGCGAGTTAGATTATAATCTAACGGGTTTTACAATCGTACGGTGACATAGATAAAGCAAGCGACAAGGGTAGATCGTAGAGCGCAATCTATTTCCATAAAAAGTGACAGATAAAGGACCGGGCTATGACAAGTAACGCCATCTTTTGAAAGAAGACGAAACATGAGAAAATTAGAAATAATCAAGTACAAGTTATTTAATATTAATATGTAACTTTTTTTAGTAATTGTTATAAAGGTTCGAATTTATATAATATTCTTTTATTTAAAAATATGACGTAGCTAATAATATTAACTTTCCTTCGTTATTTTTATTAAAAAAATAACTCTATATATTCAAATGTATAGGAAAAGTATTTTGTATATAACTATGTACTACATAAATATCCACAAGTTATATCTAATAATGTAATATTTTAAACATTCTATACAAGAAACACGTCTATTATGTATAGTATGTAACCAAGGTAACGCTGGCACGCGAGTTCAATCTACGGCACGATTTGTTGTGCCGGCGCGGTTGAAATGAACTCAAGTGGCTAAGTCAAGAACGTTCATTTACCGCGCGCGTCATTCACAACAAGTACTACTATCACCACCTAGCGGTCAATGTCGACACGACGTGCTACAGCGATAAAGTTCGAAGGTCTCGTCATAGATGGCGCTCGTAGGAAAAATTGGAAAAAGTATTCCCATTAAATTGAGTAGAATATTAAGATAATAATTATTAAGTACACGTCCTATATTATATTCACTACTTAGCTAACGTAATAATTGGGAGTTGTGGTTATGAACAAATAAAGCCTATAGACTAGTAGAAGCGGTTGTAGTAACAACCGCTTCTACTAGTCTACTAACATCGTGTCTAATAAGATACGTACATATCCTCATTATAAATTATTTTTAACTTTTTAGCGATACAAGTTAGCCCTTGACTACGATCTCACCTGATAGTGAATGATGATGCAGTCAGAAATTATAAATTCCCAAATTTACCCTGCCAGGGATCGAACCCAGGACCTCCAGCACTCAACAGTCAACAGTACGCCAAGGAGGTTTTCCTTGGATTAATATGGGTGTGTGGTCATTAAAATAAGTTCGGGCTCAACATTTTGAAGAATAAAAAAGTTGAAAATATTTTTACCAGTTTGGAGTGCCTGAAGATGACTTAATGGGTACATTTCTGCTTCTTTAGATAGAGCACTAAAGTATAATCCAAGATAACTAAGTGTAACGACTCTCAGGGTTGTTGGGTGGTTTAAATTAGCACCATTTGAAAGTGATCTCATCGGGCCATTACTCATTGGCCGTCAACTAAACCAGCCTAATGAAATTCAATGCGAACATCCACTGTGGGCTACCGTGAGAAATGGTGCTGTTTTAAACTTTATTTCAATAGCAATAGAAACCGCTGTGTTTTCCCTACTTTTTGTTTTGTTTTGAACTTACGCACTCGTGTAGGTACTACTTAACATTGCTGAAAGTGAACGAATGCAGCAGAAATAGAAGACGAGTTTGGTTATAAAAAAACTTATTTTGTCATCAACACCCTTTAAAACTTTTTCTTTGTAAAACTATTAAACCTACTCGGTAACCAGAAACGTAAGTCAGTATTTTTGCTGTACTTACTTTGAAGATATTGGTATTTCGAACACTTTCTGACACTTTCATTTTACTTAGGGTCGACTTTTTTATTATAATTAAAAAAATTATCCTATAAATAATATTTAGATCCCTAAATTACTTACATATAATGATAAATCACTGGTATATTATATTGTGATAATAGTGAATGCTACGCTACGGGTAAATGTCATATGACAATAGAGGGTGCGACGCGACATGCTATTGTTTCGCGACATCTACGCCCTTCGGCGGCGGCGAACCGGCAAATTGGTATCTATTGTTGATTATCTTATAATGTTACAATCATTTAATGGTCCTTTTAAGAGGACCTCATCATTGAGAAGGGAAATACAGGACCTTGCTATTTTAAATATCTAGAATCTAGTGTTAACAGTATTATCTACTATTCATTGTATTTCATGAAACAGGAAGTATAATATTAGTTAATTTGACTAGTTTCATGTCATTCGCTATAACCTCGGGATACGGACGCCATATTGAAAATAGTTAGTTTAAACGAGTGTTTTGACGATTCAGTCTCAGATGGTAATTCAGTTCAGGCAGACTCAGCGATTATTGAGTACTTTTGTGTTTAGAGTTTTGTATTTAGAGCTTAACGTTAGCAATCGTGGTCAAATCAAATTAATATTGTCTCTAAGTTTAGCTAACTTTTATCTAATTACATTAAATCTCTCGTGGAACCTCTACACGTAACCATTTATTCGTGCAAGTTCCAAATGAGAGTACAAAAATATTATAAGTGTCTCAGTAATACCTCTGGATTGTCTCATGCACGAGATATGAGACAGTGGAGCATAGATAAAAATATGACATTCTAATTGTTGTCAAAAGGTTTTCAAAACCTCATATTTTTTTAATGAGCTCTCCGATAGTTAACCTAAATGTAACTCCGTTAACTCACCCTTAAAAATTTCTTACGCCACTGGCTTATTAAAATCTAAACTCTTACGTAAATTTTCCTTTAATGAAACGCGTTGTAAGTAGGTTCCTATGTTTAATCTAGATTTAAACAGGAGGGCGGTGTGGCGCCTTACCTCGACACTTTCTAATGTAATGAATATTATTTGCATTTCCCTCTTTGTGCGGTTTTACTTCTCGTTAAGTAGGAGTCGAGCTACCGAGATCGAGAAATCGTGTTTGTATTGTTTAGTGTTTTTATACGACTGCCTGAAAAAAGGAGTATGTTGTTTTCAGGGTTCATGTATGTATGTATGTATGTGAGTTTGTATATTCCACCATAACTTCTATACGCTTGAACCGATTTTGATAAATGAGGTATCGTTAGAATCCCTAGCTTATTCCCGGGTGACATAGGCTAGCAAAATTTTTAAAAAATTTATGGGGTGACCATGGTCGCGAATTAAAGACTAAAGTTGTTTTTTTTTTTTCGAAAATAAGATTTACTATATAATCATCATCTAGAAAATGATGAGTAGATTCAAAAAATATATAAAACTTTAGTTCAATATCCAGTGATTCACAAACAAATATCATTTAATAAAAATGTGAATAAGATTCCAAAGGCTATATATGCAAATCGCTTCTTATGAAGGTAAACTCCGAAAATAATATAGCAGGGCAGTCGTATTTTTTAATTCGTTAAATTAATTACTTTATGATAATTTGTGTCGTGGTGCACACCTAGCTAATGCCCGCGACTTCGTCGTCGTGGATTGAGGCTTGTGGGTTCACGTGGGTATTCTTTAATTATCCGGGATAAAAAGTAGCCTATGTATTATCTCTGTGCCTAATTTCATCCAGATCCGACAAGCCGTGCTGGCGTAAATGATTAACAAACATCCATTAATCCATATCTATCCATACTTGAGCATTTATGATATTAGTATAGATAGTGTATTTACTATACTTTGGTAATGTCATTACTAATTAAAAGAAGTATTAGTTGGTGTGGTAGAAAAAACATTAAAAACTCCATGTGTCGTTAAATCAACACCCTGAAAAGGGTGACACTAATTTCAAACTTAATTCTGGTTTAGTTTGCTTTTTAAAGTAATTAAAACCAATTTAGTTACTTGTTCTTGGTTAACTACGTTGGTTTAACACATATACAACCGTATGATCTGGTTGGACTGGCATTCTCGAGAAAAACGTAAGAAACTTCGTCTTGGAACTTAAAAACTTTAACTTACCCGATGGTAGGTGATGATGCAGTCTAAGATGGTAGCGGGCTAACCTGTTAGGGGCATGGGAGTTATATAAAACCCATACCCCTATTCGGTTTCTACTTTCTACACGGCATCCTACCGGATCGCTTGGCGGCACGTCTTTGCCGGTAGGGTGGTAACTAGCCACGGCCGAAGCCTCCTACCAGGCCAGACCAGGGAAAACTCAGAAATTATAAATTCCTAAATTGACCCTGCCGGGGTTGGAAACCGGGATCTCTGCACGTTAAGACAGCAGCGCTCAACACTGTGCCACTGAGGTCGTCACTTACACCATCGGCAGGATAGATAAAATGTACAGATATAAATGGATGGGTATCTAGGTTTTACCTATTAAGTACTTAGCTGTTCTTCGAAACTGAATAGGTACCTACTTAGAGACGAAATTCGCATCGAAGTTCATTCTATACAGAAAATGGTGTACCATTTTCCCAGAATATAAGTCGTCTTACCTTTAACAAATGGTTTCAACAGCGCCAGATCATACAAGTTTTCGCTTACCTGGAACAAGGCAGTAGGTATTTTTAGAAATATTATTGCAGATTCTTAAATAAGTAAAGGTCATCGATATGTAGAGGTTGAATGTTATCCATACCGCTTGCGCTTTTATGTAAATACTAGCTAATGCCCGAGACTTCGTCTTTAATCCAGATCCGTTCAGCCGTTGGGCGTGATTGAGTAACAAACATCACATCCATACATTCAGCCATCCATTCATCCAAACTTTCGCATTTATAATATTTATTTGATTGATTGATGGATGGCAATAAAATAATATTCTGAACTGGCTTGTTGAAGTGAAACTTCTTTATAATCGTTGTGATTTGAAAATACGATGAAACGAAAAAGAGAGAAACATATTCATGATAGGATTAGGCCTATTACACTGCAATTTTTACAGGGCCCTGTGGTAAGGGTGGGCGTGGCCTTTAGTTAGAGCGTCGCTTATTGCACAGAAATATGGACCAATATAGGGACCCTTTCTCCCTAAATCTTATTACACTAAACTGATTCAAATGTAAGGGTCCCTGTGAAAAGTGTAGTGTAATAGGCCTAAGCTTGCCTAAGGCGTTCAAACACAAACTAAAAAAAATATTCTGCCGTATTTCCTGGCTGAAACTTAATTTAAATACTTAAACCCCACAACCAAAAACATTTAAACCAGTTTTTTCTATAAGTAGAGATAAATTACTTGTCAATTTAACTCTTCGAGCACATTTACACGAAGATCAAAATAACCGCACTCAGAGGTGCGTTGCTATAAATCCTATAAAAAGTAAAAGATTAGAATTCTATTCTCTATGTAAGGTAAACTGTACGTCCGCGTGTGTTGTTTAGTGATTCGAATTTCAAATGTTTTTCATTTTCTGCCAAAATTGAATTTCAGAAAAACACCGAAAAGGAAGTTGTTTACCGATCGAATTTTCAAGGTTTATTCAACTTAGGCAAACTCTAACTATTTATGCAATGCAAACAACGTAACTAGTGTCCGATAAAATGTAGATTTCTGGCCGAAGACGAAGCCGAAAGTTTAATAACCCTAAGAAATTCAGTTCAAGATGGTCTAAAAGTGAATAAAATTGAACTTTGAATTTAACTTGAATTGAAGTCTTATTGAACTTGACATAGATTAACAGTTCAAAAATAATGTCAATAACAACAATATTTACGCCATCGCGCATTCGTAACAGTTTGCTAAATTTTACCTAACGTACGTAACTTGTTAGTTCGGCCACAACTTCGGCCCAAGTCGGAGGTTTGGCTGAAAGTTTTGTTTTTTGGGTGAAAGTGGCCGAAGCCCAACTTTAGTCGGACACTACTATCTATTAATAAGTACTATCTGTGCAACTATGGTCCTTTTGCAGCCTGAAGTAAATCGATTAGTGTTTAAATTTTAAAGTCCTTTTTATATACACAATGTTTAATGGTAATGTTTCTCCTTTAGCGGGAAGGTGAAACGGTAAGAATATTATAATTCAGAGACACGCATTGAGAAGCAATTCCTTTAAACATGACTTAATCGAGATTAATTTCGTGAGCGTGTAAGCTTCTAGTGATTGTCATCGTATCGAAACGAAAATATCGATACTAATACTTACTAATATTTTTTACCAACGCCGACCCGTCCTGTATTAGTTAGGATAAAATTTCTGAAATCCTCTCGTCTTCGTCATAGATTATAGAAATTCAATATCAAGTTACAAGAAAAGTCTAAATTCTAGACCCCGCTCAAATAGCTGTAAGTACTACTATACTAAAATAAATATTATAAATGCGAAAGTTTGGATGGATAGATGTATGGATGGATGTTTGTTACTCAATCACGCTCCAACGTCTGATCGGATCTGGATGAAATTTGGCACAGAGATAGATTATTGTCTGGAATACTTTTTATCCCGGAAAATTAAAGAGTGCCTGCGGGAACCAAAAAACCTCAAACCACGCAGACGGAGTCACGGGCATTCGCTAGTATTATATAATTCAGTCGACGTATTCTTTATTATACTTCTCGTGGTTTTTCCATTTTGGTGCAAAAATTGACGCTGCCCTGCACCAGAAAACGCATCTCCCCATTTATAGGTTGACGGACGATCTCAAAAACTCGATACTTAGCACAAAAATGTGAAAAAAAAGCATGCAAGCGACCACTGTTTCCAGAAATGGTCATTCATCGATACGCAACTTAGTTGGCAAAAATCCGATATTTTAGTCATAGAATTAAACCACACTATACTAAATAAATTAAAAACTACGTACTCAAAACTTGAATGTTATTAACGAAGAATGTTAATAGCCGGGTATACAAAAAGTTTGCTCCAGTTTATTGCGAGCGATAATAATTATCGAACGTAGAGATTATAATCGAAAACTACTTTCACTAATTACTAGCGGGGCAAGTCTCTATAGACATAGAATTTTCGCTTAGCTTCTATCCAATAGCGTGATTAGTATATTATAGCTATGTAAGTAATATTTTGTGATGAAGGAACTAGAAGTTTAATTCGCTATAATCCGCGACAGCAGGAAACTCTATGTGGTACAGTGTGTATCCCGTACCTATAGCCTGTGACATTCACCACACCACAGAAATCCCCCGAAACTACCCTCAACGTACGTTTTACTCTGATACCAAAGCATCTTCAGGAGGTGTTGCCTCCACAATGCACTATTGTGTAGGTGCGTGATTTTCCTGTTGTCGCGGATTATAGCGAATTAAACTTCTAGTTCCTTCATTATGATGGACTTCCGCAAAGTAACGTCTGCTTCTATCTATTATATTGTTTGAAAATGCATAAAATACACTTTATATGTTCACTTTAGTAAATAAAAATATCTAATTACTACTCTACATCTATCCGAAAAGTAGTTTTGGTAAGCCATCGCTAGGTGGACTTATGACATGGAAAAAGTTGCAGAAAAATTGCAACAGTCAGACCGAAGTCGGCGGTGTAGGAAATATCCCTATAATAGACTAATGCCCAGTAGTTAACGTCTATCGGTGAAACACCAATGTTGAGACTGTATACCGATAGGTACAGCTATCATGTATGTATTAAGCACCAAGTATTTTTAACCGACTGCCAAAAAAGGAGGAGGTTCTCAATTCGTATTTTTTAAATTTATGTCGGTGCAGATCTCCGTAGTTTCTGGATCGATTTGAAATTTTATTTTTTACTTTAAATTGGCTTTGGAAGTCGGGTTTTTGGAAAATTTTTACATTATTAATTTTCTAGTGAACATGAAATATTCTACTTAGGAAATAAACTGTTTAAACTGTTCAAAAGCTTAAAATTTTATCGTGAAGGAGGAGATAAAGATCGACAACCGCTTTCACTATTGGCTAGGGATTGCACTGCATCCATACACATGAGTCCTCATCGGTATTCAAGGACGACGCGTCCGCCTGCAGTGTTCCGGAAAATTCAGTACACAGACGTCAAGTCTTCGATAACGTGTGAAATAAATAGCTCTGAATATTACGATAAAGACAAGAAGCATAAAGCTAGTGTTAAATAATAAAAACACAGGAAGTGTTTTTCCGTTTGTTTGCTTATCTCTAGTCTACAACATTCTGTATTTTTCATTCTGTGTAATTCACTTGGGTATTGACAGTTAGGTACATGCTGGATATAATATGGCAGCAAAATGGCGTGTTACCTCATTACAAATTACCTATTAATCGTGTAATGTTTTTTAAATGTAAGAATTTTTTTCATATTAGTCGTCGACGTCGTCGTCGTCATCACACCATAGACGTCCACAGCTGGACATAAGTCTCTTAAAGGGAATTCCATTAACCGCGGTCTTGCGCCGCGGTTAGTGGAACCCAGCGGTTCCCTGCTTTGTTTTAATGTCTTCATCCACCTAATAGGTAGGGGAGTTGCTAACGCTGCGCTATAAGCCTTGGGACCTCAATGTCTATCGTTTCTTATAACTATGCGAGGCATGTTGTCACTTTGAACTAGGATACTCCGAGCATAACTCCTTCCATCGCCCGCTGAGTGAGCTTCTTATCAGGCCCATAGTTAGCGACCAAGTCTCGCTAAGTACTTAGCATACAATGAAATTAATTGTTTATTTCTTGTGGGACCAACTTATGCCACATAGACCTATGTTAAGACTCTACCACCGGAAGGCATACATGTATGTAAGCCAAATAATTTGTAAGTAAGGTTTCATGTACATGAAGCCTAATCAATAAACGTCTTAGTTTATTTATTTATTGCCTTTAAAAAAATTACAAAATTACACCACAATTTAGTTGACCAAAGCACTATATAAAACAGGCTGGCGTTTGTAATTTGCAGCCTAAATAGACTGTAGTCTGCGTTAGGACTGACAATATGATCGATCGAATTATAAGGCTCAAGTATTGTCTTAAAAAGATAATAATTTACTGATTCTAAATATAATACCTGTAGGAGTTTATTTTAGATTCATATTAGTCTTAGCTTATATTGTCTTTTGTCAAGTTGGAGATATACATTTCACTAGCGAGGATTGCACTGCATCCATACATATGAGCTTCATCCGTATTCAAGGACAACTCGCCCGCCCGCAGTGTGACAGCCTTCCAGAACATTCAGTGAACTGACGTAAGAATTTTTTTTATTCCACTACCTGATGGTAAGTACACACCTGATGGTAAGTGACGATGCAGTCGAAAATGGTAGCGGGCTAAACTGTTAGGGTTATGCCAGTTTTATTAAACCCATACCCCTAGTAGTTTCTACACGGCATCGAACCGGAATGCTTAATCGCTTGGCGGTACGACTTTGCCGCTAGGGCGGTAACTAGCTATGGCCGAAGCCTCCCACCAGACCAGACTAGAGGAAATTCAGAAATTATAAAATCCCAAATTGACCCTGCTGGGAATCGAACCCGGGGCCTCCCACGTTAAGACAACAGGCGCCAGGATGGTCGTCGAAGGGAGGGAGGAAGGTATTTATAATAGAACTTTCCTGAGATTTAGATCAAACAGTTGAGAATATCCTGAATGAGTACCCGGGCCTTAGTTCGTGTGGGTAAGCGTAAAGGTTGATGCACAAACACTACTTCGAACTGGAATTCTCTTCTACAAATCGTGGTGAACGTCCAGGGCCGATATTGGCTGAAACTTGCGTTGGTGTCACGAAGGAAGTGGGAAATTATAACAGTAATTAAATATAGGTACCTTACCCAGATAAGGCTAGGTTAGGTTTAGTTAACGATAACCTTTTCAAAATAAAAACATTAACGATATTGAAGAACCTTGAATTATGAATACTAGGAGGTCTCATGGAAAAGGAAGAAAATCTGTTTTAGTACCCTCCTGGAGCCCTAGCATGGATAAGTCCTGCGCTCTATAAAAGAATTGCCGCGCGGGAGAGGAACATTACCTCTCTAACCCTAGTAGGTAATAGTTTTCAGTATCCTCTGCTGAAGATCTACAATAAATCTGTAGGTTACTAGTTACTACTACTAGGAATATCTCATGTCTGTTACTGTAAAAACAATTTAACACGCCACAAAGTTACTTCATGCATAAGTCAAATGTATTCTAGATATACTATATATTTATATTTTGTCTTATTTTTGCAGGCGGTTTGTATTCCAGCTTACTCGATAGATTGCATGTCTTGGCGATATATTTAAGCTCAAGTCAAACTTAGTACATGGAGTTGGAAAGTCATTCTATTATACTTATTGATAAAGTTTTAAATGTAGGTAACTTATTTCCTAGCTTTTCTTTTACCAGCTGTCAGAAACTACTACTGGCGAAGTTGCTGAACTCATTTGAGTTTATGCTACACCAAATAGACTAAGTTTGTAACTTTTTAACGTAAATAAAAGTAATACATTATGAAGATGTATATTAAAATCCCAGACAAATAGGTTGGCCACATATGGCCAACTTCGTATCAAAAATATTGGCCCATTAAAGTACCTACTGAGATCAAAATTATGACTAAGTTCTTTGCCAGGCTATTTTTGGCTAGACAACAAAAGCCTAACTAACCTAGTACCCACTGAGTTAAGGGAAAATTTCTCTCTATGCCTTTGTTTTCCCGTAATATATACGCTACGTTACATAGCTACATAATGCTGCTCGCGTGACTCTACTCTAGAATGCATAATAGATTTTTAGGTATTCAAAACCTATTAGCTTTTAGCTAAAGCACTCTCAGAATACTAATCGCCAGTTAGTGTAGTACTAGCAAACGAGAGAGCTTAATTTCGTAGATTACTTTAACAATGGAAATTTAAATATCTGTAAGAGCATCGCTATAACATTAACGTTACGACTGAGGCCATCTCGATTAAAAGATGTGGTAACCTTGGGTGCAGTATTAAAATAAGTTCTATGAGAATTGAGAACGAAAAGCTTAAATTAATGTATTTGGAGTATTTGGACACAGAACTTGCGAAAGAAACCTACAGACAAATAATGGTTTAAAGGATAAAAAATCCGCGCGCACAATTCTATAGGTATCTAAGGAGCTACACAGAATATCACGACAGGACGAAAAGTGTTTACTATACGACGCGGACGTTTTGTTCGTTTATAGTGTGTTGTCGTCCTAACAGATGTGGCTTGTCCTAGGAATAGGATAAATAGGACACTGGCACGAGTGCCCTAATTCAGGTTAAATTAGGGCACACACTCATCCTCCCCTATGACCTACTTGTTTAAATTTCACTACCGTTTACAGTACCTGCGTACATGAATATTATTTGCATGAAATTCCTCATATAGGCACCTTCGGACTGACGTTTTAATAAGTCAATCAAGCCAAGTAATCCTTAACCTATAAATTTTATTTCTGTAAAGTCGCTTAAAAACCAGTTAAAACATTATAATGTGAAATTATATGGCCAACTTCCTATCAAAAATATTGACCAATTAATGTACTGAGATAAAAATTCTGACCATGTTATTTGTCGGCTAGGCATATTTTTTTTACGTAATTAAACAATGTGGATTCAAAATGTCGCAAGGCCAACAAAAGCCTAGTAAAAAGCTTGGATCCAATAGATAAGGCTCTCAGCTGAAATCAACGCTGATTGTCAAGTTAAGTGCTCTTGCAACATAATTGTGAAATTTTATTAATATTCTATGAAGTTCTGATCAAGTATGTCTGCCCCGTACTCGAGTCATCGACGGCCTTCCCGGGCAAAGTAGGGCGGCGGCACGAGCGGCCTAATTCCAATCGTGACCTGCCCCACGACCCATTTGTTTCAGGCTCAAAGTGGCCGTGCGTATGAATTGATTTAATATTTGATGTGTGAGGTCCTTAGGGAACCATGTTCGCGTGCTACATTTTACAAATTGGTTCTTGCCCTATAGACCGTCATATTTTTTTTATCCGCACAAGTTAGGCCTTGACTGCGATCTCACTGAACTGTGTGTCAGTGTCGGTGACGACTGAAGGCTAACCTGTAAGGATATGGTGGTTATGTTTAAGTCTGAGTGTTTTTCATAATGTTGTTCTCAAACGTGTGAAAAGTTTGCCAATCTGTACTTGAACAGCGAGGTGGACTATGGCCAAACCATTCTCATTGTGAGAAGAGACTTGTGCTCAGCTGTGAACCGGCAATAAATTGAACTGAGACTACTCGGTTCTATCCCATGTATGTATGTATGTATGTATATACTTTATTGTACACCACAAATACACAACATGTTACAAACAAGAATACAACTATAAGTAGGTACAATAAGGCGGTCTTATCGCTAAGCAGCGATCTCTTCCAGACAACATTAACGTTAGGGAGAAAATGAAAAAGAAGATAAAGGGAGGTGGTGCAAAAATAATAATAAACTTAAATACTAATAACTAAATAAACTAACCAATACCATATATTACAACATATTTTAATAAACTAATATACACAAAATAATAATAATAGACATACATAAACTAAATAGACATTCCAATAAATACATAAATAAGTACTTTTAGAAAGAAAACAATAAATATGTCGTTACTTATGATAACAAAGAGATAAGTAATAATTTTTAACGTCAATTTTAAACTTACTACGGGTTTTAGCACGCTGAATATTTGAGGGAAGAACATTCCATAGAATAGTGGCCCTGAGTGCGAATGAACTTTGGAAATATTTAGTCCGATGCGTAGGGACCTTAAGAATAAGTTTACCGGCCGACCGGAGGACCCAATCTGGTCTATCATGCCCATGTACCATTATATTATGTATTTATAAGGCTATTAAATCTGTCCCAGCCCTCCACGCTATTTTTATTTTGGCAAAGTCCCATCTCTATATGCAGAGATGTACAATTATCTCTGCTATAGGTAATGACAATAGGTCATTCACTAATTTACTTTTAAATTAATAATAACTCTGTGTCAAAATCGGTAAAATTTTCTATATTTTTATCTACCTTTAAAAAATAAAAACGAGTTTCAACTAGGATCATGCACGTCATGATACCTAGATTACTTTAAAGTAAAGTAAAATAAACTTATTAAAAGAAATAAAAACAATCGTAATGGCACAACAGGCGCCCTTATCGCTTAAATCTCTTCCAACCTTAGGGCAGAGGAAACTTTTAAAAGAAAGCGGGAGGGATGTACTGAGACATATGAATAAATAAATATTATATAGGTATATAAAAACACAGAAATGTATAATGTAAACATATATATAGGATAAATTACATAATTGTTATAAAGATAAATAAAAAGAAGACAAAAAGAGAGAATCCTAATAACGTCAGACATATTTTACTGTTTTCCCTGACCTGATTAGAGCTGAGAACCTGCATGAAAAATCTTAGATTTAATATTTTAACCCCTTAAATATAACAAATACTGAGGCACCTAATAAATCAGATTTACGGGCCATTTCAGTAGAGCGTTCTGTACAAAGTGGCAACAATGTTTTATACAGTAATTTATTTCGGGAGTTGTTTATCTGAAAGGCCTTTTATGGCTCATTATGCCTCATGAATTGTTAAAATGCCAAAGGTCAGGTATAAAGGTCGAGTAAAAATAACTGCACACCAAAATAAATGTTTCCTAACATGTAATGAAGTGTTGTTATGGATTAGTACTTAGCTGACTTTAGCCACGCTGGCTTCTATTACATTAGATAAATGTGAAAATCGGTGGTAGCCTAGTGGTTAAAACTTCGGCCTCCTATCCAAGGGTCCGAAGTTCGATCCCCGAGCACATCTTGCTTTTTGGAGTTATGTGCGCAAACATGATATGATATAACTTGCTGTTGAAGGAAACATTGTTACAAAGTCAGACTGAGAGTTCTCGATAATGTTTTGAAAGGTGTGTTTGCCAATCCACTATCGGTCAGCCTGGTAGACTATGGCCAAAACCCATCTCATTCTAAGAGGATACTGTAGAAGGTTGGATCATAACCCTCTACGATTTTGTTATAATGCAAATACCACATAAGTAAAGAGAGATATAAGCGCTACTGATTTCATGCTCTGTTGCCACGAAACAATTCCGAAATCCCATTCGATTCAGGAATATAAAGTTACTATCGTACATTCACTTGAACACAAACATGGAACCCACCAATAAGCACCTGAGTTTCATAGCTAAGATCACTAGATGTTAGATTGATTAGCAACGTAGCACACCTGTGGTGGAAAGGCAACCTAATTCTTCAATCATGCGGCAACGGAGTCACGGATCACTTTTTTTTTTACCCACTATTGTTAGTCACTTGAACACGGTATAACGCGCAACAATTCCTCTCACGGCTCCACAGTCGTTTGCATGCGCGTGCGCGTCATTATTCGCGCTCACACAACGAGAGTGAGCCGGCCATTTCCGTTGCCATGGTGCGAAATCAAATTGATCTTTTGTGTGCTTATTTACAACAAGTGTTTCATGTTGCAGTGTAAAGCGTCCATTAGACGATAGGTTTTGCTGTCAGTTTTTCCAAAGTCACTGCTGCCGGCCTAGCATGAATAGGTTAGTCCTCACGCGCTGTCATAGCTTAGTAGTCCCATGTGAGAGGCGCCATTGTGTTCACATCCTCTAGTGTCTAAATGACACATGTGTTGCCAACTTGGGGGTTTTCCTCCTATATT
This sequence comes from Erebia palarica, assembly GCA_964035005.1. Lineage (NCBI taxonomy): Eukaryota > Metazoa > Arthropoda > Insecta > Lepidoptera > Nymphalidae > Erebia > Erebia palarica. The sequence goes on from OZ035983.1 coordinate 53,512,630, forward strand.
TAGGGATTTTTCTAGGGGCGACACTTTTCTAGGGGCATTCTTGGGTGCATTTTTCCATGATGTCTCAGACGAAATAATTGATAATAATTATCCTGACGTCGACGAAATTTGAATTAAGACTCGTTTCTTTAGATTATATTGTAGTGGTTGGCAACTACGTAGACCACGTGAAGGGTCACTTACTGTAGTATTTTTCTTGGACTTTTCATGCAGGCACACAAAAATGATATGCAATAAAAAATCTTATGTACAAAGTAACAAAAATATACCAAGATACATGTTTTGTAACCAAAATCAAATCAAAATAAGATATATTTTTATGGAGGGATTAACTAATTGACAGTACCTAGTGTATTGATTATAATTGGATGATGAAGTTCCGATATGATGCTGCCTGTATACAGATGCCAATTAATTTAAAGAGTGGGTTTGTCATACAACAACTGACATACCTTTGATTGGCAGGAAGCTCTTCTCATCTTTAAGTGCCAATCAAATGTCAAAAACTCATCATTATCTACATAATAAAGGTACGTAATACATATGTATGGTTTGGCGTAACGTTTTTGTATGAGGAAAAAAATACTTGTACTTAAATAAATCTTGGAGTAAATAGGCATAGTTAATGTTAAAATAGCGTTAGGAACTTCTAAAACATGTGTAGGATCCACGTTTGTTAGCTGGTTTATAAATTTTTTCCTTACGATAATATTATTTTCTTAAACAACCTAATTCATTTATCTTGTAAATACCTTTTTTTTCGCCCTTCGCGCTCCAATGGCGGGAAGCACACTGAATACCATTATTTTTTAATTAATTTATTTTACGGCCCTGGATTCAAGACCTGTATGGCCTTACATTTATTGCAAATGCCTTACCGCAGAATAAATACTACAAAATCATGACACTCCTGTTATTACGCTTTACGCTTAGTGGTGAAAATATAATAGGGATGATGCCTATATCAAAAATAAATTATTTCTAATTGATTATTAAATAGAGGAACTTCCAAAAGACCTAAAATTCACATCCTCGGTTAGTTTTAGGTACGATAACCATTTTAAAATAAAGATTGAAGAAAAAGAGGGCTTTGAAATTTTATGACGTCACAATGGTGAATTTCATACAACTTCCGTTTTTAAGTTTGATAAAAAGTTGCTGATTTGATTGAGTTGTCATCATCCCTATTCAAAGAATCCATTACATGAAGATCGTTGCTATTAGTTGAAATAAATCAAAATCGCACTATTTTGACTATTCTGTAGTTCTGTAGTCTGTACCTAATTGGCCATCTCAACAATTAGCAAAGTTGCATAAACTTAGCACTCATTCTTTCGCGCAAGGTCATACCTACACGTCTCCCATTGTTGGACGTTAGGAATTCTAGTCACTAACGTTTCTATATTATTTTAACTTTCAAACTTTGGCTTTATCATGCAAATGCCTTTGTTAATTACATTGTAATAGCTATGTAGTTTGCAGCAGTAGTCAATGGTTGAAATCGAACGCTATTTTAATACAATTATGTACCTTAACTAACTTTTATTAAATAATCAACAATCTTTTAAGGCAGCTTATAGAGCCTAGGAGCCTAGCCCCGTTCTCAATAGAAGTATGGCAATCGTTTTATATACAGTCTTTAGCATAACACATTGTAGAATGTAGATACCATACGATCTACCTAGAAGGATAGGTAGGTAGATAGCGAACGTTGAAAAATAAATGACGTAACGCAATTTTATGATGGAAAAGTTTGTATAGCTTTGATACTTACTTCTTGAAATGCTTCTTCTCTTAATTATGGGCCTAGTGCAAGCTTTTGTAGTAAGTGAGTAAACTATGCGTTGCCGTACATATATTATATTAATTAATGATAAACTGTCATCATAACTGAATATTATAAATGAGAAAGTGTCGTCAATCACGTCGCCACACGAATCGACGGGATTTTTTTAATGGATATAGTCGAGGATCTGGAAAGTGGCATACCTGCGTACGTTTTATCCCGGATAATTAAATAGTACCAGTGGGAATTTAAAATCTTATTCCACGCGAGCATCAGCTAGTAGCTTAGGACTTGAATTAACTCACAGGCTTTTTATCCTGGAATATTAAAGAGTTCTCGCGTGAACCAAAAACTGCGATCGAGGTTTTAGGTTTTTGGTGATCGAGGCATCATCTAGTGAAACAAACAACAACAATTATAGTTTATTTTATGTCTCATACATTAATTTTATCATTCGTCGTCATGTTTTATACCTTTAATTACAGGAAACCAACTAAGAAAGTTGAAAAACGCGTTTTTATTCGAGTTAGTGCGAAAAGTTATGGTTCCGGAAAAATACGTAACATCTTTTAAGATGCAGTGCACATCGTTAGACCACCGGCAATGGAATAAAAAATACGTATGATTAATAGAAATTCCCTGCCCACTAACAAACTGATCATTCTTAAAGATTATATCAATAAACCTTTTATAGGGGCGTAATCAGTGCTAACGAGCGGTAGATTAGACCGTTCACATTAAGTGCGGTAGGGTTGCCAATCGCCATCGGTCTATTTTTACAAGTGGCAAATTTTCGCAGATATTTTAAACCTAGATGATGCCCGCGACCTCCTCCGCGTGGATAAAGGTTTTTGATTCCCGCGGGAACTCCTTAATTTTCCGGGATAAAAAGTAGCCTATGTCCTTCTTAGGGATACAACCTATCCCTGTACAAAATTTCATCAAAATTGGTTAAACAGATGAGTCGTGAAAGCGTAGCAGATAGACAGATGGACAGACAGACAGACACACTTTCGCGTTTATAATATTAGTATGGAAGTATGGATTAATGAGACCTTCAAAAATGTAACGCTTAATGTATTGGCCGCAGAAACTTGTTTAATTTCCTTTTATTCGAAACCCTGGTGTTATATTTTGAACGGGCGTTGAGTCGGTACTTTCTTAGTCTAGGAAACGGGGCAGTTCGTTGTGTGGAGACCCCGCATTAAATCCTCAGTCGTTGAAACTTTGCCAGGGTTGTTGTATGTATAAACCAAAACTTAAACAAAAATATCCAAAAAAAAAAATGCGGAAGTTAGATATTTATACCTAAAACTTAATATTTGACTGAATATCTTTTCTTTTTAAAATAATAGTAGGTAGTTTTAAACTCAAAACCGTAAAATTAAAGGAAATAATCAGGCAGAACATCGATATTTAAACCGATTTTATTATGAAACCTAAACTGCGTTTACGAGATAATACACCTTCCTGTATGGCTAGCATGCGCACTACGAGTAAAATTATGTCTACCCGTTATCTCTCTCTGTCTACCGAAGCTAACATGGTTACTTGTCTCGTTACGTCAAAAGTAGAGACAAAAGTAATATTTCTTATCTATGGTATTTTCATCTACGAACCTTTACATGTCGACTATTTTTTTTTTGTAATATACCGCATTTTGTGCATGTTAGGGTAAATGACATCTCTCTCTCTCGTTGCGAGATAATCTCGTGGTGCGCATGCTAAGCACGCTGCTTTAACAATTGGGTATAGCATAAAAAACCTTACTTCCTTTCTGGTTTTTAATTGAATATTGATAAAATATTATATCATACTGTAAAGTTTCGTCGCCTGAGAAATTATTGTTGGGGTCCACTAGCTTTATTGCCTAGACTCTAGAGTTAGAGTGTAGACTCTGCCCTTCCCTAGATAATTCTGGACTAAGCTTTGGTTCTATTATTTGCAACGACGAAATCAAATATACGTAAAGCTCGCGCGCGAATTGAATGCAGAGCAAATGCATGGTGACACATACATTTACTCTGCATTCAACTCGCGCCCGAACTGTAGTTCTTCTTAAACAAAGTCGACTAGACCTAGGTGTAGCTTTCACTATCTGAAGATTTAAGCATTAATTTGATATTTATTTCTTATAAAGTGTCGTAAAAATGATTCATTCTTGTAATTGATTTTTTGTGATCTGATGGAATAAACAAAATCGTTTGAAATTAAATGAAAACTTGTGAGAGATAATTGTATGGAATTTGTATCTACAAGTCATTAAAAGGAACGTTACCTTGAATATCTTCTTTTACTTTTAATTGGAGGGGAATTTACTTCCTGGGAATAATATGATTAATCCTCTTTTACCTGTCCTTATCTTTAACAATTATATTTTATATTCTCACAAAAAACATTCAAAATCGGGCTCCCAAGAAATAAATGTACACGGTTGGTGGTTCTAACTAAATAGGCGATATTATGCCTCACGAGGGTTCACACGGGTTCAAACTTCAGACCAAGCGATACCGCCGGCCTTGGCCTCTGTACCCGTACACGATGACAATAGACATTACGAAATCTACGGGAAAGCAATACGGCAAAAGATAATTTTGCGTAAATATATAGGGTGTTATTACACTGTGTAGGTGGGTGGTAAGGTACTATTCCGACCGTATGTTTTGTATACTTAGATCTGTTTTAAAAATAAAATAGAATATAATATCTCACAAGATAAGTTCATATTTTTTATGTTTGAGTTTTATTTGAGTTATCGAGATTTATCTTAAGCTGATGCCCGCGACTTCGCCCGCATGGTTAAAGTTTTTGTAATTCTCGCGGGAACGCCTTAATTTCCCGGCAAAAAGTAGCCTCTCCAGATCCTCAACTATACCCAGGCAAAAAACCATGTCGATCCGTTGCTTTGTTGCGGCATGATTGAAGGACAAACCAACAAACCAAAAAAACCTACCATACCTTCGCATTTAAAATATTAGTATGAAGTATCATATGGTCATTCTATTGAATTGAAAAATATTTTCAACTAGCTGATGCCCGCGACTTCGTCAGCGTGGTTTAAGTTTTTTTGATTAAGCGGGAACTCCTTAATTTTCTGGGATAAAAAGTAGTCTATGTCACTCTCCAGGTTCTCGACTATACCCATGCCAAAAATCACGTCGACCCGTTGCTCAGTTCCGGCGTGATTGAAGGACAAACCAACAAAAAAAATCATTTTCGCATTTATAATATTAGTATAATTGTGATTCTAGTTATTTAAGTCTATTTTTATGAACCTACCCACCTCAACTTCTTGTTTTCAGTGGAGCTTCACCAAAACCTGATTGTTAGGCATTATTTTCAATTGTTACAAAGTTTGCATACTGTCAAAACAATAATGGCCTCTAATTGCGTGTAAAATTAATTGGTTCTGCTAGAGGTTAGATTCAATTTGGTTCTTTATTGGAAAATAATAAGCATTGGAATACTCAATAACCTTACGCAATTTATAAGTAACAACAAAATAATCTTAGATGGCTTAGAAATTGATAATCAACGAAACCATTTTGATATACATTAAGTAAATTATTATTAAGCTTTTTTTCATGATTCGTGCAAATAAAATTTTCATTTCTTACTGTCGATTTCCAAATTGCAAAGCATTTTGTAAAATCGCCATCACTCGCTGTGAGTTTGATGGCGATGGGCACCTATGGGTAACTATGGCGATGGACACCTATGGGTAACTATGGCGATGGGCACCTATGGGTAACTATGGCGATGGGCACCTATGGGTAATTATGGCGATGGGCACCTATGATCAACTATGGCGATGCTATTGTGGTTCGAGCTTAGTGTGGTTAAATACTCGACGGGGGCGCGGGCACAGCGTGTATATCTATCATGAGGGGTGAACAGAACCAAGCTCTCGATTTGTGTTTTGATTTCGTGAGTACACCTCGCTTTAAGCCCAGGAGCAACCAGGGATGGGCATTTTGGTTTGGCAATAAATAAATAACAAATTAAAGGTTAATGTTTATTTATTACAATATAAGAGGTTTACTCACTAAAGGATTTCTATTCATTATCCGCTTTTTGTGAATCGATATATCGAATACCGATGGGTACTTTATTAATACCTAGTACAAAATATGGACTCTCCAATAACCCAATAAATACATTGGTCGTACATAATTATTGTTAAATTTATTTTACCCCTTATATTCCTGTCATATACTTTTATTCCGGATCGTGAGGCGAAATTTATTTGGCATTAAATCTTTCGCAAAAGTAACTATTTTCAAAAGGAATCTACCAATATTGCCAATATGTGTAATGTGTATAAATCTCAGAGCAAAGTGTAGTCTTTATTGTGATGATATCAGTAGTTCCCTGTATTATGGCTTCTTATTGAGCTTCTTTATTGGAAGAATTGGCTTGTTTATGTGTAAATCGCGAGCTAGCACTCAGTCGCACTTAGGTACTGCCTCATAAAGAAACTTAATGTATAACAATTTTCCCAATATAAGCTCACTTTTAAAATTATTCTGTATATGGTGCCCCACAAGCCTGTTTTAGGCGCCCGATACAGAGTCAATCTGGATCTACATTCATTGATTGATGCTAGTTTGATCATGTAGTGGATTGACGGCCAATCCAGGTTGACTATATCAGGTGCCTTAGATTCTCACAAATCTATGCTAAATTTATGAATACGAAAGTGTGTCTGTCTCTCCGTCTGTTTGTCTGCTACGCTTTCATGGCCCATCTGTTCAAACGATGCTGATAAAGATATATAGAATTTATCTCATACGCAATAGGAAGGATACTTACTCTCCCAGAAAATTGAAGAGTTGAAAATCGTTCAATCAAAAGCGGATGAATTCGCGGCCAGTATTTCGATAAAACATATATTTTTTTTTAATATATCTCAAACCTGAGATACCTATATCATGGCCTGAATTTCATGCTGCAGAAGTTATACCTGGTATAACATACATGCAAGTTCAAACAGACATAATATAATGTGGAAACTCGGACATTTTATAAATACCAACCTGCTCGAATCTCGATACATCTTTAGATCACGGTCGCATCGTAAACTTAACCACTAGGGGATATTTTATCGTGTGCACATATTTTTAGAGTTATTTCTATTGGATGGATTTGTTTTTAAGGTTTTACGGGATGTCTTAGTATTTAAAGAAATTTTTCTTCTCGATCAAGGTTGCTGTAGTAAATTATGCAGTGAAATGTTTTTGAGGCAACTTCTCTGAGTAAGTAGTCTGTTTTTAACTTTTTCCGTTGTTGTAAAATTACGGTAATCTGGATTCTAAGGACGCTCCAGTGGCACACTGAAACTTACAGACACTTATTATGCAAATCGGTCTTAAAATCTTGGATAAATCGGGGAACATACATAGAAAAAATTACGCCGAATTGAGAACCTAAACCTTTTTTGGTCATCGGTTAAAAAAATATAGTTGTTTATAGGATATCACATGAAGGACTAGCATACAGCATTGGTATGATTGCTCATCATAATAAATATCCTGTAAATAAATATTATGTGTTATACTGCGGGAAACCATAAAGATTTTCATTTAGACTGTAACAATGGTAGTTACCTTGTTCATTCCTAAAGGAAAGATTATCTTCAGGACCTTGCTCATTAAAATTAAAATTGAACAAAGTATATTTTAAAAGGTTAGGTTTGATTGACATATCAATAATCGACAACTAAGGTTGGAATATATTTTAATTAAGAAGCCACCTAGGCCGAACGATGGTTATCTACGATGTGATAACAAACTGGAAACGAAGCGACGCGGCTTTAACGAGGTCGCTACGCCGGGCCTGGGAATTGTGAAAGTAAGTTTTTATCTATCTATCTATTAATACATCAGTCATACTCGTACGTACTTGTAAGTTGTTAGATATCAGTCATCGCATCACTTTGTTAAGTAGTAAATTATTTGGGCAAAATAACGTAAACTTCAATGAAATACCTAAGTAATATTTAATAGCAACGTAGATTTAATCACAGAAAGTTATATAAGTTATACCGTGGTTAATTGCCTCATTTGGTGACAGAAGGGCTGGCTCATTTTTTGCGCAAAAGATCAGCCTGGCTGTCCAGCGCGGAAATGCAGCCAGCATTCTTGCCACCATTGCACGCGGGCATGATTTATATAGTAATTAGGTTAGGCTAGCTAGCATTAAGTTCTATTGTATTATTATCAATAAAAGTTATACCTAAATATAAATCATTACTAATGTGGCGGTCTTCGCAGTCCGCACATAATCCAATAGATGGCATTACTAGTACGATTCACGCGACCACGAAGAGCCCAACTCACGATTACGAAGCGTTCTCTGAATTACGCTATATATACGACCTCCAAAAGATGAACGGTCCGACCAGTGGTCCCCGAGCACAACACCCGCTCGGAGGATGATCATCCTTTGTTACGGTCGAGCCATATCACCTGCTCCCGTACATTGGTGACCCCGACGTGATCTCCATGCCGCCGCCAACGTGATCTTCAAGCCGCCGCCGACGATCACAACAAGCCGACGTGATCTCCAAGCCGCCGCCGACGATCAAAAACAAGCCGACGTGACGTCACACAGCCCCTGCCGACGCACATCAAGCTGACGTCACGCCCTCACTCGTCAGACTTGAGCAACATCGAACATCGCACATAACAATATAAACCCTGCAGTCATCGCAGCGAGGACAGCATCATCAGTACGCACAGCGGGACACAACAGCAGCACAACGCAGCACATCAACCCAACGCAGCACAGCAACCAACGCAGCACAAACAACCAACGCAGCACAGCAACCAACGCAGCAACGCCGACCGATGTTCCGGCACAGCCGCTCACAGAGCCACACGCCCAGCGGCCAGCACAGTCGATGCGCAACAGCATATCAGTACACAGCCCGTCGATGCCAGTACCAGCCGCACAAGTGGGTCACACAGCCTCAAAGTAGTATGAGCCTACAACGCCACTACCCTGGTTGTTGCACGACGCCGCTTCACTGAGTACTTCCCGACGCAGCGCTTACCTGAATGTTCATCGACGCCACTTCTCCAGATGCTTGCAACGCCGCTCAACTGAATGCTGACGCCCTCCAGACTCGAAGGGGAGTGATGTGGCGGTCTTCCCAGTCCGCACATAATTCAATAGATGGCATTACCAGTATGATTCACGCGACCACGAAGAACCCAACTCACGATTACGAAGCGTTCTCTGAATTACGCTATATATACGACCTCCAAAAGATGAACGGTCGGACCAGTGGTCCCCGAGCACAACACCCGCTCGGAGGATGATCATCCTTTGTTACGGTCGAGTCATATCACCTGCTCCCGTACACTAAAATTGACGACATAAAAGTATTATTTAACAGTAATTTTCATTGTTGTGTTTGTTTTTATGGCCGAGATAAATAAATTATTCATAATTTTACGCAATTGTGCGCGTTTGCGTTTGCGATATTGTCGTAAAGACGTTGGAAATAAAATGAAAATAATTACAATTTCCTGTTTTTGTGACTCTCAATAAAAGTCTTATTTTTAGTGCACTGTAAAATATTAGTGTTTCAGTGCATCCCACGCTGCATTGCGAGTCGCGACCGTTTCGAAAATTAAATTAGAATTCTTTGATCGCTGCATTGGTTTTAAATGGCCTGTAGGAACGTGTGCGGGTGTTTGCTTATCATTGCATGATCAAAGCAACTGCATGAAATTCAGCAGAATTCTTTGTTTTTAGTTTGATTAACTGTTTTTTCTGTGGTGAAAAGTGCAAGTCATTTTTGCTTAGTAGCCAACAATGCTATTGCTAACGATTTTTCTAAATCTATGCTTATATTATAAATGCGAAAGTTTGGATGGATGGATGGATGTTTGTTACTCAATCACACCCGAATAACAGCGGATTTGGATGAAATGTGCCACAGAGATATATTATAGTCAGGAATAACACATATAGGCTACTTTTAGTCCCGAAAAATTAAGGAGTTCCTGTGGGAACCACATAACCTCAATCAGCATCAGCTATTTGTAAATAAATTCAATGTAATAAAGCAAGTTTGACCTGATATTTTGTCATAATAATTATTATTATTAGGTAATAGCTGTTGCCCGCGACGTCGTCCGCGTGTTTTAAGTCTTTTTTGATTCCCACTCACTCACTCATTAATATTCCGGGATAAAAAGTAGCCTTTGTCACTCTCCAGGTCCTCAACTATGCCCATGCAAAAAATCACGTCATCAAAAAAATGCGTTGCCCTGTTGCGATGTGATTGAAGGACAAATCAACAAACATACTTTCGCATTTAAAATATAAGTATAATCGCTAAGTCCAAGCGATTCAGATAATTTAGTTTAAAAAAAAAACTATATATAAACGTTTCAGATCCCTATATTTAACTACTAACAATATAGATGTTCGTCTTGGTTCGTCCACAACAGCCATTGCAGACAAAACGACTAAAGAAATAACCACATAACAAATGCTATGCCACATCCGGTCTCATTGGCGAATTTATTCGTGCCTATATTTTTTGTCGAGTTGATTAAAGTTTTTTTGGTGATCATAGAGCCAAAACACACACAGTACTGACCTAATTTTTACATTGAGTTCTGGCAACAAGAAGCGTAGGTATATATATTTTTTTGGATTGATTATGCTGCGTAGTCCATACTGGCCGCCAAAGCGTCACCGGGGGGTTGGACGAGCGCTAGGCGTCGCCGAGAAAAGAGCCCTAGGGCTCGACGACATCGGGGGGGGGGGGGGGGCAACGTCTAACTAAGGGCGCCTCCTGTGACCGCTCGGACCTCGGCTTAGGATGACGTTGGGACGAATGGGACTACTAGATTAGTCCATACGCCCCCGAGGCCGTGGATTTAGACCACGTCTGGGTGACGTAAGTACCTAGAGTGTTTTCAGAAGTGTAGTTTTTATTTTAAAAAAAATAATAAGTAAAGAAAAAACGTTTTCACTTCTATCGGTAGTTCCTATGATTGCCAGTTTTTTTATTTATTTATAATATTTTAGTATAATTTCCTAACATTTGGTAACTAGTATCAGAAGTTGCACAGGTTCTGATACCTAGATATTATGCGGGAAGTTATAAGTTCGCAGATTCAATCCAAAAAGCAATCAAACGCGCCGCGCCTGTGAATAAGTAAATCTATCGTGTGTGGTTGGGCCCTTAAGTTTAGATAATGCGGATTAAGATAATATCAGCAGTGCTTTATTTCGCGAAGAGTTTGCCGGCTGTGTCATGAAATAAATCTTAACGAGGAATTAATGAGGGACGCCGAGCAATACGATGCCTTTAGTCGCTACGCGAATATTTCGAGACAAGTTGCTCTTAATTGGTTCTCAGAAACTGGTTTTATTTTTTTGATTAGAACTCTTTTGAGTATTATGGATAGCATCAATTTAAGTTGTTTTAATAATGAAAAAAATATAAAAAAATCATAGTTTTTTACAAGTTTTTAGTACAGTACTAGCAGTTCCGACATGTAAACTTAGGTATAGGATAGTGTACAGTTACCTTAGTTTACGTGCTGTAGGTAGATACATAATACACAGGGTTTTTTTTAAAAATCAGGGTTATATCTGTAACAGATTTGAGCTCATTAACTACATGCTTGCAGTGTTGATTAGATGACTCCCAAGTCCCATGTCTTATGACTACCATGTATAGCCTATCAAAGTCCCAGCCCGGGCCTCTTTTTAACCGACTTTCAAAAAAGGAGGTTCTAAATTCGTATTTTTTTATTTCCAATGTATGTTACTGTATATCTCCGTGGTTTCTAAACCGATTTGAATTTTTTTTTTTCAGTGGTTAGAGGAAGCTAGCGAGGTAGTACCATAAAAAAAATCTGACTCCAAATCTTCAATCCTAATGATGTAGGTGTACCTACGACTCAAAACTAGGGAGTTAAGAAATTTTGATGGTGAATTCATATAGTAGGTTTCAAGTCACGTGTACTCGTTTCAACTCTGAGTCCCAACTCCTCAACCCTGATGCTGCAGGGTACAGAACTCCTTTAAAAAAGCAATTTAAGTTTTTTTTATGGTGAATCCATATTGTAGATGTCAAGCAACGACTTCATACTTAAACCCAACTCCCAACTCCTCAACCCTAATGCTGCAGGGTACTTGCACTCCTAAGCCGTAGGGATTGAGTTAAAAATAAAAATTCTTGCCAAAAACCGACTTCCAAAGCCAATGTAAAGTAAAAAAATATTTTTATTTCTATACACTTTTACTTTACAAGTGGCTTTTGAAGTCGGTTTTTTGGAAAGAATTTTTGGACGTGTCGGATCCCATCGGTGCACTACAATAGTATGGGAATACTAAAGGGAATGTATCTCAGCCAGCGAGAACACTTGTACTTTTTAATAATATTATTATTTGCTCGTTTGGCTGAATTCCTTTGAAATTAGCCGGGAAAAAAACAAGCCGTACAAAACCGCGTGAACTTCTATGTCTTGCAAGTGCCCACTCAAAGTTCTATCTGTGGGCATGCACTTCTAACTTTTCGGTGTTAGGTGTATAGGCGTTTTAGTTAAATATCACTAGCTTTAACGGTGAAGGAAACTGTCGTCTTAAAGGTGTGTGAAGTCCGCTAAGCCGCATTTGGCCAGCTTTATGGACTATGGCCAAACCATACTCATTTTAAAAAGGGACTCGAGCTTATTTGTAGAGCCGTCAATGGGTTGAAGTGATGTGTTGCTGATGATGATACTTTTAGAAAAGAAAAAAAAAACGTGACGCATAGTTTACAGAGTTCGCTAATATACCTTGAGCCTGAGCATTCACATTCATTGTTTTCACAGATTCATTAGCGGACAGTCGCGAACTAGTAACCTCCCACGTTGCGGTCAATTTAAGTTCAAGTATCTCGTACTTGATCCATACTAATATTATAATTGCCAAAGAGTGTCTGTCTGTTTGTCTGCTACTTGGCCGTGGCTAGTTGTCACCCCACCGGCAAAGACGTGCCGCCAAGCGATTTATCGTTCCGGTACGATGCCGTGTAGAAACCGATTATGGTTTAATATAACTGCCATACCCCTAGCAGGTTAGCCCGCTACCATCTTAGTCTGCATCATCGCTTACCATCAGATAAGATCGCAGTCAAGGATTAACGTGTAGTTGATAAGAAAAACCGCACTGGGAAGGCGTATGAATGCTTAGGAAGGTACGCTTTTTCGAATTGATGCTTAGCAATCAAAGTAAGTAAAATTGAACCGAAATACTTAAGTAAAATCCTAATGCACATAAATTCAGTAAAAATTACAAGCATTGTGATATCTCGGTACATCACGCTACTCAGGTCATTGCACTCATTATCGGGTTTGGCACGATAACGATACGGAAAAAACGTTTAACGAAGATAAACGACCAGCCAAATTAACACGACCCACTATTCACAAACACGGGCTTGGCAAATGAGGTCTTTAATGTCATAACTCCAGATATTTGTTTTTGGTTTAGGAATGCGATAATAAAAGACGCAACCTTGGATGTGTCAGTGGTGTCTTTGTCGTGAGAGGTTAATCAATATTTGAGTTGCCTACCAAATTGTGTTAGATTGTTTGAGGCTGTCGTATTATGCTAATCTACCCCCCGATTATGTAAGGAAATCGTAATCGTAATTATATGTCAAACGTACATTTCGACCTGTTTAAGAAGTTCATAGATGCCTGAGCGTCAAAAAGCATGTGTGAACTCCTTAACAAGTGAAATTAATTCAACGAATTAAAAAATACGACTGCCCTGCCATGTTATTTTTGGAGTTTACCTCCATATGAAGCGATTTGCATATATAGCCTTTGAAATCTTATTCACATTTTTTATTAGATGATATTTTTTGTGAATCACTAAATATTGAACTGTGTTGTGTTGTTGTGTTGTGTTAGTTAGTTAGTTAATCTTATTTTCGATTTTTTTTTTCAATTTTTGTTTTTAATGCGGGACCATGGTCACCCCATCAATTTTTTTTTAAATTTTACTATCCTATGTCACCCGGAATAAGCTAGGAATTCTAACGATACCTCATTTATCAAGATCGGCTCGGGCGTATAGAAGTTATGGTGGAATATACAAACTCACATAAATACATACATACATACATACATGAACCCTGAAAACAATATACTCCTTTTTTCAGGTAGTTGTATAATAAAAAGCTCGAGTTGCACGTTATGAACTGTCAAAAGATTACGATTGGCTTATACATGTCACCGTAAGATTGTAAAAACCGTTAGATTATAATCTAACTCGCGAAATTCTAAACTGTCGAAAGATTGTAAACTGTTCAATGTTCTGAGTGTCAATTTTTGAAATATTCATTTTATTTACGTTTTCTTGTCTCTTTCTTGTAGGTTAGGTTAGGGTTCGACATAAACAATCAAATACTTAGGTTTTATCGGGTTTAATTACCTATCAGATTACAATCTACCGGAAAATAATGCGTTAAATTCTAATCTTTCGACAGTTTAGAATTTCGAGTTAGATTATAATCTAACGGTTTTTACTATCTTACGGTGACATACATATAATTGGGCCTCATATTTTATGCTACGCATGTTACATAGTTTGCCTACCGTTTAGGTGCGTCATTATAAAACTGTAAGACAAAACGTATTGTTGCTTAAAATGTTGTAGAAAAACTTGTCGACAGATACTTTTTGTCGTTGTAAGTTTTTGACGCCCACAAGCCTTTTCAATAAAACTTTATTTATTTATATTTAAGTTTTGTAGGTAGATAGACTACTATTCTTCTTCCACTGTGGCTGTGTGTTGAAAATATACCGGCAAACAAATATATAAAACCGCGTGTTATCACTTATGCATAGTTAAAACTTCGTATGTATGGAGTTCGCTTCGAGCGCACTCAAGCGCACTCCATACGTTGAAAGTAACGTTCTGGTAAGTAATATCTGTGTCCAGTGGCGTGCAGTTCATAAAGGCACAAAAGCACTGCTTACCGAAATGGAAATACTTCAATGCTCATTTTTCATTAAAACAGTTAGTGAATAGGTGTTCTAACTTGCTTATGCCTAGCCTAGCTTTAAAACCTGTGCACGCCACTGTATGGCTGGCTATATCACCACTTGCAAGCAAGTCTGATTGGAGAAAGAAGGGGTTTTAAGCCGGTAGGAGTCCGGCACTATCCGATTTGGAGTCGGTATCCATGAGGATTTTCCCCTACTACACGAAAAAAAGCAAGTATGTTTGCAGCCAACCGCTAACCTATATATTTAAAAAAAAAAAAATAGGCGTTTTGTCTTGTCTGGTCCCTACCGTATATGCGCTTTTAATGTGCAGAGAAGTTGTATGACCCTTTTGATTCTTTAAAACAACATCAGATAGCCATTTTGGGTTAATGGCATCTGCTCGTTAAAACAATATGAAGGTTATCATGAATCTCACTTGGTCAAGGCTAAAGCATGTTTCACATTGAAATGATGTTGTAAACATCTCTATAGGCGTGAGATATTTTATAAATTGGAAGCTAAGCTACGTAGCAGTGGTGTGCACCGGGTTTGATGCCAGGGAATGCATTAAATAGGTAGTAAATAAGATCACATTAAAAAATATTAGCATTGAGTAATAAAATTGGCTAGTGTAAGCGGTGCTTTCATGCCTTTATGAGCTGCACGCCACTGCTAGGTAAGATATAGGATTCGAAAACCGAATTTCCATTTGGGTACTGAAAACCTACACACTCGAGAAAATTTATATTCTGTTTAATACTCAAGATAATAGGGCCCACAACATTTGTGATTTAAAAAGAATCGTTAATAATTATTATACTTTTTTGGCAAGTATTTTCCATTACTTGCCTGCTTTCAGACTTCCTCTTTCTCCTGCGAAGCCTATTTAACCTTCTACAATGGTGACTGTATAATAGCAATAAGCGATGACAGCCCACACGCTCTGCCGTTGATTGCTGAAGGCTTTTAAGTAACGCTCTCTGTAAACAGTATGTGGGCTACGTAGGAAATCGAGTACCCCGCTGTTAATTAGTAATGCGGAAAGAAATTGTTAATGTGGGTATGGAGTGGGCTTGTTTTTCTGTTTTCAATGAATCTTTGGTCTTTTCATTTCGTTAGAAAATATGTTTTTTAGCAAAAATAAAATAACATAATCATGAGACATCCCACAGTCGACTCCGTTAAATTTCAAGTAATATTGCGTTCTTGGATATCCACTGAAACAACGGTTGGATTGGATTGGAAAAATCTGTAAAAACATTAGCTGCGATAAATTTTTTTGTTCAGTTTTTTGTATAAGTATGTTGAGTAACGTGTAGCCCATGTAGGTAGATTACAATTAATTGTCAGTTTGCGTGTTCATTCATTGTTATGGATTTTAAAGCCGGTTCAATGAACTCTACTTTAATAATGTGTAGATACACCTACCGACGAAGTATTATTAATTTTTTATTTACTAAAATATGGTATGGTATTATGGCGAGTAATACCCAAAGTAAAGCTTGCTAATCGCCCGTAGCCTTGCATAAAGTAACCCTGGCATAAAAAGTAGCCTTCTCCGGGAGAAGAGAGAGAGAGTTCCGTATATTGAACACGAGTTTGAAAAGAGTGTTAGCACATCAACCCGTGCAGGGTTCGAGGCAATACTACCTTCTATTGATCATGCAAACAGAAATACGCCTCCGGGATGCAACCTACTTATATTTCTGTAACACTAACAAACTCTAAATTCGGTGGAAAATCCGCCGTTGCATAGAAGCTTAGCTGACCGCCAGACAGACGCACTTTCGCATTTATAATATTAGTATGGGTTAATGCCTTGGTTAATACCTACAAACACTCTTGCAAATCAGCGTGAATCAGGTAAAAATATTATTATATAATAAACCTACATATTACATGTTATTTCACGACATTATTGATATAGATTTTTCTCTGAAGTCATCAAAGAAATTATTTTCTGAGGAATGAAGAGGCAATATTTTTGTAGCATTAATAGGCTTTCGTTTATTTATTTGCCATTATAATATAAATGGTTTCACGGTAAAAGTTCAAAGAAAACATGAATAACAACTTTATGAAATGATTTACCTACATTATAAACTGAATTAAGTCGATAAAGCATAATAAGTATACTAAATATAATATACTTACTGTATATACCTACAGTGTTTCATATAGAATGGAATAGGTACCTAATAGGTACTTAGTTGGTTACAGTCAGAACTTTTATCAGGTAAAAACTACTCTTAACTGCAAATCAAGTTGAAAAGTGGTTTTGACCAAGATCTATAGGTATATCTTAGTAAAAGTAGACTTTATATCTTGCTTTATGATTTGCTATCTGCGTGGAAGATAATATATAGTGTTAGATGGAAATTTAAGACGATTTATATATGGTATCACTGCTATGGTTTTGTAGAGTGGCAACACTCGTCTGGGAACTCTATGAATTATTGTTAATACGTCTGGTATACGTCTGGTGGACGTCTTTTCTGTGTGTAAATGACTAATAAGGTATGATTATATAGTTAACGAGTGTTTCACTTTATTTTTAGAGTATAACAGCACACTAGTGTGCGTGCAAACACAGCTGATGTTCTCCGAATTATGGGTGTGACCCACCACCACCAACTTCTGATAATTTCTAGTCAGAATAGAAAAATAAGTGGTTCCAGATAGTTTGATGATATTGTCGATAGTTTTTAGGGTTCCGTACCTCAACAGGAAAAAACGGATCCTGTCTGTCAAGACCCTTCTTCTCAGGAACTCATGGACGTATCAAGCTGAAATTCATATCAAATACTCAGGTCTACTGTCTCTTGGACCTGTGAAAAAATCAAACTTCTAAGCCAACGCAATCAAAGGATACAGCCGTTTATGCTGCATGTTTTCGACACTCGCAAGGGAATCAAAACCTACAGGGTACTTCCGGTAAACTTAGAATCTTGAAAACTTACTGCAGGTGTGTACGGGAATCCTCGGTGCGCGAGTCCGACTCGCACTTGGCCGGTTTTTTAAAATTATATATATATTTTTTTAAATCTAGTTTTTATAGAGCTTTTATAGGTGACCTTTATGTTAGCTCTTTCGTTACACGCTACATACATTAATCGTAATTATGATTAATTCTAAATCTATAGCAATTTAAGAGAATCACTGATAAATTTATATACTTTCGTTGCTGAAACACTCAGAGGTTCGCTAAAAATAGAGTTAAAAACACCAATATTCATTAAATTTAATTAAAATTGAATGAGCTTACCTATTTTTCCATTGGGGCTGTACGGGCCGTAGCTGCCCGAAGACAGCGGCGAGGAGTACCCGTTTGGCTGCGGCTGCGCGGCTGCCGGCGACGGGGAGCCCCCGCCCGCCATCCAGTCGCGCACGTGCCCGTTCGGGTGCCCGTTATGACTGACCCCCGGCTCGGCCTTCACCTGGCCCGGGATGCCCCGGTACGCCACCTCGTGTTTCAGGTCCATGCCGCTGCTACCGCATGCTGTCGCGCCGCCCCCGCCGCTCGCGCTCCACACTTCTGCGGACAAAACCAAAATGTATTGAAAATGTCACCGGTAAGATTGTAAAAACCGTTAGATTATAATCTAACTCGCGAAATTGCAAACTGTCGAAAGATTACAATTTAACGCATTATTTTTCGGTAGATTGTCATCTGTTAGTTATATTAACCCGATAAAACCTAATAAGTCGAACCCTAACCTAACCTACAAGAAAAAGACAAGAAAACGTAAATACACTGAATATTTCAAAAATTGACACTCAGAACATTGAACGGTTCACAATCTTTCGACAGTTTACAATTTCGCGAGATAAATTATAATCTAACGGTTTTTACAATCTTACGATGACAAATACAAGTTAAAATAAAAAAATAAAAAAATACGACTGCCCTGCCAAAAAACGAATTAAAAAGTTAAAAATCTAAATTAATCTAGTTAAATTAGAATCTAATTCTCATTTTTATTAAATGATATTTTTTTGTGAATCACTGTATATAGAACTATAGTGTAATATATTTTTGGAATCTATTCATCATTTTCTAGATGATGATTATATAGTTAGACTTATTTTTGAAAAAAAAAACAACTTTAGTCTTTAATTCGGGACCATTGTCACCCCATCAATTTCTTTTAAAATTTTACTAGCCTATGTCACCCGGAATAAGCTAGGGATTCTAACGATACCTCATTTATTAAAATCGGTTGAGGCGTATAAGTTATGGTGGAATATACAAACTACCTTAATACATACATACAACAATACAACACAACAAGGTCATGACGAGACATTAAAAAAATCCGACTAAAAAGCAAACGTGTGCCAGTGAAATAAATCAAAAATTTCTAATTAATTTAAAAGAATTAAAAATCGTTGGTGTTATATCTTGATCTCGTGAAACAATAATGACGTAAATTAAAAGCCATTGTAAGCTAAAGGTTGATTGGTTAACATGAGCCGAAGGACGCTGAAAACGTGATCGTCCAATTATTGTAAGCTCTAATAAACTAACAAACAAACACTTTCTTACTTCTGGCATAACCTTTTTACGACCTTTTCATGGCTAAACCAGTAACTGCCTTCTGAGGTACAGAATGCTAACTATTACAGGGGATAGGTGCCTACAGGAAGGCATAATCTCCATTTTTGATGCAGAATGAACCGTATATTTATTTGTGAACCGTCGAATTTTGCCGTGATAATTGAGTAGTAGGTATACCTAAGTCAGAAAAATACTTTAAGCGCCATTTTCTCGAAACCGATTTCATGAGTAAAGATTCCTGCGATCATAGTGATTGTCCAGAATGTAAAATATATGTAAAGGAAACTGATAAGGTGTTATATAGTGAAGTGAACCGCTTAAAAACAGATTTTTCAAAATAATATATTTTATAAACATATTCTAAAGTTAATTTTCTTTTACAACTTTGTTTGGTTTATGAATTTCTCAGCAGCGAAGTTCAATTAAATTTACGCAAGCACCCGTAACAAGTAATTTTGAAACAACCCACGTTCATCTCATCATCTCTCTCAAACTCGTACTTTCGTCTGGGATTAAGTTATATAACGGAAAATCCTGAACGTCTACAAAAGTGCGTTTGTTGATCTCTGCTCTCTAAACGTGTAGTGCTGCTTCCTTAAGTCATTATAATTTACGTTTTTTTATTCGACTACAACCTAGCTCTTGACTGTATGATTTTATGTTAATGTATATTACCTATTACATAACGAAAGCAACTCTAATTTGACTTAAAATAAGCTTTTGCCCAATGATTCCGCTTTTGCGTGATGGAAAACGGAAACGAGGACGGCAACGTCTCAGATGGGTAGATGATATTAAGTCTGTAGTAGAGATATTAAGTCTACATTGCAGAGAAAGGCTATAGATAGAAAGGAATGGAAGGGAATGGAGGAGGCATATGTCAGAAGACACACTGGGGAGTAAGAACGGTTACCGACGGGTCCTTATAACATATATATATATATATAAATTAAGTAACAATAACATTGTAAACCTCAGTAAATAAAGCCTTTATTTATTTATTATTTTAAGCTTTTGGCCTCGACCTTACGAGCTCGAGGTCGAGGTTTATCAAAACTACACCTACGGGTGTAGTTTTGATAAATGTCGAATTTATCGGTAGTTTGCATCATAGAGAAAACCTACGTGTTTTTAAGTTTGAAACGGCGGCCCGGTGCTGCGGTTTGAGCATTGTCATTTAAATCAAAAAACCTTAATCCACGCGGACGAAGTCACGGGCATCATCTAGTTATGTATAAATTGTCATGTATTTAGTTCGAAGATACTAGGTAGTAGGTGCCTAATGGGTAATAAACACCGGTTCAAAAATCACGGTCCTTCGCCTTCCTCATCACATATTAAAGTAATAACTATAGGCCCTGTATGTCAAAGGATTTCAGTCATAATATAAATAGTATGTCTAGAATTTGACATCACAGCGAAAAGTTTGTCTTAAAACTTCAGCAAAATCCATACTTCCATACTTACGAGCATAAGTGCGAAAGTTTGGATGGATGGATGTATGGATGGATGTTTGTTACTCAATCAAGCCCCAACGGCTGAACGGATTTGGATGAAATTTGGCACAGAAATAGATTATAGTCTGTAATAACACATAGGGAACTTTCTATCCCGGAAAATTAAAGAGTTCCCGTGGGAACCAAAAAACCTCAATCCACGCGGACGAAGTCGCGGGCATAAATAATAATTTTGTTGACTTGCCATTGCATGCTGCTTATAACCTCATATATTACGACCTTGGATGTTTTTTTTTGTAAATAAACTACTACTACACAAGCACTCTTTGTCACGAAGTATGTTAAGACGTCTGCAGTTGATCATGATAACGAGAAATCTTGAATCTCCATTGCTCGTTGGATAGAGGTTGTAAAGACATAAAACGAAATGCATGCAGTATCTAGTTATTTTTCTTGTTATTTTAACTGCGAACCAATCGCTTTATAGGGCCATTTATTGAGCTTATAAGATTTTTTTATTGCATGACGTATTGTAAATGGTAAACATGTTGATGAAATCGCGCACTCTATCTTGCGTCTACTTTTCCATTCACAATTCACCAGAACGGAAAATTTTGGAGACACAGTACTTACTAAAGCTAGGATTCTGTTGACTAGTCATAAACATTTACGCTTTTGAATAAATAATAATATGTGGATAATTAACAAATTAAAAATGTCACCAAACTAACAAAAACCTGTCAAAGAACTTGGTCATAATTTTTTATCTCAGTACCTACTTTAAATGGTCAATATTCTTGATAGGAATAGGTCATTTACTTTCACAATATAATGGTTTTTGGGATCTTAGTTCTTTTTCCTGATATTTATAATTCAAAATCAGCATTATCAATCATTCAATACATTTTAAAACCTACCGAACCTCCTTACCAAAAATGTTTAAAAGTCTATATCGTCCTAAATAGAGCACCGATTTTTATGAAACTTAGACGAGATATAGCTTTGAATACCCAAAATACACTTATAAGAATAACATTAAAATATGTTTAGTAGTTTTTGTGTAGAGCTAAGCTGCCCCTCACCACTACGTCTTATACTTATTTTATTGACGTTCAAAAGGTGTACTAAATCTTTTGATTGATTGGTTGATAACGTCTTCGTAAATCCGACAGAGCAAAATGAGGAGGTAGTTATATTTAGTTTGTGCGCGAGTTGAATGCAGACCTTTTGCTTCGTACTGGAACGCTAAATCGCTTGGCAGTACGTCTTTGCCGGTAGGGTGGTAATTAGCCATGGTTGAAGCTTCCAGGCCAGACCAGGGAAAATTCAGAAATTATAAATTCTCAAATTGACCTTGCCGGGGATCGAACCCGGGACCTCCTCACGTTAAGACAACATCGCTCAGGGAGGTCTTCTAGGTACTTACTAGCTAGGTATTCCGAATTGGGTATTAATCAGCAACTTTTTCTGAAACGTCAAAACGCGTGCTTAGTATGGATTTTCTATGAAATTTTAAGTTGTGACGCCATCAAAGTTCGACGCACGTTTTTACTTTAATCGATAGTTTAAAATGGTTATTCAAAATATAACTAGCAGGGGACGTGGATATTACGACTTTTGGGAGATCCTTTATTTAATAATCACTAAAAAATAATTTATTTCACTAGTAGTATGACGACCTCGGTGGCGCAGTGTGTAGCGCTGTTGTCTTAACGTGCGGAGGTCCCGGGTTCGATCCCCGGCGGGGTCAATTTGGGAATTTATAATTTCTGAATTTTCCCTGGTCTGGCCTGGTGGGATGCTTCGGCCGTGGCTAGTTACCACCCTACCGGCAAAGACGTGCCGCCAAGCGATTTAGCGTTCCGGTACGATGCCGTGTAGAAACCGAATAGGGGTATGGGTTTAATACAACTGCCATGCCCCTAACAGGTTAGCCCGCTACCATCTTAGACTGCATCATCACTTGATGGTGATCACAACATTACCATCAGGTGAGATCGCAGTCAAGGGCCAACTTGTAGTGGATAAAAAAAAATAGCCAAATACCCGCTGACATACGTCAGGCAAAATCCCTACATATCTTCAAACGTTGTCTGAAAAACTACTATCTATCTATGTAATGGAGTAGAATGTAGTATATTATATGTTATGTATAAATAGTTATTTATGGTAGATATTTATATGTGTATTATTAGTATGTAGTGTTTATGTAGTCTATCTTATTCTAGGAAAACTAAATTGCTTGCCACGCAACCCATGATTTCTCCAATCCAATCACCAAAGGTTGTCTGGGAGAGATCGCTTTAGCGATAAGACCGCCTTTGCACGCTTCACTACGATTAAGCTTCTCTTTTTGTAATTATATATTTCTATTTATTTCTTGTGTGCAATAAAGAATACAATAATAATAATAATAATACCCAATTCCGAAAAACGCATCGCGAAAGCAAGCCGCCGTTGCACAACGGACGCGGGCGCAGAGAAAGCGTCTGACGTCACGGCCTCGACACGCTCACCTACTTGCGCCTCGCCTGCACCAACCCACTTCCATACCGGCCCAATGTCGAGCTTTCTATTGACTCTGCGACCATTACTGCGGCAATGCGACGCATTAATAGGCTTGATGACTGATGTTGAGAAATGGTCAGATTATGTTCGGAAGTATTTACTATTTCGAAAAAATATATCATTTCTGCAGAAAAATAAGGTTTGGTACATAAAATTGGCATTTGAAGTTTTAATTTTAAAATTCGCGCCATAACGCCCGCCGGTGTCATGGCGCCGTTTGTGACGTCACTATTGTTTTTACCAATGTACTCTGTGCAGTGTGCAGTAAGCAATAGTGTGATTGTCAAAGCTCGAAAACCAACAATTGTGACGTCATTCGCTTTTTGGTGTTTAATCCAATATGGCGGATTGCTGTATTTTATAGTTTTATTTTATTAAAATAAATAGCAATCTCATTCGAAATAGATACGTTTTTTATAATCCATGAATCCTAGTTCATTAGATAAATTCATTTTTTTTTTTTTTTTTTAACTTTTTTTAACCAAAATGTTATTGATTCTTGGTTACTGTCATCATGCCTATTGTCGTCTAGACAACAGATAGTCATGTAGATCAGGATAGGCGAGGGATAACCTTTGTGTATCAACGTGCCATTTTTCTTAAATAAATGTTTAATGAGGCCATCAAATAATTTTGACTTTGTGATTATTGGAAAAATGTATAATAATACTATCAACTCCAAACTGTTTATTTACTCAAAAAATATAATACATTTTGCAATGTCTTTATTAGACGCGTAATTTAAATTAAAGTAAAATTACTCGTAGGAACATAATATACGCGTAGGATCACTCGCGGTCGCTCGTCATATTATAATACCCACTTCACAATTTTTTCTTAGTGCATAATGAATTTTGTGACGTGCCCAAAATATTGTGTCGCGTGCCATTGGTTCGCCAACCCAACCAATCATCAGGATGATGATCAGGGTTGGCGAACTTTATTTTCGAAGATTATTTTAAGTGTGGCTTTTTGTGCCAGCACATTCCAAAGATTGGCGTTTCGTGCAGAAATTATAGCATAGACCGCACCGTGAACTTGACTATCCTTGATCTTACGACATTTACGGTCAAGGCACTAATATCAGGGCTCAAATTCCGCCGATACCGATTTTTTAAGTGAAAACTTCTTTAGGCGCGTTGAGTACTTTTCGGTAGGGGATAAAAATGTGGAATACGCGAGATCGACACCGTTCTTAAGTATAATAATATAGGATATTCGTAATTAAACTTTAATGCCTTAGTTTTAAGGTTTATATTAATAAGTGCTGTGGGCGACACCTTGCGTTGTTCGAAGACAAAATGTCTTAAATATAAATATAGTACATTCGTAATTAAACTTTAATCTCTTTGTTTTAAGGTTTATATTTAAAATATTTTTATTATTATTATTTTTATTTTTAATTAGAAAATAAATAAATATTCGTATTCACTTCTATCGGCAATTTTTTTTTAATTATTACATTATTTTAATGTCAAAAAAGTTAGGATGCATATCTGTAAAATATAATTACGATGTATAGCTATGAAGAGCCCAAAACGAAACAAAAATTTGAGAAGGCAAGACTTATAACATTGATTTACTAAATATTCACCTTATGTATCAAGAAAGAGGTGGCAATAATGAATGTTGCCCGCGATCGCGACGGGGGCAATAAAATACATTTATTTTGTTTTATCAACAGTTTTATCAGTTTTCGGGTTGTTTTGGCTTAGTGTGGTAAGAAATCCGTGAACTACTCAAGCTCTACAAACCTGTAGTTATATTTTTCAGATAGGTAGGTAGTCATTTGACTTGATAGTTCACCTCAACGTAATCTTATTGTGTAATTCAAATGATGCTACATTTTCAAATTTTGTTTAATCTATACTTACCTATAATAATTATTATAAATGCGAAAGTTTGGATGGATGGATGGATGGATGGGTGGATGGATGTTTGTTTGTTACTCAACTACGCCAGACGGGCTTAACGAATCTGGATGTAATTTGGCACAGAGATAGATATACATATAGTCTGGAATAACACATAGGCTACTTTTTATCCCATAAAATTAAAAAGAGTTCGGGTTGGACTTAAAAAACCTCAATCCACGCGGATAAAATCAGCTAGTTTCCATTTTAAACTTAACTAAGATTGCTGCAAAATGCTAAAAAAACAATCCCGAAATCGCACTGTAAGCTCTAATCATAATAAATAGCTTACAGAGCTCTATAATTAATTTGAAATGATTCACCGTTGCGTGATTCGTTATTTATTATGTTATGGTATTACGTTAAATATTTCATTGTATTTATGGTGAGCTATTATAATTTAAAACAATCGCTATAAAACTTATCTAAGTGGGTATCAGTAAAAAAATATGAAATGCTTGAACTATATTAATATTCGTAAATTTTCTTACAGAACAATTATATTATGACATACTAATAGACCAGTATTTTTTGTATTTACCTAATGCCTATATTATAAGAGCAGCCTTTCTATTTTTAGTTTTTATTAATTCGTACCGATATACATCTTCTAGTCTTTGAAGATTTGTGAATCTTTGGAGATTTGTAAAAAAAGTAACAAATGAGTAAATTATTTTTGTAACGTATTTAATGAGCAAAATATTGATGGTTCAATAAAAGACAAGTTGCCTACTAGAGTTACTAGATTTTGCCTAAACACGTCATATAGCTATACTACAAGTACAAAGAAATACTAGGGGATACACTATTTACAAAAATAACTTGGCTACTACAAATATACTATATGAACTCCAAACAAAAAGACTAATAGGCCTAGCCCCCTTAACCGGGTGGAGCGCGGGGTAACTCTGTACGCAAGTCAATGTCTTTGCCGTGTGGTTGGTTAGGGCCTGCCTTGTAGGCTACGGGACCCTAATCTTGGATTGAAAAATTAACTTGTTACATGATTTATGGTGTGCGATTAGAATACAATAGAATAATCATTTATTTGCACCATTTCGTTCAATAAGAAAATTTCTCAAGTCTCGTACGTAGGTATATTTTCCAATTTAGTAGGTATGAGATGGCAGATCGTCGCTAACGTCGTGAGAGCTACGTTCTCGCCTCATTGCATCAAGCCTTCGGACCAAACAGAGGATGTGTTTTTACGAGTAGCGATAAACTTTTATGGCTCATTACGATAATGTTAGAGTAAAATACGTCGAGACTCCGAGAGCAATCGAAAGATTTAATACCGGCTTCTCTTACGTTCTTTCTAAACAAAATTAATATTCGCGGTAATATTACTTGGAAGGATGTTTGTGTCAATTTCAATAACTTACCTACGAAAAAAAAGAAAGTTTTATGAAAATATTTACCCATTCCCGTTTGTCCGTTTCAAACTTAAAGGAAATAAATAATATTGTACGAGTTAGTGATATGCAGATTGAAAATCAGTTTATTTGAAGACAGTATCATTTGAAATGATGAAGTAACGCAGTCAGCTTGGCGCAACGTAAATGAAAGATTGCAATCTGTATGCAGTGCTCGTGAATACGTATTGTATTTCTCAAACATAGGGAATTGTCGACGCGGAAATAGAATTTACGAGTGGCACGACACTAGCGTGTTCCGTGATATATTCGGCGAGGTCACCGCCGTTTTATTGCGTCATTGATGGACTAACGACCTTGTTATCGTGATTGTAAAGGCGTAATGGTCCTAGGAGGTGAGTTCGATAACCGAGCGAGGTGGGAATAAGTCGATTGTGTTGTTTGCCGTAATTAGAGAGTTCGGCACAGCGGACGCGCGGACTTCATGAATTATTAAAACCATCGTGCGTATGCCGGCCTCGGGTGACGACGGGCAAATTGTTATCATTCTCACGGGATGTAAGCCCCTCGATAGTAAACTTATTTACATAGTAGGAATTCCATGCCATTGTTGTAATATTTTTATAAAGTTTTATATTAATTTGAGTTTTATTATTAGTAGAGTCGTGTAGACTACAAAAAATATATTCGTTCTTTGTCCTAAAGTTTTGACAACCTCCCTGGCGCAGTGTCGAGCGCTGTTGCCTTAACGTGGGGAGGTCCAGGGTTCGATTCCCGGCAGGGTCATTTTGGGAATTTATAATTTCTGAATGTTCTCTGTTCATTTCTGGTGGGAGTCTTTGGCCGTTACTAGTTACGGGTGGTAACTAGCAAAGACGTACCGCCAAGCGATTTAGTGTTCCGGTACTATGCCGTGTAGAGACCGACTAGGTGCCGACTAGGATTTAATATAACTGCCATAACCCTAACAGGTTAGCCTGCTACCATCTTAGGCTGCATCATCACTTACCATCAGGTGAGATTGCAGTCAAGGGCTAACTTGTAGTTGATAAAAAAAAAGTTTATTCACATAGTGCCGCTAGATGGCACTCGAGTGATAAGCGACGATCAGGTATTTTGTACAAGTCTAGAAACCTTAAAATGTCGTCGCGAACGTGTAAATATGATGCTGATAAATTAAAAACTTCCTAAATACAGGCTGATAAATACAATACTTCCTTAATACAAAAGCAAACTTTTTCATGTCTTTTTTTTCGTCTGATTACGACCTAAAATATCGAAATTTTATGCTTTAAAATCAAAGTCAAATTTTGTTTTAACCCGTATTATTATTTTAATTGAAGGCAGTCCTATGGTAACAGTTACAAACTGCATACCTAAATATATGACAAATATGAGCAAGTGTAGGATGAAATATAATGAAACGGAGGGAATTTTAATTTTCAAAGAGCACTGTCGCCTTTTATATCCATAGACGACAAGCACAAATTTCATTAAATAAATTAAAAAGTTAAATAACGTTGCTGCGAATATCTTTACATAACATTAGATATGCAGCGCTCTAGAGAATTTTCTAGGACTGACTAGATTTTTTAAATGCAAAACACTTCACTTTTATTTTATTGTCTGCACCACTGTCAAGTCCTTCATGTTATCCTACAGTACTAAATTATTTAAAATATTCCAAGCACTGGGAGTGTAGGTAAGTGTAGATGTTATGTTTGGGCTAGAACAAAATTTGCAACCTCCACGGTAAATGTCGTCGAAACCTTCCAATGTATTTCTGATATCCGCAAGCTAGTGCTTTAATAATCCGATTTCTCGATTCGCTCAAAATGTGAATGCCATAAATATTCCCACCAGATGACAGTTTCTGTGCTCGTCGCCTTATAACGTCTTATGCCACAGCTAGTGACAACCGAAAGGAGACGAAAAGATTGGAGAATCCAGTGAAGGAATCACGTCGCATTTTTATCGGCGCATTCACAGTATATGCTTTTGAAATCCCGGGAATACTATTTATGACTCTAGACATATTTACTAAAAGAATGTGAGTTACGTAGATTGATTTTATCAAGTTACCTTGTATAATATTGAAAAATAAAGAGAGTTATCGAAATGAAAACATATAATCAAAGATCGGTGTATTAAACAGATGTACCTAATCATGCTTTTATAGACAACTGGCTAATGCCAGCGACTTCATCCGCGAATTCCCGCGGGAACTCTTTAATTATTAAGCCTATGTGTTACTCCAGACTATAATCTAGGTACCTTTGTGCCAAATTTCATCCAGATCCGTTCAGCCGTTCTTGTACGATTAAGTAACAAACATCCATCCATTCAAACTTTCGCATTTATAATATTAGTAGGCATAGAATAGTTATTGTATCGACATATGGTGGAATACAGCTGAACAAGGGTTGAAATTGGAAAATCATGTCTTAGAGAAAACCGAATCAGTGGTTTTACATCACTGAATAACATACAAAACAAACATAAAACGACAAAACTGTATGAAAAGCAAAGAAAATCTTACCATCCTTCACTTTGATTTATTAAAACGATGGGAATTTTTATACATTAAATATATAATTAAAATGTAATAATAAGTCTCACACGCTCTGATTGTTAGACAGCTCTCCAAAATGGTAGTGGACTTAATCATAAGATGGCAATCAGTTACAATCGACTGTATGAAAGTTGAACCAAAATGGCGTGCGTCTGCGCAGGCACATTGTACTACAGAGCCGAGCGGAGCATGCGCGAGGAGCGAGGGGTATGGGCTGTCGGCGAACCTCATACCGGTATTCGTTTGACACCCGAAATGTGTCTTTGCGCAGAGTTCAACTTACACCGAGGCTATTATACAGGCCTGACACAACTTCGTTATATGTTACGAAAGATATGTATGAAATTACACGATTAAACGTAAGATAGCTTTGCCGATAATAACATTGTGACATGAAAGATTTAAAAGAGCACCATGTGTCATGATGATTAAGAAAGAGCTGCGGCCATTTACGGCTTCTTGCAAAAGAAAAGGCGAATCACATCTTCATAGGATCTCAGACGTCTACATGACATTTGTTATTGCATATTATGTTCCATTTATGCTTTATTGTAATTTTACCCACCCAGTTATCAATCGGTGTGGGTAAAATTATACCAATTTCACTGGACAATATGAAATCCTGACGTAACGATGCCAGCATCCGGTTTATGGAGTGAAACATAAACATCTGAGAAAATAAATGAGAGAAGGTAATTTTTATAGATTAAGGGCTAATTGTTCAATCGTCAGATAAAATTTATCGGAGCAATAAATTTGACGCATTTTCAATACAAAACCTGTCAAAACGTCAAATTTATTCCTCCGATAAACTTTATCTGACGATTGAAAAATTAGCCCTAAGTGGAATTTAATATGCCGTGGCCTAGTCGAATTACGTAATTGTAATTTGCAAATGATTAGGTATTTAATACTAGATGATGCCCGCAACTTCGTCCGCGTGAATTAAGGTTATTTGATCTTATATCTCCCGCGGGAGGTTATTTCATTAAAACAAAATAAAATCATGTTTCATTATTAAGGTTAACTGTGTTTAAAACATAAACACCAAGTACTAAACGTTGTAGTGGTCTGTGCATACAAATTAATAACAGTGAAGTATTATCCATATTTTGTTTTAATTAAAATAAGATTCTCGTTTGCTGAAATCTAGTTCTGAACATTGAATGTCAGAACTTTTTGCATACAGACAAGTTCAAATCGTGTCGCTAACATAGACAGTTTGTATATTAGTTTTATTCTTATTTTATGTAACAGTATTCGCGCTCATACGAGTGTTCAGAGTTTTATTGAACACCATTTTTATGTTTTTCAGTATTTTCCTATTCACTTTTACGTTCCTCGGAATAAATATCTGAATATTATAGCGATGAGATACGAGGTAAAATGCATACAGAAAATGTTTACAAATCGACTGATTTGTTATTACTGTAAAATGGTCCAATGCTCGGTGCATCCAGATTTGTTATCGAAGTTACGTAAAAGAATATTGCAACCAATAGGTATACTAATATTATGTAAAATGACAACATAAATATAACATGCAACATCATAGAGCCCTAAATACCAAATTTAAGACTGGGTAGAGCTGTAGGATTTTCACAATAAGAATAGCACAAAAAGGTGAGTGTATGTAATTCACACATGGCTGAAGTGAAACTTCAGAAAAGTAGCCAACGAGAGAGTGAGATAAACATAACTTATATTCAATCTTATTCTCTGGCAGGATAAATCCTATTATTATATAATATGTTTGTCTCTTTTTACCCGACTGCAGAACGCACAGGGAATGTTTTCAGACAGCTACAGTCTAAACGCGTGAACCGATTTTGATGATTCTTGCACCAGTTTATTAGTTTAGTTTTTTGTTTTATCAGATTTTCAAACCACAAAGAGTCTAAAGAAGTTTCACTTTAAAAATTGTGGACTCCGATAAAATATTTGAATAATACTATAAACTTCATAAAAGCAATGAGTAAGTGCATTACTCACGTGCACTAAATCTGCACTCGGATTTAATTGCCTGAACTTATCTTGATGGTGTCCTTTGTATCTTTTTATGGCGGTCGTAAATAACCGCCTACTCCACCCGAGGTGTTGGATTTATTATCTGTATATTTAATTACCAATCTAATACAGTACGTGGCACCCACCGTTTCGATATCGCTTAGATGTACTTAAGTCTTGAATTTTCACTCGCAAGTTAGATCATAATCGTGAGGTTATAAATTCAGTATTGACGGAGTTCATAGTGAAAACAGAAAGAGTTGAAAATTCACTTTATTTTTTAAACTAGCTGATGTCCGCGACTTCGTCCGCGTGGTTTAACATAGTTTTTTATTCAAGGACAAATCGACAACCGACAAATCAACAAACAAATACACTTTTACATTTATAATATTGGTATAGAAGTATTGATCTTATTTTCCCGTTCCTGAGTTCCTGATTGTCAATATATTGAAGATCTCTCACAAACTTATTTCTCATTTACTCACTCCCTTTTCATATTATGGAGATAAAAAAAACTGCTCGTTTGTTTAAATTTTTTTTTATACATACCTTGTTTGGAGCACAAAAAAAAGAATTATCTGATTTGGTGCAGCCGTTCTGAAGTGATGCTATTCCGGACATTCATTTTTATTTCGGAGATGCAATTAATGCGGTTTCTAAATTATTGTTTTTTTAATTTTCATATTAGAGATTATTACTTTGAGATAATTGTAGCTAAGTAGTCTGTAACAAAATATATTTTTGCTATGTTAGTTTATCGCTGTTAGATCTGATTCAGAATGTTTAAACTTGGAAGTTTGTATGCAGAATAAGACGAGGCTGGATGCTTTGGACGTCTGAAGCCATCCGTGCGAGTTGAATTTTGCATCCAAATGGGCAATAGCCGACACCAGCGCACCAAAACTCTGCATTCCCTTATCTAAACGAAAAGATACAGCTACTTTAAAATAAAGGAACGTAAAGCGGGGGAGAATTTTCTGCAACATAAAATGGTCTATTCGTGTTATTTTTCTCATTTCTCCATTGCTTATTTACTTAATTTAATACATCTGCGAAAATAGGGGATATATAATACATTGAGATTGCTTGTAGCTGTTACTCAGAATTAAAATATTACCCTCAGTTTCGTTATAGATTTATTTTTAATCCAGGTAATGGTGTGAATGTTTGCATATTACCGCATGTATGATGTATTTACTTTAAAGGATGTTTTGCCATATTGATAAAGTACTAGCTGATGCCCGAGACTTAGACCGCGTGGATTGAGGTTTTTTGGCTCCCACGGGAAACTTTCCGGGATTAAAGCCTTAATTTTCCGCGATAAAAAGTAGCTAATATATCTCTGTGTCACTTTTCAGACGATTTCAGCCGTTCTGGCGTGATTGAGTAACAAACATCCATCTATCCATCAATCCAAACTTTCGGATTTATAATATTAGTATAGAAGTATAGATTAGAATGTTATAATATGTTTTTCATGGTGATGGTTTTTTCGTTAATGTATCCACTGTAATCAGTGGATTACAGTGGACATTATGAACGAAAGTTTCATTTCGCAAATGATCAATTCTCGTGTCTTAAGGCACTAAAAGCTGTTTACTTAGGCCTCCGACAATTTAGCTCAGAGTAAACAACACTAATCCAATTGACCTTAATGATTTCCTCGTGGATTGATTTTCGCAAATTACAATCTACGATTAAGGTACATTAATTAGATCCTACAATGAATAGGGATATTATGGGGACATCTGTATTCTGTAAGTTTGGTGCAGTCAAAATCCTTTCTAGAGATTGATACATAATTTTTAACCATTGAGTACATTAATTTAAGATATTTTTTAAAGAATTAACTGCCTCGTTGGTCTAGTGGTCAGCATGTTCGACTGCGGCAGACGAGATTCCGGGTTCGAGTCCCGGGTCGGGCCATATCGTTTTTCTGACTAGAAATTCTCAGTACTAGCCCGGAGTTGAGAAGTTGGCGGTGTTTCAGCCCCGTGCCTCGGAGAGCACGTTAAGCCGTCGGTCCCGGTTATTATCACTAACAAGATAATAGTCGTTAAAGCCCGGCAATCCGCATTGGAGCAGGGTGGTGGGTCTAAGCTCTTATTCCCTCTCTCCTATAAGAGTGGAGGCCTGTGCCCAGCAGTGGGACGTTAATGGGCTGTAGACCACCACTACATAGGTGGTGGTTATACCTCATGGGACATGTATTTATCAATAAGAAAAAATACTTTTTAATATTTTTTTTTTGAGGTTGTTAAACAATTATTAATCCAGGTGCAATAAAATCGAGAATATCCTTTATTACCACAGCGGTTAAAAGTGGTTTAAAGCTAAGAGTTTGCATACCTATAAAATGGGAAGTCGTAACAATATTTTATATTTTATTGCTTATCTACGCAAATATCATAAAGCAATGAATATTGAAGGAACAAAGGAGTTCTGATTCCTATAATGGGGGAAAAGCTAGTACATATTATATAAAGGTGTAATAAAAGTCAATGCTGAAATTCTGAATGTGCAATAAAAGTGTATTGGAATGGAAGAATTCATGCAAACAATCCTAAATCTTATTATGATAATATCCAATATAAACATGTCTTATTACATCCGGAGCTGTAACAAGAGGTAAATAATATTTGACAAATAATATTTGAGCACAGTTGTCTTAATGTGCGAAGATCCCGGTGTTATTTGGGAATTTATAATTTCAAAATTTTCCCTGGTCTGGCCTGGTGGGAAGCTTCGGCCGTTGTTAGTTGCCAACCTACTGGCAAAGACGTGCCGCCAAGCTATTTAGTGTTCCGGACTCCGGTACGATGGCGTGTAGAAACCGATTAGGCAGTTATATTAAACATATACGTGTTTACTATAACTGCCATGCCTCTAACAGGTTAGCCCGCTACCATCTTAGACTGCATCGCCATTTACCATCAGGTGAGATCGCAGTCAAGGGCTAACTTGTAGTAGGTTAAAATAAATATATTGGAAGAGAAGGGAAAATTGTTACTTGCTATGCTATTAGTATTCCTCATACCAAAGTATGTTCACGCTTGAAATTGGTAATTATTTTTATGAAGTTGCAGTGTGCTTTTTTATAAGAAAAAGACGTTTTATGAAAAGTATCGTACCTAAGTGTGAAAGATAAGTTTTTCCCAAATTATACAAATAATTTTTTATTGTAGACACAGATGCACCAGCGCAAACATATAACACTGCACATCTGTCTTCCTGCACAGACGTAAGTATAACAAATATAGTTTATATTAATAAACTATCACGCAATAAGAACATTCCTCTATAAGAAGCGAGGCATCGAAAGCTTATTGATACAGCTGATTGAGAACATAAACCTCAAACATTGGGCATTGACAGCGACAAACTCGCAACAAAAATTTAAGAAAACGAATGCACTATTATTCGCAATCCCGATATATACAATTTCGTTCATGTAATAGCTAGAGGTTGTCCGCAACTTCATCCGTGTATAATTTATGATTTCTTAGATTATGAAATTTTCCCGCTGCAAAAGGCCTATCTTTAGAGGCCCCACATTTTATTTCGCTTATGAAAGTTTTCATTATTAAAAACTAACCCCCTAAATACCGATTTTCATGTCTCTAACTTCAAAAACAAAGGACTTTCATTACAAACTTTCAACCCCCATTTCAACCCCTTAGATGAGAATTTTCTCAAACCCGTTTCTTAGCTGATGTCTACGCCATAAAAAGAACCTACTTTCCAAATTTCAATTCTGTGCTTTATAGTTCCTGAGATATCGCGATTAGTCAGTGAGTGAATGGATTTCGCTTTTTTATATATGTGTCACCGTAAGATTATACGCGAAATTGTAAACTGTCGACAGATTTGTGAACCGTTCAATGTTCTGAGTGTCAATTTTTGAAATATTAATTGTATTTACGCTTTCTTGTGTCTTTCTTATAGATTAAGTTAGGGTTCGACGTATATAATCAGGTAGTGCCTGGCCGCAGGCCGGGAACTTAGGTTCTATCGGGGTAATATACCTAACAGATTACAATCTACTGAAAAATAATGCGTTAAATTGTAATGTTTCGACAGTTTGTAATTTCGCGAGTTAGATTATAATCTAACGGTTTTTATAATCTTACGGTGATATATATATACAAAAAAGCGAAATTCATTCACTCACTCACTGACTAATCGCGATATCTCAGGAAGTATAAAGCACAGAATTGAAATTTGGAAAGTAGGTTTTTTTTATGGCGTAGACATCAGCTAAGAAACGGTTTTGAGAACGGTTTTTACAATCTTACGGTGACATATATACTCGTAGATTAGTCAGTGTTTGTTTGCGAACGAGGCCTCGAGGCACAAGGCACAAGGCAAGACGTAAAGAGGCTCGCATTGCGCGGCCGCCAGGCCTGTTGTGTCTGGGTCTGGTATCGATCCGTCGCCCTCGTTTCGAACCGACTGCGCCTACAAGGGTATAAGATAGCCCGAAGTGGCTA
Source organism: Erebia palarica (assembly GCA_964035005.1). Classification (NCBI taxonomy): domain Eukaryota; kingdom Metazoa; phylum Arthropoda; class Insecta; order Lepidoptera; family Nymphalidae; genus Erebia; species Erebia palarica. Next base: position 53,548,367 of record OZ035983.1, read on the forward strand.
TGCAGGTTAGTCGGGCACATTAATCAAAACTGTTTAGAATTGTTTTTAGGACGCGGTAATTTTTCTTGTGAACTCTTCTTGGTAAATTATAATCATGGTTTATGAGTTTTATACTTGGCAGGCAAAATAATTGCCTGTTTATTTATCGGTAGCCAAAAGTATGGCAGTGGAAAACTAAGATTTATTTAAATTTGTCCAAGAAGTCCAGCTCAGTTTGAATATTAGAAAACTTCACGGTTTCTTTTAAGAACCGTGAAGAAGAACCGTAATGTAGATATTTATATCTACATTATCCAGAAAGAGTCAGGAGAATTTGTTTAGTAACTAATTCTCCTGACTCATACCATAGGAATACCGTATTCAATTCTTTTGTTCTTTATCCCAGGTTCTCTTCAATAAATTTTCCGCCATAGTAATCTCAAAACATGTTTGATGAACATTATACCTACTTACTGATCGTATTTATAGTGAAATTTTTCGCCAAAATTCAGCACTCATTTTACCACCCGATGTTCGTGAATAAAAGTCCGTCGGTTGATTGATGATCTGATTTCCGTCGATTTCTTATTGTCTCGTAAGTATAAAAAGTGAGTCGATTTGAGAATTTTCGCCTAATCATTTTCCCGTTCAAGCAGTCATAAAAGTCGGATATTTAATGAAATTCCTTCTAGTACGGATATTTCTGTGACGCCAGCTCAGCCTATCGATGCTATAGTCAACTCTCACCTCAACCCACAAATACCTAGTAGGTGTAACATCTCATCTCGCCGTTTTTATTCTGGGAACCTATGAAATATATTTTTCGAAATACTTCCTACTTTTTATTTAGTACACTTTATATTTGCTGGAGCTTTTTTGGTGACTGCAGTGATACTGTTTAATTGTTTTTCTAGAAAGCGTTGTTGTAGCATGGTAGCCACTATATTACTATTCCTATGGCAGCAAATTCCGAACCAGTGATAGATTCACTTGACGATGTGAAAAATTTTGTAAAAGAGAACTTAATTGAATAAACAAAACTTCTATTATTCTAATTTATGCAAAAAGTTTTCATTACAATTCGTATTCAAGTTCTAAAAACCATTTTTAAAGAGTATTTTTTTACACCATAATACAATATTTTAATGCTACGGACATGACAAAGTGTTACAATAAATCCTCAGTCTACAAACCGATTTGTCTATGACAAGAAAAACCCGTCACAAACAAGCTTCCAATAAAAAATAAAACTGACGATCTAAATATACATATTATGTCGATGTAGAGAAGCATACAATAATTTGTTTCTCGAAAATCTGTAACGATTGATTTTTGTATTTCGATAATGAGGCTAGTTTGGTTGTACACAATTCGTAAATTAAACTAAATTGACTATCCTTTTTTCATGGTGCATTATGAAAAGGTCAGCAATATATTTAAACCATAAATTTAAATCTATGGTTTAAACCTGCCAATTTGGTTTAGTTCGGAGATTAACTACAAACAAAATTGGTACCATTGTACCATATCTAGATTTTTTGAAAGTATATAGTTGTAATCCCCGACTTCTTTATCCAGTCTTTTGCACAGATTCCTGGGCAAAAGACTGAACTGCGAACACAGATTGGACAGGGAAATAGAAGTGGATAGCATCTGCGAGCTGGTCAAAGACGAAAATTGTCGGGCTGCTTTCTTGGAGTATGCCATTAAGATCGTACAAACAGCAGCCAGGGCAATTAATGGATCAAAAATTTAATTTTTAGTAGGAATAAAAAGGGCACAAAGGTGCTACATTATAAATAGTAGCAGAAAACATGATAAAAAAGAATCCCCGAGTTTCAGCGTCAGTACAGGTGATTTAGACGAAATAAAATATAAATAAGTAAGTATTTATAACTGCGAAAAAAACGTCAGGTAAAACATAACAATATGAACAATGCAAAATGGGAGCAATTAATACTCAATCCTCAATTTATTTATTCCATGTCGGACATACAAGACGTGCACTTTATGTTAAATCATCTTTTGACTCTACCACCGGTTCGGAAAGAAAATACTGAGAAGAACCGGCAAGACTGACTATACCGGAATAGACCGAATTATAGACGTAAATGTTCGTTCCGAAATCCGAATGCATTTGTTTACTGAAGCGTTCCTCCCGCACTTCCCCTCATCTGCTGATTGGCTCGCACACACCCTTAAATTCCCTCTTGTCAAATAGAAAACACCCTAATTGAGTTCGTGTTATTTTTGCTGTTGTGGAAAATTGGCTTTGTGAATTCAAAGCGTGAGAAAGTATCAACAGTGTTTCAGTTTACAAGACCAATTTAAATTCAGCTACGGCATCTTATACATAATTTCTAGCAAGAGGTCCTTCGTTGTTGGTCGTATTTTACTTTGGAATACCACTTTGTATTGAACCGTAGTATTAGTTACATTGTTTTCAAGGTAAGTCTTTGGTTTGCCGGTGGTCCTAAATAGCAGTTAGTAATGTGTGGTCAGGTTTACAATCTATACCTACTAATATTATTTAATGCGAATGTTTGGATGGGTGGATGGACGGATGGATGGATGTATGGATGAATGGATGGATTGATGTATGGATCGATGGATGAATTTTTGTTACTCAATCACGCCAGAACGGCTTAACGGATCTGGGTGAAATTTGGCACAGAGATAGATTTCAGTCTGGATTAATACATAGGTTACTTTTTATCCCGGAAAATTAAAGAGTTCCTGCGGGTCCAAAAACCCTCAAACCACGCAGACGAAGTCGCGGGCATCAGCTAGTAATAATATAAACTTATCTCAGGGAGTAATATGACCGGGTATCGCATATTAAGAAACAAGTTAAGTGCTCGATATTCATGTTCTGTAGGACTACTATTATACGTTATTGTACTCACTCACTCACGTAAAGGGTTTGACAGCTGGCCAAACACGGATTGGTAGACTTCACATACTTCTGAGAACATTAAAAAGAACTCTCGGGCATGCAGGTTTCCTCACGATGTTTTCTTCACTGTTAAAGCAAGTGTACGGGAGCGGGTGATATGGCTCGACCGTAACAAAGGATGATCATCCTCCGAGCGGGTGTTGGGCTCGGGGACCACTGGTCCGACCATTCATCGTTGGAGGTCGTATATATAGCGTAATTCAGAGAACGCTTCGTAATCGTGAGTTGGGCTCTTCGTGGTCGCGTGAATCGTACTAGTAATGCCATCTATTGGATTATGTGCGGACTGCGAAGACCGCCACATCACTCCCCTTCGAGTCTGGAGGTCGTCAGCATTCAGTTGAGCAGTGTTGCAAGCATCTGGAGAAGTGGCGTCGATGAACATTCAGGTAAGCGCTGCGTGCTGCTCAGTGAAGCGGCATCGTGCAACAACCAGGGTAGTGGCGTTGTAGGCTCATACTACTCTGAGGCTGTGTGACCCACTTGTGCGGCTGGTACTGGCGTCGACGGGCTGTGTACTGATATGCTGTTGTGTATCGACTATTGCTGGCCGCTGAGCGTGTGGCTCTGTGAGCGGCTGTGCCGGAACATCGGTCGGCGTTGCTGCGTTGTGTTGCTGTGCTGCGTTGGTTGCTGTGCTGCGTTGGTTGCTGTGCTGCGTTGAGTATTGTCGTGCTGCGTTGGATTGCTGTGCTGCTGTGCTGCGTTGTGATGCTGTTGTGTCCCGCTGTGCGTACTGATGATGCTGTCCTCGCTGCGATGACTGCAGGGTTTATATTGTGATGTACGATGTTGCTCAAGTCTGACGAGTGAGGGCGTGACGTCGGCTTGATGTGCGTCGGCAGGGGCTGTGACGTCACGTCGGCTTGTTTTTTGATCGTCGGCGGCGGCTTGGAGATCACGTCGGGGTCACCAATGTACGGGAGCGGGTGATATGGCTCGACCGTAACAAAGGATGATCATCCTCCGAGCGGGTGTTGGGCTCGGGGACCACTGGTCCGACCATTCATCGTTACGAAGACCGCCACACAAGTGATATTTTATTCTTAAAACGATTGGGTTATTACCCAATCATTTTAAGAATAATTTATTTGGTTTTTCGCGTTAGTCTGTTAAAACTTAAAATCTTAAAAATGTATCTTAGGATCTTATTTAACCTACATACATATTTTAGATGTGGACTCGTAAATGTTGATACTTGATAGGTACCTTTATTTTTTTATTCCACTACAAGTAAGCCCTTTGACTCTAATCTCACCAGATGGTACTTACATGAAGATGCAGTCTAAGATGGTAGCGGGCTAACCTGTTAGGGGTATGGCAATTACATTGTACAGTTTCTACACGGCATCGTACCGGAACGCTAAATCACTAGGCACGGCACATTCACGTCTTTGCCGGTAGGACAGTAACTAGCCACTGCTGAAGCCTCCCACTAACGCAGACTAGAGAAAATTCAGAAATTATAAATTTTCAAACTGTCGGGATTCAAACCCGGGACCACCCATGTAGAGACAATAGCGCACATCAATGCGCCAGGGAGGTCGTCAAGACATAAGTCGCGGACATGCGATTGGATGCGATATTTGTAATCGCATGATTGGCTAGCAAGTGGCGATTTTATTGCCGAACTTGAATGGCTCATATTTTTTTGTTTATATTATTTAGAAAGCTTTAGGTAAAGACATGGCGAAAGTATTCGTGTATTTTGTTGTTATTACAGCATCTACCATTTGTAATAATTACCTACAATTATCTTAACTCAAGTTCATAAGAGATAAGTTAGGGTGTTATTGTTTCTTTGCACGATTGCCCATTTTTATGGCCGCATATTAAGTCGATGATTTTTTTCATAATCCTATCCATGTAAGACATATATTGTTGTAGTTTATTTTCTAAATATTAAGTATTAGTGTAGACCCAAGGCATTTTGAATAAATTTGCTTAAACATCGGCCCATTAAGTAGGTTACAAAATTCTGTGTTAAACATTTTGCTTTGTCTTGATTACATTGTTGTAGCGTGTGGTCAAGACAAAGTTATTAGGTGCCTTACTATGGAATATTCTCGATGGATTGGTCTCTCAAGTTCGATACTCAAGTGTCTACAGATCAAATTACGAGCAGCTTAAAGTCTGGTATGGCATGTAACGTGGAAAAAATATCATCACCATTCATCATCATCGCATTGCCGGTCCACTGCCTCCTACACGGGTAACCTCTCTGATTGAGAAAGATTTAGGCCATATTCTTACACGCTAGCAATGTGCGGATGGGCAAATCCTTGAGAAATTTTCGTAGAAATGTCACGCATGCAATTTTTCTACACTCAATAGTTAAAGGGCCCGTACTTCAAGAGAGTCTGAGATGAAAGCGGGCTAGATGCTTTCATCTCAGACTACAGATAGATCGAAATGTACGGCTAACAAGTTTTATACTATCTAATAACGACCCAATCAAATTTTAACTGACAGTAAGTAGTAAAATTAGTTAGCACAAAGCTAGCAAAATTCCGATCGAAATTTCGCACCTAAATGTGTGAAAGGCGGTGTAAATAAGAGAGATAGATACGTCAGTAACTAAGTAGTCAGTACCTACTCATGTTACACAAAGACATATTGCAGGTGACCTACCCGTGACCCTTGACCTCTGTAACCTAGATCCGAGCTACAATCAATATACGAGCCTTGCTGGGCCGAGAGCCGACTAACGTGATTCCCTATATATTATGTACCTACAGCAGGTAAACTAAGGTTACTTAGGTAAGATACTAAACTATCCTATTTAAATGTATCTTATTTAAAACTAGCAGACGCCTGCGACTTCTTCCACGTGAAATAATTTTTTTAAATTCCCACGGGAATTTCCTAAATTTTAGGATTTATATATTTATATATATATAGCCTATGGCACTCACAAATAATGTGGCTTTCTAATGATACCAGAATTTTCGAAATTGGTTCAGTAGATCCACAGATTATCCCCTACAACGTCACAAACTCACAAACTTTACCTCTAATATTAGTAAGGATTTACTTCTATATTCAAATCTTGTAAAAAGTCATGAAAGTGTTGAGGTAATTTATATAACCTCCAACAACTACAATTCAATACAACTTAAAAACTCGACTCATTTGAGGAGTCACGGGAAAGCGGCCCTCAAACCGCTCTATTGCAATAAAATGATTGCTAACGTGTAACGATCATAATCACGCCTGATTGGAGAATGTCACTCTTTTGCTAGTGGACAAAGCCCAGAACCCATTTTCTAGTTGCATCAATTAACTATCATAAATCTCAGTTATCAGTCATTATTCTTAAAAATAATTCTCATCTTTAAAAGCATCGATATGGACGAGAAAAAAAAAAGAAAAGCTTTCAATATTCTGCTATGGTTGTTTAAATCTTTGCAAGTTTTACTCACTTATTTGACTTAGAAATGAAGGCCACTGGGACTGTAAAATTATGTAGTAGTACTTATAAGGCCAGAGTAGGAGACTGCAAATGATGATACAAATTAGTAATGTGATAGGGCTTGAATGTGTAGGCGTACAGACTACAGTCCTGGTAGATAACATAATATACAATGGTTAAAAGTAATGATGTAGGTAGGTATGTATAACATTGCCCGTTATCTAAGGCTTCTTATATATTGTACAAAACCTTCGTAAAGGTCGAAAAAGTTACAGCTGGGGCGGAAAGATGATTTATTGTAATTTGAGGTGACCTACCCGATACCCGTGACCTTTGACCCGACAGACTCTAACCTAAATCTCGGATAAAATCGATAAGCAGTCGTAACAGCTACACGGGTAGGAAGGATGCTTACTTAACTTTTCTTCATTGCTCGCGAATTCTTCGTAAGTGGAATTGGGTCAGCACGATTCTCTGTAGGAGTTGGAATGTCTGGTACGTCACAACTGCCATATAATTAAACCCTCCATTGTTAGGGAGACTACACACCAAAGCCTATGGTCTGACGGTTTCACCTAGTTAAAACCAGATAGCGGGCTTTACGTCGTTAAAACCGATCCTACAATATCACAAAGGTAGGAAAATACTCGGAACTACAGCACTGTTTAGGTTGAAACAAGGTTATGGGTAGATATTTCCTAATACATGGAATCATAAAGAACTCAATGCATTTTTGGCTGCGCGCGGTAGTGCGCTCCTGCCTTCACGTTGGCACATGCTTCAATTTCTTTGTCTGTGTTGCAGGATTGAATAGCTTAGTTACAAAAAGTTAAAACCGTAAAAGTAGAGCCAGGAGCAAATTAAATTTTCCTATTTATGTCTGCTTATCTACTAACCTACCCTTGGTTCTGAATGTTTCGAAACCTTAGCCCCTAGTTGAACTAGTTACATAGTAGTTATGTACTTTAAGATAATCCCATACGTTCCCACCACCCTTATACGCGCCACCTGTCCAAATGTTATGCTTAATATGTACAACAACACTTTAAGGGTGTCTTTCCACCAGGGATGTACTACATTGCTAATCTGCGCTAGATTTCCATAGTTAAGATCGCTTGATGTTAGAAGCGCTTGTATTGGTGGGTTTAACACACTTCTGTAGCTTGGCTAAAGCACATCTCTGGTGGAAGGACACCCTAATATTGTATGGGTCAACAAGCCGACGCTTGTTACACATATCACTGGCGACACTTTAATGACAGATATTAGACACGCTTCTACGATTCCGCTGCCTAAATTATTTAAGACCGCTTGATGTTAGATAAAGCGCTCCTATTGGTAGGTTTAACTCACTTCTGTAGCTTGGCTATGTAACACATCTCTGTTGGAAGGACACCCTAATATTATATGGGTCAACAAGCCGACGACGCTTGATACACATATCACTGGCGACACTTTAACGACAGATATTAGACACGCTTCTACGATTCCGCTGCCTAAATATTATATCAGCAATAATAATTAATAACTATCTTTAACGATGTTTGCCCACAAATATTAACTACTAGCTGATGCCCGCAACTTTCCCGCTGGAACTCTTTAATTTTCCGGGATAAAAAGTAGGCTATGTATTATTTCAGACTATAATCTATCTCTGTACAAATTTCATCCAGATCCAATCAGCTGTTCTGGCGTGATTGAGTTACAAACATCCATCCATCCATCCAATCTTTCGTATTTATAATATTAGTAAAAGTATAGATTAACTTCGCATTTGGCAGTATAACGACACTTGCAAGGGTGAATGTTGTTCTCAGTTTTTGGCAAATTTGACCTTACCCATATTGATTACGAATCCTAATGATTGAAATTCAATATTGCCAAAATACAATGTTCCATTGATCTACTACGTCGACGTGGCGTGGGAAACAGGTCGTGTTGATAAAACTTTTTAGTTTTTTTTTTGAATAAAGCCTTTATGGTTTTATTGGAAAACATTTTGTAGCTGACGAAAATCTAACTATTCTCGCCACGTCCCAGCTGAAAGCTGTTGCGGTAAAAAACAAAATAAAATTTATATTCACCCAATTTTTTGGCTAAGAAGTCATTATAGAAACGTAACATCGAGACATTTTTTGCGCAAAGGATCAGCCTGGCTGTCCAACGCAGAAATGCAGCCAGCATTCCAGCAGGCATGATTTATATAGTAATTATAGGTTAGGCTAGCTAGATATAAGGTCTATAGTTTTCAATAAATGCTGCATACATCGAGACATGAACAATATCAAACACCATTGAACAGACCAGCACAAAAACAGAAAACTATACGTAGAAAAAGATAAACATACGGTTTGTCACTATATCTTTTACATAAAAGCCTTTAAATGAGATGAAAACTAATTAAAATAAACAAACGCGGATAAATAATCTTACAAGGAAAGGAAGTTTCAAAGTTCACAAAGTCCAACAAGACCGCTCGAATCCCGGACGAAGAGACCGGGTCGCGCGTACCCTTGAACCGGTTAATGCACTTTCGATTTCACTCGCCCGGGAGAGTTTGCATCTCTACGACTAGCTTGACATTGCTGTTCCATTGCATAGATCCCTGGTCATACTGCCAACGTATATAGCAATATTACTCAAAATTACAGTTTGACGTCACGTACCTTGCAGTTCCTTAGAATTAGTGTTATAATTGTAAAACATGATAGTCAACAATAATGGAACAATATGGCTTTAAGCGTTGGTAGTATGGTCACAGATCGTAGACCCACATTTTTTAGTCATACGGTAGAACTCTGCCGTTTTTTTGTCAGATCGTCAATAAATTAAGTATCAAGATTTTATATCTTCGCTTGGATGGAATTTCTGGATATTCTATCACGGTAGCACCTATATTATAAAGAAAACTCAACTTTCTGGGTCCAGTTTCTTTATAATACCTGACGCAGAACGCTTAACGCTTAAGGAACGATTTTGGGAAATTCACAAGGGATCTTAAAAAGCCCTAAAAGACGTCTAGTAGTCTGAAAAAGAGGACCAAGTCGTGGGTCAAAAGCAGGTCGTTTTATATGCTCAGAAGATTGTTAAATTTGAACAGATTTTATTGTCAAAATCGCAAATTTAATGCCTACAAAATATCCCGCCATAAATGATATTTTAACCAACAGTTTAAATAGAACATAACTGTTTAACTGTTGGTTAAAGCACTACTAATAGCCTTCATGTAATATGCAAAAAATACCAATAAATAAAACCCATTACCTATGAACCTGATACGAGAAAAACACGTATTATCTTATTCGGGGTATACGACCTCTTGTCTATACTTTTCACGCATTGATAGCGGGCAATGGGTCCGCTCGAATAGGGCTACCACCTTTAAAACTGACAAATCAGGATATAAAACAGTTAGTCAGTTAAAAAAGTGCGATTCCATCTAAATCGTGCGCTGACATTTGTGCGACATACGTTGTGTCTACATTTACACACGTAATTATATATGTGTATGTATGTCATCTCGAGTTGCAAAAGAGTGGTAAAAGAACACTTCTAACATTTGTTCCACACAGTGCCACACTCTGATGGAATCGCACCATAGGATCATAAAGGGGCCTTCGTACTGTGGGGCTGTTTGGGTAAGAAGAAGATGTCCTGTAGGGCTCCCAAACATCCTAATATTTAATATTAGGTACTTTCCAGGTCGCCCTGGGTATCCCTGTATGGATGCAAAGTAATATAAAGTCCGGCAAGTACTGGACAGGTGTAAGTAGCAATCTCTGGTAAATTGGTCTCCTATGTATTGCATTACAATCTACTAAGCGAGCGAAGGTTTTGTGATTCTAAGGTAGGAAGAGGCTTTGAAGTTAAAGTTTTGTGGCCTCTTATATTCCTCTACTTAGTAGCTACCTTACACTTGACCATTATGTACGAAATGTTTTCGTGGAGCGTCGAAAGGTCGGTAGTATAATATTATCGGTCATTTGAAAGGGCTCTAAAAGGATTCATGGCATACCTAAACCAAGGATTAGACAGCAAGAATCATGTCATCGCGTTTCAAATGTTTTCTTTGCAATGTATTAGGAAAAGTCCACAAACTTATCTGACCCGGTGGCCAACATTGGAAGAAAACTTCTTTAGGCGCGTTGAGGAGTTTTTGGTAATTCATATTAAAAAGTGTAAAACTTCTTTAGGCGCGTTGAGCACTTTTTGGTAGGGAGTAAAAATATAGATTCGCGTGACCGTGACCGACATGCTCGCGAACATATAATAACTACATTCGAAATTAAATTTTAATGCTTTAATGTTAAGGTTTATATTTTAATAATTTTAGTTAAAAAAGTTAAAAAAAACGTTTTCACTTCTATCCGTCTCGATGACTGGATTTTTTTTATTTATGCCTGTTTAGTTTTTGCTTTTATTTTATGTTTCATAGATACTAGAGACGCTGTCACGGGTCAGATAAGTTTGGCGGACTATAGTTAACTCAAAGCTATACAGTACCGTCGTCGCGTCGTCAACGGTCAGCCGCTGCGGTTTGCGAATTGCGGTTTGAATTTGAAGTCTCGGTCGCCTTCACGCGTGTGGAGCCTTCGGAAAGCTGATTATCTGGTCGAATGAAAAACGAATAATGTCAACCGTTCGTGGTCCCTAATTCGTTACACAGATAAAATCGGAACTCTTGTTCTATTTATATTAATAAAATGTATTGTAGCATTGTTCCAACACGAATTGATGCGAAACAACAATGGTATGGTTGCCTATTCATAAAGTAAGCTGAATTTTAAGCCTTTGTATGAATTTACACTTTACAATTTGATGACCTCCCTGGCGCAGAGTTGAGCGCTGTTGCCTCAACTGGGAACCGGGTTTGATTCCCGGCAGGGTTCAATTTGGGAATTTATAATTTCTGAATTTTCCTGGTCTGGCATGGCGGGGGGCTGCGGCCGTGGCTAGTTACCACCCTATTGGCAAAGACGTACCGCAAAGCGATTAAGCGTTCCGGTACGATGCCGTGTAGAAATCGACTAGGGTATGGGTATGGGTTTAATATATCTGCCATACCCCTAACAGGTTAGCTCGCTACCATCTTACACTGCATCATCTCTTACCACCAGGTGAGATTGCAGTCAAGGGCTACCTTGTAGTGACGTAAAAGAACTTTACAGTAATTTTGGAAGAGGTAAGTAAATATTAGCCAAGTTGAGAAGTTATAGAAAAAGTGAAACTTTTGTATGTATTTTGAAACCAAAAAGCAATAATATGTACGTAAGAGAACTTAGTTTACATTCCACAAAGTAGGTGAAGACAGAAATCAAATTATGGATGAGCTCTTGCAAGTGATTTGAAAATATTGGATTTTAACAACTTTTACGGTAAACAAACATTTTTGGCGATAGTACTATGAAAGTATTTTGTAAAGTATACTTAATGACAATGATGATTGAAGCTTTCACATCAGTGGCAGTTCTATTTTCACAGATAAAAAGGTATTATAATTTCCTTTAAATAATATAATCAACTATAATAGGTACACACAGTTATAACCTATATACATAATCAAAGGTTATAACGCTTTGAGCGATAAAATTCATAACTACCATGTAGATACCTAATCGATGTATATTACAAAATTTTCAGGGTTTTCCCAGGAATTAGCGGTTTTGCTAACTATACTATAGCGGCAAATATTTAGGCTGGATTCATACTGGCATCTAAACGCTGTGAGGAGCAGTTGTGACAAAACATTTAAATCTAGGTAAGTACTGTTTATATAACCTTGCGTCTGATAGCCAAAGGTCTTATAAAGTAACCGCATTATATTTTGGCCAAGCATTTAAGATCGATTCAATGATGTTCTAATACGTTACTAATTAGATTTTTGATAACAATCGACTTTCTTTATGAAGAAGTTTTAATCGATTTGACACATTGACATTTATCTTTGCTCAACATTTTTTTTTTTTTTTTTAGACATACCCAAGCGTTTAAATGACTAAATATTATATCTAAGTATTAATATATGTATTAAAGTTAAACATTTATTTATAACAGTACCGTAAATTTACATGAATCCGTCAGGTCATAGAAACCATCCATCGCCAAAGATGTATGGTGCTTGAAGAACTATCGAGAAAGCTAGTGCTGCAGCTCCGTGACTATTTTGAAAAAGAAAGTCGTACTTGTAATTACTAGATGAGTATACAAGTTACGAAATATCGGATAAAAGCGTACATCGCTTCACTATTGTAACAAGTCATAATTTAAAGAATTTAAAAAAAAACGACTGCCCTGCCAAAAAGCGAACTAAAAATTTTAAAATTCTAAATTAATCTAGGGAAAATAGAATCTTATTCACATTTTTATTAAATGATATTTTTTTGTGAATCACTGGATATTGAACTATAGTATTATATATTTTTTGGAATCTACTCATCATTTTCTAGATGATGATTATAAAGTTAAACTTATTTTCGAAAAAAAAAACAACTTTAGTCTTTAATGCGGGACCATGGTCACACCATCAATTTTTTTTTTAAATTTTACTAGCCGATGTCACCTGGAATAAGCTAGGGATTCTAACGATACCTCATTTATCAAAATCGGTTCAGGCGTATAGAAGCTATGGCGGAATATACAAAGTCACATACATACATACATGAACCCTGAAAACAATATACTCCGTTTTTCAGGCAGTCGTATAAAAAACTATATAGTTCTATGGAGTATTGTATTTTTTGTCGATGGTTGCCTGACAATAATTATGACCTTCATAGACGTGCTTATGTCAAAAGTAAAATAAATGGTTGGACAAATAACAGCTACTGAAAAGACTATCGGTCAGGCGGTAGTAACAATCAATAGTCTCGTTATGTGCGTAACATCAGGCTGAAATATTAACAGGCACAGATTTGATTCATAAAACAATCCGACACTATATATCCTGTTTTCATTGACGCAGTTTCATGCTGTATTGCATCAGTCATGTATTCATACGATCTTTATTCAACGTGCCGTTCGAAAACCGACCGCTACCACTCTGCACCGAGAGCCGGTGATAGCCGGATTAATGCAATATGTGTGTTTTTTTAAATGTTTTGTGGTGTACAATAAAGAATATACATACATACATACACGTGCTGTGCTATATGTAAGGTTTATTACTTCGATGGTTTTCAATTTGACTTAAGTCTTTTTATTCAATTTGAGCTGGGGGTACATTGAAAAATATTATCAGACGAGACGAGACGGTAGAGGGAAAATAATGTTGCGACTGAATGTAACATGTACAATAAGTGTTCACTTGTGAAGTTTTTGTGAGCACGATAAGGAAGCGATGAATATATTATTTTCGTGCAAGTTTCGAGTATTATTCTATCGAGATATCCCTCTGAGCCCTTCATATAATTGTAATCACCTTGCTCTGATCCCCCCAGATTACGTGATCCGTGCGACTCTAGGCATTAAGATTGTCGGATAGCTATCTATACTTCTATAATCTATAATATCTATTATCTATAATACATACTAATATCATAAATGCGAAAGTGTGGTGTCTGTCTGTATGTTTGTCTTTCTGCTACGCTTTCACGATCCATCTGTTCAACCGAATGAAATTTGGTACAGGGATAGATTATACTCCGGGGAAGGCTACTTTTTATCCCTGACAATTACAGAGGTCCCCCAGGAATCAAAAAAACTTAAATCACGCGGACGAAGTCGCGGGCATCATCTAGTCTAGTCTAGTAATATATAAAAGCGAAAGTTTCGATGGATGGTTGGATGTATGGATGGATGGATGTTTGTTACTCACCAGAACGGCTGAACGGATCTGGATTAAATTTGGCACTGAGATAGATCTAAAAAAATATCGTGCACTCAGATGATCGCAGATTGCAGACACACAGCGAGTACTATAAATAAAATTGAAGGTTTGTGTATGTGATATATATCTAGACAATCTTGCATTGTAAAGTCGACATCTCCTGAAGATGCTCCGGTGTCGGGGCGAAACGTGCGTCGAGAATAGTATAAAAGTCTTGTGTGGTGGTGCATGTGAGTGGTGGTGGCATTGATTGCTTGGAAACTTGGCTTTCTTGTTCGGTTGGGAAGGTAAACGGTGCTTCCCTTGTAACTGCATGCTTCCACCACTACAGCCCATTAACGTCCCACTACTGGGCACAGGCCTCCACTCTCATAGGAGAGAGGGAATTAGAGCTTAGACCCACCACGCTGCTCCAATGCGGGTTGGCGGGCTTTGACGTCTATTATCATATTAGTGAGAATAACCGGGACCGACGGCTTAACGTGCTCTCCGAGGCACGGGGGTGAAACACCACCGACTTCCTAACTCCGGGCTGGTACTGAGAATTTCTAGTCGGAAAAACCCAACTGCATGCTTGACCATACAGAATTTTTTCTGTTGGCAGATTATAGCAAAATAATTGTTATATTTTCTTGCTAAATCATGAACTTCCGCAAAGTAACGCCTGATTATATCCATTGAGTGATATATCTCTCTTCAGGATAAATTCCAGCCATCGCTCTCTCTGGATACTTGTACATGCTTGTGATGGCGTAATGGGCACAAGCTCTCTAACAATCTCTTGAGCTGCTAGCTCAATATTCAATACTAGCAGACTTGCCCGCGATTTCGTTGGCGTGAAATAAGTTTTTAAATTCCCACGGGAAATCCCTAATTTTTTGGCATAATGTATAGCATATGATACTCACAAATAATGTGGCTTTCTGTTGGTACCAGAATTTTCAAAATCGGTTCAGTAGATCCAGAGATTACCCCCTATAACGTCACAAACTCACAAACTTTTCCTCTTTATAATATTAGTATAGACTATTACATTGAGAGTATGTTGAAAGCAATCTTCGGAAGCACACCTGGATGGTTTTCAAAGTCAAATCACGATGTGGAGACTCATAAATGAATTTTATCGTTCCATTTTATTAAGGGTTATCCGGCTTTCCTTTATACCTATTGGACGATTTAAAAACATTTATTCTCTCTTGGTAACTGTGGTGGTACTATTTACTATGTACTTTTTGTATTACCATCGGTACATAAGTACCTTTTGAACTTATATACCGATTTTTTGTGAATTGTGGTTTCCAATAGGAAAATGAAATGACAGAAAGTTTCGCATAAATTTCTTTAGACTTTTATATTAACCTGTACTTATAACATTACTAGATAATGCCCGCGACTTCGTCCGCGTGGATAAGTTTTTTGATTCCCGCGGGAATTCCTTAATTTTCCGGGATAAAAAGTAGCCTATGTTCTTCCCCGGGATACTAACTATCACTGTACCAAATTTCATCAAAATCGGTTGAACATCTGGGCCGTGAAAGCGCATCAGACAGACAGATACACTTTTGCAATTATAATATTAGTATGGACTTTCCGAAAATTTTCATTTATGTGTTACGAAGGAAAACCTCATAATACCATAATAATAGGGAATAGGTAATTTATAAATATGAAAGTGTACCCATCTGTCTGTTACATACCATGGCATACTCTTTCGTGGCAATCTCGCTTATCTAATCTGTTTTGACGAAATTTGGCACAGAAATAGCTTGCGATCCGGAGACGGACATATACTTCTTTCTATCCCGCAAAATCACAGAATCCCTCAGGGATTTAAAATACCTCAATCCACACGGACGAAGTTGCGGGTGTCGACTAGTAAATTATTACGATATAAAATATAAATAACCCCAATAGAGTAAAAAGCTATACTAATTTCGAACGACACACCTTCTTATTAAGTTAATTGCAGTAACAGAAATCGGACACCATTCATAGTTTCCAAGAGAAAGTCATTTCCATCGTCTATTTCTAATAATATATACGTTTCCACGAGGTCAGTGACACTATCGACTTTCATTTAATAACCGCCTGAGCCTCGCGAGTCCAATATGGTAAATATCTTATAATGATCGCGTCATGGTGATGAAAACCAGTTATACTAAAACGCATGTATTTCGTTCGCTTGTATTCGGGAATTCGAAAGACTTGACATCACGTTCATATATCGACTCGATAATTTTACAAGAAACGTAAAAAATTAAGAATCAAAACAAAATATAGATACATGTACCTATACGGAACAGCTACCTAAGCCGAACCGATACGACCGAACTACCTTTATTTATACAAACTTAACCATATTATGTATGACCGTCATTAACCACGAGTCACGACGAACGAATTGACAAATTGACGGTTATAGTTTGTGAACAAGTTGTTACCCAAATTCTTTATTTACACCAACAGCATGAAAGGCATGTCTGAGTTAGTTTAAACTGAAGAATTTGTCCGAAGACTGGTGTTAGAAATGTCAAAACGCGAACGTGATTCTACCTTAATTTGATAAATATATTGCTGAAATTTCTGACTTGATCACGTAATGACATTACAAGTATAGCCCTCAAAAATTAGTAGATTTATAGGAGAACCAGAGACACTGACATTAGAGAGAAGGGCTCGACTTCGTCCGCGTGGACTGCTCAAATTTCAAACCACCCCCTTTACCCCCTAAATTTTAACCTCTTAGGGGTTGAATTATCAAAAAAAGCCCAATTTATCCAGTGGTTTGAGCTGTGCGTTGATAGATCAGTCAGTCAGTCACCTTTTCCTTTTACATATTTAAATTAGGTAGGTACATATAAACCCTGTATCCGATGAATATAAAATTACATGTGGGCACAGCCGTGTATGACGATAAGTGCAGGTGACCTTGATATTTAACTATAAACAAATGTAAAACAAATCTTACAGCGAATACCTTCTGCCGGCGCGGAAGTATGTAGGACGGTCGACAGTCGACACGCGCGCCCACAGCGATACCTTATCTCACTGGGTTAACAACCTATAGGCGTATTGGAATCGTGCAATCACGCCTTATCAGTGCTTGTGCAAATCTTTATCATAGAGCAGACGGGAAATGCAGAAATGACAGTGTTGAGATGATTTATAAGGGCTTCTATTAGAGTCAGTTTTTAGGGCTGGTGAAAAAACGACCATTGTTTTGCTCAATATACGGTTATTTTCAACTTTACAACAATTTATAAAAATTAAACATTCGTAAACTTTCATTAGGTAAGAATTTAAAAAAAATTATATTATGTTCTTACCACTGGAGGCGTTTTCCGAGGCGAACAGCGGGGCGGCGTTGTAATCTGAAACAATATAAAAGTTGGAAAATTAGTTTCATTCATAATATTAAGTTAAGGATAAGTCTTTTAGTTGTACGAATAATATAACCTTCATGCAAAGACGTTATACTCATTATATTATGTCAATTTTCCTTTCTCTGTAGTTATCCTACTAATATTTCCAAACTTAGTAGGTATTTTTAACTATTATTAAACTAGCGGCACGCTATGATGGCCGGTTTGACGTTTGTCCGCTCATGAAGTTCCGTATTAATTGATAACGACTTTGAAGGAAATAATTGTATTACTTTATTGACGATAGTGATGTGCAGAGATTCATAAATTTTATCGAATGTAGTTTCTCATGAAGTTCCGTATTAATTGATAACGACTTTGAAGGAAATAATTGTATTACTTTATTGACGATAGTGATGTGCAGAGATTCATAAATTTTATCGAATGTAGTTTTAGGTTTAGGACTCAAAATTTATTTATTAAATTGATTTCTTAAATGTATACAAGTGTAGAAAAATCAGTTTGCACCATTTAAGGGGTGAATGTACTTGTGAATATGAACAATTTTCACTATGTGGACAAACCTCTGAAATCGCAAAAAAATATCAATAAATTTTTAAAAATGGAATCTAATACGATCGTCACATAGGATCGCTGGCTAGCACAACTACTACCTCCGGCAAACTCGCGTCAATGCTCAATGCAAAACAAAGCAGTTTCGAATTGACGTTGCTTCGAAAAGTATAAACTGTCAGTGCAATGCGATTGTGATATAGTTTTGACCTGGCTTTGGATTTCAAATATTGATACTGCATTACTGTTGACCCTTGCTCGTTAATTTGGACTCTGTTCAAGCCCTTTGTTGTGGATTTCGTCGATATGACCGAACGTACGCAGAGAACTGTTCTAAATAGTCAGACACGTGAGTTCGTAATACGCCTTCGTAACTATTTCGATCGTGAAGCTCAAAATGGAGGGCCAATTTTACCTATAACGTCAGTGGTTGAACGCGTAGCTGATGCGCTTAATATTGGACAACGAACTGTTAGACGGATAACTAAAAAAAAATATGGCGAGACTGGCACAGAAGAAAATAAACTTCACACACCAAAAAAGAGAAAACGAGCAAAACCAGTCGTAGGCATCGATAGCTTTGATGCCGATGCTATCCGAAGACATGTTTACGGCTACTATTTACAGAAGGAGTATCCAACAAGAAAAAAGTTGGTGCATTCACTGAAGGAAGCTGGATTATTCTTCGGTGGGGAAAGTTCTTTAACGAAGATTTTGAAGACCATTGGATTTCGATACAAAAAATGTAACAAACGCAAAATATTGATGGAAAGATTTGATATAGCGATGGCAAGGTATACTTTTTTACGGCAAGTGAAAGAAATCAAAAATTGGCAAAATGTTGTGTTCTTGGATGAAACATGGCTTAATGCTAACCATACTGTAGGCCGTTCTTGGAACGATGACACAGCAGCATCTACTTCCAAAGTTCCTGTAGGAAAAGGATCGCGACTTATAATTTGTCACGCCGGAACCATCAACGGGTTTGTCGAAGGTTCTCTCATGGCTTTTGCGTCAAAAACCACTGGAGACTATCATGAAGACATGAATGGAGAAAAGTTTACTGAATGGTTTACCTCAATGTTGTGTAGCCTCCCTGAACCATCTATTATAATTATGGACAACGCCCCATACCACTCGATGCAAATTGACAAGCCACCTGCCCAATCCCAAAAGAAAGCTGATATCGTCGCATGGCTTCGTAAAAATGGCGTAGATGCAAACATGAATATGTTAAAAGCGGAATTAGTACGTCTTTTAAAAGAAAACAAACCAACCAAGATCCGATACGTCATTGACGAAATAGCATTAGAACATGGGCACAGAGTTATACGGTTACCGCCTTACCATTGTGAGTATAATGCGATTGAGTTGGTGTGGGCTCAAATTAAGGGATATGCTGCAAGACACAATACAGAACCCCCATTTACCACAAAAAAAATGCTAAAATTATTAGAAGAAGCTTGTGAACATGTGACTAAAGGAGACTGGGAAAAGGTTGTGAATAGAACTTTTAAATTAATAAGGGAAGATTATGAAAGAGATGTGAAAATAGATAATATTATAGAAAACGAACATATAATTATTAATGTATGTGATGATAGCAGTGACGACAGTGAAAATAGTAGTATGGACGAATCTGATTAATTATGGCCTTTTGTGGCACCTTTTTTGGTATCTTTTGTATTCATATGTTTCTTGTGTGCATATAAAGTATGTATATTCATTTTCGTTCAAATATTCAGTTCGTTCAAATAAATTAAATAAACATATACATTTTTGTTTTATTAAACCTATTTAATCAGGTACAAAAACAAAACTTAATTGTTTTTTGTTCGAGAATAAATTGACATTCCACATCACTATTGTAATGTGTCAAACCGGCCATCATAGCGTGCCGCTAGTGTATACTATCTATATAATATTATAAATGCGAAAGTTTGGATGGATGTATGTAATGATGTATGTAATGGATGTTTGTAACTCAATCACGCCCGAACGGCTGAACTGATTTGGATGAAATTTGGCACAGAGATAGATTATAATTAGTCTGGAATAACACATAGGTTATTTTTACATTTTTATCCCGGAAAATTAAGGAGTTCCCGCGGGAACCAAAAAACCTCAATCCACGCGGACGTAGTCGCGGGCATCAGCTAGTTATGTTATAAATATTATATTATTAAAAATGCATTTATGCACACTTATAAGTGTGTTTGTTTGTGTTTCAATCAGGCCATTCTGTGATTTTTTTGTGTTATGTAATTAAAGATCTGGAGAGTGACGTAGGCTACTTTTCATTATGGAAAATTAAAGATTCCCGCGGGATGGTGGTGTGGATGATGATCTAAGTGGATGAATTCTCGGGTATCATATACTAGTCACTTATAAATAAGTAAGATATATATATTAATTATAAAACGTAAAATCGTGTAGTAGTTGTGAATGATCCCAATAATGGTCTATGAAATATGCGCGAAGGCCACGGGGTAAATGACACTTTCTTACGCAACTTGGTGTCAGCAATATTACACCACTGTATTTTGACCTCAATCATTTACACATATAAATGTAGAGCTCAGAGACCGTGGTACTGTGTACTGTCTTGTTATTAATATTGATATAATTTAATTAGCGTTCGGGTCTAGCTACTCTGACTTTCTCTCAACTGTCTATTTTACAAGTACTTATTATTTTGTAAAGTCTCCCTGCAAGTTCTTCTGTTGTATATTGCCGGTTCTTTTCATTAGAATATTCTTTCCTATCAGGTGTTAGAGTCTTGACATATCATTGACTTTTGATTGATTTATTAATTATAATTATCATAGGTGTGATTATAAATAATTAAATTTTCATATAGAATAATAATTTTACTTAGCTTTATTTACAGCCGTTATTAAAATCCATAGGTAAGTACTAATATTAGGAATGCGAAAGAGTATTAATAAGTGTTTGTTGGTTTGTTCTTCAATCACGCTGCAATAGAGCCATTGCTCTATTGCAGCGTGATTCGACGCATGGGTTATAGTTGAGGATATGCAGAGTTACATGGTTTATCCCAGAAAATCAGAGAGTTCCCCGGGATTTTTGGAATCTAAATCCATGCGAATTGCGAGCTGAGTCGCGGGCTTCATCTCGTAAAAAATAGTTTCAATTAACGTGTCTATTTCGTATGAATAAATAGAATTCAGGCGACCTAAATTGACTTCTACCTTGTCGGTTATTTACAGATTGTTTTGGTTGAAATAATGAATTAGTTTGTCTTTTAGCCATATCGCGTGAACTTAAATTCGTATTAATTCACTGATAAGCCAAAGGCTAGACGTTCGAAAGTAGTTTAATGTAATTTCTTAACACAAACTTAAGTACTCTGTATCGTCAAACTGACATACTGATCGAGTATTCTATTGGAAGCCGGCTGCCATATTGCTTTGCTTACATCTACGGCATGCAAATGTAGGATCGTGTATGTGTGCGCAAGTGTTGTCAGGCGTGTTTATATATCTTATGTACACATGAACATGTTCAGTTTCAGTATGTGTAGGTGCCTGGGTTCGCGACCTCGTTAGCTTTGTTTAAGTCACCGTAAAATTGTAAAAACCGATAGATTATAATCTAACTAGCGAGATTGTAAACTGTCGAAAGATTACAAGTTATTATTATTATTTTTTGGTAGATTGTAATCTGTTAGGTATATTAACCCGATAAAACCTAAGTGCCCTTCTTGATTATTTATGTCGAACCCTAACCTAACCTATAAGAGTAAGCATTATTACTGTTAGTCATTATATCACATGAAACAGGAAGTGTAATATCTGTCAATTTGACTCGTTCATTTTATTTAATCTGCGGATACGGACGACATTTTGAAAATGGTAAGTATAAATACGAGTGTTTTGAAGATGCTAATTCAGACTACTGCCGGCAGACTCAGCGATTATTGAATACTTTTGTGTTTAAATCGTAATTTGATTAAGAGCTTAACGATAGCAATCGTGGCTGGATCAAATGAATATTGTTTTTAATTATAGCCAACTTTTATCTACTTACATTAAATCTCTCGTGAAACGTCTACACGTTTAACCATTACTCGTGCAATTTTCATATGAGAGGACAAATATATTAAAAGTGTTTTATTAAAGTGTTTTATTAATACCTACTTCTGGATCGTCTCTTACACAAGAAAAAGACCAAAACGTAAATACAATGAATATTTCAAAAATTGACACTCAGAACATTGAACGGTTCACAATCTTTCGACAGTTTACAGTCTCGCTAGTTAGACTACAATCTAACGGTTTTTAAAATTTTACCTCACCAATGTACCACTAAATTACTAATGTTTTCAAATGACTTACTGCTTACGTACTAAATGGTAAGTATTTTTTATATTTTCTATATCAATATAATAATAATAATTAATATTAAAAAGGTTATATTTCCTAAGTTCCGTCCACTAAAGTAGATTTTTTCAAAACCGATTCCTAGCTGATCTCTAAACCATAGAAGGAACCTTTCTTCCAAATTTCAAGTCTGTATGCTTTATAGTTCCTGATATATCGTGATTAGTCAGACAGTCGACTCACTGTTTCGATTTTACCAAAACAAGCGGATATCACCCCATTCCTTTTGATTGAGACCAGGTTTATACCACGCGGACGGAATCGCGGGCATCAGCTAGTTAAGTATCCATAGTGCAGTTTCAGTCATAGGTTTTTGTTCCTTTTTAATAAAGAAATTATAAGATGGTTACTACGTGTTTTTTATTTACTTATCCCTTTCTTTTTTGCCATAATAGGTCTCATATTTCGTCCCTCTGCAGGATACGTTAAATACTTCGGAGCTACGTCAAAGTTCTGTCGGATTTATAATGACATTTACCGAAGAACGGGTTATTTAAAGTTTTCCTTCCAATACCAAACCTAACAATTACGTACCTATTTATACTCGAGTAATTACTATAATTGTCACTACATTGTCGTAGTGTTTTTTTTTTTTTTAATTATATAGGCCAGCGCTTGGCTGCAATCAGACTTGCTTAAAGTGGTGATGCAGCCTAAGGTGGAGCGCGCTTTCCTAGAAGATGCCTATTCACTCTTGATTTGAAGGTACCTATATTAAAAGAGGTGGGGAAAACGGAAGCCGGAAGGGCATTCCATATCCTAGCGGTTCTAATTAGAAACGAGGAAGCAAATCGCTTCGTACGAGCCCGCGGAATTTCGACTGCGTAAGGGTGCAGACCTTGTCGATGCCTTGCGGTTCGATAATAAAAAGGTGATGGAGGAACCAGATCGAATAGTTCCTGAGCACACTCTCCGAAATATATCCTGTAGAATACCGACAGACAGGCAACTTTTCGCCGATGTTCTAAGCTTTGCAGCTTCGAACTGACCAGCGCTTTGTTACCAATAAGTCTCCTGGCGCGACGATCCACCGAATCCAATGCATCAAAGCCTCTCTGTGCTTAAGAATCTCAGCTCCACTGGCACGGGGACCGGATACGTATCTCTCTGTAACGGTGCTGTCATCAGCATACCCAAAGATACCGGGTTTTAGCATGTCGTTTACGTGCAGCAAAAAAAGCGTTGCAGAGAGAACTGTTTAAACTTACTTAGTGCCTTATCTAATATATATGAAACCTGTTTAATTAATTATTTTAAAAAATTGGCAGTGATAGGGACTGCCGATAGAAGTGAAAACGAATACTAAAAATAATTTGAAATAACAACACAGCACTTTTAAAATAATTTAAATATGAACCTTAAAACTAAGGCATTAAAGTTTAATTACGAATGTACTATATTATTTATACTTAAGACCTTCTGTCTTAAGAAGAATGGTGTCGCGAGGTGCCAGTCACGGTTACACATCAATTTTAAATATAAACCTTAAAACAATGGCATAAAAGTTTAATTACGAATGTACTATTTATACCTAAGACCTTTTGACTTAAGAAGAACGGTGTTGGTCTCGCGTTTCCACATTTTTAGCCTCTACCAAAAAGTGCTTCACCTGCCTAAAGAAGTTTTCACTTCAATAAATAAAAATTATATTTTATATTTTGTAACAATTGCAATTTAAAATCACTCATTTTTCTGCCGTAAGTTGCTTAATTTACAGTTGTTTAATAATTCCTGACCTATAGCACTATATTACAGCGTCTCGTTTTCCCACCGACCGTCCAGACTTTTTAATCCGCCACCCTAAAATAGGCAATGCTCTGTATCGGATAATTCACCTTGTAACTTCGGTTTAAGGGTTATTATTCTTTGAATTTATTTAGCCACATATATATACGGATTGCTTACAGTTTATGCATGGGTAAATGTTCACAATGACGCGCGCGCAATATAATAAGGTTTCCCATAGTATATAAGAAAATAAGGGTTGTCATAAATCATCATCGCGAGTGACATACTAATAATATAAATGCGAAAGCGTGTTTGTTTGTTGGTTTGTCCTTCAATCACGTCGCAACGGAGCAACGGATCAACGTGATTTTTGGCATGGGTATAGTTGATGACTTGGAGATTGACAAAAGCTCAAACTTAAATAAAAAAAATATATAAGCCACGCGAACGAAGTCGCAGGTATCAGCTAGTTGGATATAAATTCAAAGTTCACTACCGTCTTAGACCACTTACCACCGAGTGATCGCAGTCAAGGGCTAACGGGGGGTGGGGGATAAAAATAAATAAATTAATAATAGAGGGAAAGGCGTAAAAACCTTTGATGCTAATTTCGTAGTTGCTTTAAAACAAAGTTCCAAATTGCGCGACGTAACCGTTGAAACTCATTTACAAAAGGAATTAAATAACAAACGACCTTTGTAACCCTCTTAATTTAGATTTAACGCGGTTTTGCAATAATCCCCACGAATGCCTAACTAATGCGATTTGGATCTAAAGCCTGGCATGAGTGCGACACAAATAGATACAAAGGAGTATGCAAATAATCACTAACGTCCGGTCGACTGAGGCGTTTCTAAATAAATAATTCAGTCTCAGTCATACTGTAATAATATTACATTTTGCAATATTACAGTAGGTAAGTAATATTGCAAAATAGATCATGGGAGTTTAGATATAGAGTGCGCCACGGCTAGTCTAGTATGTACTACATCATATTGTGCATGGAAAAGATACTATTGCAATGATTTGATGAGTTGGGTAGAGTGGGTACTCGTCAGTCATTTCCACCATGAATCTTAAATCTAGAATAATTTTAGAAAAAGAACTAGAACAAAGAAATAGGACGATACCTATGAAGGTGGGCAGAATGTCAATTTGAAATATAATTAAAAATCAGATTTAGCCGTTGACTTAAGTTGTAAGCTGTGAAGCTCCTCACGATATTTTCCTACACTTTAATTACTACCACCACCACTACAGCCCATTAACGTCCCACTGCTGGACACAGGCGTCCACTATCATAGGAGAGAGGGATGCGGATTGGCTGACTTTAATAACTATTATCATGTTAGTGATAATAACCGGGACCGACGGCTTAACGTGCTCTCCGAGGCTCGCGGGTGAAACACCGGCAACTTCCAGGCAACTCCGGGCAAGTACTGAGAATTTCTAGTCAGAAAAACCAATTATGGCCCGACCCGGGACTCGAACCAGGGACCTCGTCGGCGTCAGCCGCAGTCGAACATGCTAACCGCTATACCAACGAGGCTTAGCGGCTATAACAAGTGATATTAAATTGCTTAAAATTAAAACGTACATAACTCAAAAGAGTTAGAAATTCGTGCCCAAAGTTCGAACTCCCGTGTACTTGCGAACTCAATTCAAACAATAAAACCACTAGCTATACTATCTACTCTACCAGCTATCACTGCTCTTTTTACTTAAAACATTAATGTATTCAACATAAAACGTTACAATCCAATGTGCAATCGTTAACAGCTTGGAGTTAGCACGCGCGTCCTCAGCCTGGCAGCCCTGGATGCGGCCAGGGTGGGAGTGGGAGGTTTGTGGGAGGGGGGAGGGGGAACGATCCTGACCACGCACAACTAGGTGCTTCGCTTCCCGACGGCCTATATTTAGCGATGCATTTCACTGTACTTGGAAATTGGACGCCATGTTTCCGAGCGAAGCCCCGCTAGGATATAGCTACTTTTGCAAGGGCGGCGTGCGGGTGTATAATTCTGCAGGCATACTACCATCGCATAAAGACGTATTGTTTTAATATTGTTGGCGTTCGTGTTTTTTAAATATAATCCTTATTTCAGGGGCGTCAAGATGCGTGACATAAAACTGTCATTTTGAAATATTACTGCTATATGCGATGGTAGTAGTCCCCCTTGTGTATGTTGCTCTTACAATACAGTACAGGCTGTAGAGTGTTGTAGTTATGTATTTTGTGTTTGTCATGTAGTGTTGGTTGGGTAATGTTGATTATAATGGGGCCTTAAAATGTAAAAATGATTGTGAAGGAACCGGAAATTTAATTCGCTATAGTTCGCGACAATAGGTACATCTATGTGGTACAGCGTGTATCCCGCAACTATAGCCCGCGATATTCACCACACTACAGAAATTCCCCAAACTACCCTCAACGTACCTAAACGTCACTCCGATACCGGAGTATTTTCAGGAGATGTTGACTTGACAATGCATTATTGTGAAGATTCTTCAAATTGCAAGTGCATTGTCATGTCATTGTGCACTGTCAATTAAATTTCTAGTTCCTTCATTGTCCTGGACTTCCGCAAAGTAACGCCTACTTGTATCCAATATGTAAAAATGATTGATAAAGTGTAACGATCGCAATCACCTCTAGGCTCTGATTGGTTCCACTATTGGCACTATTGCCACAAAATCCATTGTCGTGGCAAGAATGCCCTAAAATCCGCCAAACACAACGAATAGGACTGTAACAATGATTGATGCAGGTTTTGAATATCTAATTTTTTTTTATCCACTACAAATTAGCCCTTGACTGCGATCTCACATCATGGTAAGTGATGATACAGTCTAAGATGGTAGCAGGCTAACCTGTTAGGGGCATGGCAGTTATATTAAGGCCATACCCGTATTCGTTTTCTACACGGCATCGTCACGGAACGCTAAATCACTTGGCGGCACGTCTTTGCCGGTAGAGTGGTAACACAGCCGAAGCCTCCCACCAGGCCAGACCAGGGAAAATTCCAAAATTATAAATTCCCAAATTGAACCTGCCGGGGATCGAACCCGGAACCTCCGCACGTAAAGACAACAACGCAACACACTGCGCCACGGAGGTCGTCCAAAATAGTGCTACTGGTGTAGTGTAGAGCAGCATTTATGAAGTGGAATATCTAAGTTATCTTGAGCATTATAATGACATACTAATAATTATAAAAAAATAGTGTAGTACTTAACATTAAAGATAAACTGAAAGGAATTTTGTAGTAAGCTTCGCTGCGTAGAAAGCTGCGTGAGCTTACAAAATCATGAAAATTTCTTTTTGGGTATACGAAATCTAGTACAGACTTATTTTAAATGGTAAATCGAGGCCTCTTTAGTTATCTTAATAAATTATGGAATTAAGGGAACACAGTTTAAATGTTCTTATTTTTCCTGGAACTACGAATGCACGTCTAGTTAAGCAAATAATATTATCGCAAAAGCAAAACGTACCTAAGTACTTACAAGTAATACACGGGTGTTGTTTTATATTACTGAGTCGTAAAGACAACAATAATAGCAGGTCTCGTGTCCATACTTTGAGAAATAATACTGAGTTTCAAGGAGCAATAGAGACTTACTTGTTATTAAGTTGTGATGAAAACTTTAGCATGTTATTGTCAAGAACAACAGCATTGAACTGTGTGAACTGAGACTACTTCCATTTCCCTTTGTCGAAGTACCAATACACATCGTTCACGCTATAGTTGTAAAGTAGTCATTACAAGTAGCAAAGCACAAATTAACGAACTACTCGACGACGTCTGTTGAACACAAATAGTACTTGAGATACGTATAGTGTGTTTACAAAGTGCTTTTAACTTTCATCAGTCATTCTAACTGGCTTAGAATTCTACTTTGGTGATATTCCAAGGCAGCTACCCAGTGAGAGTTGAGACCAACATTCAGAGTTGTCAACTGACCTGTTCAACACATAGAAGTCTTCGTCTTTTAGTAAAATCAATAGGACGGCAAAAAGGCCGGTGGATTAATTAAAAAGTGGAAAAGAACTCTTGTCCTTCCCCAATTCCTTCTTGCGTTTAGAAAGTTCTGAGCTCGAATCTAAAAGATAGCAGCACCAAAAGAGAAGAATATCCGATAACCGAGCCAAGGCAAAGTCAAAGCTTTTCTGACGATGGATGGCAAACTTATAGAAATCCATTTTAAATAGTACCGAAATCATTCCCATCTTTATTTCGTTACCAGAAATATCAACACAAATAAGTCAAGTCATAGTCATAGTAAGATATCTAGAGTGTTTAAATACTCGTAGGTAACTATAACACGACATAAAAGCAATAGTAAGAAAGCCATAATGCACGAGAATATTGCGCACGAGACAAAAAGGGTTCATATTCATTGGAAAGTACATTTCTACTATTTGTTCCCATACCTGGCTTTTGTGGTTGAGAGTGATCATAGCATTGCGTGTGTGGGCGTAACCACAAGCCTCTCCCGGCCCTAGCTTTCCAGACGAGGTTAAGCCCGTGACACACGTGCCTACAACTTGCAAACCCGATGCAGGTTATTTCCAGTTATAGTCATCGTCGTAGTCAAAACAACTAAATCTCTAATACGTACTGGCTTTCCAGGCAAGGTTATGCCTGTTATATTTATGCCTGAACTTGGCTAAATCGATACCAGATAATATAGCCAAATACAGACAAGAATGTCATCGTCACCGTGGTCAAAATAGGTAGACCTCCACTGAGACTGAATATTAGGTTTTTGATAAGTATTTTAACACTAGACGATACCCGCGACTTCGTCCGCTTGGATAAAGATTTTTGGTTCCCGCGGGAACTCTTGTATTTTCCGGGATAAAAAGTAGCCTATATCCTTCCCCGGGATACAATTTTTACAATTTATAATATTAGTATGGATACTGCGTCTAGTGTTACTAACTGGAGCAGTCAGAGTCGCTTAATCATTACTTATGGTACTCCTTAGCCCTTTGTTTAGATTCCTATATAAAAATTAAGCAGTTAATTAAGTAATGAGGGTGGCAGAAAGTGCCCAGCGTCATTAAATGACGTGAGATCGTCCTTTTTATGTTGCAGCAGATCTTTGGGAGACCAACTTTCACTCTCACGATCACTTGGCACATTCTCACGTGACACGTGAGCCAGGCCTGGTAATATCTAACATCAGAATTTTCTTAAAATTAAAATGGAATACATTGTATGTCTGACTTGCTGACTTGCCAACAGCTTTATGCCGTCTATGGCGCCGTGTATCACGGCCCTAACTCATGGAAAGTATTTCGTTCTTACATTTGTTACTAGTAGGTACATAATATAAGTGCTGTGCGGTTGCGTAATGCTTATTGTAGTAATTACAGACGGAATTACATTCATTGAATGGAAATCTTTGTTTAACTTCGCGCAGTTGTGTGCTTTATCGATAAAAATATCTAAATTTTAACAGTGCTGTGATTAAAGAGCGGGAAGAGCGGGTACCCCACAATTTTCCCAAGTAATATTATCTAAATTTCGATAATATTCAATAGTTTTATCGATAAAACACACAACAACGCGAAATTAAACAAAGATTTCCATCCAACGAATGTAAATTCGCCGGTAATTTATGTGATAGGAATCACAATCACATCCAAACTTTCACATCATACTAATTACTAAAATTATAAATGCGAAAGTGTGTTTTTTTGTTGGTTTATCCTTCAATCACGCCGCAACAGAGCAACGGATCGACGTTATTTTTGACATGGGTATAGTTGAGGATCTGGAGAGTGTCATTGGTCATCATCCTTTTTATTCCGGAAAATTGAGGAGCTCCCGTGGGAATTTAAAAAAACTTATTCGCGAAGGGAACTTATAGGGAAGTCGCGAGCATCAGCTAGTTTATAATATATATATGTAGGATTAAATTTGTTGCAAGTTTAATGTGCACTAGGCTATAAATATTCCGATTTAGGTTTACTTGACTTTAGAAATAGGTAGGTATAATGTTGATGCAGTATAAATAAATCCTCCCATATGTGTTTCATCGTTCAATTGTTTACGAGAGCAGATTCACGCATCCGCTGAATGGAACGCGTCAGACTTCCAAGCATGAATTAATACATGAAGTGAAAGCATCATATTTTCCGACTACAAGTTTCACTTGAAGTTTCCTGTGAAAGAGAAATCGAGCGCGGCGCGTCTCGCTTTGAAAATCGAAGAAAAACTCATCGGAAAAAGTGCAAAAACGCGCCGCATGGCCGTCCTACAGCAACATAAATCGATAATAGGAAGCCCTCCGACTAGTTCAGCAGTGCGTGCGAGCGACCTAATACACCCACTACGAGTCGCCCGTAATGCGGGCTAAATATACAGGCCCAGCGCAATGCAATGCGCCAACGGAACTTATGTCGCAACGACAACGTCCACAATTGCTTGCTCAGAGAAAATAACCGGTTTCACGAGTTCGGCGCCCGAAACGTAGCGCTTGGTTGCTCGGTTTTTAGGTCGACTTTCCGTTGGGGAGTGGAAGGAAGAAGGCCGTTTTCTAGCATAGCCGTCGCGGTAATAACACAGCTAGGTGCATTCTCGCTGCAATTTCGCTCTCGGTCGGGCTCTGTGTTTGTGGCGCGCTGAAGATCAGGGCTAACGATCGGCGGGCGGCGGTCTCGCTCGCACGCGCCTCCCTCGCACCTCCGTCCGCACTCCTCAGGCACGTCTAGCAAAAGAAATGCTACAACTTTATCTGACAGCGACGCGACTCTATGCCGAGAGGCTTTTGTGCGTTTTCTATGATTATACGAGAACGCGGATAAGGGGCCCTTTGAACGCGTTGCTGGCTACATAATTCCGCGACAGTTTTGTTCTTGGTCCGTAACTTTTATTTCTGAATACGTTGCGTACAATGCGTGTGATGCTATCAACCAACCACCCGGTTGCAGCTATTGTATGGAACTATGGCGTTCATACAAATAGTTACATAGAGCATTACCTATTGCAAATTGCGTCAGTTTCCCCACTTTTTTTTATACAGGATTAGTTACTTTTTTCTCAATCGCATTTCGAAAAGGCTTTGTTAAGTACATGTATTTGCTTATGCTAAATGTTTAGCATTTCTCCAATCAAAAGTTTAAAGTAAACATAAATTGTTTGATCAAAATTGTTCATTATTAAATTCCTTAAGTTCTGTTTGCGTTCATTAATGAAGTGCTGTATTGAATACGAGCGAGATTCTCAAGCGAGTTATGAAATTCTGTACATTTTATCTCAGTTCTCAGGCAATTGTCAACACTATAATGGGAGCTCAACAGCTGTAGGCGATATTAATTTTCCTTTAGACCTTTGTTGACAAAATTGTAGCGATCCTATAAAATACTTTTAAAATTAAATCAATTAAATCAATCTTAACCGTTTGAAATCAGAATCCTCTTCACACGAGTCACCAACGTATTTGTCCTAGTAATAATAGTCCTGGACAATCTGAGAGATTTCTCAGATTGTACTTATACTGGTGATGTACCGGATCGTTAAAAATGTATATCCGCGGATACGGATCCGGATACGGAAATTTGGTGTCAAGATCCGCGGATACGGATACGGATTTTAACTTTTTTACTCAATCGGTGACGGCGCGCGTGACCTTAAAACTCACTACGATAAATGTTTGCAATATAAAAGTGCCAAACACATATTTGAATTTTTTAAGAAATAAAAAAATATATGAATGGAATTTAATAGTTTTTCATTGCAAATTAATCACCTATATATAGAATTTCATCTATGTATTGAAAATTAATGCGGTAAACGGATACGGATACGAATCTTTCTTCTCCTCGGATATCTGCGGATACGGATATCCGGCGCATCACTAACGTATACTTAAGTGTGAGGGCTTGATTGATTTGAGATAAAAGAAGCATTAAGCTGCATATATCATGCAGGCTGCCACAGCCTTCGTGGAAATCGAAGAAAGGTAAAAGATCTAGAAATACAGACTATATTTGCGGATGAAATGCAATACCTAATGATGTGCCAATCGGTTTCGTTGTAACAATTTTGGGTCAATGTTTTGAACCCTGTGGTTTTATACTCATATCTAGAAACCAAAATGTTAGAGAATCCATATCCCGGAAAAGGAGGTCCTGCGAGAATTGAAAAAACTTATACCACGCGGACGAAGTCGCGGGCATCATCTAGTATGCAATATTTTTTAAGGTAACATTAATTGCTTGTTAACAGAACATCAGTGGCCTAAATCCTAAAAACTGCATTAACTAGCAAATGAGATTGTAATGATGTACAAGTCACAGATAAAACAAAATTATAACAACTAAAGAACTAGTTAACTGCTGTTCTTTAATTTCACTAGATACTACAGTTCGCTATAGATGTTATACCTACTAAGAATATTCAGTTCCAAGCTGCAGTAATTCAAAATAAACAACGAATAGATCTCTATTAACCTTGTAGCAGACATGTTTTACGCCAACGTTATTATAGGAGTGATTTTTTTTGAGTACAGTTCGTTTACCTGTGTTTGATCTCTGTTTACTATTACAAGTCTAGTCTCTAATAAAAAACGTCATAAAAACAGACAGAAATGTGATGTAATTTGTTTCTATTTATGGTAAATTCATATCTTTATACTAATATTATTCTAGCAACAACCTAGTGATTCGGAAAATATTGTTCAATCAACGTAAAATTGTACTTTAATCGAAAGAAACCCAGTACTTGGGTTAGTATTTGATTAGGACTTGATCACCAAACACGGTAACACGGTATATACCTAGTTAAAAATTCAATAATACTTACTTGCAACGACTGAAACATAAGTATTTTCCCAAAGATTCCCTGTCCTCAGATATAGAATAAACTTTCCGAACCGGTGGTAGTATTGAGTCTTGACTTATCCTAAGCGACACAAGTTGTTCCACGTGAAATAAATAAATCTATCTTATACGAGTACATCTCATATATCATTAATCTACCGTCCTAAATCTGTGCTTGTAAAATGTATGTTTTTTACAGTGTTTTATAATTAAGGTAAAATGGACAAAAAATCATTTAGATTTCGATCGTTTTACTGTGGCGTCACACATACCTTATCAAGACGCTTCCGTTGTTCCTTTAACGTAGGTGATTACTAAGCTAAAAAGTCTCATGATCATCATCGGGATCAGGCATGGGACGCCTCTAAAAATTAGAAGTACACCACACTAGTCATGTGCGGATTAGAAGACAACGTAAGGAATTAACGAAGGTTAACGTACCGTTTATTTTAAAAATTATAACCAACAGCCAAATTTGAATGTTGTATAAACTCGAAAATAATAATAATTAGAAACATGCAAAGGGGGCGATGATTTAATTTTGCGAGCACAATGTTACGGCAGGAACGGTAACGTAACGGGTGGTGCGAGTACTATATTTACTTTGGGCACGTGTTCCGAGTTGAATGGGCCCGCCCTTGACCCCGGATCCCACGCGGCACGCACCGCCCGCCCAAACGGCTAGCCGCGCCTCTGCCGCAAACCAGCCCGCTCCCCTCGCCCGCGCCCCTTCATCTGCCCCTCAAATCAATAACTTCCTACTTTTATTATACGACTGCCTGAAAAAAGGAGTATATTGTTTTCAGGGTTCATGTATGTATGTATGTATGTGAGTTTGTATATTCCACCATAACTTCTATACGCCGGAACCGATTTTGATAAATGAGGTATCGTTAGAATCTCTAACTTATTCCGGGTGATATAGGCTAGTAAATTTTTTAAAAAAATTTATGGGGTGACCATTGCATTAAAGACCTAAATTGAAAAAAAAATCGTAAATAAGATTAACTATATAATCATCATCTAGAAAATGATGAGCAGAGTCCAAAAATATACAACACCATAGTTTAATATTTAGTGATTCACAAAAAAATATCATTTAATAAAAATGTGAATAAGATTCCAAAGGCTATTTAAGCAAATCGCTTCATAAGGAGGTAAACTTCAAAAATAATATGGCAGGGCATGACATTAACATGACAATAGCAACTAGCTTCTGCAAATCTGTTGATAGCTGACTTATCGTATTTTTTAGCTCAAATAATCTGTAGTGTCCTGGGCTTATTGGCCCAGCTACACAATATACATGCTATTTAAACGTATCAAGATATCACTTTTTTTTTTTTTTGATAGGATAGGTTGTACTTCATTATCGCATTAGAGAATCTCTGTAAAGATAATGGAAGAAGAAAATAAATAATAAATGAATAAATAATCAACTGTCGGCGGTGGATTTCTTGCTACCTACTTGTAATTTTGGTCTTATCAAATCTACTCAGATCTTCAGATTATTTATCGTTACAACACATCGTCATTGGACACGTGGGCAGTTGGAACATCTGAAAACGCTTTAACAAAGTTTAGTTTCCGCATATTTCTTCAAAATATGTATACGTATTCCTTGAAATCTATTATTAATTCCATGAAATAGGAGAACACATAGTGCGAAGCTCTAATCAGGATCATTAAACACTCGGTGACAGAATTATGGTCACAGTTTATTTCAGACGACAGCATCAAAAGTATATAAAGTATAAATAGTATTGAACTACAGTATTCTGTTGGTAGGTATATCCCGATAAAGCTGCTTCAATCATTGCTGTAATCTCAATGGTTGTGATTGGCTGAATTTGTCGTATTATTTCTGCAACAGTGGATTTTGGCCAATAGCGAGAGAGTGTTAATAAATCAGAGGAGATTGCGATAGTTACAATTAGCTATCATTAAACCGTAATAGGGCTGCTGATTGGACTTTTTTCCTATTTTTAAACTAGGTATTTTTACCCGACTACGGCAGTCAAAAGGAAGGGTTTTGATTTTAGCAGTCTATGTACTTATGTATGTTTGTATTTATGTTATGTTCCACAGTAGCACCTAAACTTCTAAGCCGATTTTGATGGATGAGGTGTCAAATGTCAATCGATTAGATATTATGATCCTAAGCTGACATAACTGTGACTTAGCTACATTTTACACGAAATAAATCGATATGGCGGGATATGTTACATCCAAAAAGTGGGGGTCTCGGTTTTTTTTCTGTACTTAGTCTTAGGTTTACAGTTTATAATTAATATACTTACTGCTTGTTAACAATAATATGATGTTGCAAGAGATAACTTAACCTGTATAATATCAGGTGGCAATCACACTACGGACAAGATAAAGCGTCTCTGTCGTAAGACTTTTTGTGCGGTAGACATTTTTTTCTGTCCGTGGTGTATTTTACACCATAATAAGTAATATTAAATTGTACAAGCAATTTCTAAACGCCACATTACCCTCTCTATAAATGAAAGTAGAAACTTGCGCGCTACTTGTTAACTCTTAACTAGTTATGTCTGCCCTGCTTCTGTATGGTTGATATAACATGATATGTAGGTAGGTAGCTATGATTAGAATTTATAGATGATTCGACTTTTAACGTATGTTCATGCAGTCATAGGCAAAGTTCTGAATAGTACAAAAATAATGCCTCCTATATTTTATTTTTTTAATTTTTTTATAGTATGTTTTATATTGTGGAGGATTTTTTGTATGTTGTGGAGCGCATGCCACGGTAAGACTTTCTCTGACCTACCTACAACTTTGTTTAGATTCAGATACTTTATTTGCATAATATGTGTACAAATAAGATGGTTAATTTCGTTACATAGTCCCAACATATTAATTAGCCAGAGCGGCGTACAGATATTATTTAGGTCATGATTTATTGTGATTTTATCATTATATTACATTACATTCTTTCTATACGATTTACCTACATTTAAAACTCATACCTAATATTTATTCTTATAAATTCTTAATTATAAAACAAAAAACAATGTTTATTATTAAAACACCTACCTACATACAAGTTAATTTACATTTATAGATTATTTTATAGATGCTACACATAGAGGTAGGTTGTATAATATATACTCTATGATGCTACACGATAATAGGAGTACAAAATATTATAATAACCACTTTTATGTTTTATTTTTAAGAAACTCAACCCTGTGACACAGTACACGCCGACCGTAATTTATGCAACCGTATTATGATATCAAATATACTTAAAATGCAATTCCCATGGTTTATAAGTATTTTCTCTTTTAGATGTATTAAAAAAGTGTTTCCGCTGCACACAGCAAAACGTTAAATATATTCAGTCACACGAAGGATTGCGATTGTGTGTGTGCGTGTGTATGTGTACCAGGCCAGTGTGCAACTTTGTTGATGTGGCTTATAGAGTGAATAGACTATAGAGAATAGTGGCCGACGGTGTTATGTAACACCGACGCAGGCTTTATTCATAGCCGCCATTAAGTCTTTCCAAGGCTGGTTTTGTTAGATGTTTCTGCCTTTTGTAGTTTTTGCAGCGAGTAATGTATGCAACGAATATAAATTTAATCGACTTTTAGTATTTTTAGCGCTAACGAAGGTGGGCGGCGTCCGGCGATCGATAGTCCGGTGTCTACAGAGTACATCCAGTCGGTTGCTAAGACGGACATTTTCATTTTACACGTGTCTACTTCCGACAGTAGCTACAGTGCTGTATTTTTTTTATACGACTGCCTGAAAAAAGGAGTATATTGTTTTTAGGTTTCATGTATATATTCTGTATGTTTGTATGTATGTATGTATGTGAGTTTGTATATTCCACCATACGCCTGAACCGATTTTGATAAATGAGGTATCGTTAGAATCCCTAGCTTATTCCGGGTAACATAGGCCAGTAAAGTTTTAAAAAAAGTTGATGGGTGACCATGGTCCCGCATTAAAGACTAAAGTTGAAAAAATTATTCGAAAATAAGATAAACTATATAATCATCATCTACAAAATAATGAGTAGATTCCAAAAATATATAACACTATAGTTCAATATCCAGTGATTCACAAAAAATAACATTTAATAAAAAGGTGAATAAGATTCTAATTTAGCTAGATTACCTAATTTAGATTTTTAACTTTTTAGTAAGTTTTTGGGCAGGGAAGTCGTGTTCTTTAATTTTTTACTTTAAGTATGGGATAACATGACTTACCAACTTATTAATTTCTTTTGTTCATAAGTAAGTACATGTGCTTACTTACAAACTTACAATGTACCTACATATTTTGGTATAAAATGAAGTTATGCTACATTTAGTTAATTAATGGTCTAAGTTCAAGTCAGAAAGTCCAAGAAGAGGTTGACATTACATGTGGCAATACAAGATTTCAAGATATTTATGTATGCCATAACTCATAATAATTATGACCCAAACTTGAATTAGTTTTTTTTTTGCGGAAAATTGTGAATAGGCTTATAAAAGTACAAAAATAATTAATAAACAATAAGGCACTCCTCTTTTAATAACTTCAAAAGAAAGTAGCTTCTCAAAGACACATTAGAGAAGAAGAAATGAAGAAAATTTAAGTATATTATTTTTATTGTGTATTTCATATTTCATTATTACCTTTTATCTATTTCACTTCTACCTATTAGGTTTTATAATATACCTAATAATATTGTGTAGAAGCTCATTTCATTAAGGAAAATTCATTTTAAAATGTTATTCAATGGTATTTTGTGTTAAACTAAATTAGCAATAACTACAAAAAGAATAATTTATTACACACTTAAAATATTTAAATCCGCAGATTATATTCCTAAGCTTTTTTCAAATAAATCAGATAAATATAACAATTTATTCACAAGTTGACAAAAAAGATTCAAACGCAACATTAAAATAGGACCTGTTTTGTTACAAAGTTACAAAACTGCATTTTTTACATCTTTAGCTATGTTTTTCACTTGCATATCTATACTTATCCTAAAATAATATTTCTCTACGAAGCAGTGACTCTTACTGAATACATATTTAAAAGTTTACCTTTTAGCAATTCTAATGCATTTTTTTCGAGTTTCTTTACTATTATTTTGTAGAATAACTAATTATAATCTGCGCTTACTTATGCAAGTTATCAGGAAGCGTATAAGTTAAGTTATGGCTATGACTTTGCACGCAAAAAAGTTTCAAAGTTAAGCAGGAGTTATCCCAGGGTTTAGCACGTAGCTTTTACAAAAACAAATCAAGAAAAAATAATCGAGCATTTTAATCTAGTTAATCAAAAAACTACCGTTTAAAAAAAACAAATAATAATGCTTAGAAGTCCAAGTAGCCAGTGGCGTGCACAGTATTCGGAGCCCGGGTAGGCATTGCATACGTAGATAACTACAAGATAGATTGATCAGGCAAGGAATGATGAAAATTATGCATTGAGATTTTTTTTGCCTCTATGTCGTGCACGCCACTGTAGATACCATCATTTCATATTTTATCATAACGGTGTACATATCATGTCGTTACGCGAGATATTATTTCACAGTTCACAACTATGTAGTTAGTTAAGCAGCGGCCATCTTGATTCCCTTTATAGACTTTGAAGTATTATAAATGAACCGCCAAAGTGCTATTTGAATAGGCTATTAAAAATATGGCTCCCGATTTATAAGCCATAATCTACAATCACCTTGGCCGGATTTCACATCTGCCGGTACAATGGGCAAGTAGGCCGGCTAAACGACTCCGCCGCCCATTGTCAATGCGCTTGCGCAATTTGACCTATGCTGTAGCCTGTAGCCTCTGGATCTCCATGTTGAAAACTATAACGACCAGAGGCCCAATTGTCTAAGCCAATCGTATTCATTTGACAGCTCATAACGTATAACTCGAACTCTTTAAGGAGTACATACATGCGTTTTGACGTGCAAGCATCTATGACTTCCTTAAACCGGTCGAATTATACGTTTGACAGACGATTACGTTTACGATTTCCTTACATAATCGGGGGGCTGGACAAGCATTAAGCGCGAAGAACGAACGGAGGCTAATCATAAATTTAACTTAACAATAACCGCTTATACGAATAGGATAGAGAGATATTGCGTGACAACTATACGGCCAAATGCTCAGGGCTATATTCATTACAGAAGAGACGGAAGGAAGAAAGAAGGGGAAAAGAAGAATACACATAACTAAGAAGCCAGCACGAAGTGGTAGTTTCGTGCTGGCGTGGAAGTCACGGGTAGTTAATGTTAGACGACGGGTAGTTTTGAAGACCTCCTGTGTGGCACTGTGTGTAGCGCTGTTGTCTTAATGTGCGGAGGTCCCGGGTTCGATCCCCGGCAGGGTCAATTTGAGAATTTATAATTTCTGAATTTTCCCTGGTCTAGCCTGGTGGGAGGCTTCGGCCGTGGTTAGTTACCACCCTACAAAGACGTGCCGCCAAGCGATTTAGCGTTCCGGTACAATGCCGTCTAGAAACCGAATAAAGGTATGGGTTTTATATAACAGCCATGCCTCTAACAGGTTAGCTCGCTACCATCTTAG
Organism: Erebia palarica; assembly: GCA_964035005.1. Taxonomy (NCBI): domain Eukaryota; kingdom Metazoa; phylum Arthropoda; class Insecta; order Lepidoptera; family Nymphalidae; genus Erebia; species Erebia palarica. The sequence continues at coordinate 53,588,013 of OZ035983.1, forward strand.
ACTGTATCATCACTTACGAACAGGTGAGATCGCAGTTAAGGGCTAACTAGTAGTGGATAAAAAAAACCCGAGTCGGACATGCCTCGTAAGCTTTTAGTGGTCCGTAGGAATTTTACCGTCTTCCAACGCGTCCACGCGTTCTATATGCCCAGGCCTTATAAAACTTTGGTAGAACAAGTCACTTTTAAGTGATTTTTCATTCCAGATCTGCTAATTTGTCATCTAGTATCAATCTGTTCAATTTTACTTCTTAAGAATATTATAAATACGAAAGTTTGGATGGATGTATGTATGTATGGATGTTTGTTACTCAATCACGCCCCAAAGGCTGAACGGATCTGGCTGAAATTTGGCACAGAGATAGATTATAGTCTGGAATAGCACATAGGCTTTTTATCCTGGAAAATTAAGGAGTTCCCGCGGGAACCAAAAAACCTCGATCCACGCAGACGAAGTCGCGGGCATTAACTAGTAAACAATAAAATGCCAAGAAATTCAGTTAAACCCACCATTACATCATAAGAAGGGTTTCTCTGATGGTAAACTTAATATATATTCCAGTAAGTCAGTACATAATTTACTAACATACGTAGCTTTTACAAAAACAAAACAAGAAGAATAAAATCGTGAACAATTTAATCCAGCTAATCAAATAAACCACCGTTTAAAAATTAAAAAATAAATAATAATAATGTAGAAATGGAATGCGAATCCTTTGGGTGTAACGCCCTAAAGAATATCTCGATCGGGTATCGAATTAATGTACATCGATGTTTCAAACTATAAGAATGCCCGTGTATTATATCTGTGAGCAATCCAGTCCGAGGAATGTGAAGTGAACGCCAAGATTTTAAGGCCTTTTTTTATTGGGGACAGGTTTTATGTTTGACGCTTGATGTTTTCACCCGATAGCACGTAATGATACAAACATACAAGGAAGCGTTTTAAATAGTCAAAGCTTAGTAGTTCTTTTTTTATTAATATTTCAGGAGACAAAAATAATAAACGGATTTATTAACAGAATAAGAAAGTTTAAGTGGCAGTGGGTGGCGTATAATTATTATTTCTCTAAGCACAACCAATGACTGAGGACCTTAGACGACTATTACCTATTCTATGCTTAGACAGGCGAGCTCTGGAATTGAGACCTCGCCCCTAGCAGACGTATCTTGCCCTCCATGTACCTCCAGCCCTCTGTACTTATAGAAAGTGTTGGGAAGTGAGTGTAAGAGGACGATGGAGGACCATGTGCAGCTGTGCTTTCGGAATTGCTTATATCATATATAGCAGTGCGTCCAAATTCGCCGGTGATGAAGAATAAGATAGCTGCCATTTCACGGCATTATTCAAGGATGTACGAGTATGACAGCAATAGACCTTCTGGTAATATTTTAATGTCTCAGCCCTGACCTGAGCCTAAAGTAGCTAAAATTAAGGAGAGTTTGTTTCTCTAACTGAACTTGTATATCAATCGAACCACACATACCTCACAGATAACAAACAAAGAAAGAAACAGCAAACCTGCTGACAACCTGAAGGTTCTGCAGACAACCGTCTGCAGAACCCTAGAGACATTCACTACGTTTGCGAGAAACTGTTCTCTGCTCTGAAAAATCTGGGCACAATAATTAAAGAGTTTGGGGACTGGAGAGCTCGGTCGCAGCAATTTGGTCTCGTTAGTTATTCGCGTCGTTAATTTAAAAAATTAGGCAGGCTGTGTCGCTGACACGCCCGCGAGAGTTATGGGCGTGACAGCGACAGCCCCTGATGGATGCATCACTCGTTACGTAGCGTCGATTTGAACAAACCAAGCTGGCAGGTTGCAATGTATTTTAGATCATGTCAGATTGAGACTAAGAGAGAACAAATACTAATATTATAAATGCGAAAGTGTGTCTGTCTGTCTGCTACGCTTTCAAGGCCCAACTACTCAACCGATTTTGATGAAATTTTGCACAGAGATAGTTTACATCCTGGGAATGAAACATAGGCTACTTTTTATCCGGGAAAATTAAAGAGTTCCCAGGGAATTAAAAAACCTCAATCCATCTTCTAGTTTAATAATAAAGAATATGTCGAATCGTCTATACCAAATTAAATACCTAAGTCGTTGCTGAAATATTAAGATATCTTTATAAAATTCACGAGATCTGGTCGTTGGGATGCATACAGTTTGAGGTCGTTCATATAAAGCGAGTTAGATATCCTCCCCTCCCCTCCCCTGCGAAGACAAAAGCCTAGCCTTGAATCAAGAAGAAGTCTAAAAAGAATAAGATAAAAACATAACTAAAGTAAATATTAAATTTATAAGAAAGTTCCCCACTGATGTCGTGCTACTTTTGATGCACTTTACTAGCTGTAACTTAACTCTTACAGATAACCCTTTACTTTGGAGCCCTATCGTAGCTATATTAAGCTAACTTAATTACTATAATTAATGATCATCATTAAGCATTAAGATGCCAATTTCAACAATTTATATAATAAATTCAAAAGTGATTAATTTGAGTATACAGAGTAAGCATGTTACAATTTTGGAAAAAAAAATAATACTTTTGACCTACCAAAGTGTACTATAAAATCAGAAAAATATAAAATCCAAAAAAATTGCGTTAACAAATGCGTTAATCGCTGCAATTTGGTTAAAATAATTATTGCTCATATTCATGACCTTGTCATTTTGCATACTGATAAGTGAAAACCAAGGGCAGCGAAATGTCGTCGTCACACATCACACATTGTATGTGTCAATATTGTTTCTAGATTTCTTCGCATTCGCGATATTATTTGAAAATTTCAGTTTTACAATTATTTCTAACTAGATGGTGCCCGCGACTTCGTCCGTGTGAATTAAGTTTTTTCGATTCCCGCGGGAACTTCTAAATTTTCCGGAATAAAAAGTAGTATATATCCTTCCCCGGGATACAAATTATCCCAGTACTAAATTTAATCAAAATCGGATGAACAATTGGGCCGTGAAAGCGGAGCAGACAGACAGACAGATAGACACTTTCGCATTTATAATATTAGTATGGATTTGTAAGTAAATTGCACTAAAAATTTATGATAAAACCTTTTTGTGTTAATTTTTAACTTATCTATTTATTTATTTGTGTGTGTGTGTGTGTGTGTGTGTGTGTGTGTGTGTGTGTATGTGTGTCATCAGTCACTTTTGTTAAAATGAACTAATTAGACATAGAACACACATAAAAGATATGAAAATTATACTTGGAGTATTTGGTTAATATAACAATTAAATTGGTTTTTGATTCTGGCACCGCATAATATAAACGTTGCGTGTGCAATAGCCCTTAGTTAATTCAAAGTTCGTTGACCCGAAAGATAAGAGGGCGCTGATTCAGGATGAGGAAAATTTTTGGTGTTTATAATTATGCGCTCGATTACCCTAACCTTAAACTTGAAAAAAAACATGGATATGAGTAATAGGGTTAAATATTCTTTATTAGGCAGATCCAAGTTTTAATATGAATAGTTGTTGATCCGGGTTTATCTCTGACTAGCTTTTGCCCAGACTTCGTCGCGTGGTCAGTTTTCAGGCCCCTATTTTACACCCTTAGGGGTTGAATTTTCAAAAATCCTTTCTTAGCAGATGTCTACGTCATAATAGCTATCTGTATGCCAAATTTTAACTTGATTCGTCCAGTGGTTTGAGCTCTGCATTAATAGATCAGTCAGTCAGTCAGCTATAAGTAAGTAATCTAGTGAGAATCGCAGCTTAAATGGTTTTGTATGTATCTCATCGTTATTCTTGTTAAGTATAGCCACACTATGGCAGTCTCGCACGTGTACAATGCAATGAGATTAATCTATTTAGGGCATCTATCTCTACATGTGCTCTCGTTCTAGTGGCCGATGCCCTTTCAATTTTGTCAGTTGAAATGAGTACCTATGTCTTTACGTTAGAGAACCAATTCAAGTTAGTATTCTGTGACCAAATGATGTGACTATCACGGAATTAGGAATCTGATTAATGTGACTATAATCCTTTAAAATACATGAAGTCCCACCAACTTATCTGTCCCGGTGGGCAAAATTGGAACAAATTGTTATGCTTGTTTAGTTTTTGTTTTTATTTTATTTTTAACTAACGACGCTGTCACCGATCAGTAAGGTCAGAAGTTTGTGGAACCATACTGAGCTTGATTATAATGACAGTTGTGACTAGTCGTTCTCACTTCACTTCACTTCTTATATGAATGGCTAGCATAGGGCACAAAAATTTCGCCAATGTCACGTTGAAGGAGAGCACACTGCTGGAGAAACACTCCGGTGAACCGGTGAACTTGTATCGCATTTGCCAGAGTTCAGCCTGAATTAGTGATTAGTTCTAGAACAACACAAATAGAACTAACCACTAACTCAGGCTGAACGCCGGCCCTCTTTTTTTACTCAACTTTAATCACATTAGTTTGACAGCTGTCATTTTAGTTTAGAGATTAGCTAATCAAACTTAATGCCCACACGCATACCCAAACGCAATTTTCTTTAATTTTGACGATTGTACCATAGAAATCGCCAAAAACTTCATGTTTCTTTTATTACTAAGGGTATTCTCCGCTTATCGTTTAAAAGAGCAAAAGGCATCGCGCTAATACGAATCACGAGTTCTTAAATTTCTAAAGGCAAGTTCCGCTTTTTCGTTTTTTATCTCGGTCAACGGCCGTGAGGCCCCCATTGTGCGCGCTCCATTGACATCGATCTTTAGGGTTAGATTTAAAATGAACTTTATAAAAAATCGTATGCCGCCACTTATAATATAAAGCTTAGGGTGTAATGAATTCGCGTTGACAAGTCTGCACGTGCGACCATAATTATTGTAACGCCCAGGTATATTTAAGTACCCTTTGCGAACTGGTTTGGACCAGATCGAGTCGAGTGACATAAAGCAGTCAGAATCTAATGCAATAATTTGAGACATAGAAACTCCAATACATCTGCTGAATAAATTCAATCCTTCATTCAAAAATTCATGAAAACTAGGGGCCTACCTAAGTATGTATATTATAAACTTAGTCAATGGGTATCAGTACTCAGTAGGTAGCTATCTCATTGAGATTGACTGAGGACATCATTATATTTAGTCATCAAATTAAATTTGAAGCAAGCAAGCAAGATCACGAGATTCATTCAGGAACCCTTTGTCATCTATCGATTGAAACGACGTTAGTAATTCCTTTATTGCTGAAGATTGTGGAATGGTAACTACAGCTGAAAAAATATTTTCATCTGTCAATAAATAAGTATAGTCCCACTTACTGACCCGGTAACAGCATCGCTAGTATATTAAAAGAAAAATAAAGAAAAACGAAAACTACCCAGGCACAAAAAATAGTTCCAATTTTGGTCACCGGGCCTGATAAGTTAGTCGGACTATAACTTATTATTTCGGAATACAATAAAACTAGTAAACTTCAAGTAATTCCGGTTCCAAAACCAAATTATTATTTTTACGAGCTCTGAGATTCAACCCACGCGCTGTTTGTTTTTCCACGCTATTTTTTATTGCTAAATCGGAGCTTATATACTATAACGAAGTCACGGTTACCGATCAACAAAAAATGTTTATTAATGGGATCTTTAACCCGAATATTAAGTTTGCTTACATAACATACAAAGTGCGTACAAATAAGGCTTAATAATATTTAGGCAACCTATAATCACACTAATATCATAAAATGCGAAAGTGTGTTTGTTTCTTGGTTTGTCCTTCAATCACGCATCAACAGACCAAAGGATCGACGTAATTTTTTGCATGGGTATGGTTGAGGTATAGCCCGCGAACCCGCATTGGAGCAGCGTGGTGGGTCTAAGCTCTAATTCCCTCTCTCCTAGGATGTAGTGGTGGTGGTGGTGGTTGAGGACCTTGAGAGTGACATAGGCTACTTATTATCCCGGAAACATAAGGAATTTCACGTCGATCCTTTGGTCTGTTGAGGCGTGATTGAACGATAAACCAAGAAACACAACACACTTTCGCATTTATAATATTAGTGAGTATGATTAGGAATTAAAGAATTAGGTAATTTTTTAGTATTTTACTGAGTTATAGTGCCTCTGCAATATTGCTATTATTACTCTTTACCGACATGCTTTTGGCCGCACCTTCAATTCACAACGTGGAACCTAATAAAGTAAATTGCTTAGACGATGTCAATTCCGGCAAGTCATAACTATGGGTCATTAAGTCTAATAGCCACGACGGATTTAAATTTAGCTATACTACCGTATCACCGAATATATACGAACATATATGTCACTGCCTGAATTGTAATACGTGATGCAATTTATGTTGTTCCATTGTCCAAAGACCCCAAACCAAAACAATAGTTAAGGTCGCGAGCAAAAATTTAGGGTAAGGCTCCGTATTACATATTTATAGTTAGAACACGCGGCAGTGTTTGGTCTAGGCATTCGTTCGACTCGAGCGTATGTTGACCGCGCCGATTTACCTTGAGACCGCACCTCACTTCGTATAATCCTACTAATAAAAATACCTCTTGACCAGTTCCACTCATAAACCAAGTAACTGGCCACACAACTTGTGCGTTTAGTAAAGTTTCGTACAATGCTCGAAGACCGGTCCGCTGCTGTGGGTGAGCGAGTTGTGGAATGCATTGGACGGACTGGGACGGCGTGATTTGAAAGTGTGTTCTTAGTTCGGACTTCGAGTGCGTCGGCTAGCGACTTTTTCGATACCAATTCAACTGATATACATATAATACTTTTTACATCTTGAAATTATTTATATTAACAAACACATCAACTGCGGATAGTCTTATTACTTGGTATCCTGTGATAATAACAAATACGAAACGTGGGACGATGTTTATTGTTTTCCTCAAATTGTCTTTGCGCTCGATTGTTTAAATCGAAATCACCCGGTGTTATGCAGAATATAATATAATGGGTTGATCAGAACCACTGTGTGGTTAGATAATCAAATTATCATAATATTCTATTCTTAAAAATGTCGAGAGCGCAACCAGTGATCTAGGCAAAAAACAAAACTACAATTTATTCAGCGGCAAGAAAAAAGTCATGAATAATTTTGTCAGTTTCTAGTCGTCAACAATTCAACATTTTGAACTGAATACAAAAGCTAATTTCTATAGAACTTCTTTAAAAATTTTTGTGAGAAAAATGAGTCAAGTGTGGCGATCTTCAAAATAAATGGACGACCTGCCTATTAAATTGACGACCTCTGTAGTGCAGTGTTGAGCGCTGTTGTCTTAACGTGCGGAGGTACCTGCTTCGATTCCCGGCAGGGTCAATTTAGGAATTTATAATTTCTGAATTTTCCTTGGTCTGGCCTGTTGGGAGGTTTCGGCCGCGGGTAGTTACCACCCTACCGGCAAAGACGTGCCGCCAAGCGATTTAGCGTTCCGGTATGATGCCGTGTAGAAACCGAATAGGGGTATGGGTTTAATATAATTGCAATACCACTACCAGGTTAGCCTGCTACCATCTTAGACTGCATCGTCACTTACCATCAGGTGATCATCGCAGTGAAGAACTAACTTGTAGTGGATAAAAAAAAGAGTAATCTGAAAATTTGTGACCTTGGAGTGTTAAATTCGTTAGTATGTTGAATTGTGCTAGATCTGAGTATATTTACTGTCTAGACGCTGAGGCAGTCAATCAAGCATCAGGCTTAGCTCTTCCGGTTAGTGACGCAATCGAAATCGCCAGAATGTCTGATTTTTTTATATTTTGTTATGCCATTACGTAAGTTTCAAAGATTACCTATACAACTTTTTAAACGCGGCATTTTGCAAAAACCGATAACTGAGAGATGTATATGTCACCGTAAGATTGAAAAAACCGTTAGATTATAATCTAACTCGCGAAATTGTAAACTTTCGAAAGATTGTGAACCGTTCAATGTTCTGGAGTGTCAATTTTTGAAATATTCATCGTATTTACGTTTTCTTGTCTGTTTCTTGTAGGTTAGGTTAGGGTTCGACGTAAAGAACCAGGTAGCGCCCGGCCTGCGGGTTAATATACCTAACAGATTACAATTTACCGAAAAATAATGCGTTAAATTCTAATGTAATAGATTATAATCTAACGCTTTTTACAATCTTACGGTGACATATATTTCATAAAGTAAATTGTATGTAGCTTACCTGTAATAATGCTTAATAGCATAATGGAAAGTCACCCATTAAGTGCTACATCGTCCCCTAACACTGCTATCAAAACAAACACAGAATAATAAATGTAAGAAGTTTTTATCGACTCTGTTATGGTCAGGCTGCCCCAATTCGAAAACCGAGGAGTATCAAAACAAGTGAGTAATCGATAATTAATTTTCTCAAAACAGGTGACTAAATAATAGTAATATTTTATCTAATAAAAAAAAACCCACATAATATTATATGTGTCTAAATGTTTTTATCGTCCCGGTTCAGTAACCCCGATGCAAGATAAAGGGCTGCCCCAATTTGGATACAGAAGATAAGATTCTCGAAGTAGTCAATAAAATTTAATTTATTTTGCCAAAACAATATGATGAATAGCTGCAGCTAACAAATCATTATCATTCATCATTATCAACATCTTAACCCCGTCAAAATTAGTAAAAAGAGAAGCAAATACACGGATTCTCTAATAAAACGTGTCTCTTTCAAACTTCGCCATATAAGAACACATCGAAAAAATCAATTGTTCATTTTTAAAAGTACTTTAAGATATCTCCTGAATTACTAATAAGGTGTCTCTGTCGCCCTGTTATCGTGTTATCAAATCATAAAATCGTTCACACAAATATTATATTTAACTACGTGTTTTTATCGTCCCGGCTCGGCAACCCCGATGTTAACGGGCTGCCCCAATTCGGGCACCGAAATAACCCGCACGGTGTCCCACTTTCGTATACCGCTCGTGTAAGGTCTGGACGCGCGCCCGATTTTTTACCGGTGCGGGCCCGGATTTTAACCCCGTGTGAGTGACCGCGAGCTATTGGCCCAAGTTTTTGCGAGCGGGGCAAGGGAACCGATTGTTTCAGTAGTTTCGATTACAAAAGATGTGTTTCAAAGTCTTTTTTATTCAAGTAGACTGTGACAAGAGATTTTGAATCGTTACCACTGGTTCGGAATAAAATCTACGGAAGATATTCTGCCGTTAACAAAAAAGGATTGTTCCCTAAAGATCTCAAAGAAAACTTTGATATTACCGCCTGGGAATTCAGTAGCATTAGGTTATTAGCTATCAGAAAACCGCCTAAAAGCCAAGAAGTTATACGATACCAATAAAAGAATTAACTCTTATAAAAACGCCTGCAAACCCAGGGTTAAAATCCATTAAATCAAAAAATCCATTTAATCCCATTTGTTGGTCGGGATTTTTATAAAAGATTTGATGCTGGGATAAAGTTTAACTGCACACGATTCGCATCATAAAAAATAAATGGCAAACTGACTATATCTACCATGTAATATAAAACCAAGCCGGACTGAATATTTGTTGGAGCCAAATCAAAACCTGAACTACCAGTCCCCGCTTCAAACTGATCGAATCGACAAAATAGTAGATTACTTCTTAAAAACGATACAATAATAACCTTAAAACGAGTGTATGTTTGGAGATTTTATTTTATTTTATTGCGAGATAGGCTTGCGCTTGACGACAAAAACAAAGTCGGGTTTGTTCGAACACTTATAACTCTAGAACGGCTCGACCAATTTTCATGGTTTTTGGTTTGTTGTATTTGTCTCAGTCCCGAATAGCAGAATAACTATTAAAAACATTGGAAAATTGACTAAAATTAAAAAAAATATTCCAGGCGCACGAAGTCGCGGACATCAGCTAGTGCTTAATACAAAGCAATGATGAGGTCTAGGTTGGAACGTGCTTGCCTTGAAGATGCCTATTCACTTTTGCCTTGAAGGTACCTGAGATCTATAAGTATTTCAGAGTTTCGCCAGGATGTGACGATTAGCCAAAAGCACTACCTTCAAAGGAAGGAGTTAAAATTAAGAATAGTAAAGTGAGTTAGATTATTGAACCGAATGCTCACCAGATTTTAATTTTGCATACGTAGGCAACTCGTAGTGGAAAATTTGGTACCTAGATGACGTTCTATTATTGGGTCAGTGGAACTCGCTCGTTAAATAAATACTTCGACTTCAGTCTATCTGACGATCTTATCTAATAAATAAGTTACGATACGTTTACTCAACTACTATATTTACAGAAACAGGAAAAATTTCAAATATCCATATCCATATTCCATACTAATATTGTAAATGTATAAATGTGTCTGTCTGTTTGTCTGCTACGCTTTCACGGCCCATCTTTTCTGCCGAGATGAAATTTGGTGCAGGTTGCATCCCGGGGAAGGACATAGGCTACTTTTTATCCCGGAAAATTAAGGAGATCCGCGGGAATCAAAAACCTTAATCCACGCGGACGAAGTCGCGGGATCATCCAGTTTGAACTATAAAAAAATGTTGGGTGCTTATTTAAAACAAAATTAGAAAAGAACTACGAACAAGAGCAATATTATTGATTTTCGTACTAAAAGTAAATGCAAAATTGTGCTGTATGTAATTGGCGGCATAATTGACCTTGATGGGAGATTTCATCTTCATCATAAGAATATGATACATACTTTATATCCCGGAAAACAAAAATACTACAAGATTAAAAAAAAATATCCTTGCCAACGAAACTGTGTACAAAAGCAAGCGCCGTACTAAAATTTGGCAAGCATTACAGTTAGCTAGTTCTACAGTTATTCTCCTATACCTAGTGACTAGACAGTCAAAATTCGTCACCATGACGCGTCCCGGTTCCCGGACCGACAACATTCGGCGCGGGACCGTTATCTTCTTATTAACGTTGTATGGGTGTGTATAGTAGCCAAATATCGGTGACAAGCGGGGTGAATGACCGCGCGCTCTAAGGCACCTGCAATCGCGTCTCTGTTGACACAAGCAACGACCAACCGACATGGCGAAGTGATAATGAATGTTGGTGCAATACACTTGTGATTTAGAATTAAGTTTGTCCGCAAGTTGCCTACTCTATGTTCTCGAAAGGACAACCGGTTTTGATTGAATACCAAATCGAGGAGGAAATTAACGCGCTCGCTTACGTCATCGTTGTTGAAGCCATTGGGTACCCAATACCAATGAAGAAAATATTTGCCGATTTTTTGGTGAATTGATTTTATTTAGAGATTAGAGAATCCATACTTCTAGATACTTAATAATATTATAAATGCGGAAGTTTGGATGCATGGATGTTTGTTACTCAATCACACCAGAAGGACTGAACCGATCTGGATGAAATTTAGCACAGAAATAGATTATAGTCTAGACTCTGGAATAATACAAATGCTACTTTTTATCCCGGATAATTAAAGAGTTCTCGCGGGAACCAAAAAGCCTCAATACACGCGGACGAAGTCGCGGGCTTCAGTTAAATTATAAAAATATTATATTTTTTTACATAAAATATTATATTATATTTAAAAAAGGGAAAAAAATAATCTGACTGGAGACATCTGGGACTCGAACCGAGGTCTACTGGTTTCGGTATCGCTCGCTTTCCCATCTGAACTATTATAACTTGTGGATGGTGGCGAAATTTACCTTACTAATGATATTGTAGCAGTTTTCATTGCCTGAAAACAGGAAAAAACTACAACTTCTGAAAATTAATCCTAGCTAAATCGATTTATCGCCCCCGAAACCCCCGTATATTAAATTTCATGAAAATCATTTGAGCCGTTTCTGAGATTCAGATTATATATACATATATATTACACAAGAATTGCCCGTTTAAAGGTATTAGATAAGTATCTAAAGCTATATATTTTTGTTTTAATGATCGTGATCAACACGTACGGTTCAAAGTACAGACTACAGACTATAAACGCCGAAGTAAAATGTAGAGACATGAAACGTGTAAAGAGTTAAAATTGGGTCTATACATTTTAGAATAGAACTCTATTGAGTGCTAAATGTATAGGTAGAGTTGGCGGCGTTATTTATTATGCAATTCTCGATTGCATTTACAATTTGAGGCCATTGATAATTTTAATATTTGGATATAATTTTAGTATTTGGAGCAATTATTGATAGTGCATTTGTTATTAGGTGACATCAAAAATACAAACTTTATTATTACTGGAGTTGTAGAGTTTATTATGTTTATAACGATGGAAAATATTTACAAATCCATACATAATATTATAAATGCGAAAGTGTGTCAGTCTGTCTGTCTGTTTAGCTGTCTACTACGATTGATAATACATATTACAAAACACTTTATTACACACAAACAAATAACAGAACAGAGGAAAATCGTTATGACAAAAAATTTCATTTTTAAGTTGTGTCCCGGGGATGGACGCAGGCTACTTTTTATCCCAGAAAATTATAGAGTTCCGGCGGGTATCTTAAAACCTTACGGACAGAGTCACGCGCATTATCGCGCTACAGTAAAATAAGTCGCAAATTACGATGCTCTAAAAACAAACTTTATGGCGATTTTCAGTATCAAGTTACAAGAGGCTGACGGATTTACCCACGTACCGAATGATTCCCATACGCAAAACGAGGGCATAACCTTGTCCTGATTCTAAAAATTGGCACATTTTTTCTATTCTTTGAATCACGGCCAACGTGATAACTAATTTGAACTGGTCACAGTATCACAGTTTCTCGGTTTTCAAAAAAATATTTCTGGAGTAAAGCGTGGTTTACGCAAAACACTCATTATTGGATGACCGTCACCAGTTAAAAATGGTGGCAAATTAAGTGTAGACGTGTGAAGTCAAGTAGATGAACGATAGATGAATAATTCATGTCCATAAGATTTAGGAATTTCGTCAGTATCTTGCTTAAATCGTTGTTCTATTAGTTGTACCTAAACAAAATAAATTGTGGCCAGAGATTGTAGACATTTGATGCATAATAATTACATGCATGATCCACGTTACATTCAATACACTACATAGTATAAAAATAATAGTCTGTTTCTTGTCCGTGATTGGCCCTCTTGACCAAGTGGAAAAAAGATCCAACATCTTACCTTATCATTTTAAAGATGATAAAATTTGAAACATATTTTGAAATAATCATTAGCTCAATTTCTAAATATTAAGTAGATGTTCAAAATACTAGGACACATGAACAAAAAAGCAGAAATATGATTAGAACATAAATTATGTTGGAGTTTTAGAATGACTCTAGGCTTTCTTCAAGATATTTGAAACTGAACTAACCACTGAGCAATTACGGCTCGGAAAAGATATTTTTCTTCATTTAATGGTAAGTACCCATAATTTTTTAAGATAAAATATAAGCACCTTCAAAAGCTATAAGCGTGCAACGAATTTTAAAGGCTGCCTCAGGGTTAATATACTTACTGCGCGCATTCCATTTAATGTCGATAAATAAATCATTGGTTCAAAGCTAATGGTTATATCATTGCATACGTTATAATTTACTACTTAAATGTAAGAAAACAGCAATTGAGCGCGTTGTGAGACCGTCAATGGTGAGCAAGTACGAAATCGTCACGCCCAGTCCAGCCACATTCCTCAGAAATTGTATTGACGTCAACGCAGAGAAAAGTATTTTCTAAATTCTACTGTCAACAGTTCCTTCCTCAGTTTATAGATAACTTCTAGTTTTGACGGTTTTTTTCAGATCTGCAATGTTTGCGGAACCATCTTATTGTATCGTTTTCTATTAGTAACGGTTGGCGACTACTTCCTCGTGATATTTTTTGTATCTCATCCTCACTGGACAAAACAGTAAAAATTAAATTAATTTTTTACTCCTCAAGTAATGCATCGTTTATATAACCTAATTCTACGTAATCAAGACACATTTGTTGGTTTAGTGCTAACATTGCTCTTGCAATTGCGTTTATTATTCAAGTACTTACCTATCAGTAAAGCTTAGCATTTAACGACCTCCCTGGCGCAGTGTTGAGCGCTGTTGTCTTAACGTGGGAGATCCCGGGTTCGATTCTCGGCAGGGTCAATTTGGGAGTTATAATTTCTGAATGTTTTCTGGTCTAGTCTGGTGGGAGACCTCGGCCGTGGCTAGTTACCACCCTACCGGCTAAAATGTACAGCCAAGCGATTTAGCGTCCCGGTATAGAAACCGACTAGGGGTATGGGTTTAATAATTGCCATACACCTAACAGGTTACCCCTTTACCATCTTAAACTGCATCGTCACTTACCATCAGGTGAGATCGCTGTCAAAGGCTAACTTGTAGTGGAATAAAAAAAGAAAGTTTAATTGTATCACAATATGATATTTTATCAAAAGTATAATCTCATGCAGCGCAAAAATTTCAAAGTTTCATAAAACATTTTAAAGCCTGACTCACACATTTTATAGATTCGCGCTTTTTATCGCTAATTTAAGCTTAAGCCATGATAAAATCAAAAATGTCAAAGTAGAAGCATTCGTTCTTCATTTTCCAGCATTATATTTTAGTCAATTGGCTTAGCATTACTACCCTTGTATTTGTAATGAAACACTGGTTGTTTCTGGGTATTTTGGTACTGCTAAGTCATAAGCATTGCAGGTCTTATTTATAACCGTGTGGTACTCTTTCATGAAATTTAATTGAACAGCTGGGGATAAATATGTATGCTTTATTTATTATTTTACGTTAATATTATTGTTTTGGGTTACGTAATCGGTTTTAAGTGGTTTTTATAACCGCTATTTTTTCACCTTCGACCTAATAAGTAATTGCACAAATATTTTGAAAGAAAGAGACACTTAATTCTATACTCTATACTAATAATATAAATGCGAAAGTTCGGATGCATGGATGGATGGATGGATGGATGTTTGTTACTCAATCACGCCAGAAGTGTTTTTTTATGTATAGCGAGCAAACGAGCAGGCACAACCTGATGGTAAGTGATTACCGTCGCCCATGAACATTTGCAGCACCAGAGATATTTGTTTAGTCTTCCCGCGGGAACCAAAAAACTTCAATCCACGCGGACAAAGTCGCGGGCATCAGCTAGCAAGTATTATATTACTTACTCATGTTAGTTTTGCTAATGGTGAAAGTATCGCTGACTGAGACGGGCATGCAGCCACACGTGAATATTTGTTTGGTAGATGTACGTTTGAAAGTAAGAGCCATATTATTTGAGTACTTAGTTAAGTAGAACAACATTGCGAATACAAATCTAAATTAATTAATTAATAAACTGAGGAAAGATATAGCATCTTATTATCATCTAACGTCAGAGAAGCCGCGGGCAAAAGCTAGTTATCAATAAGAGATTTTATTTAAAATACCTCAAAGTTTATTACTAAAGGAGTACCAAGCTGATTATATAAAATAAAAAATACAATATAAGTAAAATATTGTAAACCAGATAATTTATCAAAAATCTAAATGGTTAAGAGTGTAGACCATTTTTTATTTTAAGTATTAACTAATTAGCAAGTATAAGCAGCTACTTGGTTAACGTATTTGTTACTGTTGTCGTCTATGGATACCGCGCGTTATCTGTGGCGCGCAGATGGCAGCTTTGGACCGGTGGCGCTATGGTGGCGCGCTCGGCGTGCAGTTGTTACACATGGAACGGCGGGTGGTACGACTGCTGCGAAAAACGGCGGCAACGCGGCATCACGTTCTCGCCATTTCATCCCACGCAAAGCGGTTATAAAAGTGTGTGTTGTGAAAATAGGAGTCAGTCGTTACGTAGCTTCCAGTGAAATCATTACGAACGGTTACTTCAGTGGTGTTGAAATTATAAAGTGTACTCTGGTATTGTAGTTATAGTTCATTTAGTTTATTTAATTATTTAACCATTTATGTTGTGTTCAAAAGTCTGTTAAAAATTAGTTCAGCTTGGTTCTTGTATCGGTGTTTTGCCCGGTCATGATAGTACCGTTCTGTTTCATAATGTAATAACAATAATGATTGAATTACTTATTCCGTGTTCTAAAGCACATGTTAATATAACCTCTGTAGGACGAACATGTTATGTGTTACTATGTGTTTTTCTAATAAATGTACTATGTTGTAGATGGTCTTTTAATATCAGAAGTGCTCAAGAAACCACGACGCTCGATAATGCCTCGAAGAGAAAAAGGAAGGCGTAAGCGAACGCGCAGACGGTCATCCAGTTCAGACACGGTAACATCTTCCTCATCCAGTAGCAACAGTAGTGGAGATCACCATCGGAAAAGAAGTAAGCGACGCCGCCGCCGTTCTCCGAAAGTGAGTCAGAATATTTTATTATCGTCTGTTATACCTGAGTTTGATCCTTTGTCGGATGATGTTGATATGTGGCTTAATGTGGTAGATGCTAACGCGATTAGTTTTGGTTGGTCAGATGAAATGGTTAAATATCAGGCATTACAAAAATTAAGAAACACGGCAAAAACTTGGTATGACTCATTACAAAAAAATGAAACAAGATGGACGTCGTGGAAATGGAAGGATTGGCGGAATAAATTATCCGACACTTTCCAAATAAAACGGAACACCTTTCTATTGCTTAAACAATTACTAGATACCAAACCAAACGACGGTCAATCATTATATGAGTTTTATTTCCAACAAAAAAGCAAAATCGATAAATTACGTTTGGGTTTTAGGGAAAGTGATATCATTTCGATAATTGTGGGTACAATAGGTGACACACAGTTATGTAATGCGGCGGAGGCGGGTAGTTTCAAATATTGTGACGACCTAGCTTCATTTTTGCACAGTAAAATTCAACAAGATCAAACCAGTTCAAATCAACAAGTGATTAATAAAAAAGCTTCTTTTTCTAAACCTAGATTTGACATAAAGTCTGAAACAAGCCATACTCAAAGTCCTTCAACGAGTAATAATAGAGGTCAACCTACCTGTTTTAGGTGTGGGGAAATAGGGCATAAACGAAATGTTTGTACCGTTAAAGATGATGTGAAATGTACGTTTTGTTTGAAAAATGGGCATTTAGAACTAGCCTGTAGAGGTAAATTAAAGACTAAAACTGAAAAAGATGTTGAGGTAAAGTTAGTCTCTTCTGAAAAACAAAAATTTTTTAAAAATGTTCTTTTAAATGAAAAACCTTGTACAGCTTTTATAGATATGGGTAGCGATTGTTCTCTAATTGTACCTAGTTTAGTAAACAGGCTTGGCTTGCTAACACGAGAACTCAAAAAACCAGTAAATATGACGGGGTTTACGAATTCTATAACTATTGAGGTAAATAAAGCTGTTCAGAGTGTACTTAAAATTGATAAAGTTGAACTGATGGTGACCATGTACGTAATAGATTCCTTGTCGGATTGTGAGTTATTAATTGGTAGGAATTTCACTGAAAACAAAAATATAATGTACAGTCGTATTGGTGATACCCTTCTTTTTGATAATGTCGCATTACAAGTATCAATGATTGAGGTTTCTAATCTTAACGTTTCTTGTTCCGAGCATGAAACTGTATTGAAAAATTTATTAAACAAATATCCAAAATGTATTTCGAATGACTTGTCGACATTAGGGAAAACTTCGTCTGTGGAGTTAGAAATAAATCTTACTACATCTAAACCGGTTTATCAACGACCGTATCGTATGTCTGAGCAAGAAAAAGTTATTACTCGCGAGATTGTTGTTGATTTGCTGCATAACGGTATTATTCGCCATAGTAATTCATCCTATGCAAGTCCGGCATTATTAGTCGATAAATCTTCCGGGGAGAAACGTTTATGTATAGATTATCGCCAATTAAATAAAATTACGGTAAAGGAAAAATATCCTATGCCGGTGATAGAAGACCTTATCGATAGATTACGTGGTTGTACATATTTTACTTCGCTTGATTTGAAAAGTGGCTATTATCACATCCCAATTAAAGAACAAGATGTCCACAAAACGGCATTCATTACGAGTGATGGTCACTATGAATTTACAAGGATGCCTTTTGGCCTTTCTAATGGACCAGCAATATTTCAACGACTTATGAATACCGTTTTGGGAAATCATCGTTTTGGTAAAATCATATGTTACATGGATGATTTACTTATTGCTACAGATAGTTTAGCTGAAAATATTTCTTGTCTAGAAGAGGTTCTAAGAATTTTGTCTGAGCATGGTTTGACGTTGAATATAAAAAAGTGTTCATTTTTTCAAGAGAGCATAGGTTTTTTGGGTTATGAAATATCAAAAGAAGGAATTCGTCCCAGTTCAAAGAAACTTAGTGCAGTCCAAAACTATCCGACACCGACTAACATCCATGAGCTGAGACAATTTTTAGGTCTTATTAATTACTTCAGAAAATTTATTAAGGATTGTGCATTACTGAGTAGACCTCTCACAAATCTATTAAAAAAAAAGATGCTTCCTGGTGCTGGGGCATTGAACAAAATAAAGCAGTTTTAAATTTAAAAAATGCTTTAATTAATAATGCAGTGCTTAACATATTTGATCCCAAGTTACCCATAAATTTATATACCGACGCAAGTCGAGACGGATTAGGGTGCATTTTGATGCAAGTTACCGAAAGTGGTGAAAGACCTGTACATTTTTATAGTCGTCAGACTTCACATGAAGAAAAAGCTTACCATTCATTTGAATTAGAGTTATTAGCTATTGTGGTGGGTTTAGAAAAATTTAGACATTATTTACTGGGATCTAATTTCAAAATCATTACGGATTGTAATGCCGTTAAACATGCTTTGACAAAGAAAGATATAATTCCTCGTATAAGTAGATGGGTTTTGCGTACCCAAGAATTTTCATTTGAGGTTGTTCATAGGGCAGGTTCTCAAATGCAACATGTAGATGCATTGAGTAGGAACCCTGTTATGATAGGGAATAGTGCTAACTCATTTCATATAAACAATATTACTGAAGGTGACTGGTTACTATCAGTACAACTTCAAGATCCGAGTATTTGTAGTATTCGTGACATACTAAAATCAGGAGAGGCCGAACAGCATAAACAAATATTCGCTAATTATGAACTTTTAGGGAACAAAGTTTATAAACGCACGGAATATGGGCGACGATGGCTAGTACCTAAACAATGTATTTGGCAGATCATTAGATTGAATCACGATGACGTCGGACATTTTGCCGTTGACAAAACTGTCGAAAGAATCCGGTCATTGTACTGGTTTCCGCGATTAAAAACCACTGTAAAAATATATATAAATAACTGTTTAAATTGCATTTATTATAAAAATGTTCATGGCAAGAAACCCGGTCAGTTATATCCAATACCTAAATATGCACGTCCTTTTCATACCTTACATTTAGATCATTTAGGACCATTTATAAAGTCAACACAAAACAAATGTTATTTACTAGTGATAGTAGATTCGTTTACAAAGTTTGTGTTTATAGCTGCTACAAATGACACAAAAAGCAAAAGGGTTATTAATGAATTAGATAAAATATTTAAAATATTTGGTAATCCAAAAAGGATAATATGTGACGCCGGAAGTGCGTTTACTTCAAAATCGTTTGCTAAATATTGCGATGATAAGGCGATTAGGCGCCACGTCATCGCAACCGCGGTACCACGTTCTAATGGTCAAGTAGAGCGTTATAATAGAACAATCCTAGAGGCTCTTCGTAGCTTAGGGGCAGATACAGATAAATAATAAAAGAAATAGAAAGATAATAAATGGGATCGACATATCGATAAAATTCAGCAAGGTATTAATAGTACGATTAATAAAACCACGGCGGCAATACCGAGCGAGGTATTTTTTGGTTACCGATTAAGAATGAATAATGACATTGATTGCAATAACGAAGAACAGTTATTAGATGTGACTGCATTAAGAGAACGGGTGGACTCAAAAATAAAGATAAGCGCGGAAAAACAAAAAGTTGCTTTTGATTCAAAACGTAAAGAAGCGCCTAGTTATCAAATTGGTGATCTTGTAGTTATAAGAGTTCCGAGCTGTTCAAATAACGGACAAAGCACTAAACTCATGGCACAGTACAAAGGACCGTTTCAAGTCACTGAAATATTGGGTCATGACAGATACAGGGTAGAAGATATGAGAGGGTCAGAAAGAACTTCCAGGCTTTATAATGGGATATCTTGTGTAGAAAACATGAAACCTTGGATACGTTTGGAAAACAATGAATTATAAGTCGGATGTTGTCAGAGGTATTATTTTTATTATTAAAAGTTTTAACGATTAGTGTCTGTTTCATGTGTCTAATGTATTTGCTTCGAACATAAGATTTACAGTGTGATGCAACATTGTATCAGGTATCCGCAGTGAACGCTGAACAACCTTTTTATTTCATTCGACTCATGAGTTATACACGACCCCAGATGGCGGGTTTATACACACTCATGTCTCAAAGCTTTTTATTGATTTTCCGGCCATGAGTTATACACGACCCTGGATGACGGGTTTATACACGCTCATGTGTCAAAGTTGTTATTTTCACACTGTAGCATCTTGTGTTTGATAAAGTGAATGTATTATGGTTATTCTGAATTCAATGTACACATTCAGAATAAACCTAATTTTCAAGTGACAATTCGCTTATGTTATCTTTTGTTCTCAGCAATTACACCAGACAAGCACGCAATTCGGGACGAATGCGTCAACAGGAGGGCCGGATGTTGTCGTCTATGGATACCGCGCGTTATCTGTGGCGCGCAGATGGCAGCTTTGGACCGGTGGCGCTATGGTGGCGCGCTCGGCGTGCAGTTGTTACACATGGAACGGCGGGTGGTACGACTGCTGCGAAAAACGGCGGCAACGCGGCATCACGTTCTCGCCATTTCATCCCACGCAAAGCGGTTATAAAAGTGTGTGTTGTGAAAATAGGAGTCAGTCGTTACGTAGCTTCCAGTGAAATCATTACGAACGGTTACTTCAGTGGTGTTGAAATTATAAAGTGTACTCTGGTATTGTAGTTATAGTTCATTTAGTTTATTTAATTATTTAACCATTTATGTTGTGTTCAAAAGTCTGTTAAAAATTAGTTCAGCTTGGTTCTTGTATCGGTGTTTTGCCCGGTCATGATAGTACCGTTCTGTTTCATAATGTAATAACAATAATGATTGAATTACTTATTCCGTGTTCTAAAGCACATGTTAATATAACCTCTGTAGGACGAACATGTTATGTGTTACTATGTGTTTTTCTAATAAATGTACTATGTTGTAGATGGTCTTTTAATATTACTTAAATGAATAGGTAGGTAGGTAGGTAGGTAAAACAAAGAGGTAAAAATCCTTGCAGCAATATTATTTTGAATAAGAAAAATAGAATTAGTACGTACGTTCCTTGGTTGGAGAGCAACTAAATTGTTGCAGACTATGGAGAAGTTTCAATTTTTTTTTATTTATTATGAAAATTAAAATAAAATATGAAAGAATCATTAAAATATCTCAACAAATGAAAAAGTTATGGAACTTTAAAGTTGCGCTTAAAGATAAAGACTTTATAAAGCCGAATAAAAGAAAGAAATGGACTTAACGTGACTTAATTGAATTAAAAGCACTAAATTTGTGTGTGAAGATAATTTTGAAGTATTAAATCTCGGCTAGGTAAATAACTAGCTCACAAAATTTCTCACTCCAGCAAGATACAGCAATCGGTGTAAACTTATTAAATAATTAATTTCTCAGTCATTATGATCAGATCAGATCAGATAGATTTAAAGAAAAAACACTGATTTATTAGTTTTAATCTGTATTTTACCTCTGTTGTGTTAAATAAGATATTCACAGCATCTTGAAACTTCATCTTTCAAGTTCTGTATGTGACATTAAAGAAAAGTTATAGTTTGTAATTATTCTAAAAGGCTGTGCGTTTCAGACAAAGAATTAAGGCATCAATATGAGCATAGCGAACCTTTTTTGCAACGAAGGCATTATTTCTAATACTAGTCTATTGGACTTGACGGAATCTAATTCAATTTGTACAGCAGCTAACGTTAAGCTGTTTACGGTTGCATGTTATTGACCTGAGTCAGCTATGAACTATCAAATAACAAATAGTAGCTTTGAAGGTAGTTTTTATCCTTACCACACTACAGTCCATTTAAAGTCCCACTGCTGGGCACAGGCCTCCACTCTCATAGCAGAGGGAATTACAGCTTAGACCCACCACGCTGCTCCATTGCGGGTTGGCGGACTTTAACGAAAATTATCATGTTAGTGATATTAACCGAGACCGACGGCTTAACGTGCTCGCTGAGGCACGGGGGTGAAACGCCGCCAACTTCCTAACTCCAGGTTAATACTGAAAATTTCTAGTCAGAAAAACCCAATACTTAATTATGGTCCGACCCGGGACTCGAACCCTGGACCTCGTCAGCCGCAGTCGAACATGCTAACCAGTAACCACTAAACCAAAGAGGCAGTTATCCTTACATAAGTATAATAATGTGTATAATAATTTTGATAATAATGTGTAGGTATAATAGTTTTGATAATATACCTATATATAATAATTTTGACGACCTCCGTGGTGCAGTGTTGAGCGCTGTAATTGTCTTAACGTGCGGATGTCCCGGGTTCGATTCTCAGCAGAGTTATTATGGGAATTTATAATTTCTAAATTTTCCCTGGTCTGGCCTGGTGGGAGGCTTCGGCCGTGGCTAGTTACCACCCTACCGGCAAAGACGTACCGCCAAGCGATTTAGCGTTCCGGTACAATGCCGTGTAGAAACCGAATAGGGGTATGGGTTTAATATAACTGCCTTGGCCGTAACAGGTTAGCCCACTAGCATCTTAGCCTGCATCAACACTTACCATCAGATGAGATCGCAGTCAAGGGTTAACTTGTAGTGGATTTAAAAAAAAAAAAATAATAATTACCAAGAAAAATGCAGGAAATTTAAAGGTAGGTTACTATCCCAAGTGAAGCAATATCAGCGTTATTATAATTCCTTTCCGTACATGTAGGTATCGCGAATGCATAAATGAGGTTATGCAAATTAGCAGAAATAATGTAGAAGGCAAAATAAACAAGACATATTACTTCGTTTTCAGTGCCAGTTTTGTAATTTAAACGTAACTGAAATTGGATAGCCACTTATTGGCATGTTTTTTGTTATAATATCGTATCTAATGATAAGAAATTCATTAAACATTATCTCTAACCGTGTCTCTATTTCCAATTAAACAACAAATAAATGTCTCCACGTTGTTATAAGTGCTGCTTTTAACAGACATTAGAAATATCCAATCTTCATTATGTTGGCGCTCTCAAATATTATCAAATCAAATCTTTACTTACTAATACTATATGCGAAAGTTCCGATGGATGGATGTATGGGTGAATGTTTGTTACTCAATCACGCCCGAACGGCTGAACGGATCTGGATAAAATTTGGCACAGAGACTATAGACTGGAATAACACAAAGGCTACTTTTTATCCCGGAAAACCAAGGAGTTCCCGCGGGAACCAAAAAACCTCAATCCACGCGGACTTACATACTAGTGTTACATAGAACTGAAAAGCAATTCAACCTATAAAATCACTAGGTAGTCATATGAGGGCAGAGCCTTGTTCTATTCTATGGTATAGCTTCGGAAAAAACTTTGTTTGGGAATCATTAATCACGCAAGCAGTCTTTTAAATTATTAAACGTTACACAAGCAATGAACTAAATACATCAATCAAATGGCACGGCATATAGTTAGCCGCTTCGTCGACTGTGACGAAATATACGTTTTGTGGGACAACACATCAGCTGAGCGTACCGGCATGCGGGCTCAAGCGCCGTGGAACGTTGCGGGCCCGGCCACCTTCAACCAACCGTCGACACTTTCCTACTTACAGGCTATAAATATTCAGCGAACGCTCTGCCAGAAGCCAGCGCTCTCACCACACCGGCTTTCCTGAACGAATAATACCAACCTAGATACAGTTTGGGCTCAATTTTGACGATCCGCTCTCGCGCCCCACCAGAAAAAGAGGACTCCTCGTTTCGCGCGTTCACTCGCGCTCGTGTCTCATTTATCCATCACTGCACATCCGCACCAATTGGTAATACCACGGTTTCACTGTCACAGCGGGCGGCGTCAGGTCCGCCGGAGTCACAGCACAGCACAACACGCTTCGAGGACCACGACGAGCGCTGCAGTGGATAACACGGGCGTCGGAGTTGTGACGCGCCGGAGTCACAGCATGCACCAACACAACACGCTTCGAGAATCGCAACGAGCGCTGCAGTGGATAACACGGGCGTCGGGGTTGTGACGCGCCGGAGTCACAGCATGCACCAACACAACACGCTTCGAGGATCGCGACGAGCGCTGCAGTGGATAACACGGGCGTCGGGGTTGTGACGCGAGGTGAAATCGCCGAGAACCGAAACCGCGCCGCGAGGCCGAAGCGACCTCCACGCGAGAGCGTGAGAGCCGACGAAGCCTGAGCGATAGCAGGTGTGCGGGTGGAAGTGCAGCGACAGTGCGGAGAGAGGTGAACGAGACGACGCGCGTGACTCGCCGCGGCCGACTGACGGACGCAGCGCGGCGGGGCTCGCTTCACCACCACACGCGCACTCGCGCACACTGGCGGCCGGGAGGCGCACCGCACCGCCCTCTCGTCTCCGCCGCAGCGGTCGCCGGTCGCGCTCAGCCGAACGCGTTCGCCGATCGAATACTTTAAAATTTCATTCCAAATTTGAATTTAAAATCTCGACGTCCGTCGAAGCGACGCCGGCCAATAGATTGAATATTTACCGAAACGAGGTGCGATGTGTGATTTCTCGCTGGAAGGATTCGTGATTCGTATAGAGCGCGTGTAAATAACATAGCGCATGCGCAGCGCACACTCCCCTATGGCGCCTCCTAGCCTCCACGTTAACAAGTTTTGTTTACTTCAAAAACACTTCGCAACTATTTTCAATTAAATCTGGTAACAGAGCCGAAAATATATTTACCGTAGATTTCAGAGTTCAAACATTATCAATCAAATAAATATTATTTTATGCGAAAGTTTGGATGGATGGATGTTTGTAACTCAATCACGCCCGAACGGCTGAACGGATCTGGATGAAATTTGGCACAGATATAGATTATACTCTGGAATAACATAGGCTACTTTTTATCCCGAAAAACTAAGGAGTCCCCGCAGGAACCAAAAAACCTCATCAGCTAGTTCGTAAAAAAAATAAGTTCATGGAACTGATTACTAAACTGCATCATTACCATTTTCAATCCAAAAAAGTAAGAGCAAACAACCGATGAATGCACGCGCGGAGGCAGAGTAAGGTCATCGGAATGCTTTGGGTGCGATGCTACAAATTGCGCAAATAGATGTTCCAATGAACTCGTTTAATAATAGCAGGCGTAGAGAGGGCGTCAGCGCTGAGCGTCGAGAACTAGAAGCATATCGTGTTCTACTCGACTATAATGCGAAACACGCTCAAGGTTGCCAAAGCACGTATGACCGCGTCACGCACTGTGCTCACTAAAATCTCACTAGAATCTTGAATGAGATAATTTGATCACGTCACCATGTATTGAAATTGCATTGCTCAACGCGCGACAGTCCCTTTGATGTTTGCTTAAAGTTATATATACGACATCATTTTCAACTGATGGTAGAGCAAGACGGAGAAAACAGCCCCCCGGATAAGTAAGGAAATCGTAATCGTAATCGTCTGTCAAACGTATAATTCGACCTGTATAGGGAGGTCATAGATGCTTGCACATCAAAACGCATGTATGTCCTCCTTAAAAAATTCGAGTTATACGTTATGAGCTGTCAAATGGATACGATTGGCTTAGACAATTGGGCCTCTGGTTAGAACATTTATAAGAAATAACTTGTGTTACAGGAACATTGTTTCACATCTGGCACAAAAATTGCGAACTTACCAAGGACCAGCTAACTGGAATATTGTGCGGACAGAGCAGAAGAACCACCATGCAAACTTTTAAATTTTAAAAAACAAGTCCTTCAATTCGCTCTAGAGCTTTTGGGTTAGAATACCGAAAACGAATTCTTTATTAATTTAAAGATTGCATCACTAATTAATATTTTAAATGCAAAAACGCTTTGCGCCATTACTCGGTCGCAAGTTGCAACGAATTGAAGTGATTCTTTTGAAAGATCTGGAGAGTGACAAAGGCTACTTTTTATTCCGAGAAATTAAATACATAGTTCCCATGGGATTAAATTGATCTGAATCTACACAGA
Source organism: Erebia palarica (assembly GCA_964035005.1). Classification (NCBI taxonomy): domain Eukaryota; kingdom Metazoa; phylum Arthropoda; class Insecta; order Lepidoptera; family Nymphalidae; genus Erebia; species Erebia palarica. Next base: position 53,614,160 of record OZ035983.1, read on the forward strand.
TGAATTCGTTATTAATCAGTATGGAATAGTGTAGAGTTACATTCAAAAAGCCACAAGACAAATGAATATAATTTTCTGGAGAAAGACAAAATAATGATATACGTTGAGATGGATTTTCACCTTTACAGTCACATTTTATTATCCCACTTGTATCCATATATCTGCCTCGAGATCAAAAACTGTCCTGCTATAATTGACAAACAACGTTTGAAAATTTAGCTTTGAGTTGCAAAAATACAATTTTATTTTTGGATTATAGTAGTTAGAGTGACATTGAAATGACGTATGAAAAGAGATACGGAGTGCCGCAGGCGTCACGCTACATCAAGTTTGGGAAACAACAAATTATTTTCATATTGAGCGACTGCGAATCTTAATTAACAAAACGTCCAAACAGTCAGGTTTGCTTTGCCAAATGACGTAAATGCGACATCCCAAATAATGAGACTTTAATTAAACTATCCTGAAAATAAATATTTAAATTGATTTAGCATTAAAATATGATAACACTACATAAAATACATAGTTTGTCTCAATAGCTGCAGCATTTTACTAAGTACTGAGGCAACAGCAGTGGTGGTATAGATGCTTCATAGTCGAAACCCAAACATATATACTATGAAATTGATAATTTATTGATAAATAAACAACATGTACAAAATCTTAAACTCCTTAAAACTAGACAAAGTTGATTATTCCATAATACAAGACCAAAGGAGTGCTTAGGCACTCGTATTAAGACAACTTGTGTTACGAGTGTCGTCACCTTCCTCCAAACCCGTTACAATAATACGATTCTATTTCTAGTTATAGACACAATAAAAAAAAATGATGTAAAATGAAATGTAATGTACACGTAAAATAAAATGAAAAATGTAAAATACGTTATGTGAGAAATAATATTTCTTAAAAGCTATTTTATTTTATTTATTAAAATATGATGACGCTAAAGAACAGAATTGACACTCAATATATCTTTTTTGTTTTTAATGCAGTAAAGCTATTCTCATAACGTGCTGCAATTATTCTAAGCAGGATACAACGGGACATAGTGTCGTCCAAACAACGTTGCGTTTGTTCATCCGAGGTGGTCGCCCGGGATGCCAATCTGCACTTCCGCCGGCGCCCGGATCATTGCCAGAAACACTTAGGGGAAAGTCAGGCGAACATTGAGAAGACTTGAAATGACGCGATAAAAATTGCAATTTTTGAAACACACTGTCCATTTTGCTTTCCTTTTGATAACGAGTTAGAAGAATATCTTTCAAGCATAAGTAATGATTCAGATTTCAAATTACATTTATTTTTTTCGAAAGAGCAAGGGATTTTATTGCTGGTTCTTCTCGGTAGGAATGTTATTCCGAACCAGCTGTAGATTCACTCGACTATCCAAAAGCACTTGTCAAAGTCAACTCGAATAAAAATATTTTTTCTTTTTGAATTTTTTGGTAATGAAAGTTTAATTAGAAGAATCTTTATAAATTGAAAATAATTTCAAAGCTGGTAAAATAATAATTATTTATGGCATTATGACATTTCGATGTTTGTTGTGTGTAAAAGACAAGCGTAAATTATTGTGAGAACAAGCAAGTGTGGAAGATTAATAATTCTGTTATTTTTAGCGATATGTCATTTTCAAGTACTAAACAAAATAAAATTTGAATGCGTGCAAAACATGGGTGCAAAACTTGCAGCTGTAAGCGCGTGCTCATGGCGTGAAGTTCCATGTCGTCTAATTAACGTCATACACTGATGGTCGGAACAAGCGTGGACACTTTATGTTCCCCTTCTTTAACGAGCATGAAATGGTTTTGATATCTTACATATTTTGCTAATTGCCTTATGTATGGCAGAAACATATTAGCAGTATTCAACCCCGCGCAAATCGCCGTAATTCTGATCACGTGTTGTTTGATGTCGGTTGTGTCCTTCTGTCTATTCTGCATAGTCAGTAGGTACCTATTGTTAAAATAAATTTAAAATATTTTAATTTTTTGTCTTAAACTTATTGCTATACCTACATGTCATGTAGTCGGTCAGTATGCGATCCACAACGCATTATTTTTAATTATGAAATTATATTATAACTTGGAACAAAGCAGAAATCGTATTCATTTAGTACACTTAGTTGATATTTTCTAAGATTTTTTTAATAATTATTTACTACGTGGATAATTTTTGGTTTATGGTAGAGTTCACAGGGTAAGGCCTAATAATATGTTCGACAGAAGATGTCCGCTGATAGGTTATTTATACTCATGTTCTGATGCCTACTCATGACAATGATGATACTAAAATAAAACAATATATCTAATACTATACCGTTACTTTTAGTTTCTAATAGGTTAGTTTCTCGCAACCTAAAAAGGAGAAGAAAAGGTATGGGTGTGGTCTCCGCGTAGATAACTTTGGTCTTGCAGTTGAATGGGCCCACACCGGTTTATTATGGGGCCTCATCTATGAGAAAGTCTGCCGACGGGACAAAGGGCCTGATGGGCATGAAAACTTCTAAAGCCGGACAATGCCACATAAAGGTTTAGATCTTTTTGTAGGCAGTATGCGAAGCATTTTCGCATTTTGCAAGAACGTAACCGCGACAACAAACAGTCGTAACTGACTTCAAAACAAGCTATTACCAGCTCAAAACTTCTGAATAAGTCAACGTAATAGTCAATTTTTGTTCACTTTGTGCAGACTTAAAGGGAGTCCCTTCAAAAATATATATTTTTTACCTCCAAGCGGCATATTAACAGGCCTTATATACGATTTATTAATATTGAGTTGTTCGGCCAATGACCGTCCCAAGATGTAGAATAATTATTTCGATATTTCGTTAAAGTGATCATTAACTACCTTTTTAGGATTGAGTTATAAATACTAACTGCAAATTGCTCAGATAAATGCAAGGAACATTTTAATAATATAAGTTTACATATAAGGCGTGACCCGCGTGAGGACGAGAAAAAGACATTTGAAAGCTTTGGTAACATTCGATCTCCTAATCAATTTGCTTCATTAATGCCTTAGAAGATTACAAAATCTAACTAAATAAAATATGACTTGTTGTGTGCAAATAATATCTAATAATAATAGTTTCATTGCTCTAGAATTAATATATTTTCTATGAAACTATTTTCAAGAGCTTCTAATAAGTTTGACTATGAATTACCCGATGATTCATAGTCAAACTTATGATAAGGACAAATATCTGATTTTCTAGCTTGATTGTAATCTTGCTTAGATAGGATATTTAAAAACGCATTTAAAAAGCCTTTAATTTTTTTCTTTTTTAATAAGGGTGCACAGGAGAACTAGAGTAGACATTAATAAGGTTACATATATATTCACAGTCATGATTAAAAATTAGCTTAGAGTTATTTTATTCTGGTAAGCGTTCTTTTATGCCTCTATGACCAGTACGTTTAACAAAACTGCTAAAACGAAAAAGTTTATAATCTGTTCGCATCAGATTTTTTTTCCGGCTACCGCTTCTTTTTGCTTGCAGCGCCTGGTAATTAACACCTCCAGAGGTCACAGCGGCCTTGCCTTTGCATTCAACTCTCACCTACGTCACTCCCACGCTCCACCCAAGCCGAATTGTTAATCTCATATAAATCAATACGCATAAATAAAAACGCACCTCCGTTTGTATAATTACAAAGGTGTTTGATTTATGCCTCTATATTTATTTAGCAGCCCGTGTTGTAGTACTGAACTGCTCATTTTTTATTTGGGATGAGCGATTAAGCTCGTCAGTTCAATTTGTACGTGTAAAGGTTTATCCACATTGATTCAAACTCAAACTCAAATGTTTTTTATTCAAATAAACTTTTACAAGTGCCAGAAATTTAATTCGCTGTAATCCGCCACAGTAGACAAATCTATGTGGTACAGTGTGTACTCCGTAATTTTAGCATGCTATATTCACCGCCCAGTAAGCCAGCAATTCGCACAGGGTACAAAACCACACCACACAAACCTTCCAAATTATTCTCAACGTACGTTTCACTCCAACACCGAAGCATCTTCAGAAGATGTTGACTCGACAATGCACGATTGTTGTAACGATTTTTTACAATCGTATGTATGTATGTATGTATGTATATACTTTATTGTACACCACAAATACACAACATGTTACAAACAAGAATACAACTATAAGTAGGTACAATAAGGCGGTCTTATCGCTAAGCAGCGATCTCTTCCAGACAACCTTAACGTTAGGGAGAAAATGAAAAAGAAGATAAAGGGAGGTGGTAACTGTCGAGTGATTTTACCCTGTACGTGTTTACCTCAGCTGCTAGACTGTCGTTAGGTTGTTAATTGTTATGCATAAATCTGTACTAATATTATAAAGAGGTAAAGTTGGTGAGTTTGTGACATTGTAGGGGTAATCTCTGGATCTACTGAACCGATTTTGAAAATTCTGGAACCAATAGAAAGTCACATTATATGTGAGTGTCATATATTATCCCAAAAAATTAGGGAGTTCCCGTGGGAATTTAAAAAACTTATTTCGCGCGGACGAAGTCGCGAGCAAGTCTGCTAATATTTTGTAATTTTTTTGCTTACTTTATTAGTAAATAATATTAAATAAGTGTAATATATTATAATATTGATTTTTCTTCTCTCCATTTAACGAGAACTCTCAATAATGCCAGAAGCCGTCCCATTGTAATTATATAGAGTCGGAGCTGTATTTTTAATAGTAATATATTGTGACCGCACCACTACAGAATGTTCGCTTCGAAGGCGATGTATTGGAACTTGGAAGGAATAATAAAGTCGGTCGTGAACTTGCTTGGTGTTACTCAGAATTAGTGGTCGCTGTTATCATAATTATCATAATAACACATGAAGAACAATAGGTTAAATATTGTAGATTAAGAATACATTTTATTTATTACTAGCTGATGCCCACGACTTCGTCCGCGTGGATTGAGGTTATCTGGTTTCCGCGGGAACTCTTAATTTTTTTTTATACAAACCTTGTCCTGACTATAACGCATACAAACAAAAGTATTATCCAATTTGGTGCAGTCGTTCGTAAGTTACGCGCTCAGCAACATTCATTTTTATTTATATAGATTTATTTATCACGGAAATATTATAACAATAATTATTTTGTTTCCTACGACTTTCCGACATTTAGGCATCAAATACAATATTACGATGGACTGTGTTGTGTATGTGTATCACTAAACGAACTATACCCAAAAATGAACCAAACCCAATCCTCTAATGATTACATACACTCGAGAGAAACGTACAGTATGCTCATAATTGTCATCCTAATATCATCCAGTTATTATGATTATCATAAAAGAGCTATAGAGAAGAATGAGAAAAAACGGTTTTTTTGGGGTTCCCAAAAGTTATAGAAATAAGTTTTACATCTTAAGATGTGGGAAGGAAAATATAATACTTACTAATATTATAAACTAGCTGATGCCCGCGACTTCGTCCACGTGGTTTAAGTTTTTTTTATTCCCGCGGGAACTCCTTACTTTTCCGGGATAAAAAGTAGCCTATGTCACTCTCCAGGTCCTCATCCATCCCATGCCAAAAATCACGTCGATCCGTTGCTCCATTGCGGCGTGATTGAAGGGCAAACCAACAAACCAATAAACAAACACACTTTCGCATTTATAATTTTAGTATGATGCGAAAGTATGTTTATTGATCATCACACCGCAACAGAAAAACGGATCGGTGTGATTTTTGCATGGGTGTAGTTGAGGAACTGGAGACTGACATAAGACTGACTTCTTATACCGGAAAATTAAGGAGTTCCTGAGGTAATTAAGAAAAATTAAACCACGTGGACGAAGTCGCGTGCATCATCTAGTATAAAATAAATATTGGATATTATTATAAAGGATATAATATGAAGTGAAAAGTCTTTATTGAGTGTTGATTTTAACAAAATATAGCTGTTGTTTAAATGGTTTTTGTATACCAAACGGATAAATCTTCGCATAACCTTTATTCTTTGAAAAAGATAGTCATTCAATAGTTAATTACATATAATGGAAATGGTTGTAGTAGGTACGCAATCATATCTGTTGCGGGCGCAAGTAGGATTTCCTTTTTAGACCATTCCTACTCGTCCAATGGGTCAGTGTGCGAGGGAGATTCCAACGTTTCCTATCATTTATTTAGACTCTAGTGTTTCACTATTAGTTACGTTTGCTTTATGACATTAATCCGTGTCCACTGTTACTACATACTCTGAGTAGAGTACATACAATGTATTGAATTATAGAATCCATACTAATATTATATACTAGCTGATGCCCGCGACTCTGTCCGCGTGGATTGAGGTTTTTTGGTTTCCGCTTGAACTTTTAAATTTTCCGGGATGAAATGCCTATGTGCTATTCCAGACTATAATGTGATGTGATGTGACTGTGATAATGAAAAAAAAACCCGGCTGAGTTTGTTGTGGGCTCTTGTCAGACCAGGGCGCGTTTGGAACCCTCGTAGCTTTAGTTTTAAGATACCGTAACTAATTATCACCATCATGTCTTATATGTAAGTAATGGACGTCAATATGTGTACGTATACCTAAATTGAATAAATGAATTGAATTGAATTGGATATCTCTGTTCCAAATTTCATCCAGATGCGTTCAGCCGTTCTGGCGTGATTGTATAACAAACATTCATCCATCCATCTATCCATTCAAACTTTCGCATATAATATTAGTATAGATGACTATTATTAAATTGAATAGACCTAGTTTACTTTTTTGAAACATTAGTTACAATATATTTAATAAATCTACATGAATAGTAATAACTACGGTTCAATAGATCCGTGATTGACCTATTAAAATACACCAATCATAACTAAATACCATTAACCCAATTAAGCTTTGCTTCCACAGTCCACAACTATACGATTCACGATGTGCTACATTGATTACCTTAATAGGTTTCTCTGCCAAATCGGCCATATTTTTACGACTGCCTGAAAAAAGGAGTATATTGTTTTCAGGGTTCATGTATGTATGTATGTATGTATGTATGTATTTATGTATGTATGTATGTGTGTATGTATGTATGTATGTGTGTATGTATGTATGTGTGTAAGTTTGTATATTGCACCATAACTTTACATGATATGGTATTCCTATATAAGCTTATCAACGGATCTATAGATAACCCAGAATTACTAAGCCAGTTTTCTCTCAAGACTCCCTCGCATCTGCCGCGTCACTCTATCAAACAGCTGTTTGCACACAAATCCAACAGAACCAACCTTGGTTATCATTCAATAATACCCCGGCTGAGTAGGCTGTATAGCCTTGGAACTTACGGGCAAGGATAATTCTATCGACTTGTTCCACCACAAAATCAATAAATTTAAAGCGAAAGTTATCAACACTTTTAAAAGCACTACTTAATTTAATTAACAATAAGTATAATGAGTTAACAACCTAGTTTTAAATTTTTTAGCAGTAAGTATAGTTTATATAATTTAACTTAACAATTTGTATATGTAAGTGCGACCTTTATAGTGTGCATGATGTGTCTGCCTATAAGTGAAATTATGTGTGTTTCGTTACCCTAAGATTACTTATGTCTAAGTTTAATTTACATGAATTTTGTTGGTAGCCCAAGTAAAAATAAAATAAAAAAAATAAAAACTTCTATACGCCTGAACCGATTTTGATTGAAGAGGTATGGTTAGAATCCCTAGCTTATTCCGGGTGACATATGATAGTAAAATTGAAAAAAACTGGTGGTCCCGCATTAAAGATTTAGTCTTTAATGCGGGACCACCATTTTTTTTCAAAAAAAAAAAAAGAAAAGTTGAAAAAAAGAATTCCAAAATAAGATTAACTATATGAGCATCATCTAGAAAATGATGAGTAGATTCCAAAAATATATAATATTACAGTTCAATATCCAGTGATTCACAAAAAAATATCATATAATAAAAATGTGAATAAGATTCTATTTAACTAAAATAATTATGATTTTTTACTTTTTAGTTTGTTTTTTGGCAGGGCAGTCGTGGTTTTTAATGTTTTTAATTATGACTTGTTTGCTTATATGCGTAAGCGAGACGGAATACGCAAACGTGACCTAGAGAGGTGAACAAACGTCTACAGTGAGTTCAACCTAAATTTTTGACCTGATTCGAAGTAAAAACTCGATGGGCTAACGACCCTGACGTAATCGGATAGAAAAAACAACACACGGAATGCAGTCCGGCTTCTCAAGCTTTCTTTCGATAACTTTAATCTCTGTTTTGTAACGGTAATCAGACCGCTGGGCTTCTAAGCTATGGAGTGTGACGTATTTTTGGATCTCTTAAAGATTTGAATTGGTCATCAGAATCTTATTACTTATCAGAAAATTACCTTCCAACATAATCCTTACATTTAAACATTGCATAATTTAAAAGTAGCCTTTGATACTAAAAAAGCAACTAAATTACAAGTTACAGTACTATACAAGTCGTTGGTACAGTATGTAACTTTTTTGCACCGCAGTGGACCCGTTAGAGGTCGAGTTTTCGACCTCTAAGGGGTTAAAATAGGGGTTTGTTTGTTTGAACATCGAACTTAACGTGAGAGACACTGCGGGTAAAAGCCAATTCTGTAGTATATTGGTTTTGTCAAATTTTGTCGTAAGTATTACATGCTGGAAAAAGTAAACTGAGATACTTCAAGGTAGATAAGGGTTATAATGATCTAGATGAACTGGATGTATGGATGTTTGTTACTCAATCACGCGCCAACGGCTGAACGGATCTGGCTGAAATTTGGCACAGAGATAGATTATAGTCTGGAATAGCACATAGGTTACTTTTTATCCCGGAAAATTAAAGAGTTCTCGCGGGAACCAAAAAACCTCAAACCACGCAGACGAAGTCGCGGGCATTCGCTAGTAAAACATAAATGGTGATACTGAGTTAAGTATGTTCAATAAGTTCATCCCTAATATCAAAGTATTAATTTAAGTCTGGTTACAATCAAATTAGCATAGCGATTTAAAATACATTCGAATATTAAGTGGTGTATGAAACAAAGAGCTATTCATACGTGTTGCACTTGTACGCAAATGCACGATATGTATTTTATTAGCTTGGCTCTTGTACGAAACAAAATGATCTTTAATAGCACTTTTGAAACGGCATGACAACAGAGAATTGTTTATAGCATCCGGACAAGGTTTCACTGCTGAGTGCATTCGATTCAAGGGTATGCTTTGTTTTTTAAGCAGTTGTGTAGATTGGTCAACTGAATGTCTGTTAGTATTTTATTTTTGTAGCTTTACTACAATATTGTTTTCGTTCGTAAGCTAGGCGTCAGGCACGAAACTAGCGACGGCCGAGCGACTGCGACAGCGGGGCGAAGTGGTCCGAGAGCTGACGACGAATTACGACGACGAAGGTCGTTTAGCAAACTGAAATTGTGAGAAAATATAATTTCGTCATTTGGCAAATCTAGTCCTGCCGGTTTGGTAGAATCGGTTATAAAGTATTACTAGACTTCTTCAAAAATATTTTATAAAAATTCCCAAAAATATACTTTTGGCAATCTGAAACTTTAATCACGTATTTATTGAGTAATTTCAATAATAATCGCCAGACAAATTTTGCGGTTTTAAACAGTCCCCATACGTGAATAAAGTTTTCAAATGAGAACAACAAAATTGCTGCGAAATTCGTCGCCAGCTCTCCGACTATTCGTATCGCCCCGCTGCCGCTGTCGCTCACCCGTCGCGAATTTCGTGCCCGTACACTGCTTATGCGGATAAATGGCAGCCGTGTAAATCAATAGTATCTAATTTAACGTTGCGGTTTTTAGTAAAGGACACTGCTTCGAAATAAAACGTAAACGCTTGGAGGAATGATTTTATCTCACACGAGATCTTACAAACCATTTTCTTAACTAAAGCTGTTTCGTATTTTAACAACTAGGGTATTTATTTGTCTATTGTTGAACTTTTGGAATTTTCAGAACCGCGTTTCCAGAACATAGTATCGTTCTGGTATAAATTTATCGGTACTCAGTAGACCGTTACATTATGTGCAGGTATTGGTATTTGTTCTTGATCAGATTAACGTGATTCATCTAGTTGAGTTTAAAAAACATCTAAGGATAATCTGCTTTTTGTACTTATGTGACGAGATAGAGTTGAAAATGCGTGACCGACGGTAAGCATTTTATCATCTAAAATCAATTTTCTACTCTTAACAATTTTAACCGATTTTTAACGCTCAAGGAATTACGGAATCATTAATTTTTTTTTCTGCTTGATGGTAAATCGATTTATAAACTTTTGAATATGTTGTTATTTAATCGTTTTAATTCTTGTTGGAGGTTAAGCCGAGACATCGTTACGCAGAGCGGGTTTATGGCTTTGCAAAGAGGCCGCTACCGTGCTATGTTGTTGCAGATCATAATAATTTATGCGCCACTGTACAATCTTATTTATCGTTAGTATTAAACGTTTTATGTTGTTTTTTATGCTTTCCTAGTAAGTCGCGGTTATTTAGGTATGGTCGTTTGTACATAAACATTGTTTTTGGAACTGGGAAAAAGCATGAAATACTGTTTTAAAGTAATCCTACAACATCTTAAAACCTCTCACCATGTAATAAGTATGCAAGTAGTTTGATCGTTTCTACTTCAATATTGTGACAGATAATTGGTATCACTTTGGTGGCTTTTCCAGTCTATGGCCACAAAATCTTGGCAATCTAATAAAACATTTTTTAATTACTTTATTTATGTGACTACATTTTTTAGCCTCGGATAAAAGAGAAAATGATATTGCCCACAGCACACCCACGGCACCGAAACCTTATTTGTACTAATAGATTTTTTAAGGTTTAGTTACTGACATGCGCTGCAGTAGGTAATTATACCTACTCTATTGAATAACCAAAGGAGCACCATCATAAATCATAATTAAAAATGAATGAAACTACAAAACTTATTCAACAGAATTATTAAAGTTATATAAATTTTACGACTAATGAATTATATACAAGAATAGCACATACATATTTGTTAAGCGTCCTGCATTAAAATTATGTTTGGTGAATCACGGAATCCTCTTATTTTGTAAAATTTTCAAACATCAAGAGTCCATCCATATTCTTCAGCAATTTGTAAAATATTTTACGGAATAAGGTATATATTGAAATAAATTCAAATTTTCTATTATTAAAATGAAATGATTCTTTCCTTATTGAAAATTATTATGCCTTGTTTACGTTATATCAAGAACTTAATGTGAATTTTAAATTTACTCATCGATACAAGACAGGAATATAATCGAGCTCAAGCCGGTAAAGGGTTTCAATTTCCAAGAAATGAAGGCGATTTTCAAAATTATTTCCCATAAACATCTACCGGAATCAATTTTCTAGGTACATAATTACAGAACTACCGAAAGGGTGCAGTTTTGTAAAGTTTAGTTTTCGATACTTCGAAAAACGGTTAACATTCCATTTATAATAATTAAAAAAACCGAGTTGGACTCGCGCACCGACGGTTCCGTACAAACCTGCGGTAAGTTTAAAATTACTAAAATATTTTTATTATATGATGTAACTAAAAATTTATGCTTTTCGAAATTTTCCCTTTATCTGTGCTATAAGACGTTGCTTCGTACCAAATTTCAAGATTCTGAGTTCACGGGACCCTGTAGGTTTTGATTGCGAGTATCGAAAATTTGCAGCATAAACGGATGTATCTTTTGATTGCGTTAGCTTAGAAGTTTGATTTTTTCACTGCTCCAAGGGACAGTAGACCTGAGTATTTGATATGAATTTCAGCTTGATACCTCCATGAGTCCCTGAGAAGAAGGGTCTTCACAGACAGACAGGCGGACAACAAAGTGATCCTATAAGGGTTCAGTTTTTTCCTTTTGAGGTACGGAACCCTAAAATTGAAATAAAATATCAGTTCATACATGAATGCAAATTCAATTTGTAACTGAATAAAGAAGAAACTACAAATTAAGAAACAAGCCGTCGTCAAACAAGAGTAGTAAAAAATAAAAATAAAAACCATTTTAAATTCCTTTGAAAAATCTCCCATTAAAAAGAAGACGTTTGGTAATAAAATTGAACATGTTATAAAGTTGTTGAAGTTGTTCAGAGAGAGCCAATAATGGATCAAGTTATAAAGCGAGACTTATTGAAAGTGCAAGCAGTCTACGAATTTCATTCCACCACTTGCGACTGGGCCACTGTGCACATTGAAGTTTTCCAACTGACGTATCAGAAGAGCACGACTTAGTTGAAATATAGACTTTACATAAGACATTATTAGGTTCATTATCTATTAACGGAAACAGTTGAATGAGTTGTTTCAATATTGCTGATATAACACTATTTATAGTAGAACTAGTAGCGAAACCTGTGGAGCAGGATAGTAAGCTTAATGAGAGACAACGTTGGATTGCCACATGTATCCAGGTTGAACGATAGCTTACACTTATCTGGTCACCTGGTGATCACAAAGAGAAACATGAAAAGATTTATTTGTAAATCGCGTGACATTCACGGTAATTTAGTCTTTCTCGCTACTTGATCAAAGAAGCCATTTTCGCGTGAATTATTCCGCATCGATTTAGGAAAAAAAAACAATTTACTTAGTCTGTTTCTGGTTGTGTTTTTTTATTTGATTGATTTAGAAATTTTGGAAGTCATGGATTTAAAAGTTTATATCTATTGGTAATTTTATTGATTAATTTATAAATATAAATAATCAATTTGTCTAGTTAAGTAACGCTGTTTGGTAGACAGTGATTTAAAGTATTGTATGGATTTAAATTCTAAGCTTGGATGAATATATTGCCGGACTTTGTCTATTAACTTAATTATAAAGTGACAGAGTGACTGTCATATTAATGTATAGCTCAAATAACCTGGTACTAAAACCTTGAGATTTTATAAGGTTCTCTCTTCAACGTACGCACCGACTTGTTAGTTCCTATTGCTCAGGCTAAGATATAAAAAAAAACTTGAGAGGTGTTGAGGAACGAAGTTCCATCCGGGTGTCCCTTGAACCTGTATACACTCAACAATTTCGCAACGCGCGACAAAAATAATCACGTATTTTTTTAATAGTATAAATGCGAAAGTATGTCTGTACGTCTGCCTGTCTGTCTGTCTGTCTGTCTGTCTGTCTGTCTGTCTGTCTGTCTGTCTGTCTGTCTGTCTGTCTGTCTGTGTGTCTGTCTGTCTGTCTGTCTGTCTGTCTGTCTGTCTGTCTGTCTGTCTGTCTGTCTGTCTGTCATGTCACGACACCACACTGTTCATTGCGAAATAGAAACACGCGCACGCTGCACGGCTTACAACTATAGCAAAAAGTATCGTTACAACTTTTGGTCCTAATTTTTTCCGTCTAGCCACCTTTCGCAACGCGCGATAAGGAACTCCGTTCAAAAAAAAAATAAACTACGCGGACGAAGTCGCAGAACTAATGAAAACATAAATTAATTACGTGCAAGTACGCGGTTTAAATTTTCTCCCATATTTATTGGTTTCAGTATTATTCCTATGGGCAATTTCATGTTTGAAGCTCAAATAAATCTTTATTAGGTATCCCGAAACGACGGCGGGAGCGAGCCGGCACTAACTGATGAGTGCACTAAGCATTGGTCATACACAGCGAGGGACGGAAACGTGTCCAATGGACCTCCTTGTCCTAGTAGTTGTAAATAATTTTAATGTAAGGAACTGGAAGGACACGCATACCGGAATGGGTTTTATCTTATCAGCTGAAATTATTATACTGAAAAAATGCAGGGGACTCAAGCAGCCTGTATGGGCTGTATGCGTCCGTTGCTGGACATAGGCATTTTTGAGAGCGCGCCACCAAACACGACGAAGCATAATAATAAAAAGCTTGTAAAGTGTCTGCGTTCTACATTGGTCCTTGAACACAATGTCAGGTAAAAAGCGCTTTGGGAGTGAAGTGCAATCCACACTCCGTACCACAAATTAAGTTGACCAATCACCCACTTCGAAACAACTTTCGGAGTGGGTGTTTTTTTTTTATCCATTACGTTAGCCTTTCACTGCGATCTCACGTGATGGTGAGTGATGATGCAGTCTAAGATGGTAGCGGGCTAACCTGTTAGGGGCATGGCAGTTATATTAGACCCATACCCCTATTTGGTTTCTACACGGCATTGTACCGGAACGCGTAATCGCTTGGCGGCACGTCTTTAAAGGTAGGGTGGTAACTAGCCACGGCCGAAGCCTCCCACCAGGCCATACCAGGGAAAATTCAGAGATTATAAATTCACAAATTGACCCTGCCGGGGATCGAACCCGGGACCTCCGCACGTTAAGACAACAGCGCTACATACTGCGCCACGGAGGTCGTCAAAATTCTGATCTTTTCAGTGTGACTCCTGCCTTGTAGGAGTCATGAAGCCATCGCGATTTGTGTGGTTCAAACTTCTAAGCCTTCTCTGCGTAGCTAATTGTGCAGCGTAATTGCCAATAAATGCTCGAGTATAGGACCTAGAACTCTCTGGTTTATATCCTATAAATTCTTCAAAATTTATTCCTACGTACTGACTACTGACATCTCATTAGTAGTAAATTATAATAAGACAACTGTGCAAATAGGTAGGCCGGCAATATGCGTCTTATATATATAATATATTTTAAAATCGTTCGGAAAATTCGGAAAATATGTTAATAGGTAATTGCCTGCAATAATAAACTTCTTAATTCATACTTTTTTAATAGAAAACCATATTTTGCCTATTAATTAGTATCTGCCTAGATTTAGTTTTTAAACATTTCTCTAAGTAACAATTAGTTTTTCCAGGATATGATTCATCTTAACGTAGTGTTTCAAAGAAATACATGGAATCAGTTGAGAAGTTGAGTTGTAAAGATTTACTCGCACCTACAAGCTTTGTTTTGTGGCAAAATTGTAAGCTATAACTGCACTTGTTTATACTACGAATACTATATTTACTACAGGAAGTCATAATTTGGGGTTTACAAAATTATACTGCACGGAAGAATGAATTACAACTAATAAACTGAAAGTTTTTTTCTTAAAATGTGACCCAATGGAACGCAGCCACAGGGCCGTAATAATTAAGAATCCTAGTAGCCTTTCGGCGAATCAATCTCGTGAATTAGCATAATGGGCGTACATATCTCAAGGTCAGAAGCCAGAGTCAGCGACCGCCGTAGGGCGAATATCCTGCGCATTCACGAGACCCGTAGCTTCCTCTCCTGCACGTGACTCTCAAGTGTAGACTCTGTGGCTAGCGAATAGCGATCCTCTCCAGCGTATTAGTGTAAAAAGCCTCTAACAAAACAGGTGAAAGTTATTTTTAAATATAAATTGAAAATATAGGTTGACTGAAGTATGGTTAATTGGTCTAGTATTTAGTATGTACAACGGCATCCGGGTTCGAGTCCCTGTTGACTGTTCGGGTCATAACAAGTATTAGGTTTTTCTGACAAGAAATTCTCAGTACTAGCTCGGAGTTAGGAAGTTGGCCTAGCCCGTACCTTGGAGAGCGCGTTAAGCCGTCGGTCCTGCGACTGATCTCTCTCCGGTCGTTTCGGATTTTCTGTCCCATCGGACTATGAAAGTAAAAGTACATAGAGTGCATCTGTGTAAGCGCACACACTTGTGCACTATAATATCTCCCACGTAGATGGCCAATCTGTAAAGATGCATGCAATATAATTGCTGTGTTTCATTCTAAAGTCCTAACATAATCTCTCTAGGAATAGGCCGCCGTGACCGAAATTCGGTCGGGAGGACATTAATAATATGATGAATTGATGATGCATGCTGCAGACAAAGATTAAAAGAGATTAAAGAGAAAGGGAAACTATTGCCAAGAAAATACCTATATTCACTTAGATTTCTCGTATCTATGTTATGTGGCAGGAAATACCAAGTTAATAATTATGTAAATGGATTACTTTTATGCTTCGCTCGCTATACCTAGGGAGGACTTTTGGAATAAAAATGTGATGATATGCTTCGACTGCGACTGCGGTTACCAAAACCTTACCTTACTCAAATAAATGTTCATTTAAAATGTTAATAACTTCAGCCCGCACTCCGCAATGTCAATTGATAGCCATTTTATCTGAAAGTCTAAGTGCAATATAATGGTTAAGAATGGGGATCACAACCATAATTTTGTATGATAAATAGATAAAACACTACAATTGTTCCTATCGCCATTCACTGTGTCAGGTGAAGTCATAAATGTAACTATTCGTGATTACAGCGAAGGCTGAAGTTAACATCAATGGTCGAACAATATTTTAGCGACGCACCGGAATAATGTGATCTACGAGGCAAACGAGGTCGTACGCCCGCACAACTCAAGGCTGGATGCCAATACATAATTATTTTATATAGTTCAACAAAAAGTTCGTTGAATGTAACGCTTCATTCAAGGTTCGCGATTGTTTATTATGTTTGCCACTTCGATTTGGTTGAGTACTTCGACTCCAATAATCACAACAATTTATTGAATTTTATAGTTTCTTTTTCTAAGGATGCCTTTCGTGAAAGAAAATATAATATATAATAGTTGCGACAACCCGAACCTGTTGGGTCAACCTTGCTTAACAATCGCAATAGACGATAATCGATATGCATTGTCACAGCTAGGCCATTCGTCCCTCAACTTGAGGCACAGTAGTTTTGAATATTCACCGAATCCTTTAATTAAATCATTGGTGAATGGTTTTCAAGCCAAGATATTCTCTAACTTAAATTGGAAATAGAAGAGGACACAATCTTACTCTTCATAGTTTTAATGCTATGTGCAATCTTATATTTGCTGGTAAAAGATCTGCTTTCTCATTAAAGTTTTGAAATCCAATACACTGTAGCAAGGGCGAGTCTACAAAGCTAAACCTTGACTTAGGAAATCCGCATTGTTTGCACTGAAGGACTCTGAAGACGTAGCATCGCCCGTTCACATAAATAGAGCAAAGGCCTTGCCTTCGCTTCGATGATGGTGACTTTGATGTTTCTATTGCTTTTTTATATCGTCAACTGCGGTTTGGTTTACAGTCCAGTCCCGTTTCCTTAATGTTGAGTTTATCTTTTATAATATTTTCAACACTATTAAGATTGGACGGAAAATTAAACCGATATTATATGTCCTATAGAGAGACAGGAATATTGTGGCCAAGCGTCTCCTGCCAGGCAGGTCGCTATCATTTGAATATTGAATTCAAGGTGATAAACCTTGTAATAGTATTTTTCCCCTTCATTTTAAATAAAAATTGTAAGAGGTAACTACTATAAGTTAAAATATTACAGTCCTTATACGAAATGAAATAAGAATCACAGGTGTAAAATTGCTCGGTGCCGTTTCACTGTAGCCAGACATGATCAAATAAGTGCTTTGTGGACGTGAGCCGCTTGCAGTGGTAACCGTATGCCATTTGCGTACACGAAACAAGCAATCATCGTCACACGATCTTTTACTTTCCAGTTAACTACAGACATAAATTTTCTTTAATGTTTAACAGCTTTATTGCATGGCTCTATTCTCCCTAAAGATGAATAGTAAAACATGGAAAATAGATGTTGTAGAAAACTCGGCAGCTAGGAGCATATTATATAAGTACATTGTGGAAGAGAATCAAGGCGTTTTGAGGTGGTAATATGACACGCTTAATTTGAAGTTTTCGAACACAGTAAAATATACCTCCGTCAAGTTATTGATGGCAACGATAGATTCAGCTGCTCAATTTATGGCTGTAAATGTTTCTCTTGCATCTTTATTTAATTAGTTAATCTGTAAAAATCCTAAGTCATCACCAAGGATGTTTTATGTTTGTTTTCTTTCTTTCAAAATTCTAATTTTATTTTCTTAAAAAATCAGTGCTGGGTCGTGCAGCTGCGCCGCACCTAAGCCAGAAATGGACAAACAACAATGGTAATTTTCGTAACCTGGGTACTTTTTTGCAGTGTCTGACGATGTCACATCAAAAAACAGCTTAACAACAGCAGATTAGTTTAACCTGAGGCAATCCAAGTCACGATTAGCAATGTTTGGGTGCGGTGCGCGACTGCGGGCGACAATTGCAACATCCGACGCGCTGTCTGCCGCGCCAATTTGCGCCCGCGCTACAAATGGCATCACTGCACCCACAAAATAATCATCTCGTAAAACTGCATCTATGACCTCATCCTATTGTGCTGGACCCGCAGTTCATACGTGGGAGTCACCGAAGTCTACTAAACTACAGCTTTTCAAACTTATCTATGTATTTTTATGTCCATGGCTATCATCATGCCCATTCCCCATGCCTTCTTCTTCATGTTTTCCTTCAATAGCCAATTTTTTTCACAGATTTTTATTGAGTGCCCTGGATGATAGAAAACGAAATTATTATAAGACTGCCTGAAAAAAGGAGTATATTGTTTTCAGGGTTCATGTATGTCAGTGATTTTGTATATTCCACCATAACTTCCATACGCCTGAACCGATTTTGATGACCGAGGAAATCGTTAGAATTCCTAACTTATTCCGGGTGACATATGCTAGTATAATTTAATAAAATGATGGGGTGACCATGGACTCGCATTAAAGATTAAATTTGAAAAAATAAATCGAAAATAAGATAAAATCACTATAATAACTATATAATCATAATCTAGAAAATGATGAGTAGATTCCAAAAATATACAACACTATAGTTCAATATCCAGTGATTCACAAAAAATATCATTTAATAAAAATGTGAATAAGATTCTAATTTAACTAGAATTTTTTTTAACTTTTTAGTTCTTTTTTGGCATGGCAGTCGTGTTTTTTTTTTTATTATGACTTGTTAAACTTCAATAACTCGTAATATTATATAATTTGGCATTATTGCAACATATAGACACTATATCAGCTTGTCCAATGTTAACCCGAAATGAGAGTCTCTAGTTTTTATTTGTAATGTAGAATTGGGACAAGGAAAGTGAAACAGCTATTACTCAATAGAAATTACTAATTATAACGTACAGATATTCGCATTGCAAGATAAGGCGATGATATTTTATTTTTGTTGCAAATAACCAATCACAGCTCTCCATTTGGGTGTCGCTGGACTTAACCATTCTGGGTATTTATGGTTTATGTAATTCTAACTTGGGCCAGCAGTGTGCGTGACCAAGTGGTATAATTCCAACTCAATGACGTTAATTTCGAAAGCAAGGTCGGTCGTCGCCCCCTAGACCAATCATTAACCGCTTTTGGAATCTATACTCACTAGACTTTTCTTCCAATTACACCCACCACCACGTCCCTCTGCTGGGCACATGCCTCCACTCTCATAGGAGAGAGGGAATTAGAGCTTAGAGCCACCACGCTATTCTACTGCGCTATTCTAAATATTATAACATTAATTATAGAGTTTTCAATAGAACTGAACTATCTTTCACCTTTAATAATGATTTAAGAATATTGCAAGATGAAGGGCAGGTTGGCGGGCTTTTACGACTATTATCATGTTAGTGATAATAACCAGGACCGACGCGACGGCTTGACGTGCTCTCCGAGGCACGTGAAGGGTGAAACACCGCCAACTTCGAACTCCGGGCTGGCACTGAAAATTTCTTAATTGAAAGACTCAATACCTAACAGTTTTTATGCCCGACCAGGAATCGAACCCAGGACCTCGTGATCCGCATTCGACTACGCTAACCGCTAGACCAACGAGGCAGTCTCGCTAGACCAACGAGGCAGTCGTTCAATTTCACCCAGTATTAAAGATATAGATAAAACTATCCCATATTATTATTATACCTAGATTCTAGTGTTAGATCACTAATCATGATTGTTGTCATTAATCAATTTAAGCGTAGGCTTGAATGAACTTGAGGAATACTTTGTTTATTATTGCAAAGTAATGAATACTAAGCATAATGCACAATCTAATTATTTAATTTAGTTCACGGTCCACTTATTTGAATTACTTCATACCTATTTACAAGATCGCCAGGAACTGACCGACTGTAAATTTCTCTGAGGACATACTCAATAAACAACTGCCTTACTTTAGAGAAATTACAAAAACCGTTTTAACAGTTAATAATGGAACAGACGTAGCACAATATGCTTTATTGAATCCTGCGACATTGAGCTCTTAGCTGACATTATTTTGTTCGTCCACGACCTCTTTATCGGTCATCTAGTACGTGCATTAACTATTTTAACAGCATATTGTATGTGACTTGACTGAAAAAAATTCGTTATACTTAGGTACTTGGGGCGGTGACAAATTTTCGCCAACAAAGGTTTTTTCGAACATATTTTATTGGCTTTGTTTTCGAATACAAAATACTTGAGGATAATTCAATAATGGTTGTAGTGGACAGAATAATAAAATCCTCCGATGAAGATGGTATTAATCAAGTGGAAAATACATTATTTAGTTTAAAATAAACAGAAGACAAGCTTGTTACCATAAAGTACTTTAATACTTTCCTCTGTCAACACAATAAATAAGTAAAGTAGAAATAAACATTGTAAGTCTTGTATTCTAGTAAAGAAATAAATAAAATAAACGAGGGAGCAAACCCTCAACCAGCTACAAAGTTTGCCTAATTAGAAAATTCTGAAGACGATTTTAAATGCCTAAGCCAAGGCGTTCTATGCGTTAATAAAACAAAACTGCCCGCAGGTCCCGCCCTTGAAGTAAACAAAGTAATCAATTAGGCCCTGGGCTGAGTAATGGTGCAATAAATTTGCGACTGCCACAGGTCCACGGAATCAATGGAGTAATGAAAATTTAAGCCTAATGGAGCCTAGCTTGACTGGTTGAGAGCTAAGACATTCTGCGGACAGACAGGCAAAAAGGCAGACAGGCAATTATTGTTTAACTATCGACATTTCCTGGACTTAGACTCCTCGTTAGAAATTGGTACAAAATTCGTAAATGTGACTTTTATGAATTTGTCAATGAGAAGATAAAGATTGTATGGTTGTATGACGGCCCTATTTACAGTTCTTGTTCGTATTATTTACTTTAGTTCCTTGCTTTAACTAGGTTAAAGATGAGCATTATCATTTTTGTCGCCATTTTTTCCATTCGATTGGATTCGAGTTAAGAGCTGCTACTCTACCGAGTTTACTTATTTCTAGCAACTTATTTACTTCTTGAGTGGTCTTTACTGGAACCCAACGTCACTTGATAATAAGTAGTAACAACTTCAAATGTAGATAGAACAGGTCCATGGTTCACTACTATCGTATATGCTCGTATGCCTAAGAATTCTGAAAGCTTGGTAATGTTTATTGTATCTCCAAACACGTGTACAAAATATAAAGCTCCTAATTTACTACAATCCGGAAACAGCAGCTTTTTGGATCTTTAACACTATAAGACCCAATCGTCGTTATTAAAAATAAAAAATAGCACGAGTCCTTATCTGCGATCACTTGCTCCAGTATGATTAATTGTTACTTGCATGCGTGTAATGATATGCGGCCTTATCGTAGCTCCTACTTGAGCTCCTAGCATAATAGAGTAAATTTTACGAATGGCTAACTAAATTTAAGGGTCCACTTACAGTCTATTATTTATAGTAGGTATATTGCAAAATTGAAATAATTTCCTGCCGCAGTGAATTGAGCTTGTTGTGTTTAATGAGTTTGTTGATCGTGTAATAAAATCACTTTATCATATACTTATCATATATCGCATATAGCGACCAGTGTCCTGTCTTATAACCTAATGTTATGGTACCAGTATTTAATTTACTCTAATTTGAAATTTTTATCGTAAGCAGAACATTTTTTTCATTATAAGAGGAAGCTTCGAGTTAATTGGACTTAATTTAATTAAAAGCTCGAGTATTTTATAATGCTCGCAAACTGCATGTTTGGCTCGCATGGAATGATACCAAGAATAACTGTTACTACTTTTCCGTAGGTACTGAATCGCTTATTCCTTGAGCAAAAAACAAACTAGCCAAGAGTTCTTACCTGTAGTACCAATGAAACTAGTTGTCATATCGCTTAACAACTTTTTATACTGATCATTCAAAAACATCATGGCAAAAAATGTTACAACATGTTCTCACACAATCTATGAAAATTTATTCAAATTACGATGCAACACGCGGTTCTGAGTCACATAAATTGTACCGAAATAACCGGGATGATATGATGGATGGGAGGGTATCATGATATGATTAATAAGATAGTATCAATATTCGCGACATTGAAGCTCAGATTATCATCCTACTTCATTATCATACAGTTTGCTTTTTTCCTATGTGGAAGAGTTTCCCTTGTGTTAGACCTTTTAATTTTTTTTTTACTTATTAACGATCTCCCTGCTTGGACCGCAGAAGACTATTTAAAAAATGGAATAGATGATACAATCTGATTCAAATTAGGCCAGAGAATAACATCAAACGCATATTTTATGCCCATTTTCACCAATAATTTAGGAAACACCTAAGAGCATTAGGTGACATTTTGACGTACAATGACTGCTGCCTAGTGGGTTTAATTTTATTATTTAACATTGTTGGTGAGTTGAGTGAAGTTGCTTGCAGGGTGCTATGGCCATTCAAAGGTTGCGATGCAAACATAAAATTTCCAATTCCGTGAATTCGATTAGACCCCGTGTTTTGGAAAGCTACAATAAAGAAGTCTTCAAAATATACGTTATCTGTACTTACGTACTAAATTAAGGACCAGAAAGACTCAATTTAAATATCGTTTTTCAGTAATTCGATCACCTTTATTCGTCGAAATTAATTCCAATGAAGGATTGAAGCGAACGTGTGTAACTTGAACCTTTTCTGAATCATGCCGCCTGAGGAAATTGCTAAGTACTCCAGTCTGAACTCTACCAAGTATTAAATTGATCCCTCCGCTATTCGTTCTTGAAAAGACGGCTATAAAGGTAATGACTTGCATGTTTCTGATACTTTAACTGGTTCTAAATCAAATTTTGAAACATAGCGACCGTCATTATTAGTAACGGAAAATAAGTATCATTGAAAGTCAAAGCATTTTTGGACTTCATAAATCCATTTAATTATTATTAATACGAAATTGTTTATTTGTCTGCTACGCTTTCAAGGCCTATCTTTTCAACTAATTTTGGTCATGATATATCATACCAAATCATGATCAAAATATAGTCTGAACTCTACCAAGTATTAAATTGATCCCTCCGCTATTCGTTCTTGAAAAGACGACTGGCTATAAATGTAACGACTTGCATGTTTCTGATACTTTAACTGGTTCTAATACTTTAACTGGTTCTAAATAAAATTTTGAAACATATTTTATAGCCACCGTCATTATTAATACAGGAAAATAAGTATCATTGAAAGTGATACCAATTTTGGACTTAATAAATCCATTTTAATATTATTAATACGAAATTGTATGTTTGTCTGCTACGCTTTCAAGGCCCATCTTTACAACCGATTCATGATATAGTAGGAAGAACATAGGTTACTTTTTATCCCGGAAAATAAAGGAGAGGAAATTAAACCACGCGTACGAAGTCGCAGGCATCGTCTAGTAGTTTATAATTGTTATGAAAATAACGATTACTATTTTAGGAACATCGAACTAGAAGATTCATACTATTATGCTTTTTCCAAAGAGCAATTTTTTATTTTGAATAAAACATTAATATGTTTATAAATTGTGATCCTCTTAAAGCAAATAGGATTATAGGTTAAATAGGTTATTAATAGAAATATAGTCCATAATTTGTAATAGCAAGAAGATATTTAGAAATATATTTACCTATTAAAAAAAACGTAAGCTTCCACAAAAAGTCAGCACGAATTTCGCGAAAAATATGAAATAATGTGGTAGAAAAACGTCTCTCGGTCCGGAGCCTATAATGAGTTTCTATTGTGAGACTTAAAACGGGAGCAATTAATCAAGTGTACAGAACCACCTGGACTCTGAAGTGATTTGCTCAAAAGCTCGCAACCAAGGTGACAGAAACACAATGCAAACAATCGTCGTCGTCAACCAATAGACGTCCATGTGCAGACAAAGGATGAAGTTATTCTGTAGGCACTTCCACACAAAGCGATCTTCGACGCCTGGATCCAGCGGTTCCCTGCAACTCACTTGATATCTTTCGCCTGTCAACGCTGCGCTTTCCAGTGCAGGGTCGCCATTCCAGCTTCTTTGGATCTTCAAGGGCTATGAACTATGTTCCCAGTCTATTCCTACTTCAGCTTCACAACCCTTCAAACTATGTCGGTAACTGCAAACAATAGACAGGTTTTATTGCCAGGCAGAATGGAATTTAACTCAGATATGATGTAAAATATGTAGGTAATAAAATCCTGCGCAGGCCGTCCAACGCGTAGACAAGTACGTGCGCATCCTGTTTCTTAAACGAATGTGTAGAAAGCTGCTTATGCTTTGCATAAAAATAATGAGGAAAGAGGGTTTCGTGCCTATTTATATTTAAAGATTATTGGAGTATTCTATCAAGTAGATCTACATTTAGTAGTAAAGTTAAACAAGAAAAGATTGCCCTGAATAAAACATGAAAAAGGTTATACTTTCTGTTATCTCAAAACCTTTACTTGCCATAATTCATTTAACAACCTAAATATAGTCTAGGCAATGGGGCGGTTCGTTGTATTAAATCTTCAGTCGTTGAAACTTGGCAGGCTTGTAATATGGCATGAACCAAAACTTATACAAAAATATCCACGCGGAAGTTAGGTATATATACTTAAAAATTAAATTTTGATGACTGATTATTTCTCGATTTCTTTTTAAAATAATAATAGGTATAGATTTTCACTCAAAACTGAAACATCAAACGAAATAATGATGCAGAACATCGATTTTAAAAACCGATTTTGTTATCAAACCTAAACTGCGTTTACGCGATAATGTATCTTCCTGTTTTGACGATTGGGTATAGCATCAAAACCTTACTTCCTATATGATTTTTTATTGTATATTTATAATAAACGTTTAACTCCTGATACTTTATCATACTGTAAAGTTTCGTCGGTTGAGGAATTATTGTTGGGGTCAACTAGACTAATAAGGTTGTTAAATCAATCACTCACACTCTGCATTCAATCTAGAAGGGTTATATTTCTATAGGACATAATCATATATTACAACTAGCCCGGGACTTCGTCCGCGTGAATTGAAGATTTTTGCTTCCCGCGGGAACTCTTTAATTTTCCGAGACAAAAAGTAGCCTATGTGCTATTCCTGACTATATTCTATCTTTCTGCCAAATTTCATCCAGATCCGTTCAGCCGTTCTGATCCATCCAAGCAAACTGTCGCATTTGTTATATTACTATAGATTGTATTTAATTTATTACCCAATTCTACAGTACTATCATACTATTACGTTTTCTGTGGTACTACGTTTTCGCTTTATTTTCCCTACAAATTCATGTTGATCCTAGAAAAAATACAAATTAATTATCCTAGAAATGTACAAACTACAAAGTGTATGGAGCAGACAATTTGGGTGGTCCCCACTCCCCATGTGCCCGCATGTCGAGTTATGAATAGACCCGTCTACTATGATCCATTAAAGATGCTCGCAACTTCGTTCGCGAAGATTATACGTCTTTTAATTCTCGGGGAAACTCTTTTCCGGACTTAAAAGACTATGTCCTTCCCCGGGTTATAACCTAACCTACCTCTATACCAAATTTCATAAACATCATTTGAAAAGATGGGCCGTTAAAGCGTAGCAGACAGACAGACACACTTTTTCACTTATAAAATAAGTATGGATCGCTGTGATTTTTCGCACTCATAAAATGCGAGTTTCTGTCTACCCGCTACGTTTACAATTTATTTTTCTTCAAAGGCGATTTTGATAAAATTTCGTACAAACAGATACAGGATAAATTGGACAGACTGAATATGCAGATAAAGGTCCTGGAAATCTTTTATCCCGGACAATCAATGAGTTACTACGGGATTTTTCAAACAACGGGATGTTTCTGTTGATTTCTAGCTCCTCGCACAGAGGTACCGAAATTATGAGGTATGTTTCCTTACATTTTTAAAAGAAGAATAAATAAATAATCACAATGTTTATTTAAATATCTTCATGCCGTATCTCTATCACGTTATTTCACTCGTAGCAATTCATTAACTGTAATTCAAAGTGTAATTACATACGAGTAATTATTATGATTAAAGGCGAATAAGTTGTACTTAGGCAACCAACTGTTATTATCTGCCTCAGCGAAATGTGAAAAGACGATAATTTCTACATTTTCACTTTGCTTTCGGCTAATAGTAGGGTTAGCAATTAAATATATGTCATTTAAAAGACCAAAATAAATTACTCGTATTCAAAAAGCAATTGGAAGCTCTAAATAATGAACCAAATCTCAATCCGAGTATGTATCTGCGCTTAGCTTAAATATAAATTTCTCGTGTCACAATGTTAGTTACCATTCTCCTCCGAAACAACTTGACCCATTTTTATGAAATTTTATATGTATATTCAGTAGGTCTGATAATCGGCTACTATCTATTTTTTATACCCCTAAAACACCTCAATCCACGCGGACGGAGTCGCGGACATCAGCTAATCTTATACATAAAATTCACGTGTCACAATGTTAGTTACCATACTCCTCCGAAACGGCTTGACCGATTCTTATGAAATTTTATATGCATATTCAGTAGGTCTGAGAATCGGCTACTATCTATTCTTCATACCTCTAAAACACCTCAATCCACGCAGACGGAGTCGCGGGCATCAGCTAGTAACTTATAAGCATATATATGCATTTCATACTACTAGGTATTACAAGTCTTGTTTCAAACATTTTACGGGGATATTTTTATAATATACCTCAAACATTCATTATGTAAATGATGTCATTTACCGCTGTAAAGTTGCGAAGAGTTTACATGCTCTGTAGATTACATTCTAGAACATGTAACGTCATTGTTCCTATTCCAAAAGTACTTCTGTGTACATTTTTGTCCATGTGGTGGGTTAAAGCTAATTTAGCTGTGTTGTTTTTCTAAATTAACAGATGCCAACCCTTGTTTACGACCATGTAGGTAATTAAAGGGGAGATCACACTTAAGTGATGGCAATTACGCTTTGTTTAACTTTAATTTGAACAACATAGACATGTAACATGATCGGAAAAGTTGAGTTTAATATGATAATGAATATAAATATAAGAATTATATGATAGGCTTTCTGGAAAATGGTAGTCCGTAGTCAACAAGAAACCCTTATAGTTTCGCCATGTCCGTCCGTCTGTATGTCTGTCTCATCGAAACAGAATGAGTACACTAAAATTCTGCGTCAATGGTCTGTCTAGAAGCTTTCAGTACTGGAAAGCTGTATTAATATTTGGTTAAATAGTGATGATGCTGTATGTCAGATACTATACGTAAAAAAAGTGTGTTGAAATTTGATGACGTCACAACTATGTATTTCACACAAACTTCCATACTAGGAGCGCGTTTTTAAGTTTAGCAAAGAGTTGCTGATTTGATTGAGCGGGCCCGACACGCGGTATTTTATACTCGAACAGCTATAGTTACGTACTTATATTATGTTTACTTTGTCAGGTTTTCGTGCCTCGAAAATCCTAAGTAAACACCAGTTATTGCTTACACTTGTAAATTTATCAAGAAAATATAGAGCTAGTACGTTTTTCAGAGCTAAAATTCACATGTTTAAGCTTTAAATTTAATTAAAAAGGCGTCCCGGTTTATATTAGTATTTGTAATATTTGTAATGAAATGATTTATTTCACAGTAGGACAACTTGTGCCACTTATGAAATGTCATGACTCCACCACCGGTTCTACTCTAAGATTCTAAGATTCTAAGATTTAGATTTTCTAAGATTCTTCTAAGATTCTACTGAGTAGAACAGGAACGAAAGTTGCTCTTTTTTTCAAAGAAAAAAGAATACATACACATTTCATATGTAATACAAGAATTAAACTGACTTGTGGACTGCGAAGCCAATTTTTTCCTCAAGCCTAAACAGTAGGCCGTGTAAAAAGTAGTGCAAACGAATCCGATGACAATGAGTGAATAGGGTAATGTGGCGATAATCATCGTTCGGCATCGGCCATCACTGTTTTCGGGGGGTCAACGCACTGGGAGGGTTACGTCACCGGCGACCTTGACGCCTCCCCCTCGCCCACCCCACTTGCCCCCACCGCAGTGTCGCTGTCAATTGCGCCGGCCTCTTTAGTTGCGCAAGTGTGAGATTTTTTTGCATGCCCGCAGTTTTGCACGTGTCAGCTTCTAGTCAGCATTTTAATAAAAGAAAACACTTATTAATGGCCGCAGAATTTGTTATTAACTTTAAGTTAGTAATGGGAAATGGCGGCTTTAAGGTCATCTCATCGATTTACGGTTCAAATGTTTTGTATAAGACTTTTACCTATTGAATTAAAACTGGTAGAATCGGATTTAGAACATCATATGGTTGGGTATCCCTACCCAACCATATTATTTATTTAGCTATCGGAATTTTTCCCAAAAAATATCTGAGCATTAATCTAGGCTTCTATACTAATATTATAAATGTGAAAGTTTGAATGGATGGATGGATGGTTTGTTAATCAATCACGCCATAGCGGCTAAATGGATCTGGATGAAATTTGACACAGAAATAGATTATAGTCTGACTCTGGTTTATCACATAGTTTACTTTTTATCCGGGAAATTTAAAGAGTAGGTAGGTAGGTAGGTAGTACCTACGCAGTATTTTAATTTTAAAAGTTATGTTCTTCTTAGCGATTATAATAAGTAGGTATGACCAATTCTACCGGCAAAAGGTAGCTTTAAAATTTCTGTATTTAATTATTAATATTTAAAAAACCCTATCAAGTTAATCTTCTAAATAAAAACGAATAATAGCATTTCAATACCAAAAAATATTTATTAAGATGTAACAAATGCTTTTTATTTGGAAGGTAGGTAATTATGAAGGAGGAAAACCTAAATATGATCTCGCCAGAACATAATCAACACGGATCTCGCAAAAAATACATCGATAAACTCTGTCTTTCACAGTTTACACTTGCGATTAGTTAGCCATTAGGCAAGTAACAAACAGGATGCGTGACGAAAACGTGTCCCGCGTTGGACACATTTAAAGTATACAAGAAACTGGAGAAAGGAAAACGCCAGACTATGTATAGAGCTTTGCCCCACTTATTAAATTTTGTTTACAAGCATGCCGTATGTAGGATTTAATAGATTTTTTATTACTGATAACTATACATATATTTTGAAGCCTCTAACACTTGCGGTTTTTTATTAAAACTAAGTTTAAGTTGCAAAATTATTTTAGGTTATATGCATTTTTAATTGTGAAATAAGTAAAAAAAATGCTGTGTATCGTTACAATGCTCTTGCCAAGAGATAGTATGGCTTTAAAATGAAGTAGGATACTCAGGATGCCTGCGTAGCTTGAGGTCTACCTGAAGTAATATGATACCTAGTTAATAAGCTTGTGCTATCTTCTCTTACGATAGAATGGTTGACTAATTGCAAATAAAACAACTGTTAGTAATCATTGATTTATTAATCTTCATATTGAATATGTAATCAGTCGCTACATTATCAAGAAATACTGCCGTGGTGCATCAATATCATTTTGATGGTAAGCCCAACATGGCAACAACATGTCTTAGGATCCTGTTTACACTCCAGTGACAATTTATGCACCTCAACGTCGTTACCCAAATCGCAAACAATGGTCATTCATGGAAAATAGCGTAAAGTCGGCGAGATCGAATCAATGTTATAGGTCTATCAAGTTTTTGGTGAAACATTCAAAACAAGCACGGTAAACAGTCAACTTCACTGAAACCACAATTTAAACAATGATCACAAATCACAATGACATTGACATCTTCAAATACGTTTGTCAATGACGTTTCATTGCACAAAATGCGTGAATGCGAAGGTAAGGTTTTAATGCAACTATTTTATTATTCATTATTATTTACATTAAAATAATAATAATGTGTCATTTTCAATAATTAACAACACAAAATAACGAATTTAAACAAAGATCTGTAGTATGATTCATGTAACTAATAGGAGATTTGTTTTATTTAAAAACTTAACAACTGTAGTTTTATTTAGTCGTATAAGCGTAGAATGTAATGCAAATTGCCGCAAGAGAAATAGGAAGTGGACGAGGGACTTGAATTACTTTTTTTTTTACATTTTTAAATCCGCAACTTTTTTATCAATAATTATTTAATCATACGTGGTCATAAATTCCTTAGATAATTTTAAAAAGTTTACATTTTGTGTAAATTATGATAATTGGTGGGGCAAAATCTGGCATTCTCTAAACACTGCACAGAACTATACACTTATTATATTCAATAGGTATGGAGTTTTACATTTATGGAGAAACGCGTGTAGATGTCACGCTAGTACTGTCGCCGCTAGATTTTGTCAATGCAATATCTAGTAGGTATATAGTATTTAAAATTCTTAAGTAGTTCAATCCGTATTCTAGGCTCAAGTAGTTCTTTACACTAACTGACCTGCCAGTTAATATGGACAGTAAATGGGGCGGATAACTTCAAGGCTTGATGTATCTGTCGCCATAAGACCGTCAAATCCGTTAGATTATAATCTAACTCGCCAAATTGCAAACTGTCGAAAGATTACAATTTAACGCATTATTTTTCGGTAAATTGTAATCTGTTAGGTATATTAACCCGATAGAACCTAATTGGCACTACCTGATTATTTATGTCGAACCCTAACCTAACCTACAAGAAACAGACAAGAAAACGTAAATACAATGAATATTTCAAAAATTGACACTCAGAACATTGAACGGTTCACAATCTTTCGACAGTTTACAATTTCGCGAGTTAGATTATAATCTAACGGTTTTTAAAATCTTATGGTAACATATCCATACTAAATGTTATGAATGGTTAACATAAACTTGATAAGTTACGCTGAGAATTCGGTGTGATTTTACACAGCCGAGTTTTTCTTAGATTAAGTCATTTTTTATTAGTAAAATTCAATAGAGCACAGTACAGAGAAATTCTGACCCCTTAAAAACTCGTAACTTAAGTCTCAGTGCATTCCAAACATTGGTCAATATGATTTACTTATTATCTAAGTAGAAGAAATAAAAATAGTTTCCGCTCCACGTTGTGTGTGTTTCAAGCTTAAAGAGCGGGAGAATCGACCGTCTGACATTCGCCGCCCTTGCTCCGCCCTCGGAGAACTAAAGCCGACTTCATAAAGCGTAACGCGCGTAAATAAATCTTTTACTAGGGCTGTAACGTTATGTTTTCGCAGACTATAAATAAAAACGTCATACGTCCTTTGCTTTTTGCGGATATTTCGTTAGCTATAAATGGATCGCACATTTTTGTAGCGTGTCGTAATCAAGAGGCGCAAGTGCTTAAAAAACACATGGAACTTATTTATTAAAAATCGAATGAGCACGATTTAATTATAGCAGCAGCGTTCGCGTCCAATACGGCCTATTCGTGCTGCTTGAGCTTGACTTGAGAGCGATAACATACTACAGAAAAAATGGCAGACCAAAAATCACTTTTGGTTCCAGCACGCACAATAGGTCGCGGTCCAACCCCTTGTGTTTTTATTTGTCTCATTTTCATTTTCAAAATTTTTTAATTGCACTGCGTTCACCTCTATACCTCTCTTATATTGACAGCTCGTAGATAAAATGCAGGAGTTTGATTAAAGCTTTTATTTGTGTAGTTCTTCTTGACTATGTCGAAGTAAACTAGCCCGCTGGTTTGGGGTGGTTTGACACAATGACATTGACATTTGACCTGGACTATTTTCAGAACGTAGAAATGCTCTTGCAATTCTTGCGCCTCTTGCTGGTCTCGTAACATATGCGATCAGCTTTATGTGAAAAAAAAAATATATAAAAATGTTTGCATTTTTTGCTCTATTTAAATAAACATGAGAGTGGCCAAAAAACATTGGTACCTACTGATTTAAATGCGGTGTAATGATTGTTTTTCAAGTTTGAATCGGTTATGATTGATTAGCATATTATGCTTAGGCTCGTGGAAATGCACTTATTACATTTTGAATAATTTAAACTTGCCCAAATAATAAATTTAGGAAGTTACTTAATGTTTTTCTTAGACATTGTAAGTGAAATAAATTTAACTTGTACGCAACTTTATTAAGCAATTTGTTGTAAGCATCGTACTTATAAGGCATAAGGATATACTATATATATACTTAATGTACCTCTCAAATTAGTTTGCTAAGGTATCAAACCAATGGTATATCTCGCACGTAAGGTAGGTTATCAGACTGCACCAGAGTATTGTACAGTAGATGTTTTTTAACAGAAATCAAATTTGGTGTCAACTAACTTTTGTGTTTTGTTTGTAAAACGAAACGGGGGAAGACAACCATCTCGTTGATCCGACAACATCACCAAGATTGCAGGAAAAACTTGGAGGAGGTTTGTTCAGTATAGGGAAGAGTGTCGTGCATATGAGGAGGCTTAATCTATGTCTAACAATGAATTAAGAAATTTTGTCAGACGATTCTACCACATTAAGAATTAGTTTTAGTTGTCCTAACAGAACCTACAGGACGCCCAAAATTTTACTGCGATTAAAATAAAATACCTATAGGCTTAACTTATAAAACAAAAGTGAAATATTTAATATGATAGTGGCTTAAATACAGTGGCGTTGAATGAATTGAAAAAATGATGCATTTATGAAGAAGGCCTAATCGGCGGCGACATCATAGCCGGCGGTCTACACAGAATGTTTATGATTCATTAATTCATTAGCAAAACCGCACAAATTGTCCAAGTCATTGACATTGTCGAATTTGAGTGCAGCCAAATATGTATTTATAATCGGCTGTTTAAAAAGGACGCTCTTGTTTCGATTCCATCAATAATTATAATATTATACCGTGATATTAATATGTATGATGTCTACATCGGAAGCTCTCAAAATGTTCCTATAAAGATACCGGAGATTGCATTTTTAAAAATAACTTTAGCTAGCTTAGTTTAGCTTAGCTTTCGGTTTTTTTTTTTAATTACTTACTGGAGGTCGTCCTATACTGCGCTTACCGGTACGCGGTCTCCACTTCAGAATACGTCTGACCCAACGGCCGTCGGTTCTGCGACAGATATGACCTGCCCGCCGCCACTTCCTTATCCTCAGAGGTTTTTTTTTATCCACTACAAGTTAGCGCTTGACTGCGATATCATCTGATGGTAAGTGATGATGCAGTCTAAGATGGTAGCGGGCTAACCTGTTAGGGGCATGGCAGTTTTATCAAACCCCATACCCTATTCGGTTTCTACACGGCATCGTACCGGAACGCTAAATCGCTTGGCGGTAGGTGGGTAACTAGCCACGGCCGAAGTCTCCCACCAGGCCAGACCAGGGAAAATTCAGAAATTATAAATTCCTAAATTGACTCTGCCGGGGATCGAACCCGGGACCTCCGCACGTTAAGACAACAGCGCTACACACTGCGCCACGGAGGTCATTTTAGTTCTTTTACGAATCACCTAAAGAAGGTGGCGGGAAGCGGGTGGAGGAGGAAGGTAGATGACCGTGTTATTTCTATGTACAGCAGTGGATGCATACAGGCTGATGGATGGATGTATGGACTTACTTACCGTTTATCAAAGCAAATCCGTCAGAGGATGTTGTTGATATCGTCAGAATAACGCTGTATCTGAAACAAAGAAATTTCGGCATAACTATCACATTTAACTTAATATTAGGTACAAGCAAAGTGGGTAAGCGTAGTATAAGCAGAACGGGTTATTTGTCAGAAATCAATGACCGTTAATTGCTGACTAGTAATTTTGTAAACAAATCAAGTTAAGGGTTAAATTGAAAGACGTAAACATTATGTAAATTTCGTCCGTGTTCCAAACTTTGAATTGAAGATTATATAGAGTCACTAACCATTGACAAGACTTTAATTAATATCAAGAGCTCAAACAACAATTAATTGAATCATTTATCATCTGATAAATTGAGTTAGAATATTAAAATACTTCTTAAATCGCTATAAACGTGAATTTACTATGATACTGTGAGTAATAATCCATCTCAATTATACTTCCATACTAATAGTATAAATGCGAAATTGTATTTGCCTTTCTGTCCGTATGTCTGTCTTTCTGTTACGCTTTCACGGTCCATCTGTTCAACCAATTTTGATGAAATTTTATACAGGGATAGGTTCTATCCCCGGAGAAGGACGGCTACTTTTTATCCCGGAAAATTAAGGAGTTCCCGCGGGAATCAAAAATACTTAATCCACGCGGACGAAGTCGCGAGCATCATCTAGTCCATAATAATTGTTAACTAATATTGGTAGTAGCTTAATTGGAGCTACACACTTAGGCATATAAAAAGTAAAATGTCCAAAATTCTTTGTAGGTTGATGTTCTCTACAGAAAAGAATAGCACTATTTTTTCACATAATTGCCTGCAGTTTATTTTACTTATAAATACATATTTTTAAATCTAATTTTGATGTCTAAATCTTGTGGAGCCAAGTGTGTTAGAAATTAGAAGATAGATGTTAATATAATCAAATAAAATCTATGCAAGTTAGTTTGCCAATTTATTAGGTTCACTTAGTAGTGGTAATAAATAACCTTTTAATTTAATAAGGACCTAACTTTAAGCCAGACTCATTAGCAAATTAAAATAACTTCCAGAATCGTAAACATACGGTACTCTCTCTTCGTCTTCAAATATTCTTAAATCATTATTAAAGGTGAAAGATAGTTAAGTTCTATTGAAAACTTTGTAGTTAATGTTATAATAGCTTAAGCTTAGCCGCCAACCCGCACTGGAGTAGCGTGGTGGGTCTAAGCTTTAATTCCCTCTCTCCTATGAGAGTGGAGTCCTGTGGCCAGCAGTGGGTCGTTAATGGGCAGTAGTGGTGGTCGTGGTGGACTCAGCTTATTATTTTAAACTAGCCGTTGCCCGCGGCTTCTCTCACGTTAAGCTTGATTTGATTGGTGAAATTTAAACCCTTTATAGGGGTTGAATATTTCAAAAATCCTTTCCTTCCTTCCTTTTAGCCCGATCCGTCCGGTAGTATAAGGTAGTACTGTGGTAGTAGTAATTGTCTAGTTGATAGATCATCATCCTTTTTCTTTTATAGGTTACTAGCTGATGCCCGCGACTTCGTCCGCGTGGTTTACGTTTTTTCGATTACCGCGGGAACTCCTTATTTTTCCAGGATAAAAAGTAGCCTATGTCAGGACCTCAACTAAACCCATGCCAAAAATCACGTCGATATGTTGCTCCGTTGCGGCGTGATTGAAGGACAAACCAACAAACAAACACACTTTCGCATTTATAATATTAGTATGATTTATTTAGGATAGGATTTTTAAGGTTCCCAAGCAAGTTCTGTGACCCAGTTATCGAAGCTGTAATTTAATAATACTTAGGTCAGTCAGTTTTGCCTTTCATAATAATAATTTCAAACTAAATAAATACTAGATACAAAATAAAGACTATGAAATTCGGTAAAGTGGAACTAAGTTCACGATTTAAAAAGAAAGCTGTGATTGGGGTCCATATTTACACTATCAATACCATCACGTGATACGCGATACGATGCAGTGTGGAAACCGCAGGGCGATTGTGTAAAGCCTGCATCGATCATTGTTACAGTCTCAATTGTTTTGATTTGCTGAATCTATGGTATTCTTACTGCGTCAATGGATTTTGGCCAATAGTGGAAGAATGCTAACCAATCAGAGGTGATTGCGATCGTTACACTGTGGCTGTCATTTTTACACAATGACCCTACCGATTAAAGGTATGGGTGCCATACCCCTAACAAGTTAGTCCGCTACCATCTTAGACTGCATCATAACTTACCATCAGATGAGATCGCAGTCAAGGACCAACATGTAGTGGATATATAAAAAAATATCGCGAACCTTTATGGAAAAAATATAGGAGAAACTATACCAGTATCAGAAACGCGATCAGACTTCAAGTATTATATTTCTTACACCTCCAATTAGGTTACGACCACACAGTCAAAGAGCCATTCCTATTGCAATTTATTTGTATAAACTTTTAGGCTTGATTATCCAGTTTTTCATTGAGATAAAATAGTGCTATGTACAATAAAAAGAAACTAATTAGTACCTGCGGCAGGATCTATGTTATTCCTTGCACGATACTTGTTCTGATAATATGTTCCTGCGATTGCCGTATTCTCACCTCCCTTATCTGCATACTCGAAGCCATTAGGGTCGGTTTACTGGGTTTTCTTACTAATACCTACTGTTTTTTTTCTTAAGAGTCTTTGCAGATGGACCACACAAAAACCTCATCACTGCGGCAATAATGTTTCAAGACTCGCTATGCTCGCTATGTTCTGCTGCTCGTTGTTGTTGCTTCCACAAATGGCTCAGCAAGGACGGTCGTCACGATGATACCGGCAAATTATTAATATAGGTATATCATCATTATATATCAAAGCGTTGGTTGCAAGAAATTGCATATACAGCGATTTTGTCGGTATTAAATACACGTTCGGGACAGGGGTCAAATATGACTGGCATTGTTCCTACAAATTTTTGGCCAGCGATATTTTGCCACTGCTGTAGATAGCTATGTCACATCGTAGTGGTACATCTGCAAGGTCCCTTGTACCTACTCTAGTAATTGGTTTTGCTGCATTATAATTAACTGGCGCATGTTTCGTTAGTGATCGTTAAGCATAGTGATCGATGTGATGAGCAGGTGAGTGCATTTTTTTACGGAAAAAGCCATAAATCATCTATGACATAAAACTACACCTTTTTAAAAGGAAACCTTTTCTTTTAAATTAATATTTGTACGCCTATATTATGGCAAAACATGATTGACATCTTTATGTATAATTATAACCTACTCTCTGTGTTGTAACCCATGTTTAAAGCAAATAAATGAATTTATTTATTATTTATTTATATTTATTTGCCAAAGCCAAAAAGAGTTGTAAGCTTATTACAATCCCGACTGTATGTTTGCTCATTTAGCATCATGTTGAACCGATTTTAATTGAATTTTTGATCAGTGAACAAACACATTGAGAAAGATTTTGAATACTTTTTAACTTTTATCTATTATCATTTACGATACTACTTACTTGGGTTGGGTTGTTGTTAAAACAACAAGTCAAATCAGGTACTTTTATTCAAACTTCAAAACCAACGCAATGTTTTTCTTTAATGGATATTAAAAAAAATTTAAACGGTTTTTTGGTTCTTTTAATTTTCCGGAATAAAAAGTACCTAGCCTATGTGTTATTCCAGACTACAATCGATCTCTGTGTCAAATTTCATCCAGATCCGTTTAGCCGTTCTGATGCGATTGCGTAAGAAACTTCCATTCATCCAATCTTTCGCATAAAATATTAGTATTACAGATGGATTTCCTAACTCAACAAGAATCGCATAATTTATTATGGAAATAACGATCTGTTTATCTAAAACTCAAATTATAACAATGCTACTAAATCAACAAACTATCTTGGACGTTAAATTCTCTCTGAAAATAGTATCGTTCAGCTTTGTACTTACTTAAATAAAAAAACAAACTTAATATCAAAATCAAAGTATATTTATTCAAAATTGGTACCTACACGTACACCTTCTGAACGTCACGTTTACAAAATATAAGACGTGATGGTGATAATCGACCACAATATCTTAAAACTACGAGGGTTCCAAACGCGCCCTGATCTGACTTCTGAGATACAATAAACAATATTATTATATACGTACTAATTTCATTTTCTAAAATGTACTGGGATAAAACTACGATAAAAGGTATGACTGGAATACAACCCATCGTTGTACCAAATTTCATCATAATCAGTAAATCAGATGAGCCGTAAAAGCGTGGCAGACAGACAGACACACAATCGCATTTACAGATAATATTAAGTACGGATTTAATCAAGTTCGCCTCAGCGAATATCAGATGATAATCGATTAGCATCAAAGGGAACGTTAACGCATCGCGTTTCGAAATAAAACATCGCATCGCAATGCCCGGTCGCTGTTGTAGATTGCATCGCATCCGGTGCATCCGCTACTGAAGTGGAAACGGAACACTGGGTCAACGAAATATACAATCACAATGACAACTATAGGGCATCGATTTATTAATTATTAATAAATAAATAGATAATATTGTGAATCGGAAAGTTTGTATGGATATTTGTTACTCAATCACGTCACAACGGCTGAACGGATCTGGATGAAATTTGGCACAGAGATGGATTATAGTCTGGAATAGCACATAGGCTACCACAAAACCTCGATCCACGCGTACGAAGTCGTGGGCATCAGCTAGTCGATTATAATTTAATGACAGTTTACTACTTTAATCATTTTATGAAATGTAAAGACAAACAAAATGAAATGAAGGGTCAATTGAGCGTCTGGTGGTACAGGGGACAGCGAGCCAGAGGACTTTTTTTTTATCCACTACAAGTTAGCCCTTGACTGCGATCTCACCTGATGGTAAGTGATGATGCAGTCTAAGATGGTAGCGGGCTAACCTATTAGGGGTATAGCAGTTATATTAAACCCATACCCCTATTCGGTTTCTACACGGAATCGTACCGGAACGCGTCAATCGCTTGGCGGCACGTCTTTCCCGGTAGGGTGGTAACTAGCCACGGCCGAAGCCTCCCACCAGACCAGACCAGTCAAAATTCTGAAATTATATATTCCCAAATTGACCCTGCTGGGGATCGAACCCGGGACCTCCGCACGTTAAGACACCAGCGCTACACACTGCGCCACGGAGGTCGTCAAACTCGATCTCGTTCACCTACTCGATGGACAGACCTGACAAAACCTGTGACCCAGACAACTGTGGTGGAGTGCTCTCGGAACGCTACCAATCGAGACAAGTGGAGGAGCATCGCTCGAGAGGTGGTGCGGCCCAAATTAGAAGAAAAAAATACCGATGACGAGCCTACCTGCATCATCCCAGCAGCCACGACCACTCTATCAGGAGTACACAACTGAGAAGAAAGACAAACAAATATAAAGACATGCCGTGTGTTACAATTCCAGCAGCTACGACTACTCTGTCAAGAGTGCACGACTGAGAAGAAAGACAAACAAATATAAAGACATGCCGTGTGTTACACACTGCAAATTTACTTAATTTGTAAAAATGTACTAATTTCGTGAGTGTGATTCGAGCTTGCGACTTTTTTCTTACGACGCGCTGAAAGTGTTGAAAATATTCAAAACTACTACTTTAACTAATGACATACCTACAGGTACTCAGTCTCTGTCCATGTATACTAGAGGCGGAGAGACGCTTTTAATCTAGGCGGGAGAAGTCGCGGGCATCAGCTGTCTATATTACTTTGACTGTCTTATTAATTCTTTTTCCGAGGAATATTATAAGCTCACTTGTTTTTGCATTTTAAAAATAAATATTTATGTTATACTTACTTATGTCTGTCTATTTGGTTGTGAAATAAAAGCACGAGCTAATGCTAAAATAATTAGTTGGTGTTCTTAATCATCCAATATTTTATCTGTTTGATTGCTAATTGACAGGAAAAAGGCTAAGGTTTACAAATTAATTACTATGTCATTTTTATGGCAAATAGGTAGGTACATAGCATGACTACCAACGTAATACCTTATATTATTTGTCGATACGCAATTCTCAATTTGTTTATTACATTTGGGACATACAGGTATCTCTTATAATTACGTCAAGTTTTGACTCTACCATCGGTTCGGAAATCTTCTAGATAAGGGCCGGCAAGAAACTCAGCAGATGCCCTTTTTAAAAATTCGAAGTTGGATTAATTATTTTATACATATATACATCTAACATGACGATTAGGCTACAATTATTCATTCACTGGATGATGCCCGCGACTTCGTCCGCGTGGATTAAGGTTTCTTATTCCCGCGGGAACTTTTGAATTTTCCGGGATAAACAGTAGCCTATGTCCTTTCTCAGACTCTAGACTGTCTCTGTACCAAATTTCATTTAAATTTCATTTAATCGATTCCGTAGTTTAGGCGTGATTCCGTTACACACAGACAGACAGAGTTACTTTCACATTTATATTAATATTAGTATGGATTTAAAAAATTATAGCTTTTAAATTTTTCCCAGCTCATTGCAGGATTAAACTGCGGACAGTGATTGATGTCTTCAATATGGACGCCGAGAATTGTGCAGTGTGAAGGCAATTTATTCCCTATCTCGTTCACACCACAGAAATGAGTCGGCTTTTCATATGGAATTTAATATATTGCAATTCTGCTGGCGATGAATTTCTATAATCTTGTTTTTCCACCTAGAAAACATGATATGAAAGGAGAAACTCACCGCTGACTACACTAACCATTATTGTAAAACAAAGATAAAATTTTCTTCAACCACCGGTATCAGTTAAAAGGTTGCTTTCCAAGGACCCTAGAATGAATATGTCTATCCTAATATTTAATTTATAATAAACTGTTACTTGTATTCTGATATCAAAAACAGACTACAGCTGTTATAAAATGAAAACTATAGTCCTTTGTAGTTTCTTGCATTATCAGAACAGACTCTGTTTCAATCGCCGGGGGGTTTAAGTTATCTTTCCCGAGGTTTTCTTGCAATATAGAGAAGCGAGTGCCTTAAGGCGGAATCCTTGCAGAGTTTTGGCCTTGAATAACGTCTTCTTACTAATGAAATGAAAGCGCAAGTTTTAAACTTTACTTGATAAGTTTCCGTTTGTGAATTCAGCTTAGTCTTTAAAACAGTTTTCTAGTTTGAATAGTTATATGTATATTTTAGTGCCATACCTAACGAAATTTCTTTGAAATTTAGTAGTGTTTACTGTACTAGAAGTAAAGAGTAAAAATAAGACGTCGAACCTACAGTTAGCCTAGAGTTTTGAGTTTGAGGTCTGCATTCCGCGTTCACTAATTAGCTGGGTCCACACATAGTGCGGCAACATCAGGACTCACGAGGCAGGAGCGACCGCATGGCTGTTTCAGACGACCTCCGTGGCGCAGTGTGTAGCGCTGTTGCCTTAACGTGCGGAGGTCCCGGGTTCGATCCCCGGCAGGGTTTGGAAATTTATAATTTCTGAATTTTCCCTGGTCTGGCCTGGTGGGAGGCTTCGGCCGTGGCTAGTTACCACCCTACCGGCAAAGACCTGCCGCCAAGCGATTACGCGTTCCGGTACGATGCCGTGTAGAAACCCAATAGGGGTATGGGTTTAATATAACCATGCCCCTAACAGGTTAGCCCGCTACCATCTTAGACTGCATCATCACTTACCATCAGGTGAGATCGCGGTCAAGGGCTAACTTGTAGTGGATAAAAAATTTAAAAAAAAATGGAGCAAAAGCGCATCCGTGTTCTTTGGAGGCAGCGCGTGTGATATCATCCGCTCCACATCATCACCATCATTAATTAAAGTCTCATAAAATTGCATATAAATTGATGCAACTAATGTTATAAAAATAAAAATATCCATTTGATTTTCGCCGTCAATTAAACTTCTAATATTATAGTGGATGCAGAACTCCGAACTTATTATTTTAGCTGTGGGATCGTTACTTAAAGCCAGCCTACACACCTTATTATCTGATATCGTGAATAAATAACACATACTTAAATAAGTTTATCGACTATTGTCAGATCATAGTGCCCTTGACTATGTGCTAGCGGCATTTCTTTGAAAGGCTAAGCAGATTAAAGTTATTTAGATATAAATCTACATAAACATCACTTACTTAACTTTCTCTTAAGTCTTATGTATTATTTTTCTCAGTAAATTGTCCGTTAGAGTAAAATTTTATTTATTTGTACAGTGAATTATGTGTTTAATCGCATAAAGGTAAGCCCAAGGAAAATATTAAACCTGATAAAACCTGAGTTTGCTATGATATTTTATAGATTAGGGCTAATAAAATCAAATAGGTTTCAAGCTATATGCAGTGCCAAGCATTTCTTAATACTATTTTGTCAGAGCGGCAGTGGGAAGCCGGTAACAAATACCACTGTATGGTACTTACTGGATATCTGGACATCTGAATCAGAAAATGTCGTAGGTAAATATTCGCGCTTAGGTAGAGTAAGGTAGTCGAACCCCTTATTTGATTCCTAATTACGGAAACTCATGGAAAATTATTACAAATTAACTCATCTTCCTACACTTGCTTTGAAAGTAATTAAGTAAGGATCCAACCGAAATATTGCCGCATACCAGGCACCTTATTACAACCGCCTTGAGGAAGCCCTTCACTCGAAATTACTTAGCATTTCTCGCAGGGGAAATCAGGATGTTTTCGCTTATCTCATTCCATAAGACTAGCTAGGACAAAGTAGTGAACCTCCCGGGAGGTAGAGATGACAACAGCTTCTAAAACGTAATCTAGTTCTTATAACTACATACATAAAGTTAACTTTAGTGTGTTCCTAGTGGCTGTGGGCAGCTAAGCTTTGCGCTAAAGAAATAAAAGGCCATTGATAGCCTATTATGATAAAGGACGTATAAACGCCTCATACCTTCTCAATAATCTCATATGTAAGTTAATATATTTTGTGTTCGACTGCGGCTGACGAGGTCACGGGTTCGAGTCCCTGGTTGGGCCATAACAAGTATTGGGTTTTTCTAACAAGGAGTTCTCAGTAGTAGCCCGGAGTTAGGAACTTGGCGGTATTTCACCCCCGTGCCTCGGAGAGCACGTGACGCCGTCAGTCCTGCGCAAGATCTCTCTCCGGTCATGTCGGATTTCCGTCCCATCGGGCTATGAGACTAAGAGAGGAACAGAGAGTGCACCTGTGTATGCGCACACACTTGCGCACTATAATATCTCCCGCGCAGATGGCTAATCTTTCTGGAGATTGGCCGCCGTGGCCAAAATTCGGTCAGGAGGGCATTATTAAATATATTTTGTAATTTATCGACAGCCTCCCTGTCGCAGTGTGTTGCGCTGTTGCCATAACGTGCGGAGGTCCCGGGTTCGATCCCCGGGACACTGACCCTCATTTTAGGAATTTATAATTTCTGAATTTTTCCTGGTCTGGCGTAGCAGACCGGTCCGGCAAAGACGTGCCGCCAAGCGATTTAGCGTTCCGGTACGATGCCGTGTAGAAACGGAATAGGGGTATGGGTTTAATATAACTGCCATGCCTCTAACATGTCAGCCCGCAACCATCTTAGACATTTGTGCATCATCACTTACCATCAGGTGAGAAGGGGGTCAAGGGCTAACTTGTAATGGATAAAAAAAATGTTTCCAGATTCGATTTTAAAAAAATCTAGCGGTGTTTAATGTTTTTTTTTTTGATCGCTTAAAGGTTATTCTTTTGGTCTTTATTAGGATGATGTATTTTAAAGCAGCACCGCCATTTAAAGGCATCTTCTGTTGGACATACCTACCTCCTTATTCTACCTATCTATCTATCTATCTATCTATCTATCCATCTATCTATCTATCCATCTA
Source organism: Erebia palarica (assembly GCA_964035005.1). NCBI lineage: Eukaryota > Metazoa > Arthropoda > Insecta > Lepidoptera > Nymphalidae > Erebia > Erebia palarica. Next base: position 53,657,653 of record OZ035983.1, read on the forward strand.
TCTATCTATCCATCTATCTATCTATCCATCTATCTATCTATCTATCTATCTATCTATCTATATTCTTATTCTGCTTGGACGCTGCTTGCTTGGAGCTTATGCCGTACTAGAACCAGATGATTCGATTCTAACTGATGTAACTTTTGAATCTGCCTAGTGCAAAGTTGTTTTTCATATTGACCCCACAGAAAATCTAGTTACTTGGGAATCGCATACGCATTAACTTAGGAAGGTCGCAAGGTCAGAGTCAGAGCAACTAGAACCTAATATCATCCTGTAACCTACTCGTATGTAGCACAATTTCAGTATTAATTTAAGTATACTATAAACTACAACTGATAGTTTAAAACAGAAGCATATTATTATTTGTCTAAAGCTAGGGTTTTCCTTTAAGCCACACTCATCCATTCAATTCAATTACGAAATAAAATAGAGGCTAAAGCTCTAGTTCTCCCCGACGATCCTTTTCAAGGAGAACAAAGGCGGGTTCATTAAAATAATCCACGGCAAGCGGCGCTATGCAACGAGTATAATAATACAGTCATAAAGATACCTCATTACGAACGTACATCGCTATAAATTCTGCTTAGGGTTAATAGGCGGACCTTGAGACCATATCAGGGGAAATTAATGTAGGGTAGAACTAAATTGTATAAATGTGTTTGTACGCCCTGGTCTAAAGCCTAAAGCTATACGGTTCGTGGCTCGATAAATAATCAGTCACGCACCACTATCGTTTCGGAGGCATGTGCGTCGTAATGTTTTCTCAGGTATGTGAAATCTGTTGATGGCAACTCAAAGGAATTAAGTACTTAAACATGCCAAAGTTACTGTCGTACAATAAAAAGCAGTGGAATAAATCCCCGGTTTTATAGTCAAGATTGACGTCACTAATTATAAAATGATTGCGGACTAAAAAAAGGCGTTTAATCTCACGACGTCAAGAGATGTTCGTTGATTAATCCCATTTCCTATCAAATTGCACTTAAATATTATAAAAGGTATTACAATTATACTTTTATAAATTGCGGTGTTTCATGATGGAGTGATGTGGGTGATTAAAAAAATTAAAACGCATGTAAAGTGTCCTGAATACTTTCTAGCTAGTATACAGGGTTTTAAAAATACTGATAGTCTCATAAGGCGCTCTCAGTTCACGAGATAGTTAAAAATATAGGCATGTGGGGGTAAAGTCGAGCAAGCGCATGTCCAAAAATGGAAGAAAACCTGCATTAGTCGTATCAGAAAGTTTTCTCAAGGCATTCTTACCTACAAAACCGCGAGTGAGATATTATGTCGTACTGATTGTGCTCGGGCTGCTGAATTGTATGTTATTTTTGTAAGACATCATGATAACTGTTTAGCATAAACAATAAAAAATACCTTTCAAAATGAGACAATAGATTAATTGATCAATGGATTTTTTATATACTTACATTCCTAAACAAGAAACTTGTCTAACAACTTGCTAAACAGCATTTCAGGAAACGAGCAAAAATAATAAGAGTTATCTAGGTATCTAAAATAGACAAAAGACAACTCTATTTATTAGGAACCAGGTTATACAAACAAGAACAAATAATAAGATACAATAGCCCTGCAGTTAAAATTATTTGGTACGAAAGCTACTGCTTTGGTACAAAATAATTTTAAAATATTAATTTAATATTAATTTTCAAATAGCGGACAATCTCCTACTACTATTTTAACCCCGGAAAATCGAACATTTCCCAAAGGATTTTTAAAACCCTCATTTTCAAAACTCATACAAAAAGTAGTAGTTCGTAGCTAAAGGCTAACTTGTAATGAAATTTTTTAAGAAATAAATTTAAAAACCCACGTCTCTAATACATATACGGTTCGCACCACAAAAATAGGAATCTGCTGATTAGTCTACATTATTTCTGTGGTCCACACTGAAGGTCTAACCCTACTACAGACGCGCGGAGTAGCACGGCACGTATCGGCAAGTATTCTTTGTACGAGATTGTTTAGCGCTGCGAAGCGGCACGGAGATGCACTGCGCGAAACGACACCCGTATAAACTCTTATTATACAAATAATTAAAAAACATGACTGCCCTGCCAAAAAACGAACTACGAAGTTAAAAATCTAAAGTAATCTAGCTAAACTAGAATGTTATTCACATTTTTATTAAATGATATATTTTTTTGTGAATCACTGGATATTGAACTATAGTGTTATATATTTTTTGGAATCTACTCATCATTTTCTAGATGATGATTATAGAGTTAATCTTATTTTCGATATTTTCTTTTCAAATTTAGTCTTTAATGCGGGACCATGGTTACCCCATCATTTTTTTTTAAATTTTACAAGTCTATGCCATCCGGAATAAGCTAGGGATTCTAACGATACCTCATTTATCAAAATCGGTTCAGGCGTTTAGAAGTTATGGTGGAAATACAAACTCACATACATACATACATACATGAACCCTGAAAACAATATACTCCTTTTTTCAGGCAGTCGTATAATAATATTTGCCGCTACGTACCGTTCCTAGTGGGGTACCTAGTTTAGACTTTTTTCTATTGTTCTCTCATTTCACTGTCTGTAAAAAAAGATAAAATATTGCTCAGCTATTTTTTTTTAAAGTTCGTCGTGCCCGTGTCCACTTAAGCTGCCGCTGTTGCCTCTGCTGGATACAAAGCTTAAACTACATCCTTCTTCCATTTGTTTACTCAAGAAATAGATCAGAATACATAGTAGTACAGGTAATAGTAGGTACATCATCAGTTATGAAGTTAGCTGTTATTAATTTTAATACCGGATTAATTTAACCAACTTGTCTTGTGCTTGATTTGGATGAAATTATTTGTTGTTTGGTTTGAATTTAAAAAACTGTAAGCGTTAATCCAGAAGTAGGAATTATTGAGGCACTTTTAATATATTTGTACTCTCATTTGGAACTTGCACGAGCCAATGGTCACAACGTGTAGAGGTTCCACGTGAGATTTAATGTAATAAAATAAAAGTTAGCTAAACATAAAGACAATATACATTTGGTCTGGCCACGATTGCTATCGTTAAGCTCTAAGCCAAATTGCCATGTAAACACAAAAGTATTCAATAATTGCTGAGTCTGCCTGCAGGAGACTAAATTACCATCGTCAAAACACTCGTATTTAAACTAACTATTTTCAATATTGCGTCGGTATCCGCAGATTAAGTCGAATGACATGAAACAAGTCAAAATGACTGATATTATACTTCCTGTTTCATGAGATATTATGACAAACAATAATAATGCTAACAAAACAGTCTTTGAAACCAAACCAACTAACACGACTCAGAATTCAGACATATTTTTTTGGTCTCTTTTTAGGAATTTCAGATTCCCCGTAGGTATTATAGGTACAGGATTAAGAAGCCAATCCTAGATTTTAACTTTAATCGTATCACAAAAACTGAATTTAGTTTAAACTTTGACTGGCGTGACTTCGTCATAAGCGAAAGTTCTTTAATTAAAGAACGTGCAGAAAATGGAGATATCTAAGCCAACTGTGACAGTATAAATTTTAGAACTCATCCAAACTTCATGCTGGTATTAATTCAATGCATTAAATTGTCCCCGTCTATCTTTGTTACCCTGATTAGGTAACTACTTTCTATTTTTTGTGGATTATCTCATTTCAACCCATTGCTGGCTAATTCTTGACCAGTCTCCTCTCAGAATGAGAAAGTTTTGGCCCTAGTCCACCACTCTGGCCAAGCGGCCATATCAATAATTTCGCATTATAATGTTATTTTTGGGAGATGATTACAACTATAATAATCATAAGTTTCGAAAATGTTGTGCGTGTGAATCTATTCATCAATCGAAAGATAACAACTTTCGGATTAATCACGGAGCTATTACCCGAAAACTTGAAACTCCATTAATTTATATCTAATCATATGATAATATTTAAATATACGGCAGCTCAAATCGATCAATAAATTATTATGAAAACTGGTTCTAGATATCGACGGTATGATATGAAAATAATATCTTAAGCGAAAGTGATCTATTAAGAAAAGTTCATAAAATGTTTTCTGCGCCAACTTTGTAAGAAATCACAAACTAAATTTTATAGTCAGCATTATATTTGTAGGCTTGTACCCATCTAATAAAGTATTTTAAAAGGCTTATGTAATACCTAGTAGTTAGTGCCTATGTTTAGTGCTATGTGTGAGATATTGCGCACTAGATCCAGTTTTTCGTATTCGGATTCGGATCGGATGTATGAGTAGTGCGGAAAAGGCCTAACTACTACCCCTTGTAGTAGATATATTTCACACGGATCCAGACTTCTCGGATTAGGATCTTATACAGTGCGAAAAGAGCCTGAGTAGGCACTTACTTACACATTGCCTTCTCGTTTGTAATAATAATTGCCTTTAATTTTGTTAACAACCGTTCCTACTTGTACCAACCCGTTAAATGAGTCCTCAAATGTCAACCCTAGATTCATGAAAAAGTATCATCACAAAAATTAACTTTTTTTTGTAATCCACTACAAGTCAGCCTGCGATCTCACCTGATGGTATAAGTGATGATAGTCTAAGATGGTAGAGGGCTAACCTGTTAGGGGCAAGGCAGTTATATTAAACCCATACCCCTATTCGGTTTCTACACGGCATCGTACCGGAACGCTAAATAGGCAGCACGTCTTTGCCGGTAGGGTGGTAACTAGCCACGGCCGAAGCCTCCAACCAGGCCAGACAGGGGAAAATTCAGAAATTGTAAATTCCTAAATTGCCCTGCCGGGGATCGAACCCCAGACCTCCTCATCACTGTGCCACGGAGGCGCAAATTAATATTGGTGTTTTTAACTCTATTTTTAGCGAACCTCTGAGTATTTCAGCAGCGAAAGTATATAAATTTGTCGGTGATTCTGTAAAATTGCTATATACATATTCAGAATTAATCATAATTAGGCTCAATGTATTTAGCGGTGATAAGGCTGACATATAGGTCACCTATAAAAGCCCTTTAGAAGTTAATAAAATCTGGCTGGTTGGCAGTTTCGTGCAAGAGGGAATTTCTCTTACGGCTATAAAGCATAGTTTTGTGTCTAAACAAACCTCGGAAAGGCTTTGTCGCAATAATGCTTGGGCTGCAAAAGGACTTAAAAGTATGGTGAGGTACATTTAAAGAGTACCTACCAATTGCCAAAATGTATTTTAAAGCTGTTTGTGACGCACCTACTTCATCATACTAATATTATAAATGCGAAAGTGTGTTTGTTTGTTGTTTTATTAGTATGTTGGTTTGTCCTTCAATCACGCCGCAACGGAGCAACGGGTCGACTTGATTTTTGGCATGTGTATAGTTGAGGACCTGTGTGCTTAGCATGCGCACCACGAGATTATCTCGCGACGAGAAAGAGAGATGTTGTCGTTGTCGGCTAATTTTTTGTTTACCCTAACATGCACAAAATGCGGTATATTACAAGAAATAAATAGTTAGCATGTAAAGGTTCGTAGAGAAAAATACCACTGATAGGAAATATTACTTTTATATCTATTTTTGACATAACGAGACAAGTAACCATGTTAGCGTCGGTAGACAAATAGAGATAACGGGTAGACATAATTTTACTCGTTGCGCGCATGCTACCCATACTGGAGAGTGACATACCGAACTACTTTTATCCCGAAAAATTAAGGAGTTTCCGAGGGAATCAAAAAAACTTTAACCATGTGGACGAAGTCGCGGGCATCAGCTAGCAGTATGATAATATCTGAAAAACGAATACAGCAGCTTAGCAATCAATTCACGTCATTTCAAAGTGGTCTCGTCTCGCATTTCGCACTTCGTTTTTACATACATTTTATACACAGCAAAACGATAATAATCGTAAAGATAGTAGTAACTGATATCCAAAATTTACATACGAAGAACATGTCTTCCATTCGTCATAATTCGTAAACACACAAGATTAGATATCAAACGGTCGTTGACCTAACTAGTATAGGGCGTCATACAAGTGCAGTTTTGAATGTATTCTTAGAAAATTAAGAAATAGAAATGTGACTCATGTGTCTTCTACCAAGGACTTGGTTTCAGCAAGCTGCAATGGCGGGCCGCGTTATTTTCGACGCTAAATGAATGGTTGAAATGCAAACGTTCGCTATGTGATACCACCCAGGCGATCGACGTAGATCATAACCATCGATTAATATTAGGTTAATTAGCTCTCTATTGCTCGATATTTAACGATTCGAAATTGATCTACGATGGATCCGTCTTATATCTTGCTTTAGATCGAGTGTTTATGGGGTGGTACTCGCCAGTCAACTTTCACGTCAACTGATTCATGCCGATCGGCGACATCAATCAACGTTAGATGTACCACACTTAGAATGACCTACCTGCTATATTGACCTACTAAATCAATCTGAATCCGAGGAAATACGACTGTTGAGTGAAGTACACACTTGGACTTAAAAAATGGTACCTACTCACGTTTTTATTCGCTAAAGCTCAAGTAAGTACTTAGAATAGAATATAGTAGATGATTCGTAAAGAAGAAAAATATCTACGAAGAATAGCGACTATAAATAGAAAAATTTGTTTATGACGTAAAGGAGGAAATTAGGCCCATCACGGAGAGGCAATTGCGTGCTCCCGAGTATTAAAAATTCATTCGCATTCGGATTTCGGAATCGAAGATTGGCCAGAAGCCTTAAAATTTTCCTTCTCATGTTACTTACCGGTCACTATAAGATGGATACATCGATGTCTAATCTTTTTTTTATTACCCATCTCTACAGGGGCAGCACGGAACTGCGTAGCATTACTTCGTGCTGACATACCTATTAGTTCTCGGTCTTCTCCTTTTTCTCTCTCTTCTATCCTCATCATTAGAGCCCTGAGCATTTGTCCATCTTCGCTCGACAGCATTCGCTTATGTATATTTTAATCTATTGTTGAGCTACGTTCTCACTCAGCTTATAGCATTGAAGCCAAATATCATTATTCGTAGGATGAAGAAAACTATAAAATAATAATGTAATTGTACCTATTCATAATTTCGTGTAGGTACTACACGTTTATTGAAATACCTACAGTTACCTGTAGTTTGTACAGCTGTGCATATTCGTCGTAATGCTTTGCCAAAAATGTAAGAAAAACTTCTCAAATTAGTATTAAAATACATTACTGTTGTAATTGTTAAAACTGTATTATGCATCATAGCAACTACTTTTAATAACATTAATATAGTAACATTACGTTCGTTGTCGACGTCCACCTAGTTACCTATTTTATATGAATTACCTACAATTATTAATTACATAGGCTTCTTGAATATTCTTTGACATAGTACTTATTGGATTATATTGGCATTACAGGTAAGTACTAAAATTCTACATCAATGTTGGTATTGGTAAGTTTTATAAGAATTCTGTCAAAGCAGCAGCTAACTCTGGGTTAAAAGCATAACTCGGCGATTCTGCAAGCGAGCCTAAACAAAGTACCTAATTAAAAAGTTTTTAGTAGAAAAAGAAAACGCTCATTAAAAATATCCTCGTTCACGGCTACATAAAAATTGGCATTGAATATCAAATTATGGTGGAAATCCGAGGTGTGCAGCGGAGCGGAAGTCTGCTTACTGGACCATGAATGTCACAGATCGAATAGGCATCCGGCACTTTGACGCTTACAAATTAATTACTGAACGTTTACGTGAAACGTGATTGTGGACTCTATAGTAATACGCAAAAAATAGGAGTTTTGGTCGAGGTTTCATAATATGGAATCCATTATAATTCATAAAATGGAATCCATGGATTCTATAATATCCATATAGTTGAGTAAGTACATCAAGGTAACAAACTTTTGTGCCTCTTCTTTTTGATATGGTTTAATGACTTGAATAAACAAAGCAATATTTGCTTATAATATATTATGTCGACATTCTATGGTTGACCACGTATTTTCCTCTCCGACTTCCGTTTCCACGTCAACTAGTTACTAGGGATAATTATACTTAGTTCCTGCAAAATAAGAAAAGCGCGAGCCTTGAGTGCATATCATACTTGCTAACTAATATTATAAATGCGAAAGTGTGTTTGTTTGTTGGTTTATTGGTTTGTCCTTCAATCACGCCGCAACGGAGCAACGGATCGACGTGATTTTTGGCATGGGTATAGTTGAGGACCTGGAGAGTGACATAGGCTACTTTTTATGCCGAAAATTTAAGGAGTTCCCGCGGGAATCAAAAAAACTTAAACCACGGGCGAAGTCGCGGGCATCAGCTAGATATTAATAAAAGTTTTTTTCAATAAATACGAGAGAAATGATGTCATGAAGTGAATTGTAGGTCTTAAAAGAAAACAAATTGTTTCTCAAAATTTGATTGTCATTAATGTACTAGCCTAAAAGGGGTTGAAAATAGAAAACTTATAATCGCAGACGCCAAAGGCGAATATGCTAGTGGCGGTTAGGTACCTACTAATCAAATTCAGCTTTAGCGAGTTTGCAGCCATCAAAGCGCAGCACCGGATGCTATTATAATTGGGTGGGATTATCCATATCTGAAGGTATGATTATGTATATAAAGACAGCAAGAAGTCACTCCAATTATATGAATGTCAGGAAAATACTAAAAAACATGCAACTATGATACAAAAACACTGAACAATGGCTATATTGGTAGGTACACAAAACAACTTTTCGTCCACTAACTGATTAATGTTTATAAGAGGTTACTGTTACATCAGTCGAAGTTGTCACAATTTTTTTCGACCGTGACTGTAATAGGTAATTACAAATTGAACATTTGTCCTGCATTATTTTTGTAATCTGGCTGTGGGATTGTCAGTGCCCAAAAGCAACAGGATCCGTGGAATGTGGATTTGCCCGGATAAAAATATGCTATAAAGGTCCATCAGTGTACCAGCCAGCATTGTGTCTTTGTTACCAAACTGTACAAATATACTTACGCATTCATTTGCATAGTAAAATTATAAGTGCTAAAGTGTGTATATCTGTCTGTCTGTCTGTCTGCTACGCTTTCACGGCACATACTTTCAACCGATTTTAATGAAATTTAGTACCTATATAGGTAGATTGTATCCCATTCCCGGGACTAATCCATGCGGATGTAGTCGTGGCATCATCTAGTTTCTAATATTAGTATTGACTATGTAGTACTTGGATAGGTATATTTCCTACCAACTTCGTATTATTTTCTTAGTTACCCTGTATTTCATCATCCTATATAACATATTGTGGATGTGGACACTTTCATTGTTCCACAGGAGTTATGGGACAGCTCTTGATAAAATAATAGAATATAAATTATGCCTACCAACAATTTATGAGTAAATAGGTAATATTATTATAACGATGCATTTACAACATTGGCATATCAATAAACTTACGTACCTACATAATTAGGTATACGTACTTATATTTATCTAATTAAAGGATTGTAACGGAACCTCGCCTCCGTTTCCGTAAGTGCGGAACTTTCGCAAGAAATCCGCATCTCCGCTTCCGTAGGTAAGGATTACAAAGGAAAATTTCATAAAAAAAAGCTTTATTGACTCTATCAAATTTATGACTCAATTTTATGTACAGCTACATAAGTAGGTATACCCACAGTGTATACACTAGTACATGTCCTGATTATTTCCATAGAAAAAAATAGCTGTGGCTAAACTGTCGGCCATGAAAATAGTAGTTAGCTGTGGAAACTCAATACAAAGTCATCGGAACACATCCAGTTATTAAACGCATCAATATTTGCAATTCCCACAGGTTGGGGTCAGCTGCTGTGACCAGGTCACGGGAACTAGGGCGGCCCTGCCCGCCTGCGTGCCCTATTTACCTACAGCTAGCAATTTCATCCACTAGTTTATCAATTTGACTTGGTCCACGTACCAATCTCTTTGGAAAAGCTGCCAACACGTACTTAAATAACTTAGTTATTTGCATGGAGGTATCAATACTCAATACCATTTATTCAATATAGGTACACTGTAGGTACACTTATTGACGTTAAAAATTACTTACTTATAAAACATGATGGTGATAATCGGTAACGGTATCTTAAAACTAAAGCTACGAGGGTTCCAAACGCGCCCTGGTCTGAGAAGAGTCCACAACAAACTCAGCCGGGTTTTTTTAAATTTTATTATCACCATCTCACAAATGATCTATCAACCACGTTATTTGTTACCTATTAATCTATGGTATGTCTGTCTGTATACTGGACGTTTCATGCAAATTAAATATTATCTGAAAATCTCAATTACTGATACAGAGCCCGAAACATTTTGTTTTTGCAATATTTCTCATTTTGTCTGTATTTTGAGGCATCACACTGTGCGTGGCACGATCAAATTTGAATCATAAGTTTTTAAATTTCCATAAATATTCATCTGAATAGATAAGTATTTTTATTCATCTCGTTCGCCATAAACATTGAGTTTGAATGAAACTTATTGATTCAGTCAGTTCTATTTAAAGCATCGTCAATATGTTTTATATGTGAAACAGTGCCAATAAAGTAAGTACCTAATCATTTCACTTTGTCTTCAATGCTATCCAATCATATAGCAATCACGCCAATCAGAACTTCAACCACGTCAGTTGAAGACAGATAAGAAAAGAAAAACATTTAAATTGCTTCTACTTGACTTCTATGTTAATACTTTCTCAGAGAAATACCTACTTGACATCTTATGGTAAATTTAAATTAGATCATGATTATCTTGAACCATTTTTACTAGGTATTATTTTCTTTCAATATCTTAATCTATACTTAATTTAACAAATGCGAAAGATTGGATAGATGTATGTTTGTTACTCAATCACGCCCCAACTGCTGAACGGTACTAGATGAAATTTGGCACAGAGACAGATTATAGTCTGGCTACATAGGCAACATTTTATCCCGGAAAATTTAAGGATTCCCGTGGGGGCCACAAACCTCAATCCACGCAGGCGAAGTCGCGGGCATTGAGGTTTGTGTTTTACAATTTTGTTTGACAATTGTGTTTGACAATTAGTACTGCCATAAAAATCTTATTTATGTATATTTTATACAAGTTACGTTTACCTTGATGATGATCGTTAGTCATTACTAAAATAAATCACAATAATTAAATGGCTTAAGGCCACAGTCCACGTGAAGAAGAACTGTGTAGGTCTAGGTACATATATATTAGCCACTTATTGTAACAGTTTTTCTTTTTTAAAAAAAGAGCAAGTGCTGATTTTCTCGGTAGAATTTTCTTTCCGAACCGGTGGTAGTTTCATATAACAAGTTATCCTAATATAATCCTACGTGAAATAAATCATTTCATTTCAATAGAAACAAAACGGTGTCAGTAGACGAACGGTGTAAGAAAAACTTAAATGATATCTGCACCATACTTTCACCGAGGAACATTTGCGTCGCATTGTTTGCTATTGGACACTATAAATCAGGTTATTGAGGCCAATCAACAGTCGTAAAGATGATTTGCTCTCTGAACATTATGCAATTATCGTCGATTATGTTTTGTTATTAAATATTTATTACAATACAATATTATATTTTATATTTGTATGAATACAGGTACAGTTTGTGATACTTATATTATATTACTAGCTGATGCCCACGACTTCGTCCTTGTGAATTGAGGTTTTATCGTTCCCGCGGGAAGTCTTTAATTTTCCGGAATTAAAAGTAGCGTGTGCTATTCCAGACTATAGTCTATCTCTGTGCCAAATTTCAGCCAGATCCGATCAACCGTTGGGGCGTGATTGAGTAACAAACATACATCCATCCAAACTTTCGCATTTATAATATTATAAGTAAGATGATCCAATGTAAAAAGGCATTACTGGCATGCAAATGTAAAGTTTTACAAACTAGTATGAATTATTCGTATATCTATACTTCTATACTAATATTATAAATGCGAAAGTATGGATGGATGTATGGATGTCTGGATGTTGGAATTTGGGTGGGTACCGGAAAGCATAATTGATAGATTATGCCGATTTTTCGTCCGTAGGGTGACAACGAGTTGCGGCTGAATCCTACTACAAGACCAGACCAGACATCCTGAAATTGTCCCTGCTAAAAATAGAACCTAGGATATCAAACCTACAAGACCACAGCACTCACCGCTTCCTCAAAATAATAGAGTTCAAAAGCTTTTCAAAAGTAAAAGTTCGTAACTTTGACCCCATTAAGTAGCTTGTTAATTAAGTCGCTTAACTAAGTCATCTGAAAATAACTCAAAAGTTTGCATAAGAAATTACGTTTTTCATCGCTCTTTCGTTGCGAAGCTCTACAAATACTCTTCATCGACCTTGTGAAAATCTTAAGGACTTCATGTTCCAAGAGCCTGTTATCAACCAATATAATATTTTTAAAGTCAATTTAATTTAAGGTCAATGCACCAAATTCATTGCATAAAAAATAACCTTACCATAGGTCGTTGGTTCGTAATATAAGTCTCTCGCAGTTAATGAAACAAAATTGAAATAAAATATTACGTACAACCGTTTTTCTGTCTCTGTGATAATATTTTACAAGTTAATTTTATTTTTAAACCTTATCTTTTTTGAAGGTCTTCAAACAGAAACAATAAGAGAATTAGTTGGCATGAAATGATTAATTTAAATAAATAATTACCTAATTCATTCTGTAAATTTGTACCTCATTGAATCTGAAAGAATACCATGAATGGGGACCAATTTTACACAATTAGTTGTCATTAATGTACTTACTAAGCTTATTATGATCTTAGTAATTTTGTATTAAAATTATACATAAATGAGAAAGACCAATGATTTAAATGTGTTTAAAGTTTTCGAATTCGTAGGTATAATAATTATTTTGATTTATTATCTTTTTTTCATTACTGCTGATGATGCGTTGCACTCGGCGCGAATTTGATTGCAAAAATGTCATAAATTGCAATTAGTGTCTCATCAGGTAAATTTAATTGAAGACTGGTCCCTAACCCTTACACTGCGTTTCGTTTCGACCTTTAGTTTGACTTTCAAACACGGTTCTCGAAATCGCCGCTTATTTCCGGGGAATTGGAAACTACTCGATTTATTTTACCAGAGGTGTGGTTAGGGTTACCACACCAAAACTTATATTTTCTGACAAAATCCCTGATTTACCTATATTAAACTAAATTCCTGACATAATTTATTAGAAGTGATAATATTTTAAGGCCGTTCTACACTTGCGGAGTCCATTCACACCGCTAAACAATTTAGATAGATAGATAAACTCTTTATTGCTACACAAGACATAAAAATGCATAGAGAAACCACAAAACGAAACAAAGTGCGCAAGGGCGGTCTTATCACTAAAAGTGATCTGCTCCAGGCAACCATTAACTAAGAAGAAGAAGAACAATTTATTTTGTAAATGGTGTCTTGGGTTCGCAACGATCACCCCATCTGTAGCCCTATTGTGTAATACTGCATCAAATATTGTTACAATCACATCATTGTTAACATTGGCTTAGGTGCGATATTGGATCCAGGCCAATTTAAAGACTGTTGGCCCATCAGAGGGTATTACGATTGTTACAATGGACAATGACGACCTTCGTGGGGCAGTGTGTAGCGCTGTCGTCTTAACGTGCAGAGGTCCCGGGTCTGATACCCGGCAGGGTCAACTTGGGTCTGGTGGGAGGCTTCGGCCGTGGCTAGTTACCACCTTACCGGCAAAGACGTGCCGCCAAGCGATTTAGCGTTCCGGTACGATGCCGTGTAGAAACCGAATAGGGGTATGGGTTTAATATAACTGACATGCCCCTAACAGGTTAGCCCGCTACCATCTTAGACTGCATCATCACTTACCATCAGGTGAGAACGCAGTCAAGGGCTAGCTTGTAGTGGATAAAAAATACGGAATTCGACAATCGGACTAATGTTTGGGGAAGTTTGTACATACTATACATTCACACTATTATTATAAATGCGAAAGTGTGTCTCTCTGCCTGACTGCTACGCTTTCACGGCCCACCATCTGTTCAACCGATACTTTATATCCAGGAAAATTTAAGATTTTCCGCGGAAATCATTAAAAATTATCTCTTCAACCGATTTTGATGAAATTTGGTAACTATAGGGATAGTTTGTATCCAGGGGTAGGTCATAGGCTACCTTTTGCCCCGGAAAATGAAAGAGTTCTCACGGGAATAAAAATCATAATCCACGCGGACGAAGTCGCGGGCATCATCTAGTTTAAAAAACAATTTCGCTTTCGAAAATTACTGAAAATTTCCCATTTTTCATAATTCCCTGACAGGGGTCCGTTATTCCTGATATTTGGTAACCCTAAGTGTGCTGTCGATACCCGCGTGATCGAGTTGAAGAATCGACTTGCGTAATAGGTACTAAAGCAAACATTTGCGTGCATCGCTCAGCCTTGCCAACGTTATCAAGCGCTTCCCGGGCCGATGTCTGGGTGACCTTTGTATTCGCTGCTCGGAAACTAGGTCGTCGGCTTCTGACCTTTTTGTTTGTGTTACAAGATTGAAAAACGCGCACGATCTATTCCGAGCGCGCCCGATGATGCACGACAACTATTTCGGATGCAGCCGCCCGGTCAGCCAAACTACTATACATAGATCGATTGATGATATATACGTATGTAGCAATTATATTCGATATTCGTATGTGGGTTAGCGTGACCTTTCATGCCATCTACATAGCACCTCGTTTCGTGTCGAGTTGTAATAAGCCAGGATTTTAATGGCGAAAGGGTCGGTAAAAGGGTCTATCAAAGTAACCACAGCTGAGCTTTTACGCCAAGCACCCATTAAGATGTTTGAGGATATTGCCTATCGGACTTAGAAAACATTCGGTATAGGTCGGTAGCTATAATGTACCTACTATGGCGCACCTATCTACTGTAGGAATATCCCGGATGTGGTTATCCAACTGTGTGGCCTAACTTGTGTTTTAAAGACTCAGTCGTATCTTTAACGTTTGATTTCATATTCTTGACAACGAAGAACGAAAACCAAGAGAGAAAGATTATAATATTTAAAAACCAGTAGCCCCTATTATGTAAAAGCTTCATCAATCATTGTTACAGTCTCAATCGTTTCGATTGGCATGGTATTCTTGTTGCGACAATGGATTTTGGCAATCATTTGGTTACAGGCAATCAGAGATGATTGCGCTTGATCAATGATGATCAATTATTACTTTTACCTATTAAGGCCCCATGCTCTTAAGTCTAAAATACCAGCTGCGTACACCTCACTTGTGACGGTCATGACTCAATCCATTAATCACAATGTAACATTAAACGAAAACAGCAAAAAAAACCGGCCAAGTGCGAGTCGGACTCGCGCACCGAGTGTTCCGTACAAACCTGTAGTAGGCAAGTTTAAAATTATTAAAAAAAAAATATTATATGATGCAACAAAAAATTTGTGCTTTTCGCAATTTTTCCTTTATCTGTGCTATAAGACGTTGCTTCGTACCATATTTCAAGATTCTGAGTTCACGGGAAGTACCCTGTAGGTTTTGATTCCCTTGCAAGTGTCGAAAATTTGCAGCATAAACGACTGTATCTTTTGATTGCGTTGGCTTAGAAGTTTGATTTTTTCACAGCTCCAAGGGACAGTATGACTGACTTGAGTAATTGATATGAGTTTCAGCTTGATACTTCCATGCGTTCCTGAGAAAAAGGGTCTTGACAGACAGACGGACGGACAACAAAGTGATCCTATAAGGGTTCAGTTTTTTCCTTTTTCGGTACAGAACCCTAAAAATACGGACAGTCCAGAAAATTTCTTATTAGTTCATCTCAGTGAAAAATACAGTCCAAAATAAAGCGGATATATATCAGACTTATTATCTACTAGCTGATGCCCGCGACTTCGTCCGCGTGGATTTATTTATGTTTCCGAACGCAGCGCTGAATTAATAAACTCTGTCAAATGTCACTCTGGTCACTTTCCTTTTTTTTCTGGAAATCCATACAGGCAATAGCCAAACATTTTTGTTAAATCTAAAATACTTATTATAATAAAATAATACAGCGTGCAAGCTTAGTTTTCATTATATATTTCACAACAATCACATACAATTAGTACAAAGTATGATATTGTGTTGAGAAAAATAATATTGTGCTTTTATAATATGAAAGTTTGATTCCAATATAGATGATGACAACTCAATCAAATCAGCAACTCTTTATCAAACTTAAAAACGCACTTCTAGTATGGAACTTGTATGAAATTCACAGTTGTGACGTCATCAAATTTCAACGCACTTTTTCTATTTTTTTAAATGGTTATCAAACTTAAAACTAACCGAGGATGTGATTTTGGAAGGCCCTCTATTTAATTATCATTAGAAATAATTTATTTTTGATATAAGCATTATCCCTATTGAGTCATCATTCGGTGTCGATTCCAATCGAGATCTATCCGTTAAGTCGAGCGCGAATTGCAACGGTGACCGCGCACCACGTAAACAATGTGTTATTGCGATATTGTTCGATGTTCACGAACGATCACGATCGGTGTGCATTCTTGCAAGGAATTAGGTGTGAACTTGAGCGTATGAAATCTCCATTGGAGAACGGATTCAACTGATCAAATCAATTTTGAAAAGTACTTTGTTCGTACCTAGTCGCTACATCGGTCAACCTTCACAAAAGATAATAAGTTATTGAAGTGAAAACTTCTTTAGCCGCGTTGAGCACTTTTTGTTACGGGGTAAAATTGTGGATTCGCGTCACCGACATGCTCGCGAAGACCGATATGCCCGCGAACAGCAACATGCTCGCGTTGTTACGAAGACAAAAGGTCTTAAATATAAATATAGTACATTCGAAATAAACTATAATGCCTTAGAGTTAAGGTTTATATTTTAATATTTTTTTGTATTAAAAAAATCAAAAATATTCATTTTTACTTCTATCGGCAATCCCTATGACTGTTAATTTACTTAAGGATCAAGAGCTTTATAAGGTAAAATGATTGAAACTGTGACGAGCACAATTTTGTTAGCCATAACATGCCTTGGCCAAAAACCATTCAATCGAAAACAAAAAAAAAAAACAGCCACTCACAATAGTTGAGGTTGTTGCAATGTCTGATGCAGCTATTTTTTTTTGTACCAATAAGTTTTAAAATATGTAGAAAAACAGAAACATTATGGACAAGGATTCACTTATCTCTTTAAGAGATTTCTACCAGTGATCATTGGCAGTGAGAAAGGTTGTGAAGGAAAATAGGTAAAACAAGATATGAGATGGAATGAAATTTTACGGTTACAGTTGGCTACATACTTTTGTTTTTGTATCTAGATTAAAAACTTTTAAAATCTCCTACCCAACTTTTTGTTTACCTACTAGAAGTTAGCCCTTGACTGCGATCTTACCTGATGGTAAGTGATGATGCAGTCTAAGATAGTAGCGGGCTAACCTGCTACTTAACTATTTATCTTACTAAAATGCGGTCTATTATTATTGACCTCTTCTAATGAAAATCTCAGTAAACTAGCGTGCACATTCTTTTACTAAGTAAAAAAACAATGTAGGTATTTTTTTGCGACTGCAAACTGGTTTACACAAACGTTAATCGGCTAATACAAGAGACGAACAAATGTTACCTAATTAGCATTCCTTACAGTCAACGTTAGAGCATGCTTACAACTTTTGTAAGAACTAAATGGCCTTCGGCTTATTAATGTCTATTATTCTTACAACCTAAGGCGTCGTAACAGATTGTATGTCTACTGAACAAGTGGCCTGTAAAATTACACGGACAAAGAATAATCGCTTTGATGATTGAGCATTAGCACTATATTCATAATATTATGCGTTTATTCATATATTAGCCTACACTATCAGAGAAGCTAGGGCTCTGTTACAGCTGTTTAAGAAAGCCGTACGTAACTATGTAAGTAAGTAGGTAATTAATAAAGATGTTGTCTAAAATTTTTAAAGCTCTACGGAGTGACGTATATTCCTTAGAACATATTCTTCAAAATATAAAAATTTAAAACTATGTATGGTAAAGTCGTCGTCGTCGTCGTCTCAACCTGTAGACGTCCACTGCTGGACGAAGGTCTCCTGCATGGATCGCCACAGAGCACGGTCTTGTGCCGCTTGTTTCCAGCGGCTCCCAGCTGCACGCTTGAGATAGTCCGTCCACCTAGTGGGGGGGGTCGTCCAACGCTGCGCTTCCCGGTGCAAGGCCGCCATTCAAGCACTTTGGGTCCCCAACGCCTATCGGATCTACGAACTATGTGCTCCGCCCATTGCCACTTGAGCATGGCGACTCTTCGAGCTATGTCGGTTACTCTGGTTCGCCTACGGATCTCCTCATTTCTGATTTGATTACGGAGGGATACTCCGAGCATAGCTCTCTCCATCGCCCGCTGAGTGACCCTGAGCCTTCTTATGGTAAAGTAGCATACCTTATATTATGGTAACGACGCAGTGTTCGACAGCCATCTTTAGGTGGATGGACGATCTTAAGCGAACGGTTGGTAGCCGCAGGAAACAAGCTACACAAGACCTTGTTATGTGTGGATCCATATGCATGAGCCCTTCGTCCAGCTATGGACGTCTATGTCTTTCGGCTGAGACGATCACGACGATATTAAACTAGGCGGCTCATATCCTCCTAAAATAGTTCGATAGTATTTTATTGGAGTACATAGGGTTTTTTTTTAATTATTTTATCAACCGACTTCCAAAATAGGAGGAGGTTCTCATATTATATATATTTTTTTAATATATATCGGTGCATATCATCCTTGGTTTCTGAACCGATTTGAAAAAAAATTCAGTCGTTAGAGGAAGCTCTCGAAATGGTCCCATAAAAAATTCTGAACCCAAATCCTCAACCCTGACACTAAAAAGTTAAAAATTAAAATTCTTTCCAAAAAACCGACTTCTATAGCCACTGTAAAGTAAAAAATAATTTTGATTTCTACACACTATGCTGAAGTCGGGCGGGTGTAGCAAGGGTGTAGCAAAGTTGACGCATCAGGCTCGCCCGACTTCAACATAGTGTGTAGAAATCCAAAATATTTTTTACTTTACAGTGGCTGTGCAAGTCGGTTTTTTGGAAAGAATTTTTATTTATTTACCCAACTATATCGTGACTTAGCAAGTAGGAATTTATAAGTTTCAATTTAGACTATAAAAATGCAACTCACGACTCTTTTAAAAGTGTCATAATAAATGATTCCATTCATTGTAATAACAATTACAATGCCAATAATGAAAACAAGTCATAATTAAAAACATTAATAAACACGACTGCCCTGCCAAAAACGAACTAAAAAGTTAAAAATCTAAATTAATCTACTTAAATAGAATCTAATCACATTTTTATTAAATGATATTTTTTTGTGAATCACTGGATATTGAACTATAGTGTTATATATTTTTGTAATCTACTCATCATTTTCTAGATGATGATTATATAGATAATCTTATTTTCGAATTATTTTTTTTCAACTTTAGTCTTTAATGCGGGACCATGGTGACCCCCATTTTTTTAAATTTTACTAGCCTATGTCACCCGGAATAAGCTAGGGATTCTAACGATACCTCATTTATCAAAATCGGTTCAGGCGTATAGAAGTTATGGTGGAATATACAAACTCACATACATATATACATACATGCACCCTGAAAACAATATAGTCCTTTTTTCGGGCAGTCGTATAAAAAAAACTTTCGATAATGAGTATAGGTACAACGCTCAAAATCTTGGACAATGTACAAAAACAACAAAATGTCAAGCACTGATGATAATATATTTGCTGAAAGACCTGCTCAGTCATCATATGATACAAATGTGAATACCAACTTACGAAAAAAAATATTTTATTTTTATAACGCTAACATACACTTGAAGCGTTTTTTTTTAATGCGAAGTGCACACTTAGAACTTGTACGAAGTTCTCGAACTGTAGTGTGGTCTTATTTTGTGCTAGATGATGCCCGCGACTTTGTCCGCGTGGATTAAGGCTTTTTGATTCCTCCGGGACCTCTCAACTCCTTAATTTTTCGGTTGTAAAGCTTATGTCCTTTCCGGGGAGCAACCTATAACAGAAGATAAATTTCTTCAAAATCGGTTGAGCGGTTGGGCCGTATGTATATGTCACCGTGAGATTGTGAAAACCGTCAGATTGTAATTTAACGCTTTATATCTCGATAGATTGTAAAGTGTCGACAGATTGTGAACCGTTCAATGTTGTGAGTGTCGAATTTTGAAATATCCATTGTATTTATGTTTTCTTGTCTCTTTCTTGTAGGTTAGGTTATAGGTTTCAACATAAATAATCAGGTAGTGCCCTTAGGTTCTTTCGAGCTAATATGCCTAACAGATTACAATCTACCGAAAAAGAATGCGTTAAATTGTTAGCAGTTGTTACGGTTCACAATCTTTCGACAGTTTACAATCAATCGAGATAAAAAGCGTTAGATTACAATCTAACGGTTTTTACAATTTTACGGTGACATAATATATATCGTAGCAAGCCGTATAAACGCCGTATAAGCGTAGCAGACGGATAGACGCACTTTTCGAATTTCTATTAGGTATAAGTTACCTAGTGTTGATTAAATTCTACTCATGAACATGTTAAATTATAAAAATACAAACTACATTAAAGCTATAATAATTAATTAATTACTGCATATTACATACTAGCAGACTTACCCGCGACTTCGTCAGCGTGAAATAAGTATTTTTAAATTCCCACGGGAACTCCATTATTTTTTCGAGATACAGCTTATGACAGTCACAAATAATGAGGCTTTCTATAGGTACCAAAACTTTCAAAATCAGTTCAGTAGATACAGAGATTACCCCCTACAACGTCACAAACTCACAATTTTACCTCTTTATAATATTAGTATAGAAGTATAGATAGCTTAACATTACGTTATCATAAATACGTAACTACTCGATTTAATCAAGCCATTATCAGTCAAAATCCAAATGAAAAAATACAACTGGTATTTTTTCTAGTTTTAAATGTACTTAATCTGTATTTATAATTAATTTAAGCCTTAACCGCCTCCCGCAGTTATCTCTGGCGGTACAAGCCTAGCTCCACTATATGCAAATTATCTTTTTTCCGTCGGTCAGATCTACAAAATCGTGCCTGCTCGGACTAGATAATGAGCAGAGATAGCTTCTACGTGAGCAAGGAGCTAATTAATCACACCTCAGAGCAAGTCGCGCCGCGGATTTCCTTTAATTAAAATAATCTTGTTTTTTTTAAAACAAAACATTACATATCTAGTGCTCGCGGGAACCATTAGAGTTTTCTCACAACAAATTTAATTCTTACACGAAAGACTCATTCTTATTTTTAGGTAACATTTTGGCGAGCAAAGTTTAATTAAGTAGAAAAAATAAATTCTCCTGTAAAAAAAACAATGTTAAACATATTATTTGATGTTGTAGTTATCGTAGGATTATTTAATACACTAATAGTATTCTGTTCTGTACCTACTAGATAACAATACAACTACACTAACAATACAGCTAACAATTAGCAAAATTATATTTAAAAGTTTCAAAGATAATACGACAACTCACCTTTCATTCACCGGGACAAACCCGGCGTTCCTCTTGGTTGCTGCTACGTTCTCCACTTTTAACACTAATCTGAACTATACACAAAAAATAATCTAACACTAAATTATTGCTGATGGCAGTTTCGTTTCTTATTAATATAACATATTTATACGGGCTTTACTCTTCGTTATGATTGCGCTGTAAATTATTCGATTCGCCGTTTAAGGTGGTATCTGCAACAAGAAAAAATAACGAATTATAGTATATCAGCAATAAAAATTATAATTGATGCACTGGGTTTAAACGTCGCTCGGGATGATACAAAAAGGAAACATCTCAAATCAGGCGCAATAAAAAAAATAGATTTTCAATGTCGAAGCGAGCGTTTGCGGTGGTTGAGAATCCATTGTTTTGATTGTGTCGAGAAGACGTATTTTTAAATGAAAGTAATGGATTCAAAAATAATAGATTCGACCGCGAATTCATAACGTCGCCATTTTTCAATAAAAGTTTCGAAGAATCGACCAACAAATAAAAACAGACGGTGTACCCTTACCCTTGGGTGTAAAATATGCAATGTAATAAACCGAAGGCGTTGTTGCTGGACGCAGTTTTTACAAGTGACATGGACAAAATTAAGACTTATGTTCTATAAAATAAGGTTTATTTTTCTTGAATGTATCAGTCAGCCGGTGCAATGAGTTAGCTAGACTGTTTGAATGTCAAACCAATGATCGACAGCGGCTGGTGCAGCGGTGCAATAAAAAAATAATTTATTCACGTCTGAGTAAATAAGATGATGGTTACGCAAATTGAAAATTTGGGACTGTATAGCAACGGAAGCTGTGCTCTTGGGGAGTCAATTGTTATATTATTGTAGGTACACACTTTTGTGTCTCCAATTACTTGGGAATGGGCCAGAAAGCTGAAAGGTCAATTTTTCGCCTGCATCATCCGTCATCATTAGAGTAATTTGAACGTCTAGCTTGAAATGGAGTGGCAGACACTTTGAAACATCGACAAGTGAGTGGGTATTATTATTGACGACATTTAGGTACTATGAATGGAAAACTACGTTATGAAAAAGAAGCTATGTCAATTCCAATTGAAAATAAATCAATATTGATAATAAATTGTGTTCACGCAGGAGTTGAATGCAGATATAGGCACTATGTGCTGTAGATATATCTAGGTACTATGTAGAAGTAAACAGGTGTACTACTACCAACACTGGATGTCAGTGACAAATGCTAGAGAATGAACCTATATTTTTTTCTCTTTATTTTAGCTGTCTACACAAACGAATGGCCACTATTTTTTCAGCCCTACACAGTACACCTTGTACCAACGTTTGTTTAACGTGTTTGATGTAGGTACTTATTAGCTAATTTTATTCGACCAAATGCCACATTTTTTCTCATAATTAACATGTCTTTGTCTGAAACCTGCAGCTAACAATGTTTAACGATCCATCATATTGTCAGCTTGCATAAATTATCTTCCTTTAAAAATTTCAAGGTTAACGTTTATTAGTCTTTGCGATTGTAAATATCACCTGCACTGCATTGTTTTTGTTTGTTGCCTTAACGTGCGGAGGGTGCCGGGTTCGATCCCCGGCAGGGTTTGGAAATTTATAATTGCTGAATTTTCCTGGTCTGGCCTGGTGGGAGGTTTCGGCCGTGGCTAGTTACCACCCTACCGGCAAGGACGTGCCGCCAAGCGATTTAGCATTCCGATACGATGCCGTATAGAAACAGAATAGGGGTATGGGTTTAATATAACTGCCATGCCCCTAACAGGTTAGCCCGCAAACATCATATACTGCATCATCACTTACCATCAGGTGAGATCGCAGTCGAGGGCTAACTTGCAGTGGATAAAAAATGAAAAAAACTTGGATCCGACTTTACTGTCTGAATATAGACATAAAAATATTTTTTTGGGGAATTTGTATGAGAGGTTAATTCTACTTCAGAGAAGGTAAAATTGCGATGGTGAAACTGAAGATGCAAGAAAATTAATTTAATTTAATAACAATCCATACTTCCATACTATAATTATAAATCATACTCCATACTAATATTATAATTTATAAATACGAAACTGTGTCTGTCTGTCTGTCTATCTGTCTGTCTGTCAACCGATGTGGATGAAATTCGGTATAGTGGTAGATTACATCCCGGGGAAGACCATAGGCTACTTGTCATCCCGAAAAATTTAAGAGTACCCGCGGGAATTAAAAAAACCTTAATTCACGCGTACGAAGTCGAAGTACTATGCCATAATAAAACTAATACAGTTAAAAATGACAACGAAAGCTCCGTAAAAACCCTCAAAAACAATGTATCTACGGGCCTGCTAATTATATCGCTTGGATACGACTTTAAAATGAACTCCATAAAACGTCGATGTATAAAACCAGTACGGGTAATGATGAGTCATCCATAAAACGAGATGTTAGTTTTGCAGAAAAATAAAACACTAAAATCTCAAATAAAAGTCCGAATCCGAAATATACACCGACATGCAGTGCTCTTGAGCACCGATCAAATATGAAAGTAAAGACTCAATGGCTTTCAAGTACAAAGCATCTTTTGTAAGCTGCCCAGAACTGAAGTCGTTAACATGATCAGAAATGTGAATCAAAGAACGCAATTGAATGGAAAAGTCGTTTGAGATCTTGTTAAAGGACAGCATCTATGCGCCGAATGCTATGAAGGTCGACCATCGAGACGCAAATCTGGTGAGGCATTGAACTATGAAACACAGCCGGAAGCCCAGGCCGATGACTGATGAACGCTACCGAACGTTCCTAGGGCTGTCAGCAATACAAACAACATTAACTTCGTCACGTAAAAATGGATTTCATCTTACTTCTTACTAATCTTATCTTACTCATGCTAACGTTATAGATGCGAAAGTTTGGATGGATGTATGGATGTATGGATGTTTGTTACTCAATCACGCCCCAACGGCTGAACGGATCTGGCTGAAATTTGGCACAGAGATAGATTATAGTCTAGAATAGCACATAGGCTACTTTTTATCCCGGAAAATTAAAGAGTTCCCGCGTGAACCAGGAAACCTCAAACCACGCAGACGAAGTTGCGGGCATTCGCTAGTAGTTAATATCAACAACAACAATATTTTCCGCGAGCCTCACTAAAATTATAACAGTCGATTTTGTCCAAGTACGTATTCGACAGTGGTATTAAATGACTCTATGTCACGATCTCATGTAATGATTTAGTTCCTATCACAGTTACCGCATTGAAATAAGTATGTGGAAAATCTCAAAATTATCCACGAATCGAAAGCCAATTGGATTTTTTTGTGAGGATATGTCTGATAAAAGCTAAAATTGGCGTACTAAATTATGAAAGCAACACCCAAGCATAATTCGTGCGACAACGCAAATACCGCGAGAGAGATCCGTCGTACTTATCGGGCTTCTGTAATTAAAGTTATTTTTTGTTTTAAAACGTGTAACGACGCCATTGGACTTCCTGAGACAACCTTAAATCAGATCTTAAAACATCTTAGCAAACAAGTTGCGTTTTTTTTGTCACCGGCTCTTTCGCGGCCGCTTCACATTCCGCGCTATTTTGTGACTCCGTTTTCTGAATTGTACGTGAAATTTAAAATATTGCGACCTACATTTGAGCGTTTAAAAGCAAATTGCAAACGTTCATGTAGAAGGACACGTCACGTTTAACTACTTGATTAATGAAAAAAATATATTTTCTCTTTTCAAAGCAATGCGAATGGAAATTTTGGGCTGAAAGTAGGTTATATGTCTGAACCATCGCGTATATTCATATTAGCTACAATTTCATAGACACAAGACGGGATAGGTGGATAAATGATGTTTTTTACTGGTTCCCTAGGACTCCATAAAGGTACATATATTACGCACAGTGTCTTTATTCTACAATTATTAAGAACAAGAGAGCAACAAAAAGTATAACCGATTCCATACAAAATCAATTTTATTATTTTGATTTTCACTATCATCAAAAGAATGACAACTAGACGATTATTTAAATAGCTTTTCAAAATATGGTGTGTTTTTCTTTAGACGAACAGTAAAAAGAATCTGGATTCTTAGACATTAATTACAACGGTATAAAATCCTTGTAGCCTCATTAAAATATTTTGTAATGAAAAACCAAAGAAATGGCGCCTGTAAATCAATCCTTGCTTTATATAGGCAATAAATCCATTTTGTATATAGGTCAGCAGTTTTTTTGCAAGGCTCATTGAATCGGTAGCGGTTTTCTCGAAGGAGCGTTCGAATGAAATTGAGATATGGATATTAACGGATTGCCTCTCAAAAAACCTTTGGATTTAAATGTTAATTTAAGAGATAAATGATTTCATGGATTTGTTCTTTTAGGCAGTTGGTACACTCATAATACGGTGCAGTTTGCATAGTAACAGAAGGAATACGATCCGCGATTAAAAAAACTTGCTTATTGCGGACCTAGCAGTCGATGCAGCGCCAAAAATAGCTTTGTCATCAAGCCGACACATAAAACAAAAAAAAGACGGTAGATCAACATCTCCAATGTATTTTTACGAAATACATGTTTAAGTTCTGGTGGATACTCCAGAAAGTTGAGACGAAGACGATATTAAGGTTATCATGTCGAAATCCTATGTTATAATCAAAATTAAACCCGTCGAAAGACCCCCAAATATTCCTCAATAGCGAAACTAAAAGTAACTTTTAAAATACGTTTCATCTAAACGAAATGTTGCACTGGGATCGCATAAAAATAAGGGTACGAATTTTTACCGGCGAAAAATTCAAATACCACAAGCAAAACCGCTCAAGCAAAGTAATGTTAAATTACAAGTCTCGGGTCTTTAAAAACGTGTCAAAGCAACATTTTCCTCGCTTGTTGAGAGAGGAATTTAAAGCAGACCGAGACGGAATCCGAATGCACGAGCGCTACGATAAGCACACAATTTGCTGAATATTTTCTGGAGGCCCTATTATGTTGGAAAAAAACTAGATTTTTTTGCAGTTAAATGGACCTGCTTTGTTCTCGGTTAATGATTTGAATTAAAGCATATGATTTACTAGTTAATGCCCACAACTTCGTCCTAGTGGATTGAGTTTTTTGGTTTCCGCGGGAACTCTTTAATTTTCCGGGCCTATGTGTTATTCCAAACTGTCTGTGCCGAATTTCATCCAGATCCGTTCAGCCGTTGGGGCGTAATTGAGTAACAATCATCCATCCATACATTTATACATCCATCCATCCAAAGTTTCGCATTTATAATATTAGTAGAAGAAGTACATATTAGTATAGATGAGCATATTTCAATTTTCAATTACGTAAGAGCGCAATGGAATTCACTGATTCATTAATTTTGAACAATCACCAATGTAGGACGAATTTTTGCTAATTACGACTGTGCAGTGATTGTTCATAGATTGGACGGACTTTTATGAATCTGCCCCCCGATTATGTAAGGAAATCGTAATCGTAATTGTCTGTCAAACGTATATTTCGACCTGTTTAAGGAGGTCATAGATGCTTGCACGTCAAAACGCTTGTATTTACTCCTTAAAAAGTTCCAGTTATACGTTATGAACTGTCAAATGAATACGATTGGCTTACACAATTGGGCCTCTGAAGTCCAATTGTAAAGCAAAAAGCAAAGCAAAGCTAAGCAAATCGTAATCACTTGACAGCTTAAAACGTATTACTGGAACTGCTTAAGGAGTTCATACATGCTTGTTGACGTGCAGGCATCTATGAACTCCTTAAACAGGTCGAATTATACGTTTGAGAAACGATTACGATTTCCTAACAAAGTCGGGGGTCAGAATGAATTGGATTTTGGTGTATAGGTACATATTCATAAAATCCCTATATATATTACCTATAGTTAGAGAAAAAGTGTGATTGAGGATACCTAGAGGACAATTTCACTGAGACATGTTTCGTCACTATTTTATTTCTAGTTGCAAATAAACTCAAACTTTGTATGACGGTACGAAGCTAAAATATGTCTGTGCAATGATTCGTTAATTTGCACGCTAGCATTATTTAAGTTATCAGTAACACAAAACCTAACCTTGACGATGTATTAGAGGACAGCTCTCTTTAATGCATCTTTTTTGTGTTGTAGTTTTTGTGTCGATATGTTATATTGTCTCACAATGGTGTTGAATTTGAAAGGAATACATTAGGCGGTGCGGTCAATAGCTCAGTAGTAGGTTTACCTATTATAAATAATATATACATATAAGGACGTTGTTTAACATAAAAAAAACACCCCCAAAGTACGCTGACGTGCAAATGGTCAAAGCTTGCAAAGTATAGGTGTACAACAATACACACTAATTGGACATCGTCTTTGGTCATTCAGTCACCGGCTGGTTTAGAGTATAAGAATGATTTCTGAAACCGGATCTGTTGGCTGGCTAATGCTAACAGTATAAAGACGCGCGTTAATTTTTAGATTAGACGTAAGCCACTCTCCCTCTGCGTCGTATTCCTCAGTAATGAGGAATACGACGCTGTGAGAGAGAGAGAGAGAGAGAGAGAGATCCGTTGCTCCGTTGCGGCGTGATTTAAGGACAAACCAACAAACCAATAAATCAACAAACAAACCCACTTTCGCATTTATAATATTATTAGTATTACTATTTTAGTATGATAACAATATGCTTATAATACAAGCGTGTAAAAGGGCGCCTTACGTCGTGTATATCTATATTTAAGCGAATAACGAACCTGGAACCCATAAATGGCCATATTTTACCCGGACCTTCACCTTGACGCTCAAACCCTTCACAAGATCCAATTAGAGGTTCCCAAAAGATTGATAGCGTCGGCTTATTGTCCGATATTTGTCACTGAAATTAATTGGCAGGTGAATTTAGCTCTATCTTGAAGCAATCGATTAATAGAGGCTTTAGTTATATTATATTTAGTAATATTATATTATTTAAGGAATTGCAATTAATATAGAAACTGAAACTATATGGTCTTTATTAATGAAAAACAGATGGTAAAAAGTATTTTATTCGGCTTGTCAAAGTGTTTGAAGCAAATCATCTAAGTATTAGTTAGTATTAGCACAGAAAACGTAAATTAGTAACCTATCATTTTAGTTCAGTCCACATTTGTTGTTGCTCAGTAGGTGTGTATGTCGTTGTAACATAATAAATATGTATAACTAGATGATGGCATGATGGATTAAGTTTTTTGATTCCCTCAGGAACTCCTTAATTTTCCGGGATAAAAGTAGCCATGTCCTTCCCCGGGATTCAAACTATCCCTATGCGAAATATCATCAAAATCGGCTGAACAGATGGGCCGTGAAAGCGTGACAGCCAGACACTTTCGCATTTATAATATTAAAATGGATGATGATTCAAATGGAGTAGGATGATACGGTAAGTACCTGTTTGGTTTTCTTCCCTTTTCCATTTCCATTAGCGCTAGGTGCCAGGAAGTAATACTTGGTATTAAAACTAGCGACATCTAACGTGTATTTACTGAACCATTACGGACACCAGAATTGCAGTCGTATCGTCGTCATCGTCTTTATGGTGGCTGTTTTAGCTCCCGTATAATTGTTTTATTGTCCAGTAAACACCAGGTTAAGAGAGTTATCTTGCAATAAAACCTTTGGTACAGTCAGCAATGGATACAAGTGAAATGTTAGAAACTGTGAAACGTTTATGACGACCTCCGTGACGCAGTGTTGAGCGCTGTTGCCTTAGCGGGCGGAGGTCCCGGGTTCGAACCCCGGCAGGGTTTGGATATTTATAATTTCTGAATTTCCCTGGTCTGGCCTGGTGGGAGGCTTCGGCCGTGGCTAGTTACCACCCTACCGGCAAAGACGTGCCGCCAAGCGATTTAGTGTTCCGGTACGATGCCGTGTAAAAACCGAATAGGGGTATGGGTTTAATATAAGTGCCATACCCCTAACAGGTTAGCCCGCTACCATATTAGACTGCATCATCACTTACCATCAGGTGAGATCGCAGTCAATGGCTAACTTGTAGACGATAAAAAAAACTGTCGAGTTTTCAGGCTTTTACTCTCACTTACCTTTGGTCAGATATGAAAGTGTGTTCACGTATTAACTAAAAGCAGAAGTTCAGGAAAGAAGGCATCGAATTATGAAGCAAATTGTTGTCAAGCTACAGGGATGAAATTAAGGCGACAAAACCGACCTGAATAAACATATTCTTATCTGGTCATCATGAGAGTGGGAAAAAAAGAAATAAAATCTGAACTAATATTATAAATGCACAAGTTTGGATAGATGGATGTATGGATGGATGAACGGCTGAACGGATCTGGATATAATTTGGCACGGAGATAGATTATAGTCCGGAATAGCACATAGGTTTTTTATCATGGAAAATTAAAGAGTTCCCGCGGGAACCATAAAACCTCAATTCATGCGGATGGAGTCGTGAGCAACAGCTAGTAAATATTATAAGATAGGATCGGAAACGGATTCTCAAGCCAACCATGAATCAGATTATGAACAGAAGCCAGAATTCTAATTACAATCCTTGGTAATAAAACCTTGTCAATATAGAGAACTAGCTTTAGCTTTCTATCAGTTTCCGTTTTTTTACCACGGGAAATCCTTAATTTTCCGGGATAATAAGTAGCCTATGTTACTCTTCAGGTCCTCAACTATACATGCCGTCAGTTTTTTTTACCACGGGAACTCCCTTATTTTCCAGGATAATAAGTAGCCTATGTTACTCTCCTCAACTATACCCATGCCAAAAATCACGTCGATCCGTTGCTCCCTTACGGCGTGATTGAAGGACAAACCAACAAACAAACACACTTTCACATTTATTGTATTAGTAAGTTTGAGGCCAACTGTACCTCCTAGCGCTGAAAACAGAATTTCATCAAAGTTATCGGTAATTCAGAGACCATTGTACGGGGGCTTCTCATTGTGAACGAAATATATAATTTGCTCCTCTATTTATTGGATTTCGCCTTCAGTGAGCTGCAAACAATAACAAGTTGGTAACAAGGTAACAATGAGGCGCCATGTTCGTATATATTCGGTTCAAAGAGAATTGCTATGTCAAAAATAACTGAGCTGTTTCGTAACTAGAAACATGTAGAAACCAAATAACTAAAAGTAGATCTAAGTAACCTGAATCAAAAATAACTTTTTCCTAAAATCCATACTTACTAATAATACAAATGCGAAAGTGTTTTCGTCTGGTACTTATTCACATCCCATTTACATTGAACTTTTTCTTCTAAATATATATAAAAACATAATAATCCACTAAGAAAGGATTTCTGAAAATTCAACCCTTAAAGGGGTAAAAAAGGGCTTTGAAAGTTGTTTGAAAATCAAACCTAACGTGAGTGAAGCCGCGGGCAAAAGCTAGTAGGTTATATAGTAAGTACATTGTTTTACTTAGAACAGATATAGGTTTAAGGTTGCAATTTGCATACTGAAGAGCGCAAACGCACATTATAGTCTAGGCAATAAAGCTAGTAGACCCCGACAATCATTCCTCAGCCGACAAAACTTTATAGTATGACTAGCTAATGTCCGCGAATTCGTCTGCGTGGATCGAGGTTTTTGTAGCCTATGTGCTATTCCCGACTATAATCTATCTCTGTGCCAAATTTCATCCAGATCCGTTGGGGCATGATTGAGTAACAAACATCCATACATCCATACATCCATACATCCATACATCCGCACATCCATACATCCATACAACCATCCAAACTTTCGCATTTATAAAATTAGTATAGAAGTATAGATAAAGTATCATGAATTACACGTATATTATAAATATCCAATAAAATATCGGAAAGGAAGTAAAGTTTTTTAAAGCTACACCCAATTGTTAAAGCAGGAAGGTACATTATCGCGTAAACGCAGTTTAGATTTGATAATAAAATCGGTTTAAATATCGATGTTTATTTCATTTGATATTTCAGTTTTGAGTGTGAATATACTACCTGCTATTATTTTAAAAAGAAATCCAGGAAATTTTCCGTCATATTTTTGTGTAAGTTTTGGATCATCCAATACTACCCAGCCATGTTTCATCGGCTGAGGATTTAATGCGAAAGTCTCGATACAACGGACCATCCCATTGCGCGTGTAAAAAAAAAGATGAGATTAATATACTTTCAAGAGTTATTAAAATAAAATTATTTAAATTCTCACACGCGCGTGGATTAATTTATTTTTATTCCCGCGGGAGCTCCTTAATTTTCCGGTATAAAAAGTAGCCTATGTCTCCACGTCCTCATCCATACCCATGCCAAAAATCACGTCGATCCGTTGCTCCGTTGCGGCGTGATTGAAGGACAAACCAATAACTCATTTTCCCATTTATAATATTAGTATGATTACCAAAGTTCTTGATAACAAAAACTAGTAACTTATATAAAATGAAATTTTGTTTAGGTTTTGCAGATTATCCACACACGACTTGGAACTTAAGTTAGTTAGGTACTCGCTTAATTGAATAACGAAACCTATGAGTAATATTATAAATGAGAAAGCGTGTCTGTCTGTATGTATGTCTGGTACGCTCACAGCCTTACAGGTAAGAAGTAGATTGTATCCCGGGGAAGGGCATAGGCGTATCCTGGAAAATCAAGGATAAAAAAACTTAGTCCACGCGGACGAACTCGCCGGCACCATCTAGTAATAAATAATTATGACAATATTTAATTAAGATAAAGTTACAAAAGAAATTAGCAGTCGTAGGGACTGCCGATAGAAGTGAAAACGAATATTTAAAAAAATAAATATTTGCTTATTTAAAATATAAACCTTAAAACTAAGGCGTTAAAGTTTGATTACGAATGTACTATATTTATATTTAAGACCTGTTGTCTTCGAAACAACGCGAGGTGTCGGTCACGGTGTCAAAAAGTGCTCAACGCGCCTAAAGAAGTCTTTACTTCAAAAACAGTTTACAAAATATTCGATAGAAGCAGGCGTTAAGTACTTTGTGGAAGTCCATGATTATCAAGGAACAAGACACTTAATTCGATATAATCCGCCAAAAGCAGACAAAAGTATGTGGTCTAGCTTGCTAAATTCACCACCCAATAAGCCAGCAATTCGAACCGGCACAACATCACACCAAATCTTCCAACTTATTCTCAACGTACTTACAGGAGATGTTGACTCGACAATGCACTTACAATCGTACATTGTCGAGTCAACATCTCCAAGTCCCTCTTTCCCATTGGACACTCTGGGCACGTGTCCAGGGCCCCGCGATCGTTAGGGGCGCCCTAGTAGGAACTAGGGGGCCAGATCAGCAAACGATAACCAATATTTATTACCGAAAAACCAAATCTTTTTATGCTTTTTAAGCATTGATGATGATGATTGGTGGTAACTAATTAAATGGGGAACGCTCCTGTGAGTGCTCAAAGAGTTACTTTTGTATAAGGTCATAAGGGCCACATTATCCTAATGTGCCTAGGGTCTCCAAAAGGTTAAAGACGGCCCTGAACATCTCCTTAGGATGCTCCGCTGTCGGAGTGAAACGTACGCTGTACCACATAGACTTGTCTGCTTCGGCAGATTACAGCGAATTAATCTTCTTGTTCCATGATTAGTTTACGAAATCCCTACAGTTTACGAAAATCGTCAACGATTAGCAATGAGTTCTTCTTTGCTCATTCAATAATATGGCACCATTTTTTTATTATTTTAAGAAGAGTACCTTCTTATAAATAAAGTACTTCATTGCACGTGCGGTTTCGCCTTTCGCTGTTAAATAGGAAGGAAGTAGAGGAGTTCCTCCTTATTTATAAAAATTGCACGTAATCGGAAGTGATGGTGCAGGCGTAGATTGGGACGTGTTCACTTACGGTTTTTGCTACGTGCAGTTTTTAAGAAGGTACAAATAGATCAATATGAGCAACTATCGTTTTTAATCTTCAATATCTTCAGTCATATTTTGCTCGTGGCTTTATAACAAATATATTACAACGCGATATTTATGTTCGTATCTCTAGGAGACATATTACTTAAAAACCAGTTTATTTATAAGTTCTGTATGAGAAGAAAAAGACAGATATTTCGCTTATTTCAATTAAAAGTAAGAAGAAAATTAAAATCTAAATTAAAAACTAATTACATTTACTATTAGACATATTAGTTGGAATTCAGTATGATGAAATGCGTATGACGTTAAGGTGGTCATCTAGCCCAATGCAGACGATTTATCCGATTTTTCTATGGTACCTACTGAAAAATGCGTAAAGTGCGTTTTATGCGTGTGTGCGGACTGCGACTAGTAATATCTGAGGTGCTATAATAAAATACAAAACAAGTAGGCTGTACCTAACTTTAATCTAAATCCGAGATTAGGTACAATTTTTGCACTGAGAAATTAAATTAGAAGGGTTAATCACTGTAATAGTATTTTCAGTGTTTGATTCGTCCAAGTATTTTCACCTAATCTGAAAAGATTTGCTGTCTACTAACAATAAAATTAATAAGTAATGTAAACTTAGATTAGATCTTCTATCAATCTAAGCATTGTAATAGAATACTTTAAACAATTTGAACTATCAAATTGTATTGTTAAACAAACAAAGAAATAAAACGAGATATCTTTTGATTCCGAGCCAATACAAAATAAAAACCTTTTTCCGGATATCGAAGGCATCGGCGTTCCATTCGGAGCTATGTTACAAACTTTCTCAACTGAATAAAAGAAAGAGAATACTAAACCTATCTAGATTTTAAACTATAAAAATATTAGAAAGTTATTTCTGTACATCGAACATAGTAGTGGATACAATCATACAATGCCTAATTTGTATTGCATACTATTTCTAGTTGAGAACTACCTAGTGGCCTAGTTCTGATAACATATATATCAGTCGCTAGCATTGCCAAACTATAAAAAGTCTTGATGTAAAATCATCATCGTTCCATCAGTATTAGGTACCTATTAATATTTTGCAGTTTCCGTTAGAAGCGCCTCGTTGGTCTAGTGGTTAGCATGTTTGACTGCGGCTGAAGAGGTCCCGCGTTCAAGTCCCGGGTCGGGCAATAATAAGTATTGGGTTTTTCTGACTAGAAATTCTCAGTACCAGCCTGGAGTTAGGAAGTTGGCGGTGTTACAACCCCGTGCCTCGGAGAGCACTTTATGCCGTCGGTCCCGGTTAATATCACTAACAAGATAATAGTCGTTAAAGCCCGCCAACTCGTATTGGAGCAACGTGGTGGGTCTATAAGCTCTAATTCCCTCTCTCTCATGAGAGTGGAAGCATGTGCCCAGTAGTGGGACGTTAATGGGCTGTAGTAGTGGTGGTTAGAAGCGCAGACTGCGAAACGAAACTGTTTATTAGGTCAATATTGCTCTGAAGTAATAGTATTTCGATACATGGAATCTATCAACATTTTACGAGAACATCTCCCCTCGTACTAACCCTACTGAACCGGTTCGAACGGGGACCCTTGTAAAAATAAAACTCATTTCGTGAACAGTCATTGCATTTCGAACTCGACCCTGAACTTAACCTACATTCTCACGATGCTTAATGGCGGGCAGGATACAAAAGAATTACGCATAATACGCACAATACGCGAAAC
Organism: Erebia palarica; assembly: GCA_964035005.1. NCBI lineage: Eukaryota > Metazoa > Arthropoda > Insecta > Lepidoptera > Nymphalidae > Erebia > Erebia palarica. The sequence goes on from OZ035983.1 coordinate 53,692,807, forward strand.
GAACGACATTGGTATGGCACAAAGGATGGTAAATATTGGGTTATGCAAGCGACCGAGCCGGCCTCCGTACTTTTGTAATTGGATGTAGTGATGTAATGCAGGATTATGCCATGCTTTTTAGGGTTACGTAGCCATTGGAAGTTAGCTAAGGAGCTCTTACAGCTTTTTTTAGCCTTTTTGGAAGTTGGAGTTGAAGTATTGGGAATTGTGCTAGTTTTTTACATTATTTTGGTATTGATATTGTCAGGCTTAGCAACACAGAGTTATACATTTATAATACATGCCTACTATTACCCACTTGCTAATATTATAAATTCGAAAGTGTTTAAATGTCTGTTCATTGGTCTGCAAAGCTTTCGGGTCTCATATAACTGATGTTGGCTATGGAGAAACCTACATTCAAAATCTCAAGCTATAGCTAACTAGATATGTAGAACATGACAAACATTAGATAGCTAATTGACACATGGCTAAAAGAAACAAATGAACTAGATAACTTTGGTTTTGTTTTCGTACGTGATCGAAGGTGACACCAATTTGTTAGGTCAGTCCATACTTGGACAAATGTGATTTATTCGTCAAACTATCCATGCTAAAATAATAAACGCAAGTGTCTCTGTCTGACTGGTCTTACCAACTCAGTCCTACTGTAAACCTAGGTTATTTTCTGGAACAAAAAATAGTCTATGTCCTACCCGAATGAAGACGTATAAAGTTTTACAGGCAAGGCCATGTAAGTTTTACTAGTGTTAGTCGCATATATGATTACTTACCTAAACAGTCTTGTAAGTTGCGTATCTTATGCAAATTTTTTATTAAAGAAAATATTTTTTTCCAAAATTTTAGTCAACACGTACGATTTCGTCATCTAGTTATTTAAAAGTAATAGAGCAACTTTCACAAGTTGCTCTTTTTGTTACTTTTATCTGGATTGAAACACCATTAAGCTTTAAAGTCCTTTAAAAAAATTAATTTTTATCGTCAACTGACTGATACCCGCGACTTCGTCCGCGCGGAATACATTTATTTATAAATCCCATGGGATTCTTTGTTTACTGGGATAAAAAGTTCAGCGCGCTGAATCGATCGTTACAAAATTTTCCATAGACATCTTGCATCCTTGAGGACGGAGGGCTTTTTATCCCAATAAACAAATAATCCCAAGGAATTTAAAAATAAATGTAACCCACGCGGATGAAGTTGCGGGTATCAATCAGTTGATGATAAAAATATTGATGTAGAGTTTTAGTACCTATGATAAAAATCAATTTTAAAGGACAGCTTATTTGAATACTTTCAAATATTAACTTTGCTTTTTGAAGTAAAAGCTTGGTTGAATACTGTTGTTTCCCTGTCACTTTATTGAATGATCAATGTGGAACAATTTGTATCCGTTCTGTAAGTGTTTGTATGTTTATATGAACTACATGCAGGGCTATTCTTGTTGTTGTGAACTAAACAGATTACATGCTTTGAATGATATGATGAACCTTATGATACTAAAATGATTTAGAAAATTGAATAAGTTTTATACATAGGCAACATAAGCAATGATTATTATTATTATATATTTTTCTATATTCTTTTTGCTTATTGTTATCTTTATGGTGGTACAAATAAAGATAACAAAAAGCAAAAAGAATATAGAAAAAAAAACACAGACATGATACAAAAGGCGGCCTTATGGCTTACTAGCGATATTTACCAGGCAACCTTAGAAATAGGAAAAAATAAGGAAAAAAGCATAGAATTAAAATGATAAAAATTAAAATAATATTTATATGTTGCTATTACATAAGTAACGTTTTAAAATTTTATTATTATTATTATTACATCAAAAATAAAATTTTAAAAAGTACATATGTATAAATAATTGCTCCATCTGACAGAAGGGCTGGCTAATTTTTTGCGCAAAGAATCAGCCTGGCTGTCCAGCGCGGAAATGCAGCCAGCATTCTTGCCACCATTCCACGCGGGCATGATTTATATAGTACCTTAATAGGTTAGGCTAGCTAGCATTAAGTTCTATTGTAATAATAAATAGTTCTTGTTGTTGTGCATTACAAAGTTGAAACAGTACACGTATTTATGAAAACTTTCAAGATATCGTTAAAGTAATATTCCCAATTGCATTATTCATGATTCCATCAATGAAATGAGTGTCAAATTACAATAATACCATACCGCGTCTCGCAGTAGTCATGCATTTCGCTTTAATATTAAACTCGGCATGCGCAGATGTGATCGTGTATATCATATTGCAGAACGACGCGGTAAAAATCGCGGTTTATTTAGAGAGTAACCTCATTCTTGGATGTTCAGCGAAAGTAACGACTCTCATTCGCCCACCTAACAACACTCCAGTATCACCACCATCGTACACATGAAAACACAATCACTTACCGTATCAAAGCTCCAATGTAAACCACACTATCGGGATGAGAATAGTTTGTATAGAAGTACAATAATAAACATAAAGGAAAGGAAAAGCCCGCGGGATCACTCAGGCGATACGAGGTGATTTAGGTCAAGTTAAAGTCATTCCGCGTTGTAAAATCGCATATCACGGGTTGTTTATCGCGATTATAACGAAAATTTCGGGTTTATTTTGATGGGAATAGATTGGGGTTGAAAGTTACAAGAAATGCGGCGACAGTAAAGTCGGGGAGCATGGAGCGTGCGCAGTGGAAACCCGGGGGACACTGGCGGCCGGCAGGCGGCGCGGCGATCGCCCGTTTATTGATAAAAGCGCAAAGAACAGGACGACCTGGGCACGATCAGATCCGATACGTTTTCAGCGCGACCAACCTTGAACTCCACTATCGGATATTAGATAATTCCCGCATGGATAAATAACAACAGAGATTATGAGGGGATGCCTGATAAGGGGACGGGATCACGCACGACGCTTTGTACGGTTCGCAACAGACTGAAACGCACGCGGTAGGTTATTCGGTCGCCAGCTTGAGTTACGATTTGCAAGCGACCTGCTGACGTTCTGATTTATTGACCCATCAGTGGATGCAGGGAATGCATATATTTAATTTTAATATTTTGAAATACAATATTTTAGGCTACAGTCGTCAGGTTATTTAATATTGCTAAAACCTACGATATGCCTGTCCCATAGTAAAATTTATATTACTTATTAAATCAGAATACTGTGATTGTGATAGAAATTGCACAAGTTCAAATATTGTTGTGTGTATTGTGCTGCTCCCTCTCTCCGTTTAGGTACGTAGACGTAGGCAATTTGAAAATAGTTTTTAAACTGCAATTGTTCATTTCAAATTGCAATAAATAGGCACATATAGATAAAGAAGAAAAGAAGAATATATCATTTTCAGTGGAGTCGTAATTCTTTCCCCCTATTTGGAGTCCGATTTATGCAAAAGCGGCACGTATGTTCAAAATATTATATTTACATAGAAGCGCGCAGCATCAAGATTACTTATAATCTTACTCAAGATTAATGTGAAACTTAAGTTGGCAGCTCCCTCGACGCTTCATGTGTAATACTGTCACAGGCTTAACGCAACTTGTTTGTGAAGTAGACGGAGGTACACGATTATAGGCAATGAGGCCTTAATCCCACATCGAGCGGTTTTGAATTCATCTGCTTACCGTTGTTATCTGTGCATGTTTATAGATCTTTAACTGGCATTATCTCAGTAGGGCTGTTGTGGTGGTTGTCGCGCTACTAAGAAAATGTTAACAGCTCACAAGCACACAAATGTCACAAGTTAATGTGTCTCAAATGTGTACAGCTCCATGGAGGGTGTACCTCACCTGGGTGTCCGCTTGGTTGCGCAACCGATTTGGTGCGCTGGTAGCGCAACCACTAATACTTATAGTCCTTCAAACTTATTTGACCCGGTGTCAGCGTTGCTAGTATGTCGCTAGAAACGAAAACAGCCATAAAAATTTGTTCCAATTTTGGTCACCGGGCCGGATAAGTTTTGTGGGACCTGTATTTTTAATGAATTTGGCATCTCATTGACTCGACCACCAGTCGCGCTAACAAGGACGTCACTCCCAAACACTACTCGCGCGTGACGATGACAATCGCAAGTGTTCATTTTGACACTGACTATCCATAAGTCTGCTCCGCAGGGCGACCGCGTATCTGCATCAATCATTGTTACAGTATCAATTGTTGTGATTGGCTGAATTTATGGTATTCTTGCTGCGTCAATGGATTTTGTCCAATAGTAGAAGAGTGATATCCAATCAGAGGTGATTGCGATCGTTACACTGTAGCTGTCAGAGATACGCGGTCGCCCAGCTGGTGTTTCTCGTCTCTTTTGCTAACTCCCACGGGGGCGCTCGCGACCGGTGGCGCTACCATGGTGTACTAGTGAGATATTGGCCTAAAAAGCAAAGATCCAAATGTGGATGTACATTACATATTTCCATCGCATAAATTACAGTGATCGCGAAAGTGATCGGGCATATACTATTTCATAATAACACGTTTCAACATTGGTTCTTTTAAATTCTGTAAAAAAGTAAGTATTTTAACAAATTTTAAAAATTAACAGCTCCCTTGATGCACCTAGCTCGTATATTTTTGTTTTTTTTTTTAGATTTTAAACACCGACAAAGGCTTTAACGCTATACTAGGCAGTATAGAATTACCTTCAGGATTTTCGCTTCCACGCTGAATATTCATGCATAGTTACAATATTATTATGTTTTAAACATTGGACGTGACAAGAATTATAATTTGCGTCTATATAATTAACGTATTATTAATGTTAACTAGCATTCCGTTTTGCTTTCATTCTTATAGCAAAACGGAATGCTAGGTAACATTAAATATTAGGTAATATTTACTTCAAAGTACTTTATAAAGTTTTAATAACTTAAAATGAACCTTTAAAACTATAAAAAAAGATTCTCTAAAACCGCGTAATTTTTTCAATATTCAGTCGTCCAACATATTATTTGGCAAAAAATGCCATAAAATTATCATCATTTTTTCACAAAATAAAAACAATGCTATGTCATCGACAGATTACCTACAGAAATATATTTTTATATATATGTCACCGTAAGATTGTAAAAACCGTTAGATTATAATCTAACTCGCGAAATTCTAAACTGTCGAAAGATTGTAAACTGTTCAATGTTCTGAGTTTCAATTTTTGAAATATTCATTTTATTTACGTTTTCTTGTCCCTTTCTGGTAGGTTAGGTTAGGGTTCGACATAAATAATCAAGTAGTGCCCGGCCGCTGGCCGGGCACTCAGGTTTTATCGGTTTTAAATACCTATCAGATTACAATCTACCGGAAAATAATGCGTTAAATTGTAATCTTTCGACAGTTTAGAATTTCGCGGTTAGATTATAATCTAACGGTTTTTACAATCTTACGGTGACATATAAAGCGCAAAAACGAGCAGGCGGGTCAACTGATGTTAAGCGACTACCGCCGCCCATGAACATTTGCAGCACCAGAGGAACCGCAATGCGTTGCCGGCTTTTAAGTTTGTTTATCCGCCGTGAAGAACACCATATTATAATATAAACATGAGGGAACACAGAAGATGGAAGTTCAAGATAGATTCACGTAAAATTTTGTTCTAAGAATATGTTTGTTTCCATAATTATCTCAAAAGACTGTCATATAATTCTAAGAAAATTTGTTAACACAAAAAAAATACTTTTTACCCGAATGCCGAAGGCACAGGGTTATTTAGTAGTGTTTTTTGACGAAGCTGTGAAGATAGTACGTAAAAAAATTGAAATGTTAAAAAAAGATTTTTTGATTGTCAATATGAAGACATAGTAAGTATCTATAAATTCACATCGTCGTTGTGGCCTCTAGTCGGGTGACCTTGAAACTGCAATCCACCCTATCTCCCCCACCCCTCTGTTCACCAACCCCACTCCAAATTAGTCCTCGGATTTCTAGACGTTAGTTCTAGACTTACGTATCTCCTGAATCACGCTTACTTGGACATTGATAGCCAAAGGTAATACTTAAAGCCATAAACAAACAGCGCGGTCGCAGGTGATGGCACTACGGCATTATTTTGTGAGATTTGTTAGAGCGAAAACACACTACGGACAAAATAATATTTACTTACCTACCGGACAAACTGCCACGTTGGTCTAGCGGTTAACATGTTCGACTGCTGCCGACGAGGTCCAGGGTTCGAGTCCCGGGTCGGGCCATAATATTAGGTATTGGGTTTTTCCGACTAGAAATTCTCAGTACTAGCCCGGAGTTAGGAAGTTGGTGATGTTTCACCCCCGTGCCTCGGAGAGCACGTTAAGCCGTCGGTCCCGGTTATTATCACTAACATGATAATAGTCGTCAAAGCCCGCCAACCCGCATTGGAGCAGCGTGGTGGGTCTAAGCTCTAATTCCCTCTCTCCTATGAGAGTGGAGGCCTGTGCCTAGCAGTGGGACGTTAATGGGCTGTAGTAAGGGACAAAAATTCCGCGATACTCACTTTACAGCTGCACAGACAAGCGCGACGCGATTGGACAAAACGTGTTTCTCCTACGACGCGAACATTTTGCGCGTACGATTTGCACTGTCCGGTCCCTAGTGTGTTTTCGTCCTTTTTCAAGGAACTATAATAATGTGCAATACGCAATGGCGTGCAATCCGCAGAATGCTGCAGATCGCAACGGTAGTAGCGTGACTTCTGCCTTCTACATGCGCCACAATGTAAAGTAAAGTAAATAGAATTAAAAAGACAAAAACAATAATATTAATAGAAGATACGGCACACCAGGCGGCCTTATCGCTTAAACAGCGATCTCTTCCAGGCAACCTTAGGGCAGAGGAAACTTTTCAAAGAAAGCGGGAGGGGTGTACTGAGACATAATGTAAAGTACCTACTTCAAGGCAAGTCATGATACATCATCTCGCCGCGTCATTGTCACTAGTATGTTTTGGCCCTTATTCAAGTATTTATAACTATTATTATGCACAAGCGCGACTTTTCTTTCTATACGCGCTACAATGTAAAGGACTTGAAACCAGAGCATATCGACAGGTGATGACAGTTACTGTCATCAGCTGTTGATATGCTCTGCTCCTCGGCACGGCATACATTTATACATTCATTTTAAGTATACTAATAACATATAGTAGTGTAATGCAACGGTGCGAGTACAGAAGTATGCCACTCCTGAGGTTGCCTGTCCACTGAAGCGGAGCGGAGCGCTGATGTGTCCTTGACCAATTCTAGATATAGAATAGATTCCTAACAGTGACGCGATTATTTTATCGAGTCACCTGTCAGGAAACCCGATTGGTCCGCCCAACAAATCTCCGCTCCGCTCCGTTTCAATGGACAGCCCCTGAGACACTGATATTAGGTGTCAGTGTCTTCTACGCGGCTCAAAGAAATGTTTATTACTAGAGATTCAACACACGAGAAACTAAATGGCCATGAAATACTACGAGTATTTACGAGATCGCAGGATAGTGAAGAGCTTAAAAGCTCACGACTTAATAGACCTATTCGTATTCGTAAATGAGTAGATACGCATTTTCGTCCCTTCATTTCTGAAACACGAAAAACAAAAACAAGAAAAAGTCTTCAAAGTAATTATTATTAGGGTCCTAAAAGTATTTGAATGGACACAATGTTTCAAAACGCGTCAAATAATTGAATAAATTGCAGCTCTCTAGTCACTTCAGAGTTCGGTAAGTTTTACTTTATAACGTGAGCAACATAATGTTGAATTTTACTACCTATATCAGTGACACTGTCATAGCACCCTGTGAAACATTTTTCATGATTATTTGCTCGCTCCGCCATTAAATAAGTATTTGAAATCAGGAAACTCATTTAGCAATAATAATAACAAGAATCAGATTCATAGCCATTTTAGTATTTTTTTTAACAAAACGACACGACAGCTTACTAATAGATTATTATAAGTTATAATATGTAGGTAGGTAAATTCAAATCTCTAAAGTTAAAAACCACCATAATCTCGTTCACAACCACATGTGGTGGTAAGAAATTCCAGATAATTTGTCCGTCTGGGAGGTTTTCAACGTTTTGGTGAGACGATAACGACACGACGTAGCCTCGACAACGACAGGTTTTGGTAGGTCTAGGTACTCCATAAAAAAATAAGTATTTCTCAACGACGTATGAAGCTCATAATATCTCCTTTTAAGCAGGTACGATGCTCCTTAAAAGCTTTTACCAAATACACTCGTTGCTCTTTTTAAACTAGCCTAACCAACAACTGTAATCATGCCCGCGTGTATTGATGGCAAAAATGGTGGCTGCATTCCCACTCAAAACAGCCAGGCTGATCATTTTCGCGAAAAATGAGCCAGCCCCTTCTATCACCAGATGAGACAATCGCGGTGAAATGTCGTAAGATCTTTTTGCACTAGAAAACTATGGCTCCAGGATCTTCACGGGAAAAAGAAACAAATATAATGTATCTACCTATACTCTATATTAATATTACAAATGCGAAAGTTTGGATGGATGGATGGATGTTTGCTACTCAATCACGCCAGTATGGCTGAACGGGTCTAAATGAAATTTGGGACAGAAATAGATTATAGCCTGGAATAACACATTGGCTACTTTTTATCCTGGAAAATGAACGAAGTCGCGGGCATCAGCTAGTTGCTTTATAATCTAGCTTATAGTCCTACCAACTTTATTAGACCGATGGCCAAGATTGGAATAAATTTTTGTGACTGCGACGCTGTCACCAGGTCAGACAAGTTTGTGGGACTACCTATATTACCTACTTCTCAACTTTTTAAAGTAGCTACACCATCGATATATATGTAGGTGGTCGTTGAGCTACACACATTCCAGTTTCGATACTATTTTAAATACATGCATTGCATGAATAAAGTCGAATGAATGTCGAGTAATCTAAAAGCGTCCTTACTCCATAGTCCCAGTAATATTTTAGTGGTCGTGTACACCTTTTTGGTTTGTTTTACAATAACTTTGTGACGCCTAATGTGTTGCGGGTTCGTCTGTCAGATAAACCTGCTGAGTTGCGAGGCAGGCGAGGAAACATAATAAAACTAAAACTAACTTTTAAATCCATACTAATATTAGAAATGCGCAACTGTGAATGTCTGTCTGTCTGCTATACTTTTACAGCACGTCTTTTCAACCGATTTTGATAAAGTTATATTGTAAAACCTTTATGTATCATTTGAATATTTATTTTATCGATAAATGTGCAGGATTGTACACTAGCTGACGCCCGCGACTTCATACGCGTGGATCGAGGTTTTTTGTTCCCGCGGGAACTCTTTAATTTTCCGCGTGTAACGCTGTTGCCTTAACGTGCGGAGGTACCGGGTTCGATCCCCGGCAGGGTCAATTTGGGAATTTATAGCTTCTGAATTTTCCCTGGTCTGGCCTGGTGGGAGGCTTCGGTCGTGGCTAGTTACCACCCTACCGGCAAAGACGTGTCGCTGAGCGATTTAGCGTTCAGGTACGATGCCGTGTAGAAACCGAATAGGGATATGGGTTTAATAATAACTGCCATGCCCCTAACAGGTTAGCCCGCTACCATCTTAGATTGCATCATCACTTACCATCAGGTGAGATCGCAGTCAAGGGATAACTTGTTGTGGATAAAAAAGAAAAAAAAAGTACCCACCACGTATACTTTACATTATGTTTGTGTACTTACCAGCAGAAAGGCCTAAAATGAGTTGGATGGTTGGTGGTGACTGGTGCCGCATTGAATACATTTCCTTGGCACGTTGCAAGTGTCCAGGGAGACGTCCAAAAAATCCAAAATTTTGCTTCTAATACTTACCTTATAAACTAAATACTAAAGTATAAGGTAGATATGTAACGAATTTATATAAATGTATTCGTATCAAGGTAATTTCGTCCTCAGTTCCAACGCATTAGCGCACAAACGACCATTAAGATGATTTATTAGCGCATTTCTCTTAAACGGGCGTCAAAAGCAAAACGTGCAGACCAAAACAATTTTTAACGACATGGGCATAATAATATTGTGAAGGAAATGGAACATCTAAACTGAGTTTGGTAATAACTTGTTCTGTATGTCCAGTGGAAGGCTTCGTCCATGAACATTAAGTCTCAATGATTGGCTACGCTTACGAATCACCGAAAACATTATGTCATCAAAGTGCTTCAAGAAAAAAAATCCGTATCCACTTTCCTTAACGGCTGTCATTATTTAAATGGGGTTTGTGTGTTTGTGGGTGGGGAGAAGAAAGGTTTGTATATAAATAGTAATGAGATAAGTCAATTATGACTTCATAAAATTAGAAAATTATTTTCCTAGAAAAAGTTATTTAAAAATGCAGCTAAAGCCGCCTTTGCGCATTACCAGTTTCCTGTCTTCTGTATTGTATGGATAATTTTGTACCTATGTGTTAAGATGCAATAAAGGCTCGTAGTAGTAGCTACTACTACTACTACTACAGCACATTCGATAATTTATTTCTCTTTTCAGAGGATATGTTATATTATATATGTAGTATGTTCAACTAGAATTGACATAAAAACCTAATATTAAATATTAGATTTATAATTTTATACAATTTCTGCCTTGTGCAAATTTAGCCTGTGTCAGAAAGTCTATAAAATTTTCTCATTTCAAAGTTCGTATTTGTTTTAAGTCAATAGTCAATAATTGAATAGAAGCAGGCGTTACTTTGCGGAACATAGTCAATAAAGAATATATAAAACGTCTCATTCTGAGAGAAGACTCGTGCTCAGTACTTAGTGAGCCGGCAATGGGCTATCCATCCACGCTTAAGCCACTTAAACTTTCGTGACGAAAACTATACACCTAGTATAAATCATATTTTACCTACTAATAGCTAGACAGACCCATTTCTTAGAAATTTCCACGTCATGATCACGTGTGTTAGTGACGTTGAAGCACAAATGAAAGTAGAAGAACAGGTTCTATAGGTAATACTGACACCAAATGCATCACCGATAAGTGCAGTGTCGCATTCATTTACAACGGTTCCTAATTAGCATATTATCTCCCACTCTTGGACGTAGGCAGATGCTAACGAGCTGTGTACGAGTTCCTAAGGATGTCTGCCGTGTACCTTATCTATTAATCATTATGCCAGTCCGCATTCAGATATTTGAAATAAAAATAATATTAACGACTAGCTATTGATTACTTGATTGGTAAGAAGCTTTAACAGTGACTTTCATACGAATAAAATGAGAAAGTATATTTTATGCAGTGAAAGTATGAATTGCTAGATAACTTACAGTATCCTTTGATTGAGATGAGATAGGTAGGTACTTTAGGGGAAGTACCCTTAGAAATTCAGAAAATATGGAACATTCATACAATCATCCAACTCCTCAGCAATGAACTATTAGTTATTATAAAAATAGATAGATTTGTTTGTTCTTCCGAACAGACGGTAGCGCTAAAACATGGCATATCATAAGAGATGATAACATCATACGACTAAGTACGTACCTACATGAAATAAACCAAATTTCAATCTTCTAGTAAGGGTTCCCAAAATTACATCCAACAATAAATAATATAGAATGTAGAATTACTACAAGTTTACTAAATTCTTCGGTAGGTTCAGATTATCTTTATTAAAATATGTTAAGAAAACTCGCTATGAATCACCATTATATAGTGTTTATATTTATCTTCAATCGGCTATAAAAGCGATTTGCACGTACACATGGAATATCAATTCATCAATTTCCAATGCTAACTGCGTGGCAAATCCCCAAGATGGACTCTATATCGGATATAACTATCGTAATCCAACTGGCGATATGATGGTACTAACAGTGTGACCAGGGACTGAAAAACAGATTCAGAAATATAAGTGTTACAGAATGAAAGTGTAACAGAATCGAAGCTGTAACCCTTTTGAATGTGTTTTTAATTCTGTTATCCCGAAACACTTATATTTATGTACCATAAATAAAGGGTTTTAAAGTGTAACCAAAAAACGACGTTGCCAATAAAGCAGTAACTATTCCAAAATGACAGTTAAGTGTCACGTGCCTTGATAACAGAGTTATAATTCCAAAACAAGAACGTCAAAAATATTAAAATAATACGGCACTAAACGATGGTAGCTATTATGCCCCCAAATATTGATAGCATGCTGGGATTGACAAGGTACATCAGTTACATTGGGATGTGGTATTTTTCAGTTGGAATATATGAAAGTGAAACGTTGCTAATTTTAAATGCAGAAGCCAATTTTATTTATGAACTTTTAAAGATATCTGGTAAAACAGAACACGAGACTTTACGAGAATTAGAAATGCAAGCGACAATCCAGAAGTGTGTTCGTTTACCCAAACATGGACAAAATACACACATGAAATAAAAATTCTTTCCAAAAAAACCGACTTTTAAAGCCACCGTAAGGTAAAAAATAATTTTGATTTCTACACACGTAGGGCGAGCCTGATGCGTCAACTTTGCTTATCTTAGTTACACCCGCCCGACTTCAATATAGTGAGCAGAAATAAAAATTATTTTTTACTTTACGGTGGTTTTGAAAGTCGGTTTTTTGGAAATAATTTTTATTTTTAACTTTTAGTGTCAGGATTGAGGATTTTTTATGGGACCAGCTAAGCTAAGGACTGAAAAAAAAAATTCAAATTAGTTCAGAAGTCATATAGAGATATGCACCGACATACATTTTAAAAAAAAACCAAAAAAAAATACGCGCCGAATTGAGAATCTCCTCCTTTTTTGGAAGTCGGTTAAAAAATAGTCGGCATGTAAGGGTTCCAAGAGAAAAATATCACCGATAAGTAATATTACTTATATCTCTACTTTTGACGTAACGAGGCAAGTAACCATGTTAGCTTCGGTAGACAAATGGAGATAACAGGCAGGTACACATAATTTTACTCGTTGTGCGCATGCTAGCCCTACTGGTTGCAATTTATGTTTCTCTTTCTATCTATGTATCTTTCATCTTACTTAACATTATAAATGCAAAAGTTTGGATGAATGTATGGATAGATGTTTGTTACTCAATCACGCCCCAACGGCTGAACGGATCTGGCTGAAATTTGGCACAGAGATATATTATAGTTTGAAATAGCACATAAGCTTCTTTTTATCCCGGAAAATTAAAGTGTTCCCGTAGGAACTAAAAAACCTCAAACCACGCAGACGAAGTCGCGGGCATTCGCTAGTGATCATATACAAAGGGTTTGTTACATAAACTGATAAAGATTTTACTGGAATGTAGAAATTCATGGCTACTTTATATACCCATGTGGGTACGTCGATTGAACAAAGCTGTAGTCATAGCAGACAGCATAACGCATAGGTATTGTGGGTATTGTAAAGGAAATATGATTCTACTATGGTTACTGATGCGACTACAAATCATTTCTGACTTGATATTCATTGTATAAATATAAATATGTCCGACACTCGTGGTGCAACACTTTGGTATTACTGCAACGTAACTTTTAGGTTTCGGTTTTCAGTTTCAAGGATTACCGTATTTACTAGTAATTTCTTGCTTTTTCCAGTATGACTGAAAATTTCAAATATTAAGTATGCTGAGCAAGTTGACAATTTCTTATCCCTGGTGAGTAAGTAGCGTTTGTTTAAATCGATAGTTTCTATGATAAAAGTTCATATTCCTTTTTTTTACGTAGTTAGTCTGAAACGAGTTATAGGTATCTGTGCTAAATTTCAGCCAGATCCGTTCAGCCGTTGGGGCGTGATTGAGTAACAAACATCTATCCATCCATCCATCCAAACTTTCGCATTTATAATCTTATATATAAAATTCTCGTGTCACAATGTTAGTTACCATGCTCCTCCGAAACGGCTTGACCGATTTTTATGGAATTTTATATGCATATTCAGTAGGTCTGAGAATCGGCTACTATATATTTTTCATACCCTTAAAACACCTCAATTCACGCGGACGGAGTCGCGGGCATCAGCTAGTATTAGTATAGAAGTACCTTCAGTTTTGTTTCACCTTTACATATATTACGTTTAGGATAATTCACTGGTATATATACGAGTGGCCGGGAATCGATCGCTGGCGCATACAGGATTATGTTAAGCGCACAGACTGCATGTAAATCGGATCGCTGGAGATTAACGTTGGGTCCCGCTACTCACAATATGAGCTGCTTCTTATTGAACTTGTATTTATAACAAGCAGTAAGTAGTTATTCTACTACAGCCCATTAACGTCCCACTGCTGGGCACAGGCCTACACTCTCATAGGAGAGAGGGAATTAGAGTTTAGACCCACCACGCTGCTCCAATGAACTGTCTTAACGTGCTTTCCGAGGCCCGGGGGTGAAACACCATCAACTTCTTAACTCCGGGCTAGTTCTGAGAATTTCTAGTCAGAAAAAATTACAAAATTATGTCCCGACTCCCGATCGCAGGCAACTTAATTCACGTGGACGAAGTCGCGGGCATCAGCTAGTTTCTATTATGCACCAATGGTAGATCATAGTAGAAAATAGAGCGTACCATTACTTGGTGCTTTATGGTAGAAAAAAATACTTTCTTTAAGGGTGAAAAAACCTGCAAATCTGAGAACTACCCACAATGTAGAGCATGGGACTATGACTTAAGTCCTAAACACTTCTCAATCTACGAGGAGACTCGAGCTCAGCAGTGGTTCGGAGATAGTTTGAGTAGATGTAGATATACTTACGTTATAAGATTAATATTTAACGAGGACTAGTGATGGAATATAAATTACCTGCATCCTTAAGAGGTAAGGAGGTTAATTTTGTACTACCACACCCACATACATTTTAAAAGAAAATAAAGACAAAAATATATGATGAAACACTCAACTTAAAGTCTTAAAGACAGTTTAAGTAACTGTTTAAAAGTAGCAAGTCCATATACGTTTCTGATCACTCCAATAAGGTTTTCTTGGCGCAAAATAAAAATCCATGACACATGCAACAGGTCGTTAATCCTTTATCATACTTCAATCACGCGACCTTTGTTCCACCTAGGATAGCCATATTGGAATTTTATAAATCAGGACACTATTTTCTTCCATCTACAAAACAGACATACAGAGACGACTACTTAAGTAGTAACTACTTAAATATGGCAACTTTGCGAGCGGCATTATAATATTTATTCCTATAATTATAATTATAAAAAGAATTTTCAGACACGTTAAGTAATAACTTTCTATTAATTCTCACGGCACGTCCTTGCCGGTAGGAATTAGGGTGTCTCTCCACCAGAGATGTACTACGTTGCTAAGCTTCGGATGTGTATCAAATTACCAATAGGTTAGCGCTTAATTTTCATGGCTTAGGTAGATCGCTAGTTGTTCGATTAAGCGCTCCTATTGGTGGATTTGACACACATCCGTTGCTTAGCAACGTAGCACATCTCTGGTGGAGAGGCGCCCTAATTCCTACCGGCAAGGACGTGCCGTGAGCCTTTCATCGATGGATGGGTTTAATTTAGCTGCTAGGCCCCGAGCAGGTTAGCCCGCTACCGTCTTAGACAGTTCTTAGGAGATCACCACGTAAGATTGCAGACAAGACTCAAGGGCTAACTTGTAATAGACTACAACGAAACATTTAAAAAAAACAGGACATATCCAAGAAAAACACGATGAAAGGCAACAATAACATTACCTAAAATGAACTACACTTGAAATTAAAATTAACAATATTAATGACTTACAATGCAAAGTTTTTGCCTGCACCTAAAATAATTAACTTTGTGAATCACCTTACAATAATAACCTTACCGTCTTAACTAATGATAGGATGCAGAACTCAAATGCACTGACTGTATTATTCATGTCGACAAGTACCTAAACAAGAAGGTAGATATTGTTTAAATCCAATGCAGGGCAAGTAATTACTCGTGACTCAACATTAGCACGCATCCGGATCGGCCGACATTTTTTTTTATCCACTACAAGTTAGCCCTTGACTGCGATCTCACCTGATGGTAACTGATGATGTATTGTAACCTTTATTAAACTTTATTGATAAGCTTGTCTTACATTTGATTTCATTGAAACAGATTCAGTGATTTCAACTATTAGGTATTCATTCCCAGTAGTTGAACTCCTAAAATTATACATGTGCACGTGAACTGCTGGGATAAAATCAGTTGTACCAGTGGGAACTACCTAACTAACTATTATGAGTTGAGGTTACACATACATTTTGTGAGTTAATATTTATTCAAGACGAAACGAGTAAGTACAAAATGGCAACTTCCAGGATAGAAACAGAGAGAGTGGTAATAATGCTTCGTAGCTTTAGTTTTACGGTACCGTAATTGGGTGTTTGATAACTAGTCAAATCAGCAACTTTTTTTCAAACGTAAAAACGCGTGCTTAGTATGGGATTTTGTATGAAATATTATATAGTGACGTCATCTAAGTTCGACGCACTTTTTTGCTTTCATCGATAGTTTAAAATAGTTGGGAGATCTATTTAATAATCACAAAAAAAAAAAAATTTGAATAGTTTTCAAATACCCAATTGATAATCACAATCATATTTTATGAGATACAGGATGTCAAAAAGTGTACAATGTAGGTATCTTCTTACCTAATTTATAATAAATAAATATTGATTGATATTATTTGATTAATATTGATTTATTAATGCGAGAAAACGTTTCGGCAATTGATTTTTATATTTATAAAGATTAGTACACAGTACACACACGTCTTTTTGAACGTCATAATACAAAGTATGGTGATAATTAATTACGGTATCTTAATACCACAGATTTATAATATTTAAGTACTATCTTTAAACTTAAACAACGAGGATTTCAAATGCGCCTTGGTCTGAGAAGAGCCCATAACAAACTTTGCCAATGCTTAATTAGTGTGCGTGCTTTTGCCAATGCTTAATACAAATGCAGTGTCAGTGCAGAGAAAAATTTCAACAGGCAGTAGGTACCTACTCGTACTTATAAAATAAATACCATACGTGCCATATATACGTGCCATAATCCAAACAGGCAGTATAAAAAATATATAAGCACGGTCTAAATTCTCTCGTGCCATAATCCAATCTTCATTTGCCACTTTCGTTCCATTCTTCATAAAAAAATTGCAAACATGCACGAATCTCGATTGAAAGAAGAATAAAAACCGCTACACGATAGGAGATGTAAAGAAAAAAAACGTGTGCTTTGAGATAAACCCTTATTGACTGACCTGAATGCTTTGTGGGGCCTCGGAGGGCCCTCCAGCGAGCGAGCACCCTCACCGTGCGCCGTGACGTCAGCAGACTGCAACGTTTCATATCTGCAGACGTTTGGAGTTTCGTACCTATAGCATTTTATATCGAGACTAGCTGATGCCCGCGACTACGACCGCGTGGATTGAGGTTTTTTGGTTCAGAAGAACCAAAAAACCTCAATCCACAACTAAGGATAGTTTTCCGTAAAACAAAATCAAAAAAAAGAAGTAGTATATGTAAAGTAGTATTCCAGACTATAATCTATTTCTCTGCCAAATTTCATCCATATCCGTTCAGCCGTTCAGGCGTGATTGAGTAACAAACATCCATCCAAACTTTCGCATTTATATAATATTAGTTTAGATTTATTTTGATTATAGCAGCTTCAGCGTCTGGGAGGCTTCGACTGTGCCTAACGTGCCGGTAGGTGTGCCGGTAGGGTGGTACCTAACTAGGTACTACCCTACCGGCAAAGACGTACCGCCAAGCGATTTAGCGTTCTGGTACGATGCCGTGTAGAAACCGACAAGGCAGATGGGTTTAAATAAAACTGCCATACCTTTATCAGGTTAGCCTGCTACCATCTTAGACTTCATCTTCATTTACCATCAGGTGAGTTCGTAGTCAAAGGAAAAGTTGTAGTGAAAAAAAAAACTTGGATACTTATTAATGATCGGGTATTTTAAAAGTTTATTCGTCCGCGTGGACTAAGATTTTTTTATTTCCGCTAGAATTAAATTTTCCAGGATTAAAAGTATGTCTTTCTCTAGGTTACAACTTACAACCTATCCCTGTAAGTACCGAACTTCGTCAAAATCGGTTAAAATGAGTGGCCGTTAAAGCGGAGCACTTTGGGATTTATAAAAAATATATAATTTATAAAAGTGTGAATGCTAAAGTGAGTTGGTATGTCTTTCAATCACGCTGCATCGGAGCAACAAAACAACAGCTAGTTCAACAACTCATTGGGCCAAGGGCCAAAATTTTAACTAAATATTTTCTATGACTGTTTAATAATATCAACAAAATGCGATAACAGCGACGCTATCACCCGGTGATCTATATTATTACCTGCCTGTATGCTGCAATGGATATCGTTCTATAATTTGGATATTCCCGATACAAGCCCCTGTGGCCTAATGGATAAGGCATCGGCCTCCTAAGCCGGGGACTGTGGGTTCGAGTCCCACCAGGGGTACACAATAAGTCTAATTTTGAATTATTGAATATCTTTTGCATATTAATTTGTTACAAATTGTTATTATTTTATTAACGCATATGCATAATTAAATCGTAATCATTATAATCTAATAATTTCTCAAGTAGTCCCAAAGTTCTTATCTAAAAAAAATCTGGAACAAATTTTTGTGTCGACTGTCGATTAATATATTAAGATAACTAGCTTTTGCCGGCAGCTTCGCTCGCGTTAGGTTTGACTTAAATAAATTTTTTAAGGAGAACCGCTTGAATTAATTTGGTCGCGCGATACTTTTAACTTTGCGATAACTCCTAAGATATTATTTAAAATTGACTAATGTAAAGGACGATTATTATGTATACAATAAACCCATATGGTAATTAACGTATTTAATTTGATAAGAATTAATATCGTATCCGTCAAAATAGTTTTCCAATTTCCAAACTTTAATATGGGTATAGTCAGGTATCCATAATATGCCATCATGGACTTTTCCGTAAACCTATAAAAGAGGAAGAACTCCACCGTTGGTACATTGTTTTGTTAGTATATCTCAAAGGGAATAGGCATAGGTTTTCGATGAAAGCTTTCAGCCCGTTTGATTTTCACCGACATCTTCAACAATAATCGTCCTATTTCAACCAATTTACACAAAACATTAATGAACTATACACATTAACCTTCTTCTCAAATCACTCCGTCCATTGGTGAAAACCGTATGAAAATTGATTCAGTAGTTTTTGAGTTTATCGCGTTTAGACAGACAAACGTGGCAGGGGGACTTTGTCTATATATATA
This sequence comes from Erebia palarica, assembly GCA_964035005.1. NCBI lineage: Eukaryota > Metazoa > Arthropoda > Insecta > Lepidoptera > Nymphalidae > Erebia > Erebia palarica. Next base: position 53,711,998 of record OZ035983.1, read on the forward strand.
AAAATCTATTGCTGTTCGTTTGTCTCGCTAAAACTCGAGAACGGCTGGGCCAATTTAGCTGATTTTGGTTTTGAAATGTTTGTCGTAGTCCAGGAAGGGTTTAAACGGTAAGAAAATATGTAAAAATTGCGAGGAAGATCGGGCAGGACAACGTCTGCCGGGTCCACTAGTATTATAATAAAAGTAGTGAAACAACCTCCAGCGGAGAAGCCTCTCAAAAACCATTTTTTATGCTTCTATATCAATTGCAATCTCTCCTTTGTCTAAATCTATTTATTACCTAAAACCCCAGACGCAAAAAATCAATGAACATAATCTGCCTACCAAACAATCCTCTGGAACAAACATCCTACCCGTAACGATCCGGGTGCGGGCGGTCAGGGTCTACGAATACCGTAGTACCTAACCACGTATACAGCAGTGTGGTACTATATATTGCGTGCATTGTGCGTCTGTCTGCGACCTTGGGCCGGGTCGTCTGAGGCCTGAATCCGCTGAAACTGCGATGCGGTGGGTGGGGGCTAGAGTTCTGGGAGGGAGAAAGTCGATATTCAAATCGCATAGGCACAATGCGCTGATTTTATCTTTCTCTACTTAAAGGGAAATTTTAGTTTTGGAGACTGCGTCTGAGGTGAAAAACTTTTATAGGTATAAGTTGTGTTTATTTGGAGGGCGCGAAATACTTAAATAATGTACGAGTACCTACTAAATCTTATAGGTTTAAGTTGTCATAAGTAAAATAGTATGTAACTATAGTATGTACTGTTATGTAAGTTTATTATATTGTAATAGGTAGTTGTAATAGTTAAGTAGTAGATTGTTATAATTTTTCTTATAGAAATTTACACGTGTGCACCGCCCTGTCATCATGCAACCAATCTCCTATCTTAAAAAGGTTGCCGAAGAGATCACTCATAGTGATAAGGCCGCCTATACACCGTAACAAGTTGTAAATTCCGTCACGATTTGTTTTACCTCTGTTTTGTTATTTGTTTGTGTGTAATTAAGAGTTTACTTACTTACTTACTTATTTTTGTTTATTTTTACGGCCTTCAAACTGGCTGGACATCATCCGTACGCAGCAATATAGATGAAAAGGTTATCTTCATTAATTACTGCGTACGCCTTATTAGGTTAATACACAAATAACACTACTACTCCTTGTACGGTCAAATGTTTCAGTAGGTTGAAACTGCTGCATGAGCTGCAATTGCTGTTACGGGTTAACATTTCTCCCTAAAAGGCACGTTTGTCACCGCATCAATGTAATGAGCGGGAAATGGCTATTAGTGGTGCGAACAAAATTGGCTTAGGTACACCACATAAATTAGGTAATAGTACGTTAACTGGGTTAGGTAATAGTATGGTTAACAACCATAGACTTAGTGTTAGTTAACGTACACGTTACACTTTCACACACAAAGAGTTTTGACTATTATTATACGACTGCCTGAAAAAAGGAGTATATTGTTTTCAGGGTTCATGTATGTATGTATGTCACCCGGAATAAGCTAGGGATTCTAACCGATACTTCATTCATCAAAATCGGTTCAGGCGTATAGAAGTTATGGTGGAATATACAAACTCACAGCTAGTAGAATTTAAAAAAAAATGATGGGGTGACCATGGTCCCGCATTAAATACCAAAATTGAAAAAAAACGTCGAAAATAAGATTAACTATATAATCATCATCTAGAAAATGATGAGAAGATTCCAAAAATATATAACACTATAGTTCAATATTTAGTGATTCACAAAAAAATATCATTTAATAAAAAATGTGAATAAGATTCCAAAGGCTATATATGCAAATCGCTTCTTATTGAGGTAAACTCCAAAAATAATATGGCAGGGCAGTCGTATTTTTTAATTCGTTAAATTAATTTCACTTGTTTAAGTTGTATAATTATGACTTGTTGAACTCTTTATGCTACCTCGGTCCTTTCCTAGCTCTTTGTCGGTGAAAGTGTCTGTATGTAATTTGCCTCTGCGAATTAAATAGAGTCCGTAGTCTTTTTTCGCACGCTATGGAAGCCCCGCTAAGTACGTGAATAATATTGAGTGTCCGTGAGCTAAACTCTAATAAACTCAAATATTCAATTGAATATTGATAATTATCAATAGGCAGTATAGAGTATCTAGTATAGAGATGTCACCGTAAGATAGTAAAACCCGTTAGATTATAATCTAACTCGCGAAATTCTAAACTGTCGAAAGATTGTAAACTGTTCAATGTTCTGAGTTTCAATTTTTGAAATATTCATTTTATTTACGTTTTCTTCTCTCGTTCTTGTAGGTTAGGTTAGGGTTCGACATAAATAATCAAGTAGTTAGGTTTTATCGGGTTTAAACACTTATCAGATTACAATCTACCGGAAAATAATTCGTTAAATTGTAATCTTTCGACAGTTTAGAATTTCGCGAGTTAGATTATAATCTAACGGTCCTTACAATCTTACGGTGACAGAGATAAAGAACTACTGTGGTGTATTGCGGTTCTGTTAAAAATAAAATTGAGTTAGCAAAAGGTCGCCAAAAGGCCGTTTAATCCACTTAATCTGCCCAAGGGACGCATTTGTTTACGAAATACACATTAGTTTAACAACTCTGTTAAATCCTTTCATCCTATCATACGTGTATAATAAGATTTAAATAAATTAAATAATTATTAATAGATTTCATTTAAGAAGGCTTAGAATAAGTTTTGTTAACCTTTATAATTATATACGTTGACCTCGTAAGCACTCGCAAGTCCCGAGGTCCCTAGTTCTATTCCTGACTGGGTTAATTTAGGAAGTTAGATCAGAAGTTTAAGCTGAGGTTTCATCCTATCATCAAGTTACTTGAAGCAGTCTTGATTGATTGACGACCTCCTTGGCGCAGTGTTGAGCGCTGTTGTCTTAACGTGTGAGATCCCGGGGTCGATTCCCTACGGGGTCAGTTTAAGAGTCTATAATTTATGAATTTTCTCTGGTCTTGTCTGGTGGGAGGCTTCGGCCGTGGCTAGTTACCACCCTACCGGCAAAGACGTACCGCCATGTGATTTTGCGTTCCGGTACGATGCCATATAGAAACCGAGTAGGGGTGTGGGTTTAATATACTTTTAAAAAATAATAATAATTATTATACGCCGCAATAATACACCACACAATGAACTGAGTAGATATACTTTATGTCTTTGCGTATAAATTTAGGGACCTGTAGTATGCGCACAACGAGTAAAATTATGTCTACCCGTTATCTAAGTATATTTGTCTACCGAAGCTAACATGGTTAATAACATAACTAACTAACATAGATAATATAGTATCTAATATTTCTTATCTGTGGTATTTTTCCTTACGAACCCTTACACGCCGACAATTTTTTTCTTGTAATAGGTTATATCGTATTGTGGGCATGTAAGGGTAACGAAAACTTAGCCGGAAATGACAACAACTCTCTTTCTCGTCGCGAGATATCTCGTTGTGCGCATGCTAAGCCTACATGTTACATAGACGATCAAAACTGAATTAAACTACAATGACTAATAATATAGATATTCAATTATTCATCCACAGTCCAAACCTCTTTCTCTACTCTATGGTCGTCTCTATGTACGTATACTTGTAGGTATACATAATTACATACAATAGGCATGATGACTGATTTTGAAAAATGGTCAGATTATGTTCGGAAGTATCCATTATTTCGATAAAATATCTTATTTCGGCAGAAAAATAAGGTTTGGTAGAAAATATTGGCATTTGAAGTTTAATTTTAAAATTCACGCCAAAACGCTCGCGAGTGTCATGGCGTTGTTTGTGACGTCACTATTGTTTTTACCGATGTACTCAGTGCAGTGTGCTGTAAACAATAAGTGTAATTATCAAAGCTCGAAACCAACAATTGTGACGTCATTCGGTTTTTGGTGTTTCATCCATTATGGCGGATTGGTGTATTTTATAGATTTATTTTATCAAAATAAATAGCAATCTCACTCGAAATAGAAAAATAAATACGTTTTTTATATTCCATGAATCCTATTTCATTAGATAAATTCATAATTTCATTGATTCTTGGATACTGTCGTCATGCCTATTGGGTATTTGACAACTAGTCAAATCAGCAACTTTTTTTCAAACGTCAAAGCACGTGCTTAGTATGGGATTTGTATGAAATTTTAAATTGTAACGTCATCAAAATTCGACGCACTTTTTTACTTTAATCGATAGTTTAAAATGGTTATTCAACAAAAAACTATGAGGGGACGTGGATATTACGACATTTGGGAAATCCTCTATTTAATAATCACAAAATAAATAGTTTATTTGAATAGTAGTCACCCAATAGTCATGATGACAGTAACCAAGAATCAATGAAATTATGAATTTATCTAATGGAATAGGATTCATGGATTATAAAAAACGTATTTATTTTTCTATTTCGAGTGAGATTGCTATTTATTTTGATAAAATAAAACTATGAAATACAGCAATCCGCCATAATGGATTAAACACCAAGAAGTCGTGACATCACAATTTTTTGTTTTCGAGCTTTGACAGTCACACTATTGTTTACTGCACACTGCACAGAATACATTGGTAATAACAATAGTGACGTCACAAACGACGCCATGACACTCGCGGGCGTTTTGGCGTGAATTTTAAAATTTAAATTTCAAATGCCAATTTTATCTACCATACCTTATTTTCTGCTGAAATAATATATTTTTTCGAAATATTAGATACTTCCGAACATAATCTGACCATTTTTCAAAATCAGTCATCATGCCCATTACTATCCATAATGGCTTACGTGTGCGCTAGCTCTAAAGGCGACGGGGAGGCCCGGGGTGCTTTGGAGGCATATTTCAGTGGTGTGAGGCCTCGTCGGTGTCCTGTATCAATGTCACAGGCGTTCGTTGCCCGCGCCTGGAGGTCGCAAGTGTGTTACTCTTGGTTGTATTGTATATGCTTCACTCCTCAACTTTCAGTAACAGGTGCTACGTCTAGTAATCTAGATTTTAGCGCCGCTTAATGCAATCGTTGGTTTGGAAATATTGTTGACTTGCCAGCTGGAGATAGTCAGCTGTTTTAATTTTGTTACATGTGTTATACCTAATGTGGTTTAAGTTTTTTTGATTCCAGCGGGAACTCCTTAATTTTCCGAGACACTTACGCGCCGAATTGAGAACCTCCTCCTTTTTTGGAAGTCGGTTAAAAAGTAGCCTATGTCACTTACCAGGTCGTCAATTATACCCATGCCAAAAATCTCGTCGATCCGTTGCTCCGTTGCGGCGTGATTGAAGAACAAACCAACAAACAAACACGCTTTCGCATTTATAATATTAGTATGATATTATGTACTTAGTTTAACAGTGCGTGCTGTATTTTGCTGTTAATACCTAATAGAGTCGTAGAATACTTAAACTTAGGGGGAAGTGTTGTCGAGGTAACTTGAACTAACCATTTCTATATTTGTTTTGTTATTTGCCCTCTATATTTAATTTGCAAATGACAAGGTGTACTCTCAGTTTTTTTTAGATTTCCTAAGATTGTCTCTTTAGAAATCTTACAAAATTTAAAAAAGAACTCTGCTACTGTTTGAAAAAAATCGGTTCATAGCCAAACTAAATAAAGGCTATCCGAACCGCCTTATAAATATTGTTGAAAATCCTAAGACTTATTATTTTATTTACTACTGTATATTATTATTTTGTTAAAAATAGATGTACACTGCCATCTACCAAAAGTGCTTTGTACTAGTTCACAGTAGAATACAGTGACATCTACTGTGTACTGCAAGAACCGCTTCATTAATCAGGCACAGCTGCTTTAGCAAAAGTAGATTTAATTAAAATACAGTGAAGTAGTTCTGAAGTTATACGTAAGATGGCGTTCTACTGAAAACAAATCTAGCCATGCGAAAAGAATAATAAAATTATTTTAGGTCCTTGCAGGTACACTATAGTTATAGTTATATATAATTAATTGAAAAGTCCTATTACAGTGTAAAGGATTATTTGAATGATAGGAAGGCGTGGGTATGAATTGTTCCAACGGCTAATTAAGAATTATAATAAATTGTTATAATTATAAATCTAATTATGTAATTTACGATGGTGATAATAAAAAAAGGGCGCGTTTGAACCCTCGTAGCTTTAGTTTTAGATACTGTAACTGATTATCACCATTATATTTTATAAATAACTTTACTTCTGTAAGTGTAGCTAGGTACATAGATTGAATAAATATTGGGTATTTGACTTTGACTTTGACCATAGTAAAGCTCTTCAAGGCGAAAAATTAAACAGCGACCAAAATTCGTAACAAAGGGAGGCTACGCTACGGATTACTTATTATAATTTTATTAATTATCTACGCGAGAGGACATTTTAATTTGATTTATTTGTCTATAATATGAAGAACAAGGTTAAAATAATAACAACGACTAAAGTGATGACCCAATCTTTATACAGAATCCGTTATTTTAAGGTCAATAAAGTAGGAAGCCAAAATACGGATTAAATGAGTGATGAGGCATCTATTTTGTAAATTAGATAGGTACCTACCTAGTCCTAACTAGCTGATGCCCGCGATTACGTCCGCGCGAATTGAGAATTTTTGGTTCCCGCGGGAACTCTTTAATTATGATAAAAAGTAGCCTATGTGCTATTCCAGACTATAATCTATCTCTGTGCCAAATTTCAGCCAGACCCATTCAGCCGTTGGGGCGTGATTGAGTAACAAACATCCATACATCCATACACCCATCCAAACTTTCGCATTTATAATATTAGTAAGTTAAGTAAGAAGTAAGACAAGATAATATGATGTAGAAGTACCTCAGGTATTTTTTATATTCCACTACAAGACAGCCCTTGACTGCGATTTCATCTGATGGTAGGTATTATGTGGCAGTTTAAGATGCTACTTAACGGGCTTACCTATTAGGGCTACGGCAGTTATAAACCTTTACCCCTAATCGGTTTCTTCACGGCATCGTACCAGAACGCTTAGTCGCTTGGCGGTAACTAGGCACGGCCGAAGTCTATCAGAGCCGACCAGAGAAAATTCAGAAAGTACCTATAAATTCCCAAATTGATCCTGTTGGTACTGCGTCAGGGAGGTCGTCAAAGTACCTACCATAAGTAACCAAAGTACCTTAGGTATATATGTACAACTTCTGATGTACCCACTACCCACTTACATAAAAAAATGTAATAATAATTATGAATCCATTCTATATTATTAGTATCATTTATGTAGGTACGGAACATAATTCTTCAAGTTGTAATTCATCAGGTTGGTAGGATAGTATAACTATAATACTAGGTACATATTTACTTTATCTTATAAATAGCATAGACCGTATCTCTACTACAAATTAGGTATATAAATACCTAAAATTAGGCACTAAATTATTCTAACATTCACAAACGACATGACTAAAAATTAAAATGATTTATTAGCGAAATAGCGACCACCTGATAATGTTTCGAAAATCTCAGCAAATCACTTGTATATTTTGTAATATTAATTCTTGTTTGTTTCATAATATCCTGAATCTATTTTGAATATGAGTAACGAATGCAAAAATTAAGAAATCTGTTTCCGAATAAGCGACCGTAAAATTCATTGCACACTTCCGCAAACAATTCGCAAGTGCCGCACGAAACGCACTTTTCTTTATTGGTCTAGGTCTCCATTTGAAGATAGGTTCTGCACTTGGGTTCTGCATCATGACTAGAGCATAGGATGCATAGCCTACAGGACTGTTATCTGTCAGGAAAAGTAGCCTATACCATCCTATCTATACCATCTAATATGAGCTCAAGCTTCTCAACGGCAGATATAGGTGCGATATTATGTAATCCCGCAAATGCTTTCGTACTGAAACCTAAGCATTTGAAGCAACCATTCAAGCGATCAATCAAAGTGTGCTCCCGAAACCTCATAATAATGTAAATGTGCGTGCAAATTAGACTCGCTCCAGAAATTATCAGGACTAGAGATTGATATTATTTAATGTTTTAAAAGAACCGAGAGTCTCGCTTTTTCTTTGACTTGAAATGAAATATTAACCAAAGTGTCCGCAAACGCAGGTACACTCATAGATCGATCGACGAAGAAAAATCCAACAGGACTTTAGAGAGATCAGGGGCTGTAAACGCCTTGCTTAGAAATGCGTAGCGTGCGGCTCACGAATAATTTGCGGATAGTCCCATAATATGCAAACAGCTTTAATGACCATATTAAGCAGTACTGGCGCCATAAACGGTACCGGCCTAAAGTTATACATTCAGTGGTACCGGGCAGATGACGTAACCGGTCACAGAGGCTTCGTTTCGCAAAGCAAGAGTGGGCCGCTTCTGCGATTCTTGGCACCTTGCGTAACACTTTCTTTCCATCTAAACATTTATCAAGGAAACAAAAATTTTAACTAGATAGTTAAACTAGAAAAAGTTACTTTTTTGTTTACCTTTAGAGATGCACGCCACTTCGGTCGCCTCTGATATTCCGGGATACCATAGTTATAACTATACTCTCTCTGGGTGCTACCTAGGTATATATGTACCATACAGACAGACAGATATACAGACAGACACACTTTTGTATAAGTATAAGTATGTATAGTGTAGAGTAGTGTAGTGTATAGTGTATAGTATGGAAATTTCCAGAAACAGAACTTTTCCAAATAGATATACGATCAAAAACATGAGTAGTTTTCTCACGTTGCATTTGCCCGTACTCCACTCAACACAAAAGAGCACCTAGTAGAGTAAATAGCGTTATAGGTATTCCTCTGCTCTTTTTTTGACCGAGCGAAGCGAAGGTCTCTGAGTCTACTTGAGTGAATTTGCACTAGTCCGTCCGTCCGTCCATCCGTCTGTCAGGGCCTTATAACTTCTGAATTACTGAACGTAATTACTTCAAATTTAAATATAATATGTAAACCGATGGCCTCCAGCCGAGTATGGCTTAAAATGTTATAAAAATCTTTATTTCAGGGGGGCTCTCATAGAAGCGAATGCGAAGTAAAATATTTTTTATAGCGTTTCATAGGGTTGCGCTATATCATTTTAAAGATAAATAGGAATAGAGTCCAAAAATATATTTTTTGAATTTTTTCCCTTAATTTGACGAAATGGGGAGCTTTCAAAATGGAGATTTTCTAACGTCCAAAGTTGACCTCAGAACTCTCAATTTTCTGAAAGGCTGAGCTTGAAACTTGATCAATTATTTGAATTATAATATCCTGTACTTGAACAACAAATACTAAAATTAAATAAGTATTATAAGGAAACGAAATTATATAATTTTTAATGAGCTTCAGTATTTTTAACAGAACTTCACAATGATGTCAATAGATGGCGCTCTGTAAAAGTTTATTCGGTTCTCCAATAATTCTCTTTAGCTCTTTTGCGTCTAATATTAAATGATTAAATGTTAACTACATTTAACAATATTTAAAGTTAAAACTATCTTATGGATACCGCGAGGTTTCAGTTCAGGGCGAACCACTACTTTAGAAGAATGAGATCTTCTGGAAGCAAGTTTAGATTTTTGATCTTATTACTGTGCGGTAGGTCCTATCTATAAGTAGGAAGGTACCTACTGTCATTAAATGATTCTGTCGTAACGCCATTTCTGCACTTACATGGCATGAACCACATAACAATGGGACATAATCTTAAGCTGAATTGTATCACCTCTTTACGTAACGCCATAGGTATAGGTATTAGGTAGTACTTAGCTAAAGTATAGTGCCTGGTTTATATTTAAATCAATAGTAATCTTTACTTTAAACAACATTACCTGGGTGACAGAGCTGTGCTCGGTATTTTTTTTTGGTAAATCGTTTTTTTTTTTTTATTATATTTAAATACACATGACATACTGGAGACATGAATAATATTTTTCAATCTTAACGATATAATAATAAAAAAAAATATGAACTGGTTATATAAATAAAAAATCATGAGTGCAATTGGGCTCCCAATAATAGATTTTCTCACAAAAGAACTGGTCGGACGAACTAGTTTTTGGGCCGCCCAATTTCCCATCTGAGGTATGACCTTTTACATAACGGCGAAATTTACCTTCGTATTGTAATAATACGGACCTTGGAAATTAAACGGTAGAAGCGGATGCATTTTTTTTGGTCTTTCTTTACATTGTCATACTATAAACGTATTAACTATTGTACGTGTCGGTATGCAGAAATAGTTTGCGTGTGTACCTTATTATTATTTATATCTAACAAATGAGATAGGCACACTTTCGCATTTGTTAGATAAGGCATAGATAAGGACTCTAGCTCTGATGACTCTTCAGCTTTCGTTTGGATGTGCTTTCAGATAATCCTTTGTGTATAAAATGTGTAAAAAAGTGGGAGTATAAATTATTATGCAATAAAGAGCATCTAGCATACCCTTCCTTATATCTATCTTGGTTTACCATTTCCTATTGTAACTTATCTGAAAACTAATCGTAACAAAGTTACATCAGAGTCTATAGGTAGGTGTCTACTTTTATCTTCCTAATTAAGTATGTATTGATATCTAGTTCTGCGTGTTTTGCTGTTATGTGATTTTATCACATGTGAAGACGTCAATTCCTTACATTGTGCAATTGGTGCGAAGTTGCGTAGAATTCATAGAACTGTATCGCTTCTTGAGAAAAACTTTCCCATAAAACAGAGAACATAATTATCTGAACAGAACTTAATAGTTTTTCATTGCTACCGAATCAATCTATATATTATTATAGAAATTCATCTTTGTACTGTAAATTAATTGTATTAAGATCCGTCAAAAAAGTACCAGAAAGTTAGTCCAGCACTCATTTTAAGAGATATACCTACTCAAGGACGTTCCATAACATACTGGGAAGCAAATTATCCGTACTATCCATAGTTGATGAATTTAGGTATAGAAGTAGGTTTCACCTCGGGGAAAGACATCGGCTACTTTTATCACGGAAAATTAAGGTCTTTCCTTGGGAATAAAAAACTCTCTACGAGGACGAGGTCGCGGGCATAATCTCACTAAATATAAAGTAGGTACTTACCTAGTTAAACAATTATGTTACTATGAGCGCTGTAGTCTTACAAGTGGAAGGTTCCGGGTTCGTTCCCCGGCGGGGTGAATTTGGGAAACCATAGTTTTATTTTATTTCTCTGGCTTGGTCTGGCGGGAGGCTTCGGCTGTAGCTAGTTACTGCCCTGCCGTGCCGCCAAGCGATTTATGTATATGTACGTGTGTATGTACCGTTAGGAGCCCGCGCATAGATACAGAAAGACTTTAGCCGCTCCGAGTTCTGCGTTCCGCGTTCTTCGTTACGTTTGTAACTTTAAAGCTACCTGCTGTCTGCGCGGCGGTTTATAGTAACAAAGAACGCAGAATGCAAAAATAGAACGCAGAACTCTGAACGGCTGAACTCTTTCGGTCTGTGCGGGCTCATATGCATGTTAACGTTCATAGCGGGCTCGTATTATGAGTGCCAGTTTATCTTACGTCATTGAATCATAGCGGATGCTGAGGTACAGTTAAGCAAAATGTAAATTATATTAATGTAAGCTCTAAGGCGAAGTTTCCAGTAAAATATTTTGACGTTGATCACTTTGGCTCATTTTAGACATAAAGCGCGGAAGCACAATACAAGGAAGTATGAACTGAATAAAGGCATTAAGTACTAATAGTAAAAAGTAACTTTTACGACATCTACATTCAATATTTGATATTAATAATTCTAAATGTTGTACGGCAGAAATGGCAGAATGCATGTTAATATTGTGTTCACAACAAATAAATCAATAAATCAATATTCATACTCCGTCGAACTTTGTGTGAACACAGCTTTTCTTCAAGTAAAGGTGTCGGTGCCACTACAGTTTTGTCAAGCAAATTAGCGTTAATTCCGCAGTCCGCACCGTGAGTAATGGTCTGTGCAGCTACTACAGTGAAATTAAACACGATAATACTAAGAAACATCTAAAATAGCTTTTATCGTCCGCCATATTGAATTCAGTGACCTCATTTTATTTTTCGTATCTATATATAATGAAATCCTATGCAAACCCTTTTAATTGATACCCGTGCCATGGGGGTGCATATGAAATAACTACCTAGTCCGCAATCTTTGAGTACGCCATATTGAATTTAGAATGACGTCACTTAGCTAACCATGACGTATTGTCATTCAAACTATAATACGTGTATTGCAAAATTTCAGCTCAATTTAAACAGAGAAGTGGGTCAAGTTTAAGTTGCAAGATATGATTAAGTACAGACAGACACAAGGATAGGTGATGATAAAAATAAAAAGCTTGTAAAAATGACGTTTTAAACACCTTACACAGTTGCCAATCGCAATGCAAGTATTTACACTATCACGACACTTTGCTGAAGTAATATTATATAACAGTAAGGGCTGGGCCACATCACTATATAATCTACCTAGCATACGACGGACACCGAAGTATGTTAGTGGGTCCACCAAGTTGACCTCGCGTAAGGGGGTTAACTATCTCACTGTCTTTCTTCTTACGAGGAAAAGAGAGGGCCGATATACACGTAACTTCAAACACACCGTGCTGTACCAAAACATGATTGCAATTCGTTAGATAATAATGTGACCTTTGTGGTATGTCATATCATAATTGTATTTGTGTGACATTATAATTAGATAATAACCTGCTGAGCATAAAACCTACCTCATAAGTACATGGGTAGTCATTTTTAATTGTTTTTCAGTTTATGATTTTAAAATTTCAGCCATGCTGTAACGGTGACGGAAAACATCGTAAGGAAACCTGCATGGCTGAGTTTTAATGTTAGGAAAATCCATAAAAGGAGACTCGTCCTAAGCAGTGAACCGGGCGATGTGAATGTGGCCTATACTGTGGGATATTCCTATACTGTTACATAGGTATTAGGTAAATTCAGTTACTTATCACTGACCTTTACCCGCTAGGGCGGCGTGATTGAGTAGTCAAATTGTTTTACAAGCTGGGTATTTTACAGCATGCTTTGACAAGTGATAATTATAATTATCACTTATCAAATAATAATTATCACGACATTTTGACGACCTCCGTGGCGCAGTGTGTAGCGCTGTTGTCTTAACGTGCGGAGGTCCCGGGTTCAATCCCCGGTAGGGTTAATTTGGGAATTTATAATTTCTGAATTTTCCCTCGTCTGGCCTGGTGGGAGGCGTCGGCCGTGGCTAGTTACCACCTTACCGGCAAAGACGTGCCGCCAAGCGATTTAGCGTTCCGGTACGATGCTGTGTAGAAACCGAATAGGGGTATGGGCTTAATATAACTGCCATGCCCCTAAGAGGTTAGCCCTAAGGTTAGTCTACTCAATTGATATTATATTATGATGTATGAGGACTTACTAATGAGATATTTCCTAAAGGAGACTACACACAATGTTTCAATAAAACCGCTAGTTCTAGATATAATATTTTAGAGTTAATATATTGTCGCGGCATATGCACTGTTCGACGAATTCTTACGTTTTTTTATATAGCCCTTGACTGCGATCTCACCTGGTACTCTGTAAGCTGACTATGATGGTAACCCTAGGACCCAGCTAATCAGCTTCTACGCGGCATCGTACGCTAAATCGCTAAGCGACCCGGCTTTGCCGGGTGCTAACTGCCATGACCCTCCAGAGAAAACCTCCAGAACAAAGAAAATTCAAAAGGTATAGTTACATTCCCAAATGGACCTTGTCGGTCAGGAAACCCGGAACCTCGAAAAGAAGAAGTTACGCTAGAGAAACGCTCGATGTGAAGGCCACTTATCTAATCCTGGATCCTAGGTATCCGTTTAGTTCAGTAAACCTATCCGTTTAGTTCATCTGCGATGCGAAATATTACAGAGAGCACCGGCGGGCGGTCTTGAGTTTACAAAATTATAGGAACTGAATCATACTAGGTACTATTATAAATGCGAAAGTGTGTTTGTTGGTTTGTTCTTCAATCACGCCGCAACTTAACAACGGATCGACGTGATTATTGGCATGGGTATAGTTGAGGACCTGCAAAGTAACATATGCTACTTTTTATTCCGGAAAAATAAGGAGTTTCCGCGGGAATCACAAATTTACCACGCGAACGAAGGCTCGGGCATCAACTAGACTACTACACATAGTGATTAGTACTATTTTGCAACTTTTAGCGTTAGCTAAATTGAATTTATTTCTCCGTGTGTTTATGCAATTTTTATGATCTCATAACAACCTGTGCACACTTCCATTCCAAAGTGAACGGGCGATAATGGATGGCCGGTGGCTAGAGGCTAGACGCTTTTAGTTTCGTTGTGTTGAGCAACCATGCGGTCACAAGGACACTACTTTGCAGTTTGTTACATCAAATGGGCACAGTGAGATCTATTCTATTAGACACCATCTCCAAACTAAACTAAGATGACAGCTCTATTTATATTGCTTTCCCTTTCAAATCCTTCATGTAGAAAGGGGCAGCTTTAGATTTAGAGTTACCCTTTAAACTTTGATAAATGGCGTGATTAATTGTTAAATTGTATGAATGCCCATGAATAAAAAGTAACACCGGGAACCAGCCATCTCTATTTGATTGCTTGAACTACGACTTAGGTAGTTCGCTTTGTGTGATCATTAAAAAAGTCGTGTGATATGTTACGCCATGTTTTGTCTCTACCGCTGGTTCGGAAAAAAGATTCTATAGAGAAGAGCCGGCAAGAAACTCAGCAGTTGCTCATAGGACGTTTTATTATAAGTATTTCACCTCCAAATAAATGCTCATTTAACTACATCAACCCTTATAATCACTGACTTGTGAAGGATTTAATTTAGTGTCACTCGTGTTAGTGTTCCTATCACACCACAATCTATGTCAAACTCATTAGATGTACCCACGAACACTAATACGGCTGGGTACGGGTAGATAATAACTTAATGTTATTGTATAGTACACTGCTAATTTAGGTACTTATCTTGTTAAAAAAATTAAGTAAACTACTAATATTATAAATGCGAAAGTGTGTTTGTTTGTTGGTTTGTACTTCAATCATACCGCAACGGAGCAACGGATCGACATGATTTTTGGCGTGACATAGGCTACTTTTTATTCCGGAAAATTAAGAAGGTCCCGATCCCGAACAAAAAAAAAACTAAATCCACGCAGACGTAGTCGCGGGCATCATCTAGTACTAACATAAATGCGAAAGTATACCTGTCTATCTGCTTATTCGTATGTTTGCTGTACAGGGCCCACCTGTTTAATCGACCTTTCCCAGGCGGCTTATAAAAATATCATCTAGTTTAGCTACTATATTATGTTCCGAGTACGAGTCTCCTCTCAAAGTGAGAAGGGTGTAGCCTGTAGGCCTTTCATCACTAAGGCAATCTGTTTCCTCGCAGTGTTTTCTTCCCATTTGGTTTTTTGAAACGCGCGTGTCGTAGAAATGTTAATTAAATACGTGCCCTAAATTCGAGCTTGAACTCCCCGTTTATTAGGCGGAAGTCTTAATCACTAAGCTGTCACCTCTGGTTTCTAGTAACAAGTAGATTTTTAGCTCGCTATATAATCTAATCTAATCTAAACTGGCCTGTCTCACGACTGGGCAAAGGCCTCCGTCCGATTTTTCCACATCTCCCTATTCACATAGAGGCCTATGGGCAGTGACGCGCACAGGGTTTCAAGATGGGGTAGCCTGTTTACTGTTTTGGTGAAATATGAGCATTGACTTATTTTCATCTGGGTAAGCGATGCTTTTATACTTCTATGAACTGCACGCCACTGCCTATGGGCCACTAACTTTGAATTTGTCTAATTCATTACGCCATCGTAGCCTCGGCCTACCACGCTAGCGTTGATGATTTTGGGGGTCCAGAAAGAAGCAGATTTAGCCCACAAGTCATCAGTTCACTATGTCACAGATTAAAATAATAGTTAAGAACTTACAATTTCCTCAATACACTGTGTGAACGGTGTGATGTAATCAGAGTTAATTTTGTGACAATGACCGGACCTCACCCCTGTGTTTGAGTAATGTTGTTCTTGGGTGCGTTGCTACGTAATTTATCTAAACGAACTAACTCATTACCACGATAAGTTCCAGGGAAAACACTGTTTGGGACAAATACCATCACATACATAGACTCTTTGTCATAAAAGTTCAGCATGGAGCATGACATTAAATAAATATTTACAACATAAATACTTAATATAATTTCAAGCAACGCGACTATTAAAAATAGGTAAGTAAGTCTACACATTACCTAATAATGGAAAGTTAAATTTGAATTTCTTGTAACCTACTTACTATATGATTATTACAATATACCTTATATTATTATCAACAACAAGCATGTGACTTCGTCCACACAGAATTTCTGTTTTCTCGTAGACCTAAGTACCTAATTTTTTCGGTCGTTTAAAACATAGGACCTCTTTAGGCACAGAATCTACCACCACCACCACTACAGCCCATTAACGTCCCACTGCTGGGCACAGGCCTCCACTCTCATGAGAGAGAGCTTAGACCCACCACGTTGCTCCAATGCGGGTTGGCGAGCTTTAACGACTATTATCATGTTAGTGATAATATAACCAGGACCGACGGCTTAACGTGCTCTCCGAGGCACGGGGGTGAAACACCGCCAACTTCCAACTCCGGGCTAGTACTGAGAATTTCTAGTCAGAAAAACCCAATACTTGTTATGGCCCCAACCGGGACTCGAACCCTGGACCCCGTCGGCCGCAGTCGAACATGCCAACCACTAGACCAACGCGCCAGTTAGTTAGGCACAGAATACCCTCTCTTTAAACGTACAGGATTGATTTTTTATAAAATCTTTGTGGCTGATGAACTAGACCGTACACGTCCTAATTCTACAAACCTACCCACTACGATTTGAAGTTTTTAGGCCTTTATTAATTTTCAAAATTTTTAAAAGTAAGTACCTACATTTTAATTAAATTCGGCCAAGTGCGAGTCGGACTCGCATATAAGGGGTCCCGTAACATCGAACAAAATTTTACATTATATGTACTTTTAAATACAATTAACGCCGAAAAAATCGGCGTTTATTTTTTCTTTTTTGATATAAGAGCTGCATTACTTTTTAAATTTAATTTAATTTAATTTTTATTATTTGTTGTTATAGCTGCAATAGAAATACACACTTTGTGAAAATTTCTTCTGTCTAGTAACTAGTTATTACAGTTAATGAGATACAGCCCGCTGACAGACAGGCGGACGGACAGTGGAGGCTTAGTCAAAGAGCCCCGTTGGCACCCGTTTTGGTACGGAACTCTAAACAAGATTGCTATGTGTTCTGAAGCTGATATGTTAAAATTGAGATGTGCTTGGAATATCTAAAAGGCGAAGAGAATTTTCAAAAATTACTACTACCAAAATTATCCTCCTGATGGTTTACGACTTCAATAATGCACGCAAAAGGAAATTTTCATAATACGAGTAGTTACCTAGTAATAAAGTTAACTTTAACCTTGTATGGCATTTTAAAGGTAAGTTATGCTGTAAACAAAGGTTAAAGAAGTACCTAGCAGCTGTAAGGTAGTTAAAATGTTGAAATGTCAGATTTATGATGCGTGTCGTACGCATACAAATTGTAGGGACTAGCGTAAGTAATAAAATAATATTAAGCGAAAATTACGTGACGCAATGAAGTAAAAGCTCACTAGCATTTCGGAAAAGACACTTCGACTGCTGCAATGTGCTTCGAGCTTAAATTTTCGCGATCGTAGCACAAAAATTCAAAAATCATTCATTTAAATTCAAGGATCATATATGTAGGTATGTCGCCTGCTTATCACTTTTTATCGGCTATACCATGGGGAGTGTGCTCTGGAACTTCACAACCTCGTTCCTAATTCTCCGTTCTACCACAGAACAGCGAGAAACCGTGAGCGTTGGCACCAATTTGCTCGCTCGAAGTGTTTTGCTCGACGTTTCTGCGTCATACGAACCGCTAGGGTGTGGACCACCCTCCCAGCGCACGTGTTCCCTGCCACTTATAACTTAAGTACCTTCAAGGCAAGAGTGAATAGGCATCTTCTAGGCAAGCGTGTTCCAACCTAGACAATCATGCTTTGCACTAAGCATGATTGTCGTCAAGCGCAAGCCTATCACGCAATAAAAAAAAGATGATGTCCCCGACTTCGTCCGCGTGGAATGAACTCTGTGTTATTCCAGATTATGATCTATGTCTGTGCCTTTCGTTCGGAACCGTTCAGCTGTTCTGGCGTGATTATGTAACAAACATCCATGATCCATCCATACATACATCCATCCATCCATCCAAACTTTCGTATTTATAATAATAGTATAGGTTATGGATATAATGAAATCAATTTTAACGTCTCAAGATCTGCCTATCAAATGTAGAATTTGTCCTCGACCTCGTGGCGACGACATCCGTGGCACAGTGTTGAGCGCTGTTGTCTTAACGCGCGGAGGTCCCGGGTTCGATCCCCGGCAGAGTCAATTTGGGAATTTATAATTTCTGAATTTTCCCTGGTCTGGCCTGGTGGGAGACTAAGGCCGTGGCTAGTTACTATCCTACCGGCAAAGATGATAAAGCGTTCCGGTACGATGTCGTGTAGAAACCGAATAGGAGTATGGGATAATTATAACTGCATTGCCCCTAATAGGTAAGTAAGCCCGCTACCATCTTAGACTGCATCATCAATTACCATCAGGTGAGATCGCAGTCAAGGGTTGACTTGTAGTGGATAAAAAAATATATATAATTAAATCAATTTTAACGTGTCAAGCTCTGCATAGTGAAATATAGAATTTGAGTCTGTTTAAAGAGTACCTATTTACAGAAAAGCAACCTAGGTATCTTAACTCTACCAGTCTTCGGCTCCTATGCCGAAGGCAAAAACGGCTATACTACAAAAAATGAGCATCGTAGGTATGCAGAAAAGATATTCAGCACTGATACTTCGTCAAATAAAGAGCGTGTCTCAACATTTTGATTGATTCGCCTATTCTTTTAGATATTACTTGTAGAGGTATTTACAATTTATGTAAGAAGGTTACTAAAGTAGGTTAGTAAATATATATAAGTTTAAATTTGACTCCAAACAATGCTTCATATATAATAAACTGCTCTAAGAATACAGATACTAGTATTACCTACCACAATACCACATCAGTAGTATTCCTACCACTGGTGCGGCCATTGACCGACACAGATACGTAGTAAATAGTAAACACAGAATATTATACATTACTAAATCAGTCAATAAAGACAAACAGTTACACCTTGCGGTTTTATAACCTGTACCATCAATATAATATAAGTATTGGTTTCTAAAAATATTTCGTCTTCTTACTTTATATTTGGCATTGGCACTAGCACTTTGCAGACTAATCTTTAACATATCTAATGTTTTATTTCATAGTTACACTTTCTTCTTCCATCTCTAATAATATTGATGCTCTCGACTTCATGCCCGTGGATTTGGGTTTTTAAAACTTTGATTTTTCGGGATGTAATCTAGCCTAGTTTTTTACCTATTATCTGGGAAAAAAAATCACTTCGATCCGTTGCTAATTTACGGCGTATAATAATTTAACAACTCATAATTAAAAAAAATAATAAACACGACTGCCCTGCCAATAAACGAACTAAAAAGTTAAAATCTAAATTAACCTAGTTAAATTAAAATCTTATTCACATTTTTATTAGGTAAATGATATTTTTTTGTGAATCACTGGATATTGAACTATAGTGTTATATATTTTTGGAATCTACTCATCATTTTCTAGATGATGATTATATAGTTAATCTTATTTTCTTATTTTCTGTCTTTAATGCGTCACCATCAATTTTTTTTTAATTTTACTAGCCTATGTCACCCGGAATAAGCTAGGGATTCTAACGATGCCTCATTTATCAAAATCAGTTCAGGCATATAGAAGTTATGGTGGAATATACAAACTCACACACATACATACATACATGAACCCTGAAAACAATATACTCCTTTTTTCAGGCAGTCGTATAAAAAGAACTTTAAGAAGAAGAGAATTTTCCAGTTGGTATATGGGTAGTTAGCTCACGGAAATTCAGCAAAGAGATGTCGCTTTCCTGAATTTAGAAGACTCTATAAATCGGCTCTATCCTGTATACGAGTACTTTTAGAACACCCGTCATGTACGGAATTAGGAAGTTTAGATTTCTGGATGGGATCTCTTACTGTTAACACGCAAGAGGATGCGTGAGAAATATAACACGTTGCATAGAAATTTGAGACATGTGAGGAAATGAGACTGTCTACGACCCTAATTTGCTGTCTTTTGGTTAATAATGACGATAAAATTATAGCAATGCCCACTGTAGGCAAACGTATCCAATATTGCGAGCATATGATTCCGACCTTCTTGTAACAATAATTATAAATCATTTATCATACAGAATTTGAGGTACAAGCAATTGTATCAATTTGCTCGAAGAACTGAAGATGTTGAAGTAACTATTTTAATCTGTAGTAAGGTGCTGGATTGGTGACCCCCGTTGGAAAGTGCTGCGTTGGCAGACCCCATACGAGGTGGACGGACGACATGAAGCAAGTCGCATGAAGACGCTGGGTCCAGTGTGAACTGTAAACTCGAAGTCCCTTCAAGAGACCTATACTGTGGATGTCTATCAGTTGACGAAGATGAGTGTGAGAGAAGATGAGAAGAAGGTACATTAGACGATTACTTACTTGCTTGTTACTGCAGTTATTACTGTCTAAATGTACATATGGCTGATGCGTAGAGTGAAAATCCTAGTGTCCGAATGACAAATATTGTCTGGAGAATCTATATTATCTATCTACTATAGGGTTTGAGGATACCTTTTATTATTGCTTGACGGAAATGATTGATGCAGAGCATAATATCTATACCTACCTACTAATATTATTAATGCGAAAGACTGTGTGTTATTATACTTACTTACTGTCTATTTAACCTATTTTGATGAAATTTGGTATAGCAGTAGGTTACATCCCGGGGAAGGAAATGGGCTACTTTTTATCCCGCTTTTTTTTAATATCAAAAAAATGTAGTCCACGCGGACGAAGTCGCGGGCGAAGTCGTATATAAACTGTAAGCATCTCACTATGAATCATACCTACCTGCCTAAAGTTATATGGTTAATACCAAAAATTCACATTCGTTATGTACGATTTGAATTTGCCATAATTTTAGAACATTTCAATTCCACAATCACTGAATGTAACCGTATGATGTAAAGAAACAAATAAAATATGGGTCAATAGTAACAAAATTACCAACATACACACACATTTTTTTAAAATATTATATTGTCCTCTAACCTGTTCAGGTTTCGCAACGCCATTTTAAGTTTTTATTACAACCGTAATTTATGCACTTCTAATTTACCTACGTTAGATTATGAAACCACTTTGCTTTTCATTTTGCAACTCTTGTTTTCAACACTCGTTTTCTTTTAATAACTTGACCTATTGTTTATCTTTTTATCTACGGCTACAAAATGCTTCAATAACATTTCTAAGATTTTGTCTAAAATGGGAAAAATTACCCATAAGGTGCAAACTATCTCCGTCTATCCGTCAGTCTATCACACTTCCATTGCACTAATAAGAAATTGTTAAACTTGAAATTTACCCCCCTCGGTGGGCGAGTATGATTTAAATCAGTTTTGAAATGCCTTTGTACTAACACAGAATAGTTAATAGTACAGGTAATTTAAACATTTTTGGTCCTTCATGACAATGTAATGGCCAATTAGGATTGCTACTTTCTCCGTAACTTTCATACGCATACTAATTCGGATAACGGTATCTTTTAAAAATTTGTCTGATGTTATCATGTTAAAAGAATTTGAGACTCCTTTCTACCCACGTATCTAGTGACAAATAGGTACAAAAAGAGACTAGTGTAACGAGATTGCAGCTGCAATATTACAATATCTTTTTTACATAACTTTAAACACTGAAGTGATTAAAACTCAAAGATTTTAGTGATGATACTGGCGTCGTTTTGTTTAGACTATTCTCGAGCTTTAAAGCGTAAATTGACAAAAGTCCATGGAACGTGTCTGACACTTATGATACTATTTTAGAATAATATACAGAACATATAGAAAAATTATCCATGTAAAAATAAGTTATGTCAGATCGCTCTGGGATCTTACTCTATTTCTATTGACGCCCATCGTCGTCACGTTATAGAATTATAATCCTTATTTTAGAGATGTCAAGGTACGTGGCATAAAACTGTAATGTTGAAATGCTTTAAACGATGGTAGTAACCCCAAGTAGTACAAAATTTCGTTAAAACGGTTTTAGCTGCTAAGTTTGTGGCTTTAAAAGGGCACCTTACACTATTTACACGTGCCGAGAAGCAATGTCGCAACTAGGGGGGAGGGAAGAAGGGATTAGACAAATTGGACATATCCGCTCTCCTCTAATCACTACAATATAGTGTATGAATTCACGGGTTCAGAGTACTGAGAAGATAGTGTTACTGTCTCTACACATTCATATGCTTCCTTTCTTGTTTTATAAACTTGAGTCTGATGTATAACACTTGTAAGATAACAATGGCTAGTAACATAGTGTACTCGATCCAAGGGCAAAATGATATTAATAAAAAACTATAAATTCGTAGATATATAATCTTTATATATATAATTCTATTGTACGTGTGTATGTCACTGAACTCCTCCTAAACGGCTGGATCGATTTGAATGGTTTTTTTTGTATGCGTTTGGATGGCGCCCTGGATAGTTTAGATAAGGGATTCTCAAAGTGGTCGATACCCCTTGGGGTCGAAATTGGTTTCCCAGGGGTCGACATAAACGAAAACTGACTTTGGGGGTCGACGAGGTCTAAAAATCGACCCCTATTAATTGACACAAGTTATTATTTAAAACTTTCAAAATACTGTATACTGTTACGTGGACCTATTTGTTATAGGAATGATTAATATTTTAGTACGAATTTTTGTACTTTTAAAATCATTTCATCACCATACGTTGTCGAAAAATTAAAGTTGCCAGGTTCATCCATCACACTGAATTTTTTATTTCGTACTTAAGTATTTTAACGTAATTTGTATTATTAATTACATTTGATAATTACTACATTTTATGTCTATTTATTTCGTTTTTGATGAGAAAATTATGTCAAGTTTATTCACTTAACCAACCAGCACAGTTTTTTAATTGGTATTTTGTATCAATCGGAAAAAAGTGTGTGGGTGCAATTGACACACAGCAGAAGTGAAACTTCAGAAAAGTAGCCTACGAGATAAATGTAACTTGTATTCTATCTCATTCTCTCGCAGGCTAAATCCTATTATGAATATGTTTGTCTATTTTTAGTGTCGCTTTTCCGTTCCGTTTTTCGTTTCAAATCAAATCACAACGATTTTAAAGAAGAATCACTTCAGAATCTAAAGGTATTTTTAAGGTAATTTGGCTATGGGGGTCTGAGGTATCAGTTCATTTTGGAAAAGGGGTATCTTGCCCAAAATACTTTGGGAATTCTTAGTTAGATTCACAAATCCCTGGTTTAGATTCACAAATCAGCCCGGCAGATGGCGCAGCAAATCGGTATCATGCAGAACTACGTCACAATACATATCATGCAGGACAACGTCTGTCGGGTCCACTAGTAAAGTTATATAATGAAAAATACACGCCACACTGGCCTTTGTACAAAAAAAAAGATGTTACAATAAATGGCAAAGATTAATTTTCCAGTAGAAAATCTTTGGCTATTAGGCATTACGTAAAAACTATTTAGTATCATTTTCTAATAAAATTGTGATCCTTCTTAGTTGTTGACCTTATAAGTTGCTAAACAAAAAACACAAAGCTTCGATTTATTATAACATAACTAGCTGATGCCCCATAACTCTTTAATTTTCTTTAATTTTCCGGGATAAAAAGTAGCATATGTCCTTCCCCGGATACCAAACTATCTCTATACCAAATTTCATCAAAATCGGTTGAACCGATGGGCCGTGAAAGTGTAGCAGACAGACAGACAGACACACTTTCGCATTTATAACATTAAGTATGGATAATAGTAAAATATCGTTTAAATGGCACAAAGGTGTCTTGCCAGTGTTGATACCTGTTTATGTCCTATTTTATTATTTTATACATCACTCTTCGTAAAGTTTGCATTTTAGCAAGTATTTCATAGATAATTGTTTCTTCATAAATTTAATTGCAAAAATCAGTTTTTAAACGACATACAATTGAAAGAAAATGATGTCCGCCGTGTTGCAACTATGAGCGGCACTCGGTCATGCTCGGCCGCGAATCGGGGACGTTGCTGTTAGTGCAGCACCTTGCCTGTCCACGTTGATTTTACAAGTACCTGCCTAATTAGAAATACATACTCATATTTGCCGCACCTTTTAGGCCAGAGATGTTTTGAAATACTATCCGGACTTGTAATTAGAGCAGCAACTAGAGCGGCCTTCGCACCAGTAGGCGCAAAGTGTTAGGCTGAACACCGATATAATATCAGCCATGGTCTGACTGCCTCTACGGCTCTCGAGAGTGACAGCGCTTTTGGGAGCGCTTGGAGGGGAGATTGAGGTGTAATATCAAGATAGCTATCGTGTTTGTGAGATTAATTACGGAATAAATAATAATTAAGTGGATAACCAGTTTTTCTTTCTAATATTGATTAGAAGTAAGTTTAAATACTTGGGCCTCTTCTGAAAATCAGCGTTGCGGAATTTTAGGTAGGTACATACCTTTAATGCTGTGACTCAGGCTGAGGAGTAATACAGTTTAAATAAGAAATTATTTAAACTATAATTACCTATAGTTTAAGTATGTACATTGTACCTACATAATACATAGTTACTTTATGTGCTTAATTTACTTGTTTTGTTAGTCAATAAACATTTACTTACTATATTTAAAAGTCAGTTTAAAAGGCATTTCGGTGGTCGATTTAGAGACGTAGTCAGAAAAGAACAACGGCTATCATCGTACTTTAAAAATGCACTTTTGGTCTTAGCTGTTTCATGTAGGTAAGTATTTACTTATAGGATTTAATTATTTTACTTAATTTTTTATTTGAACTTTTCTTCAACTGGAACCATAATTATTATAGCCGGTATGTTTCAGAAAATGTTTAATTTTTAATATACTTACATATCAAACCAAACTAGACCAACTACAGAAACATTCTTTCGACATGATTGTAATTTCAATAAGCGCAAGTCAAAATCTAGCTAGCCTCTAACGAGGCTCACTCACTCCCAAAACTACCCCATCTTTGAAATTGTCGCAAAAGTTCAAGCGGATTGCACAACAATTACAATTTGTCACGCCTAAGGCAAAAGGAGCAGACCGTGTAAAATATTCTGGGTCATGCATTCACCCATTTACCCGAGGCATTAGTTCCGCTCCGAGCCCTCGTTTCCTCAGACTCGCTGTGGACATTTTTGCCCAGGCATAATCATCTCGCTGGGTGTAATAAAACTTAGACTAATGCTTTCAGTGGCAGGTAGAATCAGAATACCAACTTACAAAAAAAAACCCGGCCAAGAAGTGCGTGACGGGCAAGCGCCCCTTCACAATATGCGGACATTTTATGTTTGTCGACTATTACTCGTAAAATTGTAAAGTCTACGTCTTATAATTAGCTGTGTCAGTTTTCCTTTTTAACTTCGTTATATACCTATACTAATTCCATATTTTTTTTCAGATAATATCAAAAAAAGACAGCAAGACTGAGTTTTACCTTGCATTCTAATGTGCGAGGGTAGATAATATCATGAAGATCTACCTATTACGAGTGTTTACTGCATAGGTAATTAGGTACTATAGCAACGGAATTTTAATTATATTGTGATTGTACACTATGTATACAAAATACAAAAACGGATCGGAAATATTTGGCAACAAGAAAGCCACGTGCGAAGGGCAATGACTGCAAACTGTATGCATTTAAATAATGTCAGGTAGATAACAACAAAGTATAACATGCTTTACAGACACGATATGAAAGTTATGAAAGTATATGAAAGATCAACGAGTTAAAAAGCAAGGCAACCAAAAAATATGCATATTAAAAAAAAAACTTAGTATAGTAAAAATATATAGGACTTCAAGGACAAGGTTTCCTAAAACTTGATCTTTTGTTCGTGAATTGTGTCGTCAATCGATAAATTGATATTGTGGAAATGCAATTATTTGCCTTGCGTTTTGAGTTTTTGACTACACTTGCGTGATTATATTATGTACACTACACATTGTTGTATTTAGTGATAAAAGTGTCACTACGGTGCTAACAACCGAAGTCAGCCATTCTCGTTGATATTTTAATAACGGCAATAAGGCATTGTTCGTTTTATGACTAAGTAAGTAACGTTATATCCACCCAAAATTATTGGTGTTAAAAGGTAATTATTCGCAGTTTTGCAAAACCGTGCACAATGAAAAGTTTTAACCCAAAGTTGATTGATGGGCATAGTTAAATTATAGTCTTCGTATGCAAACACCATACATTTTTCCAATCACCATATTAAGAAAGTAACATTGAGTGATGCAACTTTTACGGAATAGGGCTACAGAAAGGAGACAAAAAAAAACCAGGCCCAACGCAAATGAAAAGTATTAATTTGCGAGTAAAAGTATTTATACACATTTAATTCATTTTAATGAAAAGGTACACAAGACAGGTTGCAGCCAAAACATCGACAAAATATAAGAAATTTAGAACAGGATCCAAATAACAACCCTAATTATGGGTACACAAAATTAGATACAATAAATCATTATAAATTCAAGTTTTAATAGTTAATTATTATTTTTTAAATATAAATTAGAGCGCAGTTTTTAAATTACATCGGTCTAAATACAATAGTCAAATTTTGAAACAGTTGTCAAAAATTATGAGTCATTATTCTAAATTATGAGATACTATTTATTTGCGCCGGGCGCTGGGTACGATTTAGGCTATGTCCTTTTCTGAAAGGTTGAAAAATAAATTATTGTATATAATAAAGACAAGTCATAATAAAAAAATTAAAAAACACGACTGCCTTCCAAAAAACTAGTTAAATTAGAATTTCATTATTTCATTTATTCACATCTTTATTAAATGATATTTTTTGTGAATCACTGGATATTGAACTATAGTGTTATATATTTTTGGAGCTTTAGTCTTTAATGCGGGACCATGGTCATCCCATTTTTTTTTAATTTCACTAGCCTATGTCTCGCGGAATAAACTAGCGATTCTAACGATACCTCATTTATCAAAATCGGTTCAGGCGTATAGAAGTTATGGTGGAATATACCAACTCACATTTTTATATTTTTTATACATACATACATACATACATACATACATACATACATACATACATACATACATACATACATACATACATACATACATACATACATACATACATACATACATACATACATACATACATACATACATACATACATACATACATACATACATACATGAACCCTGAAAACAATATACTCCTTTTTTCAGGCAGTCGTATCAAAAAGGAACATGTAGCTTTGCCGATAGTAAATTATAGCAACAAAGTAGAAATTCACGTGCCTGCACTCAGTTGAATTTGGCAGCATATGTGGTTCACCATCTAATTAGTATATTAATAGTTGGTAATGTGTCTTCAACAACAATGTTGAGAGCTATTAATTCTGTATTTATTGCCAACTAAGGTGCCCAAAGAGTTTCTGGATTTGCCATTACATAGATATAAAGACTGTGTTAAACAGCATTTGTTAAGTCGAGGTTATTACACTATCGATGATTTTATTAATGACAAAGTTGCATGGAAGCAACCGGCCTCGCATTCAGTGACCCACAAGTCAGTGTAATACTTGTAACGTATTGTGTTGTGTTGTCTACATATTGTAACTTTGCTTCTCTATGAAAAGAGCAACTGCTGAGTTTCTTGCCGACTCTTCTCAGGAGAACACTTTCCGAACCGGTGGTACAGTCGTAACGTTTCATAAGTGACATAAGTTGTCCTACATGAAATAAATCATTTATCATTTAAATCATTTATCACTAGAGAATGCAGGCGACTTTGTTCCCTTGGATTTAGGATTTTAAAAATCTTATGGGAACTCTTTGATTTTCCGAGATAAAACTTAATCCTATTAACTGTGGCTTCACCCGCTTAGAGAAATGATTGACAGGCTGACATTAAGTACCTATAGAAATCGGCACCCCACGATGAAAGTGAAATAAAATTAGCACGAAATAAAGAAGTAAGCTATTTATTTCAGACTTGGAATTTAAAATCTACTCTAAATTAATATTTCCAATGGAGTGCACGAGTAAGAAACTAGCCATTTATTTATAATTGCAACTACATTAATTCGAACAGGGAAAGCTAGCGCGCAGATTTTACTAGACGTGGTGCCAACCGACGTCATTTTCCTCTACACTTTCACCGGGTAAATGCGTTTGCGCCACTGCACTGGGTTTCTGGATTATTCTCTGCTTCGTATGTATCGTCAATCCTGCATTATAAACTAGAATCAAAGCAGCGGCAGCCAAATGAATTGGTGACGTCCGGCTTCTTATTTGGGCGGTAGGTGATATACGTTACGAAGAAAAAAAAAAACTGTTCTTCATAATTTTCTTGAGGTGTGTGAAGTCTGCCAATCGGCACTTGTCCAGCGTGGTGACTATGGCCAAATCCTTCTAATTCCGAAAGAAGACGCATACTCAGTGTACCGGCAATGGGTTGATCTGCTGATATGCCATAATTGCCATTCCGTACTCTAATTTTTAGGCTTTACAAGATGTATCGAACTAAATAGGTAAGTAGTAGTAATACATTAACTTGAAGATAGGTAACTCAAGTTAAAATGCATATAATTTACGACTGTTTCGTATAATTCAAACCGCAGCTCGTCAAAGGAGATGTGGTTTTAAAAACCTTTGACATATACACCTGTATTACAAAACCAGGTACAATGTTTCCAATTTTTCAACAACAATGACTTATGGCGACTTTTATGGGTTAACCGCTGAATGGATTTAAAATTGTAAAAATATCGAGTACCTACCTATACCAGCTCCGATTTGCAATCAAAACTAGGTTCTTACACGTAACTACTCGTTGAAGCGATAGATGTCCTCACTCCTCAGTTGTTTCAATTTGTTTGGATCAAAACAACTTCTTTGGATCTCCACAGAACACACTCTCGTGCTGCTTGTTTCCATCGGCTCTCGGCTGAGATCGTTTGTCCTATAGACGGGGTCATCTAAGGCCCAGGCCCAGGGGTCGTCCATCGCCGGTCGGTCGGTCGCTTTTCTAGCAATTT
This sequence comes from Erebia palarica, assembly GCA_964035005.1. NCBI lineage: Eukaryota > Metazoa > Arthropoda > Insecta > Lepidoptera > Nymphalidae > Erebia > Erebia palarica. The sequence goes on from OZ035983.1 coordinate 53,741,340, forward strand.
GGGACCCCCTATCTAATTCAAAGCTACTAGCTACATTAAATTATCTCTGAACTCTTATATTAACATCAACCCCTGAACGCCCTCTCACCTGCTTTTAGATACAGTCCAAAATGGAAGCGGTTGTTTGATCTCACTTAGAAGAGGTAACTATGGCAATTCAAGTGAACCTAAATTGGTATGCACATATATGCAGTATATCGGAACGCTCTAAGCTCTAAGACTTATATATTTACTCCGATAATCCCAATGCCATTAGATAGAGTGAGGCGAGTATCTAGTAGGTACTTTCTAGATAGTCAGGTAGATATTACACAGAAGCAACTGCATACGCAACAATAATAATTATAATTTAATCTTTCTCGAGATTGCTTAGTTATTAAAATATGATGACTTCATACATAATTATTCAATAGGATTTAAAAGAAACAGGTGAATAATTATTAATTATGGTTCGTACTTTAACATAATATAAAAGATTACTGCATAATAGATACATTATGATAATGATACGAGTAATTAATGATTTTGTGACCTTTGAGGGATTTGTCTATCATCAAACCCGACTTTAGCGAGTTCCGAGGGACGGACTGTGACCTAATGATGGCCATAATGACAATAAGAACCACAAAAATTATGTACCAACATTTGTTATGCAATCTATATTAATAATATTATAAATGCGAAAGTTTGGATGGATGGATGTTTGTTACTCAATCACACCAGAACGGCTAAACGGCTATGGATGAAATTCTGCACAGAGAAACATTATAAGTAGTGTGGCATATAGACTACTTTTAATCCCGGAAAAGTAAAGAGTTCCCGTGGGAACCATACAAAATCAATAGTATTTAAATAATATCAATCAGTCCTGGGGGCTTTTTATTTATATATTGTTGACGCTCAAACGTCAAAGCATCTACGTCATATAAAACATGGATTTTATAATAATACTGCTTTAAGCGATGGTAGAATAAGTGCTGTCTTAACCGCTGTCCTAGCCTTTATTCACTAACATTATGACCATATTCGCAAACCTTAGGCCATGGCCCATGAGTACACTATTTAGAGCCGAAATCCTACCTAAACTACGACTGGTATGTGGAAGGATCTGAGAGCTTGTATTAAAATGATCCTCACGATCGACGACGAGAACACGACACATTAGAAGAGTGAGAATAGTTATGGCAAGTAGGTAGGTACCTAACAATAATTCTCTCATATATAGCGTTGTAAGATGATTAACTACTTGTTTATTCTGTCAGACAATTCAGAACAGCTTGTAAAGTAGGTGTTTGGTAGGGTGCTCATTAGATTCCATTTGAAACAAAATACCCGTTTATGACTGGCTTCCGGGTGCTTCTGTTGGCCAATCCAAATTATTACCACTTACATTACATCATTGTACAATGTGCACGTCGCTTATGTAGAAAACGTAGGCGATTTACAGTGTTGTAACGGAATCATTTTAGCAATTGTGATGTGGCCTATGTGAAAACTAAATTATTTTATCTTCTTCGTATCGCTCTTATCAGAGCGATCGTGGTCGTAACTCAGGTGTTGTGGCACGCTTAACTATCTGTCTCCTCTCTTCTCTAATAGCAGCCTTGCGAGTGCATTCATATAAGGGGACGTCCACTGCAGCCTTCACTTGGTCTGTCCTGGGTGATCGGTCATGGGTGATCTGCCACGTGTTCTGGTGCCATCTAAATGATTTTATAGTGATTATTAAATAGAGGACTGCTAAAAGTGTACTTGTAAAATTCTTTATTTGTTTGAGGAAGTTCCCTTCAAATATTTTTAAGATTAGACCAGAGGAAAACAGACAGACAAGATTTTTAAAAAGGCTGTTAATGTTTATTTTCTTGGATATTATTACCATAGTCGTAATATAACCAAATAAATTGTTAATTGAAAATCACAGATAGAAAATTAATAATTTGTATAGATTTTATAATAAGGGAAGCGAAAAAATGTTGATTGTGAAAACATAAACGTGCGTGTTCGACTTAAATGTAGTACGTATATATAAAAACCCCTTTATTAAACCTGTTTTAGTAATTATCCTGGTTATTTTATCGTTTACATGAAGACAATTGATACTTAGAATTGTTATTTGTAATCCAAAATCAATTCAGGTCCCTATACTACAATTTTTTACTGTAAAATATAAAATAATTTTGATTTCTACACACTATGTTGAAGTCGGGCGAATTTTTCTGGTTCCTTCACCTCCTCCTTTTTCGGAAGTCGGTTGAAAACCATAATCTTTCTTTAAAGTTTTATATATACTGATATTGTTAATCTCAATTAAAAATTAAAATAAATGTGTAGGTATCTTTTTCTGTATTGAAAAGTCTAAACTACAAATTATGATTGATGTACTATTTTTGTAAACTTTGTAATGTATGTGATGTCTAAATTCAGTAATATAGTGGGCGTGACCTCGCATGCCGAAATAAATTAGATGTAATTCACCCATTTTTACTATATTACTACCTTTAGAACAAGTTTCGTTAATACGAATAGTATTTGAGAAGTGTATTCCAATTAAAGTTACCTACTTCCTACTTCTTTCTGCAAGTAGTTCCACCGGCGAAGACTTAACGAAACAAATCGCTAGTACAGGCACATATGAAATAATTCATTGGGTAGTTAGGTACACAAAGGAGCTAAACTGTCCATAATATCGAAGTTATCAAGATATGAGAATCCCAAAATTACTTGCACGCTTGAGTCTCTAGAGCACCGAAGAAACGTGTTCTATCGTCTCTACAATGGGGAGTGCTCTGAGGAGTTATTCAATCTAATACCACCGTCCGTGCTCTCCAGTCGCACCCTACGTCGCAGAAAAAATTTCATCCTCACCACCTGGATGCCTGGTCCTCTTCCACCGCCCGTTATTCCAGGTCATTTCTGCCACGTACCCGAAAATTCCAGCTTCCATCTTCTGTGTTCCCTCATGATTATAATATGGGGTTCTTCAAAGGGCGGATAAACAAATAACTCAAAAGTCCGCAACGCATTGCCGGTTCCTCTGGTACTGCAAATGTTCATGGGCGGCGATAATCAATTACCATCAGGTGACCCGCCTGCTCGTTTGCTCGCTATACATATTTTAAAAAAACTTACCTAATGTTTAATAAAAAAATAATCATTCATGCTAGGGCTACTGAAGTAAACTATAATCTATTCTATGATTCTACTTCTTGCTTCGTGTTTCTACCTGTACTAGGACCACGATCTTGTCTCCAAGCTATTTCAGCAAATATAAGGTCAAGTTTTATTAGTAGGTATTCGCAATACTAAATTAGGATGTTCGTCCTGTGAATGTGAAGAATTTTTATAGGTTCCCGTCAATCAGTTTACGAAGTGCCTTCTAGCGGTGACATACCTAAATTCAAGATTCTGCTGATGATTGCCTCCTTGACCTGTATATTACTATGGTCGACAGTACAAAGATGCTACAAAGACGTCAGCGATATAGTAGTCTTAAGAACTCAAAATCCTAAAAAGTAAGTAAGTAATCTTTCCTAACGAATGTTAAGGACTAAGTACACGGCTATACCCGACTCCATCAGAAGTAGGATAGTAGGTAATGCTTCTGATATACTTTTGTAACATTGTGTCTTTCCATAATAAATGGGTTGGATAAATGTATGTATTCAAATCCAAATAAATAATATCATGTGAAAGTGTGTCTGTCTGTCTTGTTCGTTTTCACAGGCCATTTTGTTTTACCGATATTGACGCCAATGATTAAGAGATTGCTTCCTGGGGAAGGATACTTAAAGATCTACCGTGGATACCGGGTAGGGTTACCTATTTAACCACAGGCAGTGGCATCAAGAGGGCCGAGTGGCCTAGTTGTGACAACGCATATCAGTCGATTGCAATTCTTAAGCAACGTTAACCCAAGTCGTTATCTGGATAGATGACCTAATTTGGGGGTTCAAATTTGGACTTCTCGTTTCTTACGTGCCTCGGAGAGCACGTTAAACCGTCGGTCCCGTTTATGATCACTAACATCTGATAATAATCGTTACAAAAACCTAAGATTTTAATACTCTTAGTCGAGTCGTATGCGAAAGGACGTGGGATCTCGCCGCATTATTATCCCAAGAAAACTACCATTATGTGATTAATGGAAAGGGGTCACGACCCTCAGTAATGAGGAATACGACGCAGAGACAGAGACTGGCATCAACTAGTATGATACCTACTCAATACTTATATTGTTTTAAGGAAACCTTCAAGACTTTACAGCAGCTGCCATATTTCGCTCTTTAAAGTTGAAACTGAACTGGCAAGTGCAATCGATCTGGCTTACCTTGTAACTTTGCAACGTCGTTAATGAATTGGATCAGCGAGCTTCGAGAACGACACGGGTCACTTAAAAGCTACTGACTAGGTACTTTTGCCTTGAGTTTAACAGCTTTTTTCTTATTCAACGTTGACTAGAAGTTTCTATTTTTATGCTCATTAATATTATAATATATTATGTAAGTATGTTATAGCGGTGATAGCCTAATGGTTTTGCAGTCCGTATTCGAGGGTCCATTGTTCGATCCTCGGTACGTGCCCTGCTGCCTGCAACCCTTATTCGCTGTCAAAAATGAAAGCCACTGACATAGCTAAATTTTTTTCCATATCAGGTTTGCAATGGACGGTAATTTTTTATTTTATAACAAACCTTCAATGGGTGATAAATATATGTCAATTAGTTAAAAATTAGAAAATAGGAGGGGGCAGGGTCCAAAACTATTGTCGCTCCTGTATTATGTGCGTAAGTTGATTTTAATAGGTATAGAGCCTTTGTGTCTACCTGAAACGGCTATAGCTTAGTGGTTAAGAAACCCGACCTCCTGTATGCGGTTTCGATCCCTGGGGACGCACCTCCATTAACTTTTTGAAGTTACACGCATTTTAAAAAATTTGTTAAATCAAAATCCTCCTTTAGTTAAGTCCTCACATTCCGAGATGAAACTCGTACTCAGTATAGTAAGTCGGCAAGGGGGTACCTACAGTTCGCGCGCGATTTGAATGCAGAGTAAAAATGTATGTGTCACCATACATTTACTCTGCATGTTTGACAATATTTTTTATCGTATAAAATATAGTAGTTAAATATTGTTTGTTTTTTGTTCTCTCAGTATCCGGCCATTCTAATTTATGATTATTATTATTAGGTATATGGCTGTTTTTGTCTGCATTATGGAATAAAGTACTAAGGACATTTTTTTTGGTTGGTTTTGCGACATAGGTAATTATCACGTTTAATTTTAATCAAATATATTATAAATCTTAACTATAATATTATAATTATGCGAATGTTATTTTGTTAGGTACGCTTTCACAGCCCATTTTTTCAACCGATTTTGAGAAATTTGGTGCAGAACTACATACATAGTTGGTCCCGGGGAAGGGAATAGGCTAAAATTAAGGAAAACCCGGAAAATTAAGGACTGAGGAGTTTCCGCGGAAATTTAATAAATTTAAACCAAGCGAACGAAGACATGGGCATGAGTGCCAGAATTGTTATTTACTAGAAAATCTAATAAAACAGTAAAACTTATGTCGGTCAAACTTAAATGGCCCGGTCGCCAAAATTGGAACCAATTTTTTTGCCTGTTTAGTTTTTGTTTTTATTTTATTTTTCATCTTAACTAATATTATTAAGAGGAAAGATTTTCTTGTTTGTTTGTAATGGATATACTCAACAGGTTCTAAAAATTCTTTGACGTATAGAAAGCTACATTATCAGCGAGTAACATAGGCTATATTTTATTTTATTTTTAATTGAGATCCTTACGAAAATTACAATAATGTGAATTAAGTCGGAAAAAATCCTCTCTCCTGAGAGGTTACGTGGCGTGCGCTGCGTAAGTAAATAGAGTTACACGAAAACAATGTATGGTGGAATTGTTCCTCAAAAAGTTGTAAAAAACTTATAGCATATTAACTTTTAAAGTTGACTCACAATAATCATTTTTATGATTTTCAAATTTGGTCTAAACCAATTACACCATCTTAAAATTCATATTTTTTATGAATGTGACTTGATATCACAGTATTCACAGCTCACGCGCTACTATTGCGTACAAGATGTGTTGACATGGACTGTAGATTTAAGATATTATATATAAGATATTCATCCACATTATATACCCACCCACCCGCTAAGTTAGGAGGAAATCAAGAACAATGAGAGCGTATCGGATAACTGATATTCTCGATCACGCTCACATTTTCGAGAGCCTTTTGTTAGCGAAATCTCTCTGCCCCATTACCAGTAGCACGTGTATTCAACACATGTACGCATAATAATTTACAATGAAACATCTTCTGATAGAAACGCTCGCTATGCAGTTGCGTCGACCGCGAAAATAGAAAATCTATTTCAATGTTAGCGCGCGTGCGTTATTGCATCTTCAATTCAATTGTAATGATGCATTCGGAACCGAAACTCAGATGAACCGGACGAATTTTTCTAAACCCAAAACTGGTTTTACGGTCTTCGTCTACCCATGTCACGTTAACAAAAGTCGTGCCGTAATAAAGATAGGTGGGAATGCCTGCTTGATAGTGGTGACGACAAAAAAATCATAGGCTCAAAAAGGATTGGGGTCTCGACGGGAAGCAACAAGTGGAGGTGGTCCTTATCAAAGGTTTCAACAGCGCGGTCAAGAGTGGGGCAGGCGAACGTCGCTCACACTTCGTGCTCTACCGCAGCTGACGCCGCGTTGCGCCCGCGCAACTCTCTACATTCAAAATATGTTTACCATTTCAGTGTTGAGGTGATAACTTTTGTGTGTGTGCAATTTATGTGTGTGTAAAGGATTAAAAGGATACATTTCGTGAAGTGCTCCACGGTCCATCTTTCAAGGTATTTCTTTCAATATTTTCTTCTTTTTTTTATTTTACTAAAGCAGCGACCTATTGCGACGTGCGGTTTCGTTTTGCGGGTACCCAATTTCAACACGCTCGCTCGTACGTCCGGCATAAGTATACTTTCACGGAGAATGGCGAACTACGTAAGATCACGATGAAATAGTTATTTACGATATTTTTATTAATCGTTACAAGCATTAATTAATGCCGATGAAACAGCATCATTGTCTTTGCATCTCAAAATATTTTTATAAGTAAGATATAGACCCATTAGTTGAATTTTAAACTTAAGTAAGTACCTCCTCATTCTACCGATATTTTCTCAATACAAAATTAAAAATTACAAGAATTATTAATTTGTAATTTGTTTATGTATGTATTAATTAATTACAGTTATTAAGTATACTGCTATAGATATTATGTTAGAATAATAAGTTTCCTTTTAAATATATTTTTTAAACTATTCACTTCGTCTACGTAGATTTAAGCATAAAGATTTTTTTTACTGTAACTTCTAAACAAATAATAATAATGATTTCATAAAATCATATTATATTTCAACTTACTAAAATTATAATAATAATTATAATATGCTCTCATAAATAATAAGTTCTCTACACAGTATTTACTACATAATGTAGCGCGAAATACTTAGTTTGCCTACGAATAATATAATGGCTCATTTCACGGTTGAATTTTATTGTTTCATGTTTTGCACATTTCCTTAATACGTCGCAGTTAAAACGGTTTCATTATGAATAAAACCGTTTTTAGGATATTATTCTGTGCTTCGCAATCGTTTTCATGTAAATGGCCTTAAAGAATCGCAATCTTTTAAGTTTCCACCATTTCAAAGTCGACTTACTGACGTTCCAATTTAAAGATTAGTAAAGAGCAAGATTTGAAATAAATAAATTAAATATTTCGATACTCTGGCAGGGATTCCCAAACTATTTTAGGCAAGGCCTTTTCCAAAATGAACTGATACCTCAGACCCCATAGCCAAATTAGTTTTAAAATCCATCTCTAGTTTTTTTTTCGTATCGATACAAAATACTTACCAATTTAAAATCATTGCAGTTGGTGTGAGTAAATTTGACATCATTTTCTTCTCATCAAAATTTAACAAAATAAATAGAAATAAAATTCAGTAAATATCACGAGTAATTAATTAATAATTATTTATACGAATTACGTAAAAATACTTACTACACGTAATTATTTTTTGAAAAAAAAAAACATTAAAATAGGTTTCGACTTTTAGACCTTGTCGACCCCCAAAATCAGTTTTCGTTTATGTCGACCCCAGGGAAACCAAAATCGACCATTTTGGGAATCCCTGCGTCTAGCGTCTACAGCCGCTATCACCGAGAATTAATATACGTACGTGATTAGCATTTTATTAAGATCGTCATAATAAATTACTGCAGTCCACCTTTCTCCCAGCCAAATTCTACCATTCTTCTAACTAAGTTAGTAGGTACATACTCTACATACTTAATGTCTAAAAGAAATGCATGATACTGTGCATCGCTATGCCTAGTGCTTACGACGGTACCACGTTATATCCCAGTGATTATTAGTTACAGAGAAAGTGCCGTCCATAACAATACAACCTCGATTGACGAGCACCTGACGGTATAGACAGACTTTGCAAGATATTATTCAACTAGCTGGCGCCCGCGACTTCCGCCGCGTGATAGTTTGTTATTAGTTTCCACGGAAACTCCTTAATTTTCCGGGAACCCGAATCTATATAGTCCGGATCCGGATTGATCGTGGTCACGATCGACGTGATTTTTTGTATGGGTATAGATTCTATACCCATGCAAAAAATCACATCGATCCGTTGAAATGTTGCGGCATGATTGAAGGTCAAACGAACTAAAAAATACATTTTCGTATTTATTATATTAGTACGAGTATGATAGGCATAATATGATTAGTCTAAAAACATCATCATTACATCCCATTGCCAGCTTACTAAGTAGGTAAGTACTCAGCACGAGTCTCCTCTCAGACTGAGAAGGGATTGACCATAATCCACCACGCTGGCCAAATGCGCATTGGCAAACTTCACACACCTTTAAGAATATCATGAAGAACTTTAAGGAATACAAGTTTCCTCGCAACTGCTTAAAACCCACATTCTATTCGGGTGAAACAAGGGGGTGAAATAAAAATCCACCACCCAGAGAATTAATCTTAATCTTCTAACTAGGTAGGTATACCTATAAAAGGAAAAGGTGACTAACTGACTGATCTATCAACGCACAGCTCAAACACTGGTCGGATCAGGCTGGAATTTAGTATTCAGATATCTATTATGACGTCGGCATCCGCTAAGATAGGGTTATTGGAAACCCCTAGGGGGGTAAAATTGAGCTTTAAAATTTGCATGAAAATTGAACCTAATTTGAGCGAAGCCACGGGCAAAAGCTCGTTTATTAATAAAACGACTTTATCTTTGTTTATGAATATGATAACTCAATTACTTACGTGAATCGGTTAAAACTATAATTGTCTCGTATATGTAGTTACTGGGTAATTACATAATTAGATAAAATGAGTTATTTTATCTTAATGATATTAACTAAATAGAGCTACTTTTAGTAAGCTTAAAGTTTTTAAAAACACCTAGGTATCATTTGAGTGTCATAAATATGAGTTAAGTAAGTACCTACAACAATAACTCGAAAGCAGGTAGACGTTACATTAGGTTCAGAAACCAGGATCGAGGGCGGATGGAGGACGGACAGTAAATTGGCTCTTTGTAAATAACAATAGTCAATAGACGACTGTTTCATGACAGGTATCGCATTTCTTTGTGACGAAAAGAACTGGCGAATACCCGGGTCATACTATAGTCGTAGGGTTGTCAACGGACTTACTAAGGCAACAACCTGGTTTAATACCCGTTCTATAGAACGGGTATAGAAATAGAATAATATAGAATGCACCGATTAAACCGGGCTGTTGCCTTCGCACTGCGAAAAACATTCGCGCGAGTGTTAAATTAAATCGCTAATTATAAATGAAAAATATTATAATGAAAACAAAAACTAAACAGGCATAAAAATTTGTTCCAATTTTGGCCACCGTTGGCCAGATAAGTAGGTACGTCAGGACACAGGAGTTAGGCCGTTACTGTTTCGATATCCATACCTAACGGGGGGAAAAAGGGAAAGATTTGAAAAATACTTTTACCTTAATCTTTGTAGGCATTAGTCACAGGCAAAAGTTAATTTATATAATTAATTAATTGATTAAAATTTATTATGAATTATGAATAATTAACTTACTAGTAATTAGTTACGTAATTTAAATAAAACACGGTAATAGAATTCCAAGGAAAATGTTCAGCCCGCCCACATGAAAATATAAAACCTGATAACCCTACTAAGGTTTGATGCTTAAAATTATTTATTTGCACGATCATAAACTTTATTTTTTGGCTGGTAAGATTGAAAATTGATTGTCAAGTGTGCCTATATTCTGTAGTACGCAATACAACGGGAAATATCTATTGAGAGTATCACTTTAATAAATAACTGTTGTCGATTTGGACGTTGGTTGTAAGATAATTGATATAAGTTTATATCATGCTCGCTTTGAAATGAAAATTAAGTGAAAATAAGTACACTTTATTGAACACCGAACTAGATACAAAACAGAAGAACACATAGGTACATATACATAAAGGGAAGAAGCTGAACAATATTAGGCGTCCTTATCGCTAAGACGTTTTAGCTTTGTTTAATCTTTTTTGCAAGTCGGTAAATAAATATTTTGTAATTAAATAGGTACCTATAACTATGATAATGAAGTTCAGAATATATAATATGAAATTTCCGTAATTCGGTCGCTGATATGAAAATGTATCGACCAAATTCATTGTTGAAAAGAATGAAGCCGTTGGTCCGTTTATATACCTACCTGCTGTGGTAGCAAAAAAGGTTTTTAATGGTTGCATCCCTAGAACGCAACAGGAGCCGTGGCTACGTATCATAATGTAATTTTTTACAAGTATTATTGTATAGTTAATTTACAGGGTTTGCCTGAGAGTTCGAGTATCTATGTCGCTTTTTTCTGTTACGCAGAGGCCAGAGACCATAGCATCTAGGTATAAGTATTATGTTTATAATGTATAAATAAATCCTATTTGGTACAGAGTTAGAGATTTATATTGTCGTAAATACAATGTATTTGACAACAAATATTCTTATTTAGAAACTGCAGGTAGACGCTCTAGGTATGTAAAATATTAGTTCGATTGGTGTAAGGTTTACGTTATATAATATGTCACCGCCAAATCGTAAAATCCGCCGTATTACCAAACGGCACCATTTTGTAATCTGGCGGGCGGCTCTTCGTTCAGCCGGATTGTCGTTGCGATACGTCTTGAGCTGCTCTCATTCAGCCGCATTGTAATCAAGTTGTATTGTAGGGTGACGATATTAACAAAATAATTGGGCTTCCCCAAAAAACTCTGACTTCACGCTTTACAAAAAATCTCAAGGGGTCGAGCAGACAAGAATGCTTGGAATCGTGCTACCGATTTCATTCTGGTCCTGATTTTGGAGTTTGTGATACGGTCATTTGGCAATAATAATTACAATGCGGCGGTTCATTTCACGCTGTTTTACGAAACGACAGCGTATTGTTATAACGGTGGATTCTGCACATAATCTATTTATACTATACAAAGTAAACAGACGACGGTAGTAAAAAGAAAATTATGAAGTAAAGTATTATCAACACTGTAAAGATCGCGTTGGACGTTAGATAATCATAACATTACATAAATCGCAAACGACCTGGGATTAAATGCGTGTCGTAATTTAAGACACTATGTTTAAATACACTGTTTGCAAATCTCTTCCTATTGAGATCACCGCAAAGAGCCCATTAACGTCCCATTGCTGGGCACAGGCCTCCACTCTCATAGGAATTTCTATTTTTTATTGGATTTGATATTGGAGCGTTTCCAAACCAGCCTTAACTTTAGCTTACGTGGTATAATTCCTAATTTCAGACCCATATCCAATTTTAAGGCATCAGTCATCAACCATCATATACAAACCATTAATCGGCCAACCTTAACCAACCAACCAACATTTCTTGTAGGTAAGTACCAAATAATACGAATAGGAATACGAAAAGTAAGAATAATATTATGCATATCATATTTAATAGTACATTATTACCTACTTACTCAATAATTACAGTGACGTTATTTTATGTGAAAACCTCATTGTATGTTACCCCATATACAGGCATGGTACCTACATTTTTCACATTAGCATTCGTGTCACGTACTTTTGTATAATTGTGACGATCGGCTATACATCATTAAGAATTAAGACACGCTGCTGACTTGAGTTATTTCGAAAAGCAGTAACTACAAGGTCACCCTAGTTCGAGAGTGATTGGCGTGTGAATTAGTTCCAATTTTTTATACGACCTGGAATCGATAGTAAGGTTAAATTTGATAAGTGCTTAGTTGTAACAGCTTTATTATTTCCATTCGGTCTGCTGTATAAATCCATAAGTACTAATATTATTATAAATGCGTAATACTTTCAGTCTGTCTGCTACGCTTTAACCGCCTATAATTTCAATTTTGATGAGGTTGCATCCCGGCACAGGACATAGACTACTTTTTATCCCGGAAAATTAAGGAGTTCACGTGAGAATTAATAAAAAACTTAATCCACGCGGACGAAGTCGCGGGCATCATCTAGTTACATGTAGTTATATTTTTTATTTGTATAAATGTGTACTTTAGTCCAGTTTTATAGAGTATAGATAGAAGAGCTAAACAAATAGCAGAAAACTTCTAGTTCTGAGTGGAATGCGTTCAATACTCTCGAGTTAGAGTTTGCAGTTTTCACAGGAGAAGCTGGGTATACTTGTTTACCTTCTTTCTAGATTTACCTTGAGAAAATGATTTCTTGATTATCATCAAAACTACATAAAGTGACAAGGATCATTATTCTTCAAAGCTACATCTACCGCTGATACCCTAGATAATAAATTTTAAGTAACGGATTTAGGATTAGGTAAAAGAAAGGTACATATAGGTAATATATTATACACCTAATACCGAAACAACTTTTCAATTTAAAGAAAATTGTTCAATAATCATTAGGATAGTTTCTTGATTCTTGTGCCGAAAAATTTTACTAGGTAAATATAATAGATACTTAATACGGCGTAATTTCGCACGTATTCTCTTACGGAAGCCAATAACCAACTAGGAAGTTATTATAAAACCGATATTGTGCTTTTGACGAAGGTATACGAACTTCGAAGGATAACGCCTTTCAGTGTTTGGCGTGGTGAAAAAAACACAAAGGAAAAACTCTACTCAGGTATAAAAACCCCTAGGTCCGTGTTCCAAACACAAAGACGTGGTTTCAGAATACATGCACAGTAATGTGCTCGAGAATACGACGAGCATACGAGTGTAATTGTTCTTTCGTTAGTCTTTCCATTACAATCTGTTTTGTAAAGAAGTTACCAGTATCTTCTTACATCAACATTTTCTTCTAAACATGTTTTCTTCACCCACGGGCCACGACAATTATAAAGAGGGCATTCAGGTTGTTTATCGATGAAATCTGACCATATAAGTCAATACGCAACCTATGACCTAGAAGTCCTAGAGGTTGAGATTAAAGATCAATAGTTTTAAGTATATTGCAATTATATAAACAACTTACTATGATAAAAAATGGTCAATCAATATTGCCCATTTAGTAAATATTAAACTATAAATAAATTAAATACTGTGCCAGACAAAGTCTCCGACCCCAATATCTGAGGAGTATTGGAATTAAAAAAAACCTATATTTGTAGCAAGAAATGTACACTATTAACCTGTCTCAAGAATTTTATTCCGGAGCCGAGAGAAAATTGCTCTCACGTACCTATTCCGTTTTAGTTAAAATAAAAATGGTTCGCCCCGAACTGAGACCGTACGCATTAAAACGCGCCGAATCTGATGACGTCAATCGTCATCCGCTTGCGTGGATGGGATACGTATACCTACAGTATTTTACTAAAATGCAGCTCGTTCAGTGAGCGGGTGTTACGTAGCATACATCATAATAAAAAAATTATAAAATTTGATGACTAAGACTGTGTGCTTGCGGCTGCTGCGGCGAGCTTGTCTAGATCGCGCGCTCATCTTTACGTTCATAGACATCAGTACTATCAGTAGACTATTTTTTTATTCCACGTAAGATGGTGCTAATATCTTTTATTTGTAAGCACAAACGTATGAACTTTTACAGAGTGCCATCTATTGACATCATTGTGAAGTTCTGTTAAAAATACTGAAGCTCATTAAAAATTAAATAATTTCGTTTCCTTATAATATTTTTATAATGATTTTAGTATTTGCTGTTCAAGTACAGGATATATTTCAAATAATTGATCAAGTTTCAGGCTCAACCTTTCAGAAAATTGAGAGTTCTAAGGTCAACTTTGGATGTTAGAAAATCTCCACTTTGAAAGCCCCCCAATTTCGTCAATTTTTGGGGAAAAAATAAAAAAATATATATTTTGGACTCTATTCCTAATTATCTTTAAAGTGATATCCCGCAACCCTATGTAACGCTATACAAAATATTTTACTTCGCTTCTATGGGAGCCCCCCTGAAATAAAGATTTTTATAACTATTTAAGCCAAATTCAGCTGGAGGCCTTAGGTTTACATATTATATAATACAATTACGTTCAGTAATTCAGAACTTATAAGGCTCCGACAGACGCACGGACGGATGGATGGACAAGTGCAAATTCACTCAAGTAGACTCAAAAATTACACAAAAATACCAAATATTTCTGATATGTAAATAAAACATGACCGAATATTAACAATCAATGACGAGTAATTATACGGTCGCTTGAGCCGAGAGATCTGCCATGCGATTTCTATACAGTGCATGTTTAATACAAAACAGCCTCTATACCCATTGAAATAAATACTAGAGACTACGATATCAACGTTTGCGCGGTACATATGTTTGATCTTATTTAGATAACAGTCATGATATCTAAAAAAATATGTGGTACTTGCTACCTATATTGTTTTGCACGTACTTGCAACACCCGCGCCGTTACATACTTCACAATATTGGATTATTTTATTTAATAGGAAGACAACGGTAATATAATGATCTTTTGTCTTATTCTATTACAACTTAGTTATTTAATCTTATGACTATCATTGATTACACACTTACCAGGCTAACTCAACATACAAAAAAACTTTAAAGTACTTAAATTAATTTAAAGAAAAAACACAAAAAAATCAAATTAAACAGAAAAAATAAACAGGCCAAAAATTTTACAATAATTTAGATAATATAAAATTTAATGTCTATGAATCGAATATGATAAAAAAGTAACTAATTCATTAGGTGTTTTTAATTTTTGATTTAAAAAGCGACGCGGTATTTTGAAAATATTAGTTATATTTTATTACGCATATTAAGGGAGACCAGGGATGAATGTAACAATTTTCAATTTTTTCCTAATATCTCACAGAGCTTGTTGAATATCAAAGTTCTTAGCAGTGTAGATTGGTCTTTCAGCTATCTTTTAACATTGGCACAAATGCAACGGATGTTACAGATTTTGAGAAAAACAACCAAATAAAAAAGTGTAATTTGTTACATTAATCCCTACTTTGAAAAAATTTGTATAATTTTATAAGTAGGAGCTAAATAATAGCTCCTACTTATAGAAGCCAGAGTAAGATAGATAGATAGATATGAAGGTTTTTTTTCTGAATGCCGATTTTCAAGTCTTTAACTCCAAAAAACGCCCCATTTCACCCTCTTAAGGATGAATTTTCTCAAAACCATTTCTAGCTGATGTCTACTCTATAGTAGCCACCACTGACTAATCACGATATCTCAGGAACTATAAAGCATACAAACTTGAAATTTGGAAGGTACATTCCTTCTACAGTGTAGACATCAGCTAAGAAACGGTTTTGAGAAAATAAGGGGTGGAAGTTTGTATGAATAGAAGTTTATAGAGACATGAAAATTGGTATTAAAGATAATAGTTTCAAATAATAAAAATTTTTAAATCCAGTTTTACGAAAATCCATCCTAAAGCGGGTGAAATTGGGTTGGAAGCTTGCATGACGGTTATAAGAGAAAAATCGGCATTTAGGTTATTAGTTTTAAATAATAACAGCCTGCATACGCCATAAAGCCGCTATAAGCAGGCCTTTTGCAGCGGGAAAAGCTCATAATCTCGTAAGAACATAGAAAATGTACGCGAACGAAGTCGCGGGCGCCCTCTAGTAAATGATGTTTATGGGGGACATAAGTGAACAGGGTAAACATACTGTGCGACACACTTCCGCCACGATTATTAAAAAATAATTTGGAACTGACAGCGTGAAAGTGGTCTGTATTTCAACAGAAGATTTGGGTAGATAAACTATTCAATAGAACAAAAATTGTATGGATTAGTACTGTCATGCTCTTATGTACCGATTCCCTTTACTCCACAGATCAGCCCCGTAACTTTCTACACAACTATGATAAGAGTACCTAAAGCACAGATGCTGTACCTAGTCTTATCAGTTGTAGTCTTGGATGAAACAAACACATTCTAGTGTAGTAAGATACTTCAACGGAAATTAAAAAGAAAAAAGAGAAAAGTTTAAGGAATTACTAATTTCATTTGTGTTACAGTATTTTTCAATATTTTTTGACAGTTATCATTCCGGGATAAACAACTGTACTTAACCATACAATCTTACGATTTTATAATACCGACGCAACCTAATAATTCTGCTGTAATTACACGATCCCTAAACTAATCTATATATTGTCGTTGTTTTACTTAAGGAATATTATGAAAAGGAAGGCAATTAGTACATTTAGAGTAGGGGTACATCTATCATTTTAGTTTAGAGAGATTATACAGGTACAGCAGAAATAGCCACATTGACAATGAAAATAGTTATTACCTACGTGATTGTTCTTTTTAACTTAATAGTCCCAGGAATTACGGTCCAATAAAAACAAAGCATCAGTGCAACGGTTAAACCGTAAAAATTATATAAATGGACCGAGGTAATTTTAAGTGGTTCCAGTAAGTTTAACATATTTAAAACCTTGACAAATAAAACGTGAAACTACTTTGAATGTAAGAACGACGCCGACCTTTAATAACTATCTAGGTAATTACATTGAAATAAGTTAGTTAATTATATTTTATGTAGTTCAATTTATTTTGTAAACATAAAATAAAATATATCTGCATAAGCATTAATTTAAAATAACTAATAAGCTCTTTAGGGTAGCTTTTGTACGTTCTGAACACAACATTAATTGTTCTACAGCTTTTAAAAATTTTGAGAATAACAAATTTTTTTTACAAAAATAAAAATACTTTAAATAATTCTAAGACAGTACCGCTCCACTGACACGCCCGAATAGTCGACTTACTGCCTACTATAAAAACGGTAAAAGAAGTTATCCTTTGAGGTTGTTAGTATTTTTAAAGTGTAATAAATAAAAACACCTATTTATGTAAAGAATGTTTACATCAATCTTCCTAGTAGATTTTTTTCCGAATCAGTGATGGTGTCTTAATTTTTTTTAAGATATGATTACATCTAAATCTATTATAGGTAATAGGGTGATTTCGTCTGTTTTCGGCCATTTAAGCAAACGTATGACTGCGAGATGATTTTTGTCAATGATAATAAAGTCACTGATTACTTTCTTAAATATTTTCGAACTCGGAAGATAATGCAGTTTTGATATTTGTAGCTTCTTTATTTGTCAACATCATATTAAAATTGCTAAAAATTCAAATCTCTGAAAATGCCGATTTAGCCTGTTTTCGGCCACCAATTTCAGTTTCCGGCCATCAATTTGGCCAGTTCTCGGCCACTATTCTAAAATTTGAAAAATTAGCTCTATTTGCTCTCTAGTAGGTTCTATAATTGATTAATAAATGACAAAATAATAAAAACGAACAAGTAGGTGTGTTTTTAATTATAAAAAAAACTAATAACAAATAAATATTTATTGCAAAAATTAAAAATTATAGAAATTAAAAACTATTCAAAAGATTAATGAGATCATTGAGATCATTTAGTTATGATTTTAGGTCTTTTTAGTGAGATAATATTAAATTCGTCATCATCAGTCTCATCTCCTTCATAAATATTGTCACTGTTGGATATTTCATCTCCCACATACCTTTTTGTTGCATCGATAGTTATTTTACTTTTATGAGAAATTTCTTTGTCGGTTGTGTTTCACTTCCTTTATATATTTTCTTAATATATTTATCAGTTTCTAAAATATGTGTATCAGTTTTAGAAATATGTTAAAGAGACTGCTCTTTAATTACTTTATTGGTCTTCTTAATATCAGTTTCTATATTATTATCAGTTTTTTCAATATCATTGTTAGATTTTTCTACCTTGTTAATTTCTTCTTCATCTTTGGTTAGCTCACTCTAAAAGATATTGAGTTTTGTTTTCTTCTTATTAATAATTTTCTGTTTTTTCGACTTCGGTTCCCCTTTTTTTTGTTCTCTCTCAGCTTTTCTCTTATTTTTTCATTAATCTTTTTTGTTTTCTTTTTCCTTGAGATCGTGAAAATCTCTCCAAGCCTTTGAAGATATGGCACTAGGAAATTTATTAATGTTTTTCCTAGTAGTTTTATTTGCAGTTGGACTAATGGGAAATCTTAAATGATATTTGAAAGGATCGATTGGCACATCATTTTGAAGCATAGATGAAGTATTTACTAAAGTTTCTTTATCAGTATCTCCATTATTAGTTTTTTGGTGAATCACAATATTTGGAGATGATGTGTCATTATACACTTCAGCTACTGTAGTAAAATTTGACGTAGATGCTACATTGTCATTTTGAGGAAATAAGGATTCTTGTGCTGAATCATGCTCTTTATCTCCTTTATGATCGTGTTCAATAGTAATCGTCATATTAGACTCGTCAAAATGTATGTCTGCCATTTTTAAAACAGAAATGTCACTTAGCGATACGTATGATCCAACATCAGGAATGGAGATATCGTCTAGTAATGAATAGCCTTCATTGTTATTATCGTTTCCTACGATATCAATATTCGCTTCAGGAGATTTATAAGTAACAACCTCGGTAGATTTTCGTGGAGTTTGTGAAGTAGAACGGCGATTTTTGTTAAACGAAGATCTTGCGCACTCTATTTCATTACATAACCTACTTTCATCAATCCCGCTCTTTAGCAAATTGTCTTTTAAAGAATTAACTACTTTTATTACACTTGCAAAATCTCGATCCGTTAACTGATTTTCGACCACCTGCTTTATTACTGGTCGAAAACTAAATTCGTATCTATTGGTTTATCGGCCATCTTTTTAAGCACGGCCGAAAACCAAATTTAAACTAATCAATATTCGGCCGTCTCATTGGAAATGGCCGGAAACCCACCTTGAAACGTCCATTGTCGGCCGTTGTTTAACTTGCTTAACTTTTTGACTGGCCGAAAAGACAGGTTTTGGGGAAGTCATTTTAGGTCTGCATTGTTTGTCTAAATGCCCATTTCAATTTAACTATGTAACTTATTGATATTTACTATCATCACTTTTTACCGGCCGAGAATCAGTAAACAATTTATTAATTTTCGGCCACCTCTACTTTAACTAGGCCGAAAAGTAAATTTTTGTTATCTTATTTTCGGCCGCCAAATATTAACCAACTAAAAAGTGTTTTTCACTACATTTTAGCTTATAACATGCGGCCGAAATCTAACTACACGGATGCGGAGAGGCTATATTTCGTGTCCAATTTATTTCTATTCAAACTATACCTTATTTACTATGCTAAAATCAGTTAAATTTAAAAGGTTGTCTGTTAGTTTTCGGCATGCAGGCCGAGAAGCAGTTGACCACCTTAAAATCAATGTAGTTACCCGGCCATTAAATTTATATATGAAACAACTAATCATTCAGCCATTTCAATCAAAATAACATAAAATTAACTCATCCCCAGTAGACAGTCATAACATTTATATGTATCAAACGATAAAAAACTCAGTAAATTACCTCGCAAAAATTTTGCACGTACTATTTTTTTTGTTGTTTTTGATACACGAGTACACTGCCGAATTTTCGGAGGCCAACTGCCGAGACAGTAGCATCATTATAATGCTACAAATTTTAGAAGCTATAGGATTCATATGAAAAAATGAATTAGGCATGGATTTTTATACGAGTAAGGTAAAGTTTTCTTATTAACATGATATAACTATGTAGTGGCCGAAAACCAAAGGTGGCCGGCCAACCAGCTAAACCACCCTATGTTTGCGAACATTTTCTGAAAACAAAATATGTTTACGAATTATAGAACAAAGTTCAGTTCCAAAGTTTTTGGCGAACAACGTGCGACGAACAATTAAAGAACAAAGTTCAGTTCCAAAGTTTTTGTGCGTGTCGCGAGTCGATTTGCGAGTCCACCTCTTTCCCTTTTAAACCCTTTTTTAAGCGATCACCAAATTAACCTAGACGAGAAGAGCAATTAGGAACATCATAGTCTTGCAAAATGGGTACGTACTAGGTACGTGCACACCTTGCGACACTGGTCATTAACCCTCACGTTGTGCCCAAGAAGGAAAATGTTATGCGCCGATTACTCATTAATTACTTTTATGGTAAAACACAAAATATAAATAATTACCTGCATTCAGATTTTTTATCGCGTACGATTTTCCAGGCCCGATCCTTGCATTTGATCGTGACAAAAAACTTTGGAACTGGACTTTGTTCAATAATTCGTAAACATATTTTGTTTTATGAAAATTAAACGAAAAAAAAAATTGTAATTGTTAAGATCGAATTTCTAACCCAATCCAGTTTTTCACGTTTTTATTCCTATCTAATCAATTTGAATACTTAAAATAGTGCCTATACCAAAACCCTTGAATTGAATACTATATTATATTATGTGCCTTTAGGCGCTAGGCTGCTCCCTTTTCCTTCTCTATTTAGTTAGTGCTCATCGTTCCCATGACTATAATATAATATATAAAATAATGATGGACATTGTAAGTACGTACATAGTTCAGATAAAACGCACTTCCTTGACATAAGTTGTCGCCAGCGTGTATGTAACTCCTAAATTAGATGTTTGCGAAGGAAGGGACGCAACCGGAGTCATCATAGCAAACGGAAATGTCATTGTGTGGTAATATTTAACTTGTATGGCAGTAGGTAATTTAGTCTACGCATAACGCAATGTATCTTCCTTAGGCGCAACGCACACCGGCAGAGTGGAGTGGAGCTGAGGCGCGACGCCTTACTCCATAATAACACAACGCTCAAACCACTTACTCAAGTTTTACTTTTTTATATGCAAGCGCGACCTTCCTACACAGTACGTGTGCAGACAATCAAAAAGATGTGCATTCTTTGAGTTGAGTTTTGTCAGAATGTCAGTTTCTACCGTATGTAATTACAGAGGTAAAGACGTAAAATACTATCAAAAAGATTAACTACCATACACGCATTCCGTCTATTTGCATTGACATTTGTGTAGTTATGTAGGAAATTGTTTCGTTACACATTACAGATTAATTATTGAATAAATTGTCATTTCTTATAATGCAATTATTGCTTTAAATTTATTTCATTGTACGTTTATGAAACATAATTTCAATAGAAAACTAAACGCAAAATGAATGACTTCCGATCAAAGAAAGAGGAAAGAAATAAAATCACTTTTTAACGTTTAAGTATATAGCAATTAATTTATCGTATTAATAAATACCTATTGTCTAAAATACCTACTTATAATATAACATGCTAAATTATTAATTAGACTAGAACGCGTCGATTTACATTAATTGTGTAATAACTTATGCAAGATTACCTGCTGAAGATGCAAAACAAACCTCGTAATTAAATCATTAAATACCTGTTAATGTGGTTCAGACGAGCGGTGAACTCAAAACTGCGATACCCGAAGCCCAATTGTCTAAAAAAATTTTAATCATTTGAGCCTTTTAAAACATATTACTCGAACTAGTTACCTATATAGGTATGTTTATAGAGTTGATAGGTACGTGCTTTTCGCCATACAGGCATCTATGAATTCAAATTATCCGTTTTAAGATTACTGATTTTAATTCCAATTACTATCCAGACTCTACAGATATAGACGTAAGTTTATAACAATTGTATATGTCACCGTAAGATTGTGAAAACCGTTAGATTGCAATTTATCTAGCGAGATTGTAAACTGCGAAATATTACAATTTAACGAATTATTTTTCAGTAAATTGAAATCTGAAATGTGTATATTAACCCGAAAGAACCTAAGTGCCTGATTGATTATGTCGAACACTAATCTAACCTACAAGAAAACGTAAATAAAATGAATATTTCAAAAATTTACACTCTGAACATTTAACGGTTCACAATCTGTCGACAGTTTACAATCTATCGACAGTTTACAATCTATCGAGATTTGTTTAGATTTCGTTAGATTGCAATCTGACGGTTTTTGTAATTATACGGTGACATGCTGTAGTACCTTATAATTTAAAACCAAGCAAGTTAAGCAAGCACTTGGTAAAAAGTAAGTAAAATAAAAATAAGTAAGTAAAAATAAAAACAAGTAAACTATTATTATATTAGTATTATATTAAAAATACTTTACTAATTAAGTAGTTTTTATTTTACTCAATACTCAATATTCAATATCATTTATTCAATATCGGTACTCTGTAGGTACACTTATTGACGTTAAAAATTACTTACTTATAAAACATGATGGTGTTAAGTGGTTACGGTATCTTAAAACTAAAGCTACGAGGAGCTACTTCATTGTAAGAATCAATTTTGTTATTAGGTCTCTAAAAAAAGCAGACTCTACCTAGCAATCAAAACTTCGTAAGGCGGCTGTAGTTTGTCAAGGTATGATTTCAACGAATGATTCAGAATCTGTAAATAAATTATTTCAGGGTGAATCAAAGAGAATAAGCACTCGCGTCCTACTTTCGTCAATCATTCGTCATTATGGACACATTATTCAATTGTAACATTCTATTGCAGCGATGTAATCGCCTCAAGTACTTAAGTTTTTTTCCAATTACTTAATACTTGCCCACGCTAATCAAAAACTGCACGAAAGAACTTTAAGATTTAATCATGTTTATCAGCTTCCTGCAAATTTAATTGAAATTAAATCTCATGATGGTCTCAATTAAAGATCGTGCGTGTATTGAAATAAAAGTAACGTGCTTCTGAAACTTTATTAATATCTTGTTGACTTTTGTCTAAACTAATATTATAAAGAGGAAAGATTTGTTTATTTGTTGGTTTATTGGTTTGTTGGTTTCCTTCAATCACGCCGCAACGAAGCAACCGATCAACGTGATTTTTCAATCAAAAAAACTTAAGCCACGCGGATGAAGTCGCGGGCATCGGCTAGTTAATAATAATTAAGGTACATGCGATCATGCATTCTTCTTTACTCTTACTGTGTACTCTTGCTGTGCCTCCCATCTTCCCGCCTTTGAACAGATCTTCCCCTATTCCTTCACCCTCTTGTGGATACCACGCTTATGGATCCATTTCGATTTAATTTGAATACCCATATAATCTGTAGCATTGATGTAACTTAAATATTTATGTCACATTTTCTCGTAGTCAATGCAATCGTCAGGTGCATGCCTCGTTGAGTAGTTACGTTGGACAGTGAAAGTTGTTCTTGACCTAGGATCGGCGTGGTTCGCCCGAGACGACATTGTTCGCTTGTTATTTCATTGCTTGTCTGTCTACTGTTATGATAGCGTTGCAAGAATCATTTACGGCCAGCAGAAGGTATGTCTGTATAGTGTATGTATATTCTTTATTGTACACCACAAATACACAAAAAAACAGACAACAAACATGAAAACTTAAAACGTAGACCGTACAATAAGGCGGTCTTATCGCTAAAACAACCTTATCGATACGGAGAAAATGAAGGACTGTTCTTCTTGCAAAGATCGACTCTTTTCTGTTTGGTTTGTTTCACTTTTCGCACTTATCACGGTGATAAATTACATTTAATTTATTTAATTACATTTATAATTTACATTTATAATTACAGCACATCAGGAATCATTTTCAAGCCGAAGTCTCGATACGAGAACGTTGTTTTGTGTAACACTATATTTAAATCTATACCACACTATGGCTCTATGCCGCGTACTATCCGAGTTATTGTGTATTCTGTGGTTATCTAATCATGTAGTAGTAGTAGTGGTTATTGTGCCAGTCGGTCGCCGCCATTTTTTTGAATTGAGATTAGAACGAGGCCTATACCGTAGAAGGGTGCGTGATACTATTGAATATTTTTAAAACTGAAATTTATTTGATTTATAGAGATATTATTGTTATGCTTAGCTATTATAAAGATTATAAAAGTGATAGGTACCACATTGTAAATTCATACGAATTTCATAAATATTGATTATCGAGAGTAACTTGTAAAAAAACCTACCAGCTATTAAGAATAATGTCAGAATAAACAGTTTGATTTTGTAATTGCAACCTTATGATTTCATTTTAATTGACCCTTTCTGAGATGTCGTATTACAAGTTCCCACAAAGTTAATAATTATGTACGATAGTTACAAATCAATCGGATCATAACCTTCACGTCTCTAGCGATAGAGCCACATGCGTCAGGAAGTCCAAAGCCCCACATAAGGAAAGCCCTGTGCAACCTCGAGGTAAGGTAACCTCTTGATGAGACCTTGAGAGTCTTGTCACATCTCTAGTCTTTGATATAAAGCCAATTTTCCTTGCGTTAGTTTTGGTACATAGACAAGAGAAATATTCGTAGCTATCCATACTAATACTAATGTGTGTCTGTCTGTATAGTAGTGTACGACCGACTCAAGTATTGAAAAAATCTTGACAAACAATGGTCAATTACATATAATGATTTCTGATTAAGCATCCATACTAATTTAAATGCGAAAGTGTGTCTGTCTGTATGTCTGACTGCTACGCTTCCACGGCCCATCTGTTCTAGCGATTTTGATGAAATTTGGTTGGTATAGTTTGTATGCTGAGAAAGGACATAGGCTAGTTTTTATCCCGAAAAATTAAAAAGTTCCCGCGGAAATAAAAAGCCTAATCCACGCGGACGAAGTGACGGGTATCATCTAGTAATTTAATAAGCACAGATTTACATAAAATTTAAAATACTCATTGGAGTATTTTAAAGTTTATGTAAATCTGTGCTATTATTAAATATAAATAGATTGCTATGACTAATTATATTGATTGGCTTACCTACCTACTTTAAAAAGATATCAAAAGTATTCAAGCGATACAAAAACGAATGTCCTAAAACTGTAAAAACTTATTGTAAAAAGTATGGCTCTGGTAGTTAAGTACAGAAAAATAGTCATAAAAAGGGTACTTAAAGAGGTTTGTTCAATTATACCAACCCGTTTTACTTTAGGCCTTGATATATATAAAATATTCTGGTATTTTCACGAGGATAAAGAGTTTCAATTCAAGTCAGGTCCGGCCTTAACTTTTGACTCAGTTAAATCTTTTCGGATTTACCGAAATATTCTTAGCACTTTCGCTATTTAATGCTCCTTTACAAATAGATTTACATTTGATCCATAAGAAATCTCCACAACCTTTCTCACTGCCAAGGGTCACTGGTAGAGATCTCTTATAGATATAAGTGCTTCCTTGTCCACTACGTATGTTTTTCTTCTTATTTTATAACATTTTGGTACTAAATAAATTAAAAAAAAAAAATTACTGCCCGATATTAATCAGTAGTCTTACTTTTGTAAAAAATAAATGTGTACCTACCTAATTGGGACCATGACGCGTAATCTATTAATAATACAGTCATATGGTACTTTTACCTGGAAAGTTTCTCGAAAGTTTTGAAAATTGGTGATTTCATAGATTTCGACGTGCTCTTACCGAATTTTTACTTTGCCACCTCGTACAGATCTATGCCGCTCGCGCCCCGACATATTGGAAAGTTGAGAGCGCGTTGAAATCTATAAAACACACCAATTTTCAAAACTCCCGAGAAACTTTCCAGGTAACCCCTTTTTGAGCACCAAATTACTGAATTATAAGTACTAGGTAAATGTGTTATGATCTTAAATCAACCCAACCAATGAATTCAAAATCAATATTTTTTTAACTAGTGGGTCACTGACGGTCTTAGATTTTGATGATGATTTGTAATTTTGTAGGTTCTGACGAACTTTAGAAACAAGAAAAAACTACGTCCTTCACAGGTTTTACTCCAAGACTTTATTCAACGACTTCGAAGTAGCTCCAAAGCAATAATTTGAAGGTGTTGTCGAGTGTCGACTGTTGACTGTCGTTCACTCATAATGTAATAAAGTTCTCCCGCCCGAATTTCGGCCACGGCGGCCTATCTCCAGAGAGATTAGCCATCTGCGCGGGAAAAATTATAGTGCACATGTACGCAGGTGCACTCTCAGCTCCTTTACCCCCAAAGCCCGATGGGACGGCGAATCCGACACGACGGGAGAGAGATCAGGCACAGGACCGACCGCTTAACGTGCTCTCCGATGCACCTGCGCGGGTGAATCACCGCCAACTTCCTAACTCCGGGTTAGTACTGAGAATTTCTTGTCAGAAAAACCAAATAGGTACTTGCTATCGCCCGACCCAGGACTCGAACCCGGGACCTTGTCGGCCGCAGACGAACATGCTAACGACTAGACCAACAAGTCACTCATAAAAATGTATGTGTCATTTTTCATACAACTTTCCGCAGGTGGTTATTATAAGGTTCAAGCGAGTTCATTCCAGTGTGCCTTGTGATTCAAGCTCTTATCAATTGTCACCATCGCAAAGGCTAAGCACATTCGATGATGCTTCCAATTCGTTCGCAACGACACGTCTCACAAATTAAGTAGTCGTACATACTTACCGATTAGAGGTGTTAACATATCGTTAAACGGTTAACGTTTAACGGCTGTAAACAGTAGTAAAAAACAATGCTTTTTTTCACACAAGTAAAGATCTTTTACTCCCGTTAACCGCTAACAGTTTAACAAACGGTAGTAAAAAAACAATGTTTTTTTCACTCGCTAGTGCAAAGGAGCAAAGATTGTTTACAAATATTTTCAACCATCAGCCGTTAACCGTTTAACCGTTTAGCGATATGTTAACATCTCTCTGATTAGGACATGGCACGGTTCGATTTTGTGCAGATCCGTTATGGTTTCCTAACATTGCGTGATAGCAATTAAAAATTTAAATTTATTAAAGAAAATACAACGCACGGCCTTGTAAGTTGAAACCTCTATTTCATGAAGTAACGATTTGCAAATATTTTATATTATAATACATGAGAATGAGTTATTATGTTGGCATTAAAATATGATCATATCTAAGAACATAATATTATATTATACCGATTTGCATTTATTAGATAGTTGAATAAATTGTAATGTTTAAGAAGGTAAGGTATAAGGTATAATAGTAGGTACTAGGTAGAAATAGATACCCAAGTCCTTGTTAGTTGTTACCTACTGCCTCGCTGGTCTAGCGTTAGCCTTGACTTGGTCTGGTTAGCGTGATCGACTGCGACCGACGAGGTCCCGGGTTCGAGTCCCAAGTCGGGCCATAACAAGAGTAAGTATTGGGTTTTTCTAGCAAGAAATTCTCAATACTAACCCGGAGTTAGGAAGTTGGCGGTGATTCACCCCCGCAGGTGCCTCGGAGAGCACGTAAAGCCGTCGGTCCTGTGCCTGATCCCTCTCCGGTTGTTTCGGATTTCCGTCCCATCGGGCTATGAGAGTAAAGGAACAGAGAGTGCACCTGTGTATGCGCACACACTTGTACACTAGGTATAATATCTCCGTGGCCGAAATTCGGTCAGGTGAACATTAGTTGTTACCTACCACCAACTAAATATTGTGTTGTCATAAAAGGTGTGTAATAGACGTTATGACTTATGATTAATGAATAATGGTAATATAAAGTGAATGACTATAGTCTCTATGATATATCCATTCGACCAACCTTGAAAATTTTAAATTGATTTTTAAATATACAGAATTAAAATTAAACATGGCCTTGTTGCTTGAAATCATAGCATGAGTGGTTGTATGTATGGGTTTGAATTATATATTCGTTAGTTATAAAGGCTACGGAATTAAATTGTATCAAAAGAGCCTTGGTTAAGTGGAGCCGATTTAAATTAAAAATTAAATAAAAAGGTATTTTTTACCATTTTATATATGAAAGTATTAGGTATAAAATTACGGTTAAATTAAAATTACCGCAACATGTCAGAAAAAACGTAAGAGAAGAATCTTTTTATCGGACCCAGTGCCCACTAGATAGAAAACAAAAAAAAACATTATGAGATTTGTGAAAAAAAAAATTAGGTTATTGCTTTCCTAGAAAGTGTATATGTCACCGTAAGATTGTAAAAACCGTTTGATTATAATCTAACTCGCGAAATTCTAAACTGTCGAAAGATTGTAAACCGTTCAATGTTCTGAGTGTCAATTTTTGAAATATTCATTTTATATACGTTTTCTTGTCTGTTTCTTGTAGGTTAGGTTAGGGTTCGACATAAATAATCAGGTTTTATCGGGTTTAAATACCTATCAGATTACAATCTATCGGAAAATAATGCGTTAAATTCTAATCTTTCGACAGTTTAGAATTTCGCGTGTTAGATTATAATCTAACGGTTTTTACAATCTTACGGTGACATATATAGTGTACAATGACAAATTAGAGAATATTTATTAATTTAATGATTAATGATTACTTTTCATATATGACGAATTACATGCAAATCCGGTAATATACTAAATAGATATGTTTATAATATTTAATCCTATAATATGGTTCATACTTCTCAAACATACCTATCCTTTGAACTTGTGGCTAAATTAATCCACTACTTTTTGCCATTGAGTTGCAGTTCCTAGAGATGCAGGTATCACACAATAGGAAAATACTTACATATTTGACTTAATTACTAACTACTAGATAATAAACATCAATTAATTACATACAGTGATATTTTTATCTTGTTAAAATAGCGAAACAATTAGTAACATCATTTTAAGTCAAAGGTGAATATTATTGAAAGATTTAATGAAGTCATTGAATGATTTTGAAAAAAAGCCTCCTGTTACAGTAATATTATTATGGCATCAGGCTTGGCAACTCTATCTGTCTAATAAATTACCTTTAGACCGACCTTTGCGGGTTTCCGTTAAGTTTGCTTCAAATTCTTGAGTTTTTTTATTATTAGTTACTCAACAAGCAACGACCTCAATTAACAAACAAGCTTAAAAAAGAAATCTTCAAAAATTAAAAAAATCAGAACGGTTTTTATATTATCTTTGCCGTTATAAATTAAATATGAGTAGGTACATTATGTTATTAAACATAATAGGTATAAATATTTGTACTCTTTAGTGTGTAGTACATCACACAGGCTTAGAATTTACGGAAATAAGAGAGGGGAAAGCTAGGCACCCAGCAGGGAGGATATCTTATTTCTGCTATCGTGGATCACAAGTCACAACACTTTGATTATATATGTCACCGTAAGATTTTAAAAACTGTACCATAATAATCTTAATCGCGAAATTGCGAACTGTCGAAAGATTACAATTTAACGCATTATTTTTCGGTAGATTGTAATCTGTTAGGTATATTAACCTGATAGAACCTAAGACCTGATCGTATATGGCGAAGCCTAACCTAACCTACAAGAAATACACAATATAAATAAAACGTAAATACAATGAATATTTCAAAAATTGGCACTCAGAACATTGAACGGTTCACAATCTTTCGACAGTTTACAATTTCGCGAGTTAGATTATAATCTAACGGTTTTTACAATCTTACGGTGACATAATATACATATCAAAGTCACAACATTAATCTGGGATTTCTGCTACGTAAGGTGACAAGACAGCCTGACAGCGTGACAGACTGTTAATATTAAATTGCACTAGCTGATGCCCGCGACTTCGTCGTTTTTATTCCAGCGGGAACTATTTCATTTTCCGGCATTAATATTAAACGGCTCCAGGTCTTCAACGATATCCATGCCAATAATCACGTCGATTCGTTGGTCCGTTGCGGCGTGATTGAAGGACAAACCAACAAACACATTTTCGCATTTATAATATTAGTATGATCCTAAGCTTACCTGGCGCACTGTCACGCATAGTAAAGTCAATGAATTTTGAACCCTTGTAGCTTTAGTTTTAAGATACCGTAACTGATTAACACCATCACCTATATCTATACTAATATTAGGTATAAATGTGAAAGTTTGGATAGATTTATGGATGTTTGTTACTCAATCAAGATCCAACGGCTGAACAGATTTGGCTGAAATTTAGCACAGAGATAGATTATAGACTGGAATAGCATATAGGCTTTTTATCCCGGAAAATGAAAGAGTTCCTGCGGGAACCAAAAACCTCAAACCACGCAGTCGAATTCGCGGGCATTCGCTAGTATTTCATAATTTCCTAACCAGACGTCAATAAGTGTACATTGTACCTAAATTGAATAAATATATATTTTGACTTTGACTTGAAGACTGGACGCATTCAAAACTATGGACCCAGATCGGGGTTGGACCCAGCTAATCGTTTGCTTTCACGAAAATTTCTACAGTTTTCTATAAACAGTATTCCTTTAGACACGGTCGAAATTTTTCCTTCGAAATTTTTCAGCTTTTTATTTTCTCCCAATAAACCCGTTCATTTTGTTATGCTGACGTATCGCAATAATAAGTTATTAGAACGGAAAATAAATGCTAAAAGCTCATTCATATTTATTAGAGCTACAATTTCAATCTTTAAGGTAACGCTTCAGTGGTAAATGGTAATGTGAAAACTGATAATAACGAACGGCCAATATTCATTTGATATTATAAAATTTTATTATAATAACCTCTGCGATAAAATTAACGTGAAAATATGCATTGTTATTACTTATTATTAAGGCGACGATGTAATAATTTGAAAGTTCGAGGCAAGGCATCATTTAGGGCTGTCAACTTTCCTAAGAAAATATTGGATTATTTAAAACTTGTTCACGCTTTCACTTAGAACAATTAAAGAATAATATTATTGTTATTGTTCTAGTTTACTAAAGCAAAAAGTAATGGCCGATCAAGTATTTGTAAACGCTGCTTACTAATGGCGCCAATAGCAAGATCCTACGAAAAACACAGAAGTCATCAAGCCAGTCAGCTAGCCGCTAGCGATCAATGTACTAATAAATATGTCCTCCTGACCGAATTTCGGTCACGGCGGCAATCTCCAGAGATTAGCCATCTGCGGTCCGCAAACACAGGTGCACTCTCCACTCCTCTACGCGAGAAAATTGGAATAGAAAATTGGTACAAAGTATTCGGTCCTCGTAAATTTTCGGTAAAAAATTTGGGATGCTAAACTTATTGATAAACATCCTAAGATGGACGAAATGGTGACCTAGAATCCACTGAATAAAACAATTGGCCTAAATTACATACATTTACTACATTTAGAAATACACATTTATATAAATTACTACATTTATTGTCATAGTAATACAACGAATCCAAATTTGACCCTTTGGTGATCCGGTGATAAAAGGCGGCCTTGAAGATACCATACCCATTTTATGGCTGATTGATCAGTCTGTATTAAATAACATATTATTAGATGAGTTTTCCATACATAATATATTTTAAAAGTACCTATTCTTATTTAAAACAATGGTGCAAATGGAGCCGATTAATAAGTATAAAGAATGCATATAGACACAATACTTGCATTTAAAAAAAAAACTTTGTATGGCCGCGGACCACCTTAGTGGTCCGCGCAGCATACCTACAGTTGATGTATAATTTTAGTAGTAGGTACTTGCCATAGAGTATAAATATAATATCTACTCTATGGTACTTACCAATTATATTTCAATACAAGATCACGAACATAGTTCATAATACATCCTACCCACCCAGATAATTTGTTTATATTTGCATGTAATCGTTGGCAAACAATCTGTTTAGCTGTTATTACACTATAGTTGTTATAATTGGTAGTACAAATTTTTTCAATTTACTAACTATCTCAATGTTATATAAATAGGTATTATTACACTAAGGAATCCTTTGTGTTTGTATGATCAACTTTATTAAGCAATTCGTAAGTAAATAGACACGACCTGAGCTCGTTTAGGTAAATCGAACGCATTAACATATTATAAGTGTTCCAATATTTTTTGGACTTACTTTACTACTTATTACCTTGGACATACTAAATTTAATATTTTCTTTTTTTGAATAGTTACAAATGGTTAGTTTTTTTTTTAGTTAAACATCTTTGCTAATAAGTTAATTTCATCAACGTGTATTTAGATTTCTTCAAATCCTCAAGACATCTTTGTATGTATGTATACATGTATGTACATGTCACCATAAATTTGTAAAAACCGTTAGATTATAATCTAACTCGCGAAATCGTAAACTGTCGAAAGATTGTAAACTGTTCAATGTTCTGAGTGTCAATTTTTGAAATATTCATTGTATTTACGTTTTCTTGTCTCTTTCTTGTAGGTTAGGTTAGCGTTCGACATAAATAATCAGGTAGTGCCCGGCCCATTGTAATCTTTCGACAGTTTGCAATTTCGCGAGTTAGATTATAATCCAACGTTTTTTACAATCTTACGGTGACATACATATATATTATACATTTTAATTTTCAGTTGTTCTCAAAGGTTGTCTGGAAGAGATTGCTTTAGCAAGAAGACCGCGTTTGCACCCTTCTGTCATTGATGATATTAAAAACATAAAGTCGTTAGTTTAAACCTAATAACATACCCGCGGTGGACCCATAGCCGTGCGTGCAAAATATTGCAATATTTCTATTCATTACTAATTACTTTTAAGAAAGGAGTAAAGGACATATTTGTTCTAGGTTTTCATACTTAAACTTTCTTTGCTAAATGTCTACCTAATTAGGAATACCTTTTTTTTTTAGGATTAGGAAACCCGGTGCCTGGACGTAAACCTTTATACAATTAACCACAGTTCAAGTTTAAATGAACCAGGCGACCCGTGTCAAGGTTTTCATGCAACACGACAGTGACACAAACTTGTTCCTAACCGTCAATTAGTATTTCGTATTGTTTAAACGACGTTTACATCAAAAACTTAAGACTCAATGGTCAAGGCTGTTCCGAATTAGGAACATTTTTTGTGTTTGATGACCCTAATGGGTATGAAATTGTAACCAAAATTATGAATAGCTAAATGACGCCACGACTTCCTGCGCGTGGATTTAGATTTTTGAAAAATCACGTAGTAGGTAACTCTTGGATATATATTCCCCTATTAAATTTAGCCAATAGGTTGAATACCTATAAACCCTAATAACTGCAGGATTTCAAGCGCTAGACGTTTATCCACTTCTGGAGATTTACAAATATGTCTAACAGTAATTCTAATATGGATAGCGTCTTAATATACCTCAGAAAAAACGTATTATACGTTAGGAATTAAGGAATGGAGGAATTAATTAATGTACACAATAAAATGGAAAGAGTCCATAACGTCCAAAAAAACGTGGATGAGAGAATGCAACATGGTATTCAAAAAGAAATTCTAAGTCCAAAACGTAGGTATCTAGTATAATCTACCAATGTATTTAAAGCGTGCTCGTTGATGTAGCGACACGCATCGAGCTTCTGCATCGCGTCGTTCACTGAGCACGATTCCTTTGTTTTACAGTTGTGATGATAAGGTGTTAACACCTTGTCCAAATGTCAACTGCATCATAAATTATCTTCACAGTAAGAAAACAAATGTTCCTGTCATAGCTAATAATGCTTTTTCTTGGGAACGTCTCAATCATACACGCTTACTTTCATGCATAACTACTTAATGCCTTTTCTGACGATCTGCGTTCTTTAATCATGCACTCTTGCAAGACTTGACATTTCGTGGCTGCTGAGATGATGCCTGCAAGTGTTAAATTCAGTTCGTCGTCGGATCCTCTCATTGTTTTGAGTCGCACCATTTCCTGCGCGATGCTTCTCTACGCAACCGTTACGTTTGTTTTACATTTTGTTGTCACAACGGTTGATAACATTGTATTAGTCTCCGCTGCTTCACCACAGGTGTATCGGTTTCTTCATTTTCCATCCATCTTTCGATCTTGTGAACATCCGAATTACATGGGCTTTCTTTGGAACTTACCTACATTACTAAGCTCTCTAGGTGTTCTCCAGACTCTGAAGCAGGAGGTTGTAACTTGTAACCTCAAACTTCGGTCTTCCCAACAAACATTCTTGACAAAACATCATGGACGCCAAATCCAAATATTTTTACCAGGGATTCGTATCCGGGACCTCATTCACAGCACAATATGCTAGCCGCTTGATCAATGAGGTACCTAGGATACTTTAATTATAGTCTCTGTACGGCTCATCATGAGCTGTCACGCGACGTGAAAGTGAAGATCAGGTCATCGACTCCTCAGCGCGTGCCAAATGAGGGATTTAATGACATTATTATGCGTCTGTATACCGTAGAGTACCGTATTTATCTAAAGCTTTGCCAACTGCAATTTAATATGTATCATTATAATAGATACTTATGTATATTCTTACACAAGCTGATGCCCGCGACTTCGACCGCGTGGATTGAAGTTTTTGGTTCCTGGGGGAACTCTTTAATTTTCCGGGATAAAAAGTAGCCTATGTGCTATTCCAGACTATAATGTATCTCTGTGCAAATTTTATCTAGATCAGTCTAGCCGTTCTGAAAAACATCCATATACATTCATCCATCCAAACTTTCACATTTATAATATTAGTAAGTAAAGATATGTACTTATTCTTAAATAGGTATAATGAGATCTACTGCATTGGTTTCTTGTAGAGTGCCTATGATAGCCCAGTGGTTAATATACCTCCTAGTTGAGGCCTAGGGTCCGGGAGTCAAGCTCTACACGCACCTGTAATTTTGCATGTGCAATAAAAGCAATTAAATATCACTTGAGGGCCGGCGTCGGCGATAGATAGATAAATAGGTCGATCTCAAACTCAATGTATCTATCAAACCCGTGAAAAGAAGTAGGTAGGTAACTTCTTAAATTGGGTGAAGTCATTTTTCTATTCTAGTGTTCCTGAAGGTAAAGTGGGTCATTAGATTAGATGTTCCAGCTGGTAGGACTGGCTTACCATCAAATTTTCGATTTTTCACATAAAAATAGAAAAGGTTTTTTTCTAATAAACTTTTACAAAGAGCTTTAATATTATCAACTCTCTACTTACTTGACATATTTGCAATCTGCATTTCCCATTTTCTCTATGGCCAAATCCCTAAGTTAGTATTAGCTGTCTAGGTGTACTACTATAAGAATTACTATGACTAAAATTTCAACTGATTTTAAAATTATCAGTTCTTGTCCAAAGTTATCTTCTAATAATTATAAGATCAACAATGAGAATTCAAGTAGGTACAACTTCTGATTAATAGGCACTTACATCTTAACAAAAGTGTAATTAGTAACTTTTACCAATTAGATATTTATCGAGGCTTGGAAAGTATGAGAGAAAGGCCTAACTAACAGTACGTAATGTTTTCTGAGAAAACTTTATACTTATCTAAATACAATACCCGCTACTCTAAACTTCAAGAAAATGCTATTGTATTGTTATTTATGTCACCGTAAGATTGTAAAAACCGTTAGATTATAATCTAACTCGCGAAATTGTAAACTGTCGAAAGATTGTGAACCGTTCAATGTTCTGAGTTTCAATTTTTGAAAAAATTCATAGTATTTATGTTTTCTTGTCTGTTTCTTGCAGGTTAGGTTAGGGTTCGACATAAATAACCAGGTAGTGTTCCACTTAGGTTCTATCGGGTTAATATACCTGACAGATTACAATTTACCGAAAAATAATACGTTAAATTGTAATCTTTCGACAGTTTGCAATTTCGCGAGTTAGATTATAATCTAACGGTTTTTACAATCTTTCGGTGACATTTATACCTTTTGTCATTCACAACGGTGGATATTTTCTCAATTTAAAAATGAGGAGTCGGTCGTACTTTTACAGTCTGTTACAAGATAGCTAAGTATTTTATAGGTTTTCTAAGAAACTGATTCTAAATCATAATGTACTTGATTCTTTTTATCCACTACAGTTAGTTAGTCCGTTAGCCCTTGACTGCGCTCTCACCAGATAGTAAGTGATGATGCAGTCTAAGATGGTCGCGGGCTAACCTGTCAGAGGCATGGCAGTTATATTAAACCCATATCCCTATTCGATTTCTACACGGCGTCGTACCGGAAAGTTAAATCGCTTGGCGGCACGTGTTTGCCGGAACGGTGGTAACTAGCCACGGCCGAAGCCTCCCACCACGCCAGACCAGGGCAAATTCAGAAATTATAAATTCCCAAGTTGACCCTGCCGGGGAGCGATCCCGGGACCTCCGCAAGTTAAGATAACAACACTCAACACTGCGCCACGGAGGTCGTCAAAAATGATGTTTTCTCTGATGACTGAACAAGATTATGAATTGCCTACAGCTAAGTAGTTACTTGTAGTAAGTAATACTATTCAAGTATACTGCAGTTTAGCATTGGTTCAAGTTCATTACAATATTCTTGCCTTTTGAACAGATTAGTTATTAAATTTTTTACCAGTTCTTCTCAGTAGGTAGATCCGGGTAGTAAAGCTTTGACGTGACACAAGAACAAGAATTTCGCCAACAAGACAGAGGAATATTTTTGAATGCGTCTGCTATGAGTAGGTACTTACTTGTGTCTTACAAAACATAAGTTACATCATTTTACACCTACGGGATCCCATTACATAATTTAAAAACTCAAAGATTAAGATAACGTACATACCGTATCTATTCAAATGCGCCTTAAAAGCAATAAAGTATTTAACTATCTCGCTTTTTAAGTTGAGTTATGTTAAAATACCCGAATAACGAAATGCAGTATGTTTAGCTCAGATGTATTTTTAATGATAAGTAGGTATAAATAATTAAAGGTATAATAATATAAATTTATGCGACTAATGAAAGGAATGGAAGAGGTACGGTAAATAATGAGATTAAGTGAGGCGTTGGGTACACAGTAGGTAATCATTCATTCATTTATTAATTCATTGATTTATTTATTATTATTTATGAAATACGTAATCATTAAGCATTCGAGATAACTATTGGTTTCATATGCGGTACCTACCTACTTGGAATAAACAACTTTCGCGTTATTTTTAAGCGGATAAATTTTATTGTGCTGTCAAAACAGACAGCGAAATATTATTGCAATGAAAGTGTGACACGACCTGACACCGATCGTTAGGTGTTTGTGTAACGAGCACATCCGTAGAGGCAGCATATTTTATAGGCGGCCAAATCCGACGAGACAAATGATCTGGGATATTCAACAGAGTCAGTGCCATTGAAATAATGCTTCCGAGGTGACTGTACTATCGAAAATGTTTTGACCATGACCTTGCGCTAATTTTTAAACCCCTAAGTATTTTTATTTTCGGATTTAACGTGTTACATGGGCCCTACAGGCTGCTACACTGTCACCGGGAGGTAGGACGAACGCGTACCTATCTTCGCCAGGCAGTTATCAGTTAGGCAGGTGTATATTCAGAAGCTTGACTCATTTTTAGGTGTTGGTCGGCACCTAAGGCAAGGATTATACAGAAATGACGAGTGGAGGGGCCGTGGCGTGGTCAAATCATAAAATTATAAGAATTAAATAAAATCTAAACAGAACTCTACCAAAAACATAAAACCACGATGCAAAGGCTAGGTACTTTATAAAAAATAATAAGACCATGTAGCGAAGCGGTCTCTGAGTATACTTGAGTGAATTTGCTCTTGTCTGTCCGTCTGTCAGAGCCTTATAGCTCCTGAATTACTGAACGTGATTACTTCAAATTTAAATATAATATGTAAACCGATGGCCTCCAGCCGAATATGACTTAAAAAGTTATAAAACTATTTATTTCAGGGGAGCTCTCATAGAGGCGAATGCGAAGTAAAATATTTTTTATTGCGTTACATAGGGTTGCAGTATATCATTTTAAAGATTTTAAGGAATAGTACAAAAATATATTTTTTTAAATTTTTCTCCTAAAATTCATGAAATGGGGGGCTTTCAAAGTGGAGATTTTCTAACGTCCAAAGATGATCTCAGAACTCTCAATTTTCTGAAAGCCTGAGCCTGAAACTTGATCAATTATTTGAATTATATCCTGTACTTGAACAACGAATACTAAAATAAGATAAATATTATAAGGAAACGAAATTATTTAATTTTTAATGAGCTTCAGTGTTTTTAACATAACTTCACAATGATGACAATAGATAGCGCTCTGTAAAAGTTAATTCGTTTCTCCAATAACTCTTTAGCTCTTTTGCGTCTAATTTTAAAAGTTAACTATTACAATAGTCAAAAGTATCTTATGGATACCGCGAGGTCTCAGTTCGGGGTGAACCACTAGTTTAGTTAAGTTTAATTTATCCTACTGCGTAGGTACAACATAATATGCTTTTCATTCTTGTGTGGAAGGCTTTTGTAATTGCGCACTTTGCAATCTTTGACTTCTTCAACTTTCGTTTGGGGCTTTTGCTGTGTCATTGTCATTTATGCAAAATAATGAACGCTTCCAGTACACAATATCATAAAGATATTGTAGCCACAGCTTCAGGATAATGGGAACTTTAAGTAAAAACCAGCAATACGATAACATTTTCTATATTTTACACTTCTTCGAATCACAACTCACACGATTACCATCACAATGCCATAAAAACAAAAGACAATCTGTCGTAACTTGTTGGCGCCAAATTCAAATACAGTTTACGAATTCATTATGCTAATAAAATATTATTAATGACTAACTTTAATAATATTTAATCTAGGATATTTATAAAATAATAGAAAAACAATTTAAATAAAGTTGAACGATAGCAACAGGCGAATATTAATTAATAATCAACATAACATGACTTATACTAGCAAAAAGTAACTTCCTCGAACATTCACTAGATGTCGCTACAATTCTGACACGATGAATGAGTTGTTCCGAGAGGTTGTATATAATTAATAAAATAATATTAGAAATCACAAACGCCGACTTAGACGATATAAATCTATATGCCTAAAATATGCCCAAAATGATAAGTGGGCTTACAATATATTAAACTCGTTTTATATGTTTGTTCAATACATAATACTCATAATATAAGTGAAAGGTGGTCAAGGCATTCCGCAGAATGCCGCAGTAGGTATATTATAGAATTACCTCGAACTATCAGTGCTTAACAATTAATTAAAATCTAATTTTAATTTACATAGCACTTACGTCATACTTAGTCATTAATAATAAAAATTCTTTCCAAAAAACAGACTTCCAAAGCCACTGTAAAATAAAAAAATATTTTGATTTCTACACACTAGGTATGTTGAACTCGGGCGAGCCTGATCTGTGTAGCTTCATAGCTTTGTAGCACACTATCATAGTGTGTAGAAATCAATGTAGTTTCCTAAGCTTCCTTTAAAAACTGAAAGTCTTTCAAATCGGTTCACGAGATATGCACCGACAAACATTAAAAAAAAATATGCGCCGTATTGGGTATTTGACTACTAGTGAAATAAATTATTTTTAGTGATTAATAAATAAAGGATCTCCCAAAAGTCGTAATATCCACGTCCCCAGCAAGTTTAATTTTGAATAACTATTTTAAACTATCGAATAAAGAAAAAAGTGCGTCGAACTTTGATGACGTCACAACGTAAAATTTCATACAAAATCCATACTAAGCAGGCGTCTTGACGTTTGAAAAAATAGTTGCAGATTTGACTAGTTGTCAAATACCCAATTGAGAACCTTTTCCTTTTTTGGAAGTCGGTTAACAAAATACGACAATGCGACCTGCAGTGCTGGGAAAAAAGGCCCTAGGTAGGTACATAATAATTTAACCATTAACCACAGAATCAGTGCTGGAGAAAATCGCGCAGTAACTATCAGTAAAGTAGAGCTGAGTTACCCTGATTTTAGTAGCGTTAGGCTTGGTGGATCTTTGCTCAAAATTATTCACTTTGTTGGTTCTAAACATTAGGTAAGTACTCGTAGATAAGGTTCGTCGAACTGACGTTGGTCGGCATGCACAAGGACCAGCTTACCTACATTCTGAGCCAAATGCCAATATTTGTTCCGGTCTTGCTAAAAAAGTTTGTTACTTTTTGCAAAGTAAACTGTACCGAGGTAAAACAAACCAACTCGTTTGACGCTATACTTAACACGTTGTTATTTCTTCGAGGTAATTTTATGCAGACTTTAGAAAAAGGATTCTGCTTAACACACTTTGTGTGTTATTTTTGTTCGGATGACTGTGAAAAATTGTGTCTCCCTCGCTACCTAAAAATCCATGAGCAGATTAGAGATAATAATCAGCTCTGGCTTTACCTACTGTTAGAGATCATGGGTCAAGTGCAAGCCAGGCAGGTATAAAATTACCCACCCAAATATAATATCATACTGTTCAATGTAAATCTTAACTCTGAGCTTGAATTAAAATTTAAAAAAATACCAGTTTTTGATTACGAAATGAGGGCACGCAACCATGGACACGCTACACGTAACGTACTTGTTTACAAACAAGTCAAATTGGTACACTTATAATAATGCACTGCATTGTTAATTACATATCGGATACTGTTAGAGTAGAAGAAATTTAGTTAGTGTAGTAAAGACACTATTTAGTGACAGTCCACTGTCTTATGTCTATGGTAGGAGGGCTGGTCTGTGTTCGGAGGATCTCGTGTGGGACTGGGATGATTATTCTTGTCTCTGGATTATTCTAACGAAGATGTGGATTGTATTGTACCGGATTGTTGAGTCATAAATAAAGTGGATTAATCTTTTTATAATGGTTTCATTATTAGTACAGATACTTGCATAGCCGTCGTCAATTGATAGACATCAGCTGTCCAGGTGGACATAGATCTTAGAGGAGCTTCCACACGTCTTGGTCTAGCGGCTCCCTACATATCGCTTGGTGTTGTCTGTCCACCTAGTGGGGGGCTGCGTCTTCCAGTGGAAGCGAGTCCAGCATCTTGCTACTCCAAAGTTAATCAGTTTTTCAAACTATGTGCCCCGCCTATTGCCACTTTAGTTTCACAACCCGTCGACCATATCGGTTACTTTTGTTCTTCTGCGGATCTCCTAGTTACTGATGGCATTATTTTGATCACGTAAAAATAGCCGCAGTACTTAGTAGCAAGCCTATATTGTTGATTCTCAGTAGTTCAACGGTCAAAGGGCGGACAGAAATTCGATAGGTAGCAGCCTCGCAGGTTCAAAAACCCCAACAGTTACTTACTGCCAT
Organism: Erebia palarica; assembly: GCA_964035005.1. Lineage (NCBI taxonomy): Eukaryota > Metazoa > Arthropoda > Insecta > Lepidoptera > Nymphalidae > Erebia > Erebia palarica. Next base: position 53,782,702 of record OZ035983.1, read on the forward strand.
AAAAACTCCTCGCACCAGATCTTCGCCTAGTTGGACGGAAAGACGGTAGGGTTACCAATAAAACGACAAACGAACATTATTTTGGCATGCCTGCTTTAAGTACTTAAATAAGTCAGCATCTTTAAGTCATAACAACAGAAATCGTGTCGTTGTCGTAGAAATGTACGTAGGGAACCTATTACTTGCATAACGGAGTAGAAAATGAAGTAGGTACCTACAAAACTACAAACATGCGTCAAGTTCTACAAATCAGGGCAATATTTACTAAACTGTAGTCGTGATTAAAGGCAACCTGTTGAAATTGGAATTACCAATGTTAAGCTGATTGGTTAACCTACGCATAAAACGGATAGTTACCTAACATTAAACGCTTTAATTTTGTATCGACGGTCACTAAATAAGTATAGTACGCGCCCTGCAATCGGCCGTCCAAGAGCTTCCTGATCTATTTAAACGCTTTGTCGCAACCCTGATATTTTTTCCAGTAAGTAATAGGTATAAGTTAGCCCTTAACTGATATCTCACGTGGTGGTAAGTGATGATGCAGTCTCAGATGGTAGCGGGCTAACCTATCAGGGGTAGGTACGGCAGGTATATTAAACCCATAACTCTTTTCGGTTTCTACGCGGCATCGTACCGGAACGCTTGGCGGCTCGTCTTTTCTGGTAGGGTGGTAACTAGCCACGGCTGAAGCCTCCAGATTGGATCAGATCAGACCACAGAAAATTTCGAAAATTGAAGTTGACCCTGCCGAAGACCAAACCCGGGGCCTCCCACTTATAAGACCACGGGGCCAAGGAGGGACCTTCAAAAAGAAAAACTATTCAGATTGTAGATAATACGCTGTATAATTTATTAATATGCATGTCTTTTTGTTACAGATGGGGTGCAAGCTAACATTCGTCGACGACGTTCTGAACAGATCGTTTTACAAGCTCGGTTTGGTCGTCGGCAAACAGCCAGGCTACTTCATCATCATACCAGTCCTTCTCTCACTCCTGATGATCACAGGCTACCAGCGAGTGCACTATGAAATGGACCCAGAATACCTATTCTCTCCTGTCAGCGGCCAAGGAAAGTTAGAGAGGCGGATTGTCGAAGAACACTTCAAAGTTAACTATTCACACAGATTCAATGTAGGGAGGATAACAAGGCCAGGTGTGTTTTATTTCATTTCATTACTTACATTTATTTATTTGCACAGATTGAAGAGGTATAAAGGTGTTAAATAGTAGGTATAATATTTTAATAGTAGCCAATCTACCATGGAGATGACATACGAAATTCAGACGTTATTATTATTATTCTTAGCATAATACTTAAAAAATACAACATAACATTAAAAAATACACGACGATAACAATGCAAAAATAAAATAAATATTAAATGTTAAAGTGCGAATTAACCAATTGACTATGTCAAAAATATTTTTTTAGTGATTATTAAATAAATGCCAAAGACGTCCACGCCTCCTGTTAATTTTGTTTGATAACCATTTAAAATTATCCATTCAAGTAAAAAAGTGCGTTAACTTTTAATGGCGTCACAATTCAGTACTTCATACAAAATTGCTTTTTGAAGTTTAAAAAAAAGTACCTGATTTGAGTAGCTGTCAAATACCCAATTATCTTAATCTCTCTGTCCATGTTTCATTAAAACTTTTAAAAGCGACCCCTTTCTGTTAGTCACATATCTACCTATGGTAGGGATAATAATGCAGTTGGCACCCAGGTCCTTCGGCAAGCTAAGCCAATTCATTTTACTGAGACTGTAATTCCACAGGTAGATTCGGCCGCGTGATCATCGTATCAAAGGACAACGATACGAATATGCTGCGTACAGAAGTATGGAAGGAACTTCGGCAACTCGACGAATATGTGCAGAACGTAACAGTGACTCTGGAAAACGGTGTCACGTTCAGCTACAGAGAGGAGTGCGCGCGGTGGGAGGGGCAGTGCTTTGTCAACGATATCCTGAATCTGGACAAAATTATAGGAGAGGTAAGCTTACTCTTCTCTTTTTCTTGTTCCCGTTCTATGTGGGGTAGGCACAAGCACGTCTTCTTCTTCCACTAGCTTCTGTCATCCGTTAATGAATTACCTACTTATCCACCCCTTTTACACGCATTACATTCTCTCTCGCTCTTTCACGCAATTCATCCATCTTTTCTCTGGTTTTCCTCTCCTCCTTTTTCCTTCTAGGTATGTACATGAATGATGAGCACAAACTAATAAGTAGGTACAGATTGGAATTTTGAATTCAGGTCTGACTTGGACTTTGGATAGGATTGAGGTATTTACATACATTTCTATTATACTGCGCCCGAAACGTAAGGTTGACTATCGCACCAATCAGGCAGCATCATCGACGTCGCAAATCCCTTTGTAGTTTGTACCAGCAATCATTATTGGTAGTACTGAGATAATGATCTCATCTCAAGCCTCAACTCACGGCCAGCCCACTCCCGAGCAGCGCAGGTGTTATCTCATAACGAGAAGGGTTTAAACCCGAGTCCATGACGCTGGCTATGTAGGTAATGACTGGCAGTCTTCACATAGGTAGTTTTGAAAACACTATAGGGAACTCTCAAGTATGCAAATGTCCTCAAGAGTCACGATGTTTTCATTCGTCGTTAAAGCTGATGTGTTGTGAAAAGGTAACAAGCACGCAGGCTGGCGCCTGGCATACAGGCACCCTTTCGCATTTATATAATATTAGTAGGTAGGTACATATTATGCATTATTCCTTCTCTACATGAGAAATTCAACGAAAATTTTGTTACGAGGAAAACCAAGTAACTAAGTATCACGATATTTTTATTACCAAGAAACACCCCCACAAAAGACTTCCTACTTCAAATAAATGATTGACGCGAATCGTGACATCGTGACTCAACCGATCAAGTCACCGAACGAAGCGAAGTGAAGATGGGACAATAGACAGTAATGTTGTTAGTAACGGCCATAAAACCGCAGATGGTTATCAATTCAAAACCTACGATGCAAGTTCAAGTCACGACTTCATGAGCACTGTGTCATCGGGGAAATGTGGCTAAACTATTATCTTTATACCTACTAGTCGATTTGGTAAGTAGGGCCGAAGATGACCTCCCTGACGTAGTGGTTAGCGCTATGGAGATCCGATCCCAGGCAACGGTAATTTTTGGTCTGATGATCTGATCTGATGGGTAGGTCTGGGCCGTGGTAGATAAACCCTTGTTAGATGTAGTACCTATGTGTAGTGTATACAGAGTCGATTTGCAAAATGTATGACCGAAGATGACCTCCCTGACGTAGTGGCTAAGCGCTATGAAGATTCGGGGTTAGATACCTAAGCAGCGGTAATTTTTGGTCTGATGATCTGATCTAATGGGTAGGAGACATCGGCTGTGGTAGATAAATACTTGTGGTTACTGACAGTGTCGGTCGTGATATTGAGCGTTTAACTTTTAAGTAACAGGTTCACAGTCCAGTTTAATTACTCCAACCGTAGCATAATTACTTACCGTAGCGCGACTTCGTCCGCGTGGACTAATTTTTATTGATTCCCGCGAGAACTCCTTAATTTTCCGAGATTTATTTATTAGCCTATATCCTTCCCCGGGATATAACCTATCTCTGTACCAAATGTCGTCAAAATAGGTTGAATAGGTGGGCCGTCAAAGCGTAGCAGCCAGACTGACACACTTTCGCATTTATAATATCACATTATGGAAGTATGTAAAATAAAGTATTTTATTTCCTCAGGTGGAAAGCGGAGAGTTGAACCTAACATTTCCTATAATGTTCAACCCTGTCACGTGGGAGGCTCACGTTTTTCCGGTATTCTTCGGCGGATCTACCGTGGTGGATGACGTCATCGTGTCCGTGCCAGCTGTGCAGCTCGTTTGGTTCCTCAGGACCGATACTAAATTACAGCAAGATAGGTAAATGACATCTATTTTAATGGCATTAAGGTTGAATCACACAGCACGCGATGGAACATGTTTAATGCCCGCTCGTTGGCGTCTAACGTCTTCACTCATGTGCAAACAATACAAAACAAACCAGCCACAGTTCCACGCCCGTCCACTGGATTCTCACTTTCGCACATGAGTGGAGAACTACTTAATAATATAGATACCCTACATACGACAAAGCGAAACATGTATATGTCACCGTAAGATTGTAAAAACCGTTAGATTATAATCTAACTCGCGAAATTATAAACTGTTGAAAGATTGTGAACCGTTCAATATTTTGATTGTCAATTTTTGAAATATTCATTGTATTTACGTTTTCTTGTCTGTTTCTTGTAGGTTAGGTTAGGGTTCGACATAAATAATCAGGTAGTGCCCGGCCTGTGGCCGGGTTAGGCTCTTTCGTGTTAATATACCTAACAGATTACAATCTACCGAAAAATAATGCGTTAAATTGTAATCTTTCAACAGTTTGCAATTTCGCGAGTTAGATTATAGTCTAACGGTTTTTACAATCTTACGGTGACATATATAATATAAAATGTATAAGTGCTATTTACTAATTGTTATAATTAGTATAAGCAATAAATGCATTATTGTTCAAAGAAAGAGCTGCACCAAAGCAGGGCACTCGGTGCACAAACAACAAATCATACATTCCATTACGCTACAAATTAATTACAAATTGAACACAAATACGCGCGCCGCCGATGACATCCTGCCGTGGACATTTTACCGCGTTACCACTTAAAGAAAAGAGCTTACCTACGCTAAGTGAAAAAGTTGTAACTAAGTAATTATAAAGATAATACAGCTATATATGTATTTAGGTACTTAAGTTATGTTAAAACTCGGATAGACAGTAAAACACCCATTAGTTAAATTATGGTTACTCAGTTTACACGCAACCTCAACACTGGAACCCATACTAGGTAGGCGATTATCGGTGTAAAAGGAAAAACACTTTACGTTACTTCAGAGTTATTGTTAGCGATTACGGCGATTCTTTTACACTTAGATTTTTATGGCTTGTTTTCAATTTCAATAGCACCGATACTTAGTAAACAAGCAACACTATATCTTAGATAATAGGCACCGATCTTGACACGGTTTAGGAAACGTTTTTGAATACAAAACACGCCGTAATAATAGGCAAGAATACGAATAGAAAGGTCCAAGCCTGATGATAGTGAATGATTTGTTAATCGGTGTTGTATAGCTTCTCGGTTGAAATTCTAATGAGTTATAAAATTGCTTTTGTAAGTGTATTTTTGTTCGGTTGCACTAATAGACTAAAATGCATTAACATTTTAATACATTGGTACCTACTTGCCTACGCGTTACCTACGATCATGTTTTCTATTTCAATAGTTCAAGCAAAATAGTAGAGACGTCCTAGAGACTCGCCACATTGACGCACATTTTTGTTCTAATATATATGTCACCGTAAGATTGTAAAAACCGTTAGATTATAATCTCACTCGCGAAATTCTAAACTGTCGAAAGATTAGAATTTAACGCATTATTTTCCGGTAGATTGTAATCTGATAGGTATTTAAACCCGATAAAACCTAACCAAATAAATAAACCACTACTTGATTATTTATGTCGAACCTTAACCTAACCTACAAGAAAGATACAAGAAAACGTAAATAAAATGAATACTTCAAAAATAGACACTCAGAACATTGAACAGTTTACAATCTTTCAACAGTTTAGAATTTCGCGAGTTAGATTATAATCTAACGGTTTTTACAATCTTACGGTGACATATATACAGTTCTTTCTTTATAAAAAGAATGTTCCTTTTACAGAGGTGCAGCGTGGGAAGATGCGTTCTTAGACGCCGTCGGCGTGGCAGAAGATACGGGTCGTTTCAAGCACATTTCCATAGCTCGATTCGCGTCTCGAACGCTCGACCACGAGCTCGAAAAGAACACGAGGACGGTCATACCATTCTTCAGTTCAACTTTCATCTTGATGGGGATTTTCTCCGTACTCACCTGTATGATGGGAGACTGGGTCAGGTCCAAACCCTGGTTAGGGTTACTGGGAAACATTTCGGCTGTGATGGCAACTGCTGCCGCTTTTGGCTGTGCTATTTATTTGGGCATATCTTTCATCGGGATCAACCTTGCCGCACCGTTCTTAATGATTGGTATGTACCTACAACATTCCTCTCTTACACGAGTTATACAAAGGTATCTAAAATGGAAATCATCCTAAAGTGAAGATCCAATCAAGTGTATTGGCTACACCAGTATATTGGTTCAATTAATCATAATATGCTAAAGTGTCTCAGAACATAAGAAGCGCAAAAAATTTAAAACCAGGAGATATTTTTAATTGGCTTTCGTCTGATAGACTTTGGACGCTAAAAGCCCGTAGTCTTCATAGACTACGGACTTATAGCGCCCAAAGCGCCGGAATACTGTCGCATATATCATAATATACCTACCTCTGGCAACTTCTTTGAATGTCAGAGGTAGACTATGTACCTACCTACTAATATCAACTACCTAGTATTCCGTTTTTAACCACCTACCCACAAAAAGCAGTATCAATAAATCAAAAATCTACCGCACTGTATAATCAATCGATTTTTTTTCCAGGAATCGGGATCGACGACACATTCGTAATGCTCGCGGCATGGAGACGGACCTCGCCGCGGCTGCCGGTGCCGGAGCGAATGGCGAAAATGCTTTCAGAAGCAGCTGTATCGATTACAATCACGTCCGTGACCGACATGCTATCGTTTTTCATTGGCATTTTCTCGCCTTTCCCTTCAGTGCAGATTTTCTGCATGTATTCAGGTAAGTAATTGAAGTGAAAACTTCTTTAGCCGCGTTGAGCACTTTTTGGTAGGGGGTAAACTTGTGGATTCGCGTCACCGACACCGCGTTTCTTTCTGCTACGTTTTCACGGCTAATCTGATCAACTCTGTACTATTTTTCGTCAAATCTCTGTACTATACTTCCCTGGTAGGTTCTAAGGTTATCCCGGAAAATTAAAGAGTTTTTTATATCCACTACAAGTTAGCCCTTGACTGCGATCTCACCTCATGGTAAGTGATGATGCAATCTAAGGTTACAATTGGATTTAAAAACTTAAAGCGACGCAAACGAAGTCACGGGCATCATCTAATACTGTACCTACTGCATCATATAAAATTGTTATGTATGGAAAAGCAATTTATATACTTAGGTACTTATAAATATTTTTTTTGCATTTCAGGCTTAGCTGTATGTTTCACATTTGTTTGGCATCTAACATTCTTCGCTGGTTGCGTGGCTGTCTCAGGATATCGGGAGAAGCAGAATCGACACACAATCACGTGGTTAAAAGTATTGCCTGAATCAAGAGCGAGAAAGGGTAACCATTATTCTTATAAAACATGTTTTACTATTCTCTCAAATACCTCCATAAATATTGTTTCTTCAGCATAAATTAATCATCTTGGCATACAAAACTGGAAAAAGATAAATGTTACATTCTAGCTGCTAGAATATCATATCTATAAACATAGATTACCAGGATATGAGCTACAAACTTCTTTGTCCTAAAGAAGATTTACCTATCCATTATGCTGAGCAGTTAATATTGTAGAAACTCTACAAGCGGAAATCTTTGCGTCAGGACAATACTGCTCTAGGAACTGCTGTCTCTATTATAAAATTACCCACCAATTCACAGTAAACAATCGAAAAAAAAACGTGTGCTGTAGACACCAGATAGGAACGAAGTTCCTTATTACATACATACTTACAAATATTAATGCTCATGCTCGCATTGTTACGAAGACAAAAGGTCTGGAATACAAATATACTACATTCGAAATTAAACTTTAATGCTACGGTTAAGGTTATATTCCGAATGAACTGTACATAAAAATCTTATTCCACGCATTTTCGTTACGGACGTTTTTTGCCGGCTAGGGTGCCCCTACGCATCGTCCCATAAATTCATTCCAAAGAGGATCGAAGTGAAATAACTAATCAATTATGTTTGGATTTTTCAGAAGAAAAGCCGTGGATATATCGAATCTTCTGCAGTGGCGGCATTGACAGCGCAGACCCAGACAATCCAATAGACAACAAAGAACACTGCATCATGGCATTCTTCAGGACAACAATGGCAGATTTGCTCAACAACAACTGGATTAAGGCCTTGATTATCGTAGTATTCTTGGCGTATTTGGCTGGAGCCGGATACGGGGTGACAAATCTACAAGAGGGATTGGAGAGAAGGAAACTGTCGAAAGTAGATTCGTATTCTGTCGAGTTCTTTGATCGTGAAGATCTATATTACAGAGAATTTCCGTACAGAATACAGGTACAATAATTTAGTTTTTAAACTGTAGGTACACTCAACTTCCTGGAATTCGATCCGTAATGTACAAGATTTATTGGTTAAATTCGAACTAGTCAGAATTATACATTACACTGTGTTGAGCCCCTGATAAATGATTTTCATATGCCTATAATCTCCTGTTTTTGTATCAATCCCAATTTATGAACACCTGCGTCAAAGTAGTAAATAGGTAATATTATAATATATCGTAGTGTCACAAGAAGCAATTAACGTCTGATTTCCGCAAAATCCGATAACGACGTAATTGCAGCATAAATTGAATTAACTTTCCAAGTTAAGGTAACGATAATCATCAGGTGATGAACGCGATAACAACCGGGTTCGACGACATAAAGGCGAAATATCATGAAATTACCATAAAATATTGACTTATGGCTCATTTTCATTGGATACAACTTTGTCGATACACAGCATATTATGGAAACCACAGGCGGAAATTACGTGTTTGTTTGTTGGTTTGTCCGTCAATCACGCCGCCACGGAGCAACGGATCGACGTGGTTGTTGGCATGGGTATAGTTGAGGACCTAGAGAGTGAATTGGGCTACTTTTTATCCCGGAAAATTAATACCCATACTAGACTATAATAATACTATACACACTATTGAAAATACACTCGATTCAGCTTTAGATATCCATACAAAATTGGGAGATGCATACGCACCCACACTCTGGTCAGCTGCGTGCGTCCCCATAGAAATCGTCAGTTTTGCATAGACAAGAGTTGAAAAGAGCTAAATAAGGGTAATAACACATTCGTCCCTTAATCACCCGCAGTCCTAGTCCAATGAAAAGTTTCTCTAAATTTAGGGTATAAGGTACAATAGAAAACTTATGGCAAGCGTTTTTGAACAATGATAAATGAACTTTATTAATACAAATAATAATTGTGTCTGTTGAATACAACTGCAATAGATTATTATTGAACTTTAGATAGTTCTAGCTAATGCTCGCGACTTCGTCCGCGAGAATTGAGGATTTTCGGTTCCCGCGGGAACTCTTTAATTTTCCGGGATAAAAAGCCTAGCCTAATAAAATAGCCTACGTGTTATTCCAGACTATAATCTATCTCTGTGCCAAATTTCATCCAGCTGCGTTCAGCCGTTGTCGAATTTATAATATTTATTTGATTGATTGTTAATTTTTCAGGTTGTGATAAGCGGAAACTACAACTATTCAGATCCGATGATTCAAGACGAAGTGGAGAATTTAACGCAAAGATTAGAAAACACGTCGTACATATCGAACTCATTATACACGGAATCGTGGTTGCGAACATTTGTTAATTATGTTGACAGGAACAACGATTATCTGAACGTGTCTATCGATACGGAGGAAGATTTTATACACAATCTTAAGGAGGTAAGATTTATTGAAAACTTCTTTTGGCGCGTTGAGCACCCTTTTACCCCCTACCTTTTGGTAGGGGGTAAAAATGTAGATTCGCGTGACCGTGACCGACATGCTCGCGAACATATATACTACATTCGAATTAAACTTTAATGCCTTAGTGTTAAGGTTTATATTTTAATAATTTTAACTAAAATAAAAAAAATAAAAAAAGTTTTCACTTCTATCGGAAGTCTCTGTGACTGCCAATATTTTTTTAGGATTAAGGCCCACTGGCACTATGCCGTTAAATGTGTCTAAGTTAAATAAGTCCGGTCCTTTTCATGTTAACTCCGGAATAAACTTATCAAAAAGAGTCAGCATCACAAAATCTAACTAAATCTGTTTAGTCGGTGTTGTGCAAGTCGGCCTAACTACCACAAAAAACGTTATAAATAGACACTTAGTAAGGATTTTTATTCATTCTTTAAACTTTAAAGGATGTCTTTTCTGTTCAAAGCCGAGAACACGTGACAATATCAAGTCGTAATAAGTGAAGATAAATAAAAATACATCGTTCCCTATTATTATTTTACAGTTATGGCTATTCCCGGCCAATCCATTTTCACTGGACGTGCGATTCAACGAAGAAGGAAACCAAATTCTTGCCTCAAGATTCCTAATTCAAGCGATTAACATCAGCGGGACCAACCACGAGAAGGAAATGGTCAAAGCCCTTAGGGAGCTCGTAGCACAATCGCCGTTAAATGTTTCCGTGTTCCATCCATACTTCATATTCTTCGATCAGGTAAATATAAAAGTTAATTTAACTTAAGCAATTTTGGAGCTTTTTAATTTCCTACTTCAGAAGATTTCTGACCACAGATTTTATATTCGTTGCAGTTCGAGCTTGTGAGGCCAACATCAATTCAGAACCTCTGCTATGGTGCGTTGATGATGATGATAACTTCCTTCATATTCATACCGAACATACTTTGTTCATTATGGGTGGCCTTCAGCATCATATCCATAGAAATCGGTGTTGTGGGCTACATGGCCCTATGGGATATCAATCTGGACTCAATATCTATGATAAACCTGATTATGTGTATAGGTTTCTCAGTGGATTTCACTGCTCACATCTGCTACGCGTACATGGCATCTAAAGCGAAGTATCCTAAAGAACGAGTAAGCGAATGTCTTTATTCATTAGGTCTACCGATTTTACAGGGATCGTTTAGTACAATACTGGGAGTCGTTGCATTGCTCTTGGCAGACAGTTATATTTTCTCTGTATTCTTTAAAATGGTATTCATGGTTATTTTCTTTGGAGCGATGCACGGCCTCTTCCTTCTACCCGTGCTTCTATCTCTTTTCGGCCCAGGCTCTTGCACCAGACACGAAAAAGACTTAAAAATATCAAAGGTGGAAAAGATATTTCCAAATCCCTATTGCATACCCCATCCCCAATTGGTACTAAACGATCAAATATACAATGGAAAGAATATAAATCCGAATGGCGTCTACAAAATCTACGGGGACGATAAAGATTTGGGTTTAGGCACATCAGGCGAGGATACCAGTGAGAGTAGCTCGAATCAGTCTCAGAGACGTCAAATCAACGGTGAAGAAAATACGAGAAAGAAATACGAGGATGGATGGAAAAAGTACAACCAGAGCACAAGCCAGTTTAAGCCATCCGGGGAGTTGGACTTATACGGACAAGAGTGCGACCGTGCGTGGCAAAGACAAAGACGTGGAAGCAATCGTCCAGATCGGTTTGACAACCTCAGAAGTCCCCCAGGGCACAGGGATGAGAACTTTGTTCGTGCTCGACGGATAAGCGATACGTCGAGTCCACAACGTGACGGCACTTACCGAGTGATGCGCACGCATTCGCATCACAACCTCCACAGGCCGCGGGCTCCGAGACGCACGAGCTCACACCAAAATCTCGAACATTTAGACTACGTCGCTGAAATGCGTTTTCCATGACATTGACCGAATACCCTCTAGCTAGCTACAGATGTTAAACAAAGTGCTCAATTGTGGACCAAAGTATTATGATTTATGAGTTAAAACTGTGTTTCCAGTGTCGGTATAAGAAATTTTGGACAAATATTATATAATAAGCCAGTTTAGGATAGAAAATTTTATAGTATTGATATGCAAACCAATAAAAGATGTGTGTAAACAATATAAATGATTGTGTACGTAAGAATGAAAAGTACAGAATATTGTTAAAAGATGCAAATAATATTATAAGTATGTCAGTTACATTATTAATTGAATATCAATCTAGTTACTGATACTTTACTGCGTTTGTTGCTGAGGAAAACTGATGGCTGCAGATTTTTTTTTATCCACTACATGTCAGCCCTTGACTGCGATCTCACCCGATGTCAAGTGACGATGCAGTCTAAGATGGTAGCGTACTAACCTGTTAGGGGCATGGCAGTTATATTAAACCGATCCCCTATTCGGTTTCTACACGGCATCGTACCGGAACGCTAAATCGCTTGGCGGCACGTCTTTTTACCGGTAGGGTGGTAACTAGCCACGGCTGAAGCCTCCCACCAGGCCAGACCAGGGAAAATGCAGAAATTATAAATTTCCAAACCCTGCCGGGGATCGAACCCGGGACCTCGGCACGTTAAGGCAACAGCGCTCAACACTGCGCCACGGAGGTCTTCAAAAAAGCAAATGAAAGCGATTAAAGAATAACTCACTCTCTTATTTTGAAATAGCACTGTTCGTATAATAAATGTCCTCACAAACATAACAAAATGAAACATAACAGTGATTTTCTTGAAAATAATTTATTTAAACTTATGTTCCTAAGATGTAATCATGTATGTGTAAACACTATTTCAGTCAAACTTGCTTACGCTATTGTTATCTTAATCTTGCAATAAAAGCTATATTTTTAAGATAATCATCAAAAGCGCTGGTGCACTACGACTCATATTATAGTGGCTACAGTATAATTGTAGCAGAAAGTTACCTTTAAGTTTCGCCTAAATTATCGTATTATTATGACTTAAAGGATGTTTACAACTTTAATGCAGACGTCTCACAAAAAGTGTATAATTCGGATGTATAAAATCGTATAATTCGGATACATAATGGCCTCGGAAAATACTGTCGTCTAAATTGGACTGAAGAATTCCTATAACTCTCTTTCAATAAACTATCTAATTTCTTTAATAAAAAATTAATATCAATTCTAAGACTTGAATTCTATTCTCAGGACGAGAAATGCTTCAACTAGCAATTATTGACCCATTCTATTAAGCATTACTTTCTAACTTGGCAAATAAATATTAGGCCAGACACCAGCAATTTTGATGATAACTTTTCTAAACATTTCTATAGTGTGATAAATATTTTTAATTTTGGGTCGGGTGAGAAATGTACCTTAGAAATTTGTAAATAGTGTGTGTATTTAAAAGTATAATTCGTAATTATAAGTTTTCATTGATTCACTGAGCTTTAACGTTACCTGTGTCTTAGAGATTGCTGTATATAATTAGGTATATATTATTATGTGATACATTTCCGATGCCATGTACCGTTCGAGTTTAAAGGTACCTTGACTTTTTTCTTGGAGCGATAACTATCTAATGCCTAAAACACATGCAATGCTCGACGGAGCATGTCACACGCGGTTTGTAAAACTTGTAATACAAGGATTTGTAAGAAGGCATTTACATTCCTAAGCGCTAGTATAAAACGTGTAAATAAAGAAAGAAATCATAATTATTGACGCTTATTATTCTGTTCCACTCACACACTATACACGGGTATATGAGAGTGAGACAGAACGATTGAAGTACAATAGTACACGAGTACGCGCGCTTTTAGTGTAACATCCGCTGTGCTTTGTGTCTGTTTTAGCCTAAAACTTACTCTATTTTACAAATAGCTCATTCATACTGTAACGATATTGCCTTGCATTTGTTGTTATTACAACCCATTGTTATGTATGAATGACAAGTATGACATCGTGATCACACACGATCACAACTCATGACTGAATATTGTAAATATTTGAATTGTTTTATATAAAATAAAATTAGTTTTGATAACACCCGCATAATTTTATTTGTATCAACCTTACGTTGAATCAACATTCACCGACCCTCTTAGCACAGTAGGTGTGATGAGATTAGACGAATTTATGGTATACTTGTAAGAGTGTTGCGCCAATCAGACGTCATTAACATCGTCTATGGTCGGCAAACTACAGCAATCGATCCCCAGCTTATAGTTCGTCAAACTTATCTGACCCGGTGGCCAAAACTGGAACTACTTTTATGCCTATTTAAATGTTGTTTTTATATTATTTTTCATATCTACGAGCGACGCTGTCACCGGGTCAGATAAGTTTGTGGGACTATACTTCTTATTTACTGTCAATTATTTGTTTTATGGCTTGAATTTGTACCAAATGGGTACAATTTACTCCGTCAAATACTCGTGAAATGGATTAGACAAACGCAATTGACCAACTGCGAGCGACAATAATCGTTTTTAATTCGATTAAAATTCGTTTTTCGCAGAAACATAACAAATTTTTACCAATCACACCAGTTCAGATTGTAGCAATGAAATCATTCTATCGACGAGCTGGCCTCAATTCTCTACCTCAGTAGCTAATGTATTCTGTGGTGGCTATAAAAAAATGAATAGAACAAGATTTTTTCCAGTATCCATTGAAGGCTTTCTATGAAATAATAGCATTTCCATAGCAAACCTTCAATTGATAAAAATATATTCCAGCTTTCATGTTTTGAAAGCCACTGAGTTAGAGAATAGGGGGGCAGGTCTAGCGTCGCAGCTTGATAACTAGGGTGATGATCGGAATTACTTCCGATAGGCTGACACTGTCTATTGACCATTTGACTATTGAAAACGCACCTTTGAAGCTAAAATACCAGCTAATCTTAAAACAATCCCAATTATCACAATACTGTGCTATGGTCAATCTACTTATTTTTTGAAAACTCCCAATGAATTAAAACATTAATTATTCACCGGCTGCATAGGCAGCTACCGTTTTTCGGTAGGTACTATTTACTCCTAAACTCTAAAATACTCCTATTCTCTGTATAATCATTTAATTTACTTTTGGCAGCTCGATTCAATTTGATATTCTAATGCGTTAATGATTAGATTTTTGATAACAATCGACTTTCTTTATGAAGAATTTTTGATCGATTGTTTTAATTACTGCATTGAACCAACTTCCCATAAAAGATGTGTCATTTTTTACAGACAATTCCTAAACAGGGATCACCCAATTTCAAAGTGATAGCTAGGAACAGGACCTTAAATTTTCCGTAAGATTGTCCAGTCGAAACAGGCAGTAGGCCCGACATAAGGGCTTTAAGAAATTATAAAGGGAACTCAAGCGGACGAAGTCGCGAAAAAAATTTCATCATACAATTTTTTCGCTTTCTCGCGCATCACACTTAAAACACTATGAACTAAATAGATCTGCACGTCAATGCAAATTGCAGACATAACTTTCTTAAAACTATGAGAGCAACATTTCAAAAATCCTTTTTTTTAAATTGACATCTCAAAATCAAGTTGGTATAACAGTTTAATCCTCAATACAACCGTACAAACGTCGTACACAAATTCAACCATTCATTAGGTTGGCGAAATACATTCAAAACAAGTCAAAATTTAAAAAACATACAGTAAAGTATAGACTACGCCGGTTTGTCATAAACCTTCTGTAACAAACTACTACAAAACAGTATTAAGTCTTTACAATCAAACCTTTTAACAAGATGATCTTGTAGGATGGACAATACGTGTTTACCGTCTCCATTGCTTATTTTGTCCATTATTATTTTTATCAACGTATCATATGGTAGATTTTCAACAATTTTCTGCTTTGATGTCTCGCCGACAGTTTCACATAATCTTTCAACAAAATCGGGCCTCTGAAAAGATATCAGTAATTTGTTATAGATTGTCTATGAAATTAGCAATGTGCTCAATGAAGAATTTCTGTCTTGTATCTCTGTGACCTATTTTTGTTCATGAAAAGTTAGAACTTCAGTTCTCAATTACATGTCTAGAAACGAGCTTGGCTTTTTGAGGCCTAAAAGATAACCCATAATCAAGGATGTTTTTGGTCCATAAAAAAATTAAGTTAAGTGAAAACCTAATGTAAAATACAAAAAGAAAACACTTTAATGTCATTTCAAATCTGAATATTTTAATTGGATAAATTGATGTTTGAATAAAGCATGCCAGAGTATGCGGATGGCACATTTGCGACGAGATACAAATCTGACCATGCTGATTCGATTTTTTTTTTACAGTACAGCACCAACTATATGTAAATACATACACTTTACATTGTAAATGTTACCTTATTTTAAAAGTATTAAGGTAATAAATCATTAAAATTACAAATATACTCTCAAACCTGGGTGAGAGAATCTTTTCAATTCATCAAGATCAATTATTATATTCATTATAGGCTAGATGTAAGATTTATTTTATTATTTACCTGTGATACGCAGTCGGTTATAATATCCGCCGTCGATTTGCTTCCCGACTCATTAGTTTGTACAGAACTATGTGTTATTTTAACTTCATCTGTCTGAGAAGTGGCTAATGAGACTGCAACACAATCAGTTTGGGCTTCAATACTTTCTACCAGAGTAGTATCTGTTTGGATTTCTTTGTTTGATTTAGCTTCCAGAACAGTTGATTCACTGATAGCAGCTTCGACCGTCGGAGTAATTTCCTCACTCGCTTGCTTGAGCTTCGACAGATATTCATTTAATACCTTCTTAGCGACCTGAACTTTAGGCGCTTTGATACAAAGTCGATTTACTTCGAGTTCAGTCATCTTCGCCAAGTCCCCTATACATTCCACCTTTCCTTCAAACTTTTTGACCAGCAACGCTTTCATCGCAGGCGACGATAACTCCGCAGCAATATTTTCTATATGGTCTCCACAATCAACTAATTCTTTACAAATTGGATCTGTATCATTTAAGTCACTGGTTTTTATTACTTCAACTACAGGCGTTTCATCTAGAGAGCTCATTTCCGTATCTTCGTTCATAGTCTCCGGAGCCTCCGAGAAACTCTCGACGGCTTTATTTAATACGGAATCTAATTTGAAAACATTTTCTAATCTCCTGGGCGATTTGGCAGCCTTAAGTGCGCGCGTCTGTCGTTCAAGTCGTTTATTTGCAGAATTTTGTGGCGATCGCATACTGATAGGTTCTAGGTATTTTTTAACGCATACAGTCGTAGACACCGGTGGATCGTGGAAGCTCACGCGTTTTCTCTAAAACAATAAAATACAATAAACAAATTGTGTTTAAACATAACGAAATACTATGTACTAGATGGTCTTTAATTTTCCGCGATAAAAAGTAGCCTATGTCCCTTCCCGGGATACAACCTACCCCTGTACCAAATTTCATCCAAATCGGTTGAACGGATGGACCGCGAAAGCGTAGCAAACAGACAGACAGACAGACACACTTTCGCATTTATAATATTAGGTCCTTACATATGAAATTGTTATACTGGCCATTATACTGGCCGTTATACTGGCCATTTTGATCTCAAATATCTCCTCTTTGGTTAGGAATTTCAATTTCAAATTTATACAGCTATTCATGTTTTTGTGTTTTGAAAATGCCTAATTCATTTGTTTTTTCCTCTTTTGGTTTTTTCTTTGCGTCACTTAGTTTACAAAATGGCAAACTTGAAATATCGCGTTATTTACGAGTGCGAGTTCCATCGTGGCACCAGTGCTGCAGAAACGGCTCGAAGGATTATTAATGTGTATATGTGTAACAAAAGAAAACACAGTGCATTTTTGGTTCCAACGTTTTCGTTCTGGAAATTTCGACTTGCAGAACAAGCCCCGTGGACGGCCGGAGACCAAAGTTGATAATGAAGAATTGAAGGCTATTGTGGATGCGGATCCATCGCAAACCACGTCCGAGCTAGCTGCAGGCTGCGGTGTTAGTGATAAAACTGTTTTTATCCACTTGAAGTAAATTGGAAAGGTGAAAAAGCTTGAAAGGTGGGTACCTCATAAATTGAGTGCAGCAAACCGACAAACGCTTGTCGACTGCTGCATTACATTACTGAACCGGCACAATAATGAAGGGATTTTAAATCGAATGAAACCTGTGATGAAAAGTGGATCCTGTACGATAATCGGAAACGCTCATCGCAATGACTGAACCCTGGCGAACCAGCCCCAAACGAAAATTGACTCAAAAAAAAATATTTGTGAGCATTTGGTGGTCTAGTGCCGGTGTAGTTCACTACAGCTTTCTTAAATCTGGCTAGACGATTACGGTGGATGTCTATTGTCAGCAACTGCAAACCATGATGGGAAAGCTAGCTGCTAAACAACCGAGGCTCGTCAATCGCTCTAGGCCACTGCTGCTTCAGGACAACGCTAGACCACACACTGCACAACAGACAGCTACCAAGTTAGAGGAGCTTCAATTGGAATGTCTAAGACATCCACCGTACTCCCCTGACCTTGCTCCAACAGATTACCATTTTTTTCGAAATTTTGATAACTTCTTGCAAGAGAAAAAATTCAACTCCGATGAGACAATCCAAAGCGCCTTCAAAGATTTTATTGATACCCGTCCGAATATTTTTTTTAGTGAAGATATCAATGAACTACCTATGAGATGGCAAAAGTGCATAGATAGCAATGGTACATACTTTGATTAAATAAATATATATTTAAAAAAAATCGACTTTATGTTCCTCCCTTACAAAACGCCAATTTCATATGTGAGGACCTAATATTAGTATGGATATCGTTAACACTCACTTTACTCGCCGGTGACGCGGTGAATTCGTCTGTAAGGTCAATAATCTTCCTCTTCAAAATTGGTCCAGAAGGACTACAGTCAGTAGTGGGTAATGTTCTCTTGAATTTGAGAAAACTTTCACTGTCCTCGGTATCATCCGAAGTGTCATTACTTTCCCCAGTAGAATTACTATATAAAAGTCTCAAATTACGTCTTGCGGATGTATTAAGACAGGAACTTCCTTTGGCCTCTTCGGGTTCTGTAGGTTTTTCGGAAACTGTCATTGTTTGTAGGCTATCCGGTACGCACAAGCCTAACATTTGTGCAGCTCGGCCCCCGGGACGCATCTGGGGTCTATTTCTCTTCAAAGATAAAGACGAACTAGGACTTGTACTTTTAACGCTGACTTCTTCTCGCGGCGGCGATTGGTCACGCTTGTCAGGTGACACTTTGTCTTCCGTAAAGATTTCTGGAGATTCACAGATTTCAAATGGTTCTCCATTACTTTGCACAGGTGATGTCAGCTTTATTACTACATAATCGCTACTTGTTTCAGGCGATGGGGATTTCTCATCTGGAACTGGGCTCATTGATTTGATAGGCGATATTTGTAACGTATTATCCAGGAAGTCCCTTTTTCTTTGTTCATTATTAGACGATGTATTTGAATCATCTTTTTCTGCTTCTATTAATACTGACTCAGACAAAGTTATAGTTACATCTTCATCGATTGTCATTGGGGATGCATTAGTCTCATTGTCTTCTATTATTACTGCACTTGTGTGTGTAACGCTTATTTCGTTATTTTCGGGATTGCCCGTGATTTGTGTGCTCTCTTCCACATCCTTCTCATCTACATTGGACGGTTTGTCTCTAACATCCGTTTCTATGAACATGTTGGGGTCTACAGGTTGAGTATCGGCATCAGCCGTATTTTGTGTGTCTGATTCTAAGGACCGTAAATCAGAAATTACAGGAAGTGGAGTATCTTCATCGTCACTTAAGACAACTATTACATTATAATCTATTGGTTCAGTGTCCATTTCCTCGGTTAGATTGGTCAAATTAGTCTTGTTGCAGGGCAACTCAATATCGCTGTTACTTTTCAAGTTTGTTAAATCTATGTTAGTTGGAACATCTATCAAATTTTGTGTATCTGTATCACTTGAGTCTTTTGCATGGATTACGTCTTCTACCAGAGCGTGTACCTTATTGGCAAGAGGTTTAGAAGATTTTACAGATATAGTGGTAACAGCTGAATCTTGTGAACTCTCAATAAAATCCTGTGATGCGCAAATATCTTCAGAGTTTGGAGTATCCTTAATTGAAAAAGATACTTCTTTATTTTTTGTTTTATTTTCCTCCTTGGCTGTATTTTTCCTTTTAAGTTTATTATTATCAGGATTAAATGACAAACGTTTTCGTTTGAGTTGAGAGTTTAAGTTGGCCTTTCTCGTTGATCGTTTTTCAGATTGAGCTTTCAAAAACGGATGTCCTTCGACCATATCGATTGCCAATTGACTTTCTATTCGCGATTTCTTTGTGTTTAATTTCTTACTTGAGCATATCTGTTTGTCAATCACTTTATCTGTAACTTTAGGTGAGGGCAGAGCAGCGATATTATCATTATCACATGTATTTCCTTCTATTTTTTCCTTTACTGTTTCTATTTTATCACTTGATATAATACATAATTTACTATTATCTGTTTTATCAGGGCAAGATTTTCCTTTTGTTGTTCCTTTCTTTTTAATATCCATTGCTGTAGGTACAGCATTACTTTTACTTTCATCAGGGTCCGATTTGCTCTTTTCATCTGATTCTTTTTTTTTTACCTTAGGCGATAATACAACATTTTTCTCAGAATCCGTGGAGGTTTTTCTTTCAGATTTTTCTGCGCATTTATACGATTTGGGTGTAAATATTTTTTTTTCTAAAGTAACAGTACATATCGTTGCCTGTACTTTTTCATAGATTTTATCTTGTATTGACTGATTAATATTATTTAAATCTTGAGATCCAGATATTTGTCCTGTTTTTTCATCAGTTTCATTTAAGGTGCGCGTTTGTAAAGCTTTATTATTACTGTCCACGCATGCTGTTTCCTTTTCTTTGTCTAAAAAAAAATTTACAGCATCATTTGTATAATTCAATATTTCTGATCCATCGAAACAATTGCTCACAGATACTTTATTTTCTAATTTGTCATTCCCATGGTGTTCCACATTATTTATATCGCCTTTGATCTCTGCAGAGTTATCAATGATGTTTATCAATTCCTGACTGACCACATCATTTTCTTTATCCTTGTCCTCAACTGGGTTATTTTTTGTGTCATTTTTAATTTGAATTTGATTTCCAGTTATTTCAACATCGTTTTTGGAGTCGCTTATACTCAATGAACGCCGCCTTTTTGTCAGTGCAAATAATTCTAGATTGTCAAACTTTTTGGGTTTCCTCTTCACTCGTGATGGTCTTTCTAAATTAATTTGTGAAGGCGCAGAGTTTGTTACATTACCTGAAGGCTTTACTTTTACAATGTCAGGAGTTTTCAAAATATTAACACTAACATCTGTACATTCTTGACCTGAATACGAGCTTTCTATCAAATTTCGAACATTACGGGAAACACGATCCTTCAATGCCATACGCGGAGATTTGCCATTTTTTACCGAATTCTGCACATTCTTTATCTTATCGTTTTCAGGCTTGGTATTATTAATGTTTACCTTTTCTTTACTAGATTCGGTATCTTGTGTTTGGTCTATTACAGGTTTGGTAGTGACATTTTCCATAATTTTTGGAAAAAATTCTGAATTAGGTAGATTTTTAAGAATCACCGAAACATTTTCATTTGCAGTCAAATTTGTCGATTTACTTGATGTGGTACTTGTGTCTTGTGAATCTGTTTTCCAAGTGGTTAGCTTAAACTCATCTTGTGATTGAGACAGATCCTGATACATGGCTGGTATATCTTCCCTCTTTCTTTGCAGTTTTTCCTTCTGATTCTCTGTTAATTTTCTAGGGTTAAATTTCCAGTTTGATTTGACAACAACGAACTCTTCTCCATTTTCGAAAACAGTATTTGTTATAGTAGCTTCCTTTTTCGATTTCTTTGCAGCCTTACCACTGGAAGTAGTAAAATTTCTTGGATTTTCTTTTTGTTTAGGCGTAAGATTAACTGAATTTGATACTTCAACAATTTCAAATGCTTTAACAACTTCCTCAGAAATATTATCAGCAAGATTTTTATTTGAGTAAGTCTTATAAATGGCGAGAACGTGATTTTTCAATAATTCGTCATTCTTAAGATGTGGTGCACACTCTTTTAATTGATCTACTAAATTTGATTTTAGTTTACAGTACGAATCTAATTTGAAAGTAGATTCTAATGAATTAAATATATTTCGAATATATTTAATGAAGTCACTTCCCTGAAACAAAGAAGATCATATATTATGTTATATCAAAATGGAATAATTATAGGAATAATATTTTGAGTAATTCTTCACTTACATTGTCAGGTTGTTCTTTAAATATTACCTTACATATTTTCAATATATTGGTAATAATAAACATTATGTTCTCTGCTATTGCTTCATTAATGTTTTTACTCAAAGCAGTTAGAGTATGAACAATACTAACAGCAAGTGATGGAAGAATTAATTTTAGTTGTGTTTCATTAAGTTTACTTGTCAAATGAAGAATCAAGTCTATCTCTTTATCTAGATGTGTATCTGAAAAAACCAATAACCATTTTTCACACCTGGTTGTCAATATAAATAAAAATAAAATAAATTTCAATCTATGAGCAATATCATATTACTAAAGATTCGTCAAATTTCTACCAAGGTGGTAAGCTATACCCAAGTTGCCACAAATCTAAAACTTTTGTTCAATACTTCATTGAATTTCTGCTTTTATCTTGAAAACAGAAATTTTTATTTTTACAAGAAAATATTGAGGATAAACTAAGCTATTGCATTAAAAACTGGTGATAATATGATAACTATATTAATTTAACTACAAAGCTCATAATGACACAATTTTTGCAATTTAAATTGCAAATGCAAGAGGTTAGTTCTAAATCCTTATTGTCTCACTGAGTTTACAATGGCCATTAGATAAGCTATTGCCACCAAGATTTCAGTGAGCGGGTCTTGGGTAGAGTCTGAAGCTTATTCCACTGTTGATAGAGCGATTTCAGCACGCCTTTCTAATCATTTATTGCTCATTTCCATAAACAAGCATACAATTCTAAATTCCAGACCAATATCCCGAGTGTAAGTTTAAAGCACATTTTTCCGTGTAAATAGCCAATCAAAGCAAATATGGCAAATAGATGAATATTGACAACTATTTGAAATAATTTGATTGGTCAGTTATGACAATAGAATGTAGAACTCTTAAGGGCCTAGTTATAGCATGCGTACGGGGCTGCGCGCCCGAAGCGCTGGGTTTCGAACGTACGAGTGCTTGATATAATTCGATGCATAGTCCGAAACAATACACAAGACCTCGTGCACATGTTAAAACAGTCACATAATTAACATGTTACTATCATCATTATTGTCGTCATCATATCAACCCATTGAAGGCTCATTGCTCAGTGACAGAATTAAAAGGGTGTATAACATCGTCCACCACGCGGGCCAAGTGAAGTTTGGCAGACTCACACAACTTTGAGATTGTGTAGAATTCCCAGTCATGCAGGTTGCCTCACGATGTTTCCTTTTACCATCAAAAGTGCACATAGCCCCGAAAAAGCTCCGTAAAAAGTTAGCGCAGTAATTCGAACCCTGGACATCCCGAATAGGAGATCGAAGTCATTAGGTTAATAAATTTAAATCCACAGAAGCAGAGTTTAAAACTTACACTCTTAAGTTTTTCAATCTCTAATGAAATCTGAATATAGGATTAAAAAGGTTGTAAGTACAAACCCTCTTGCTGTAGTTTGTATTCCAACATAGCAATTGTAGCTCTCAAAACAAATAAACATGACGATTGGTTATGCCCATGGGTCATTAATGCTTTAATAATGTCATTATGAATTGATTTCTTTTGTATATATGGACTTATGGTTTTGTATAGATTGAGCCATGCTGTCGTCGATTCTTCTTTCTGAAAACATATACCTAAAATAATTTTACATATATTTTTTCTCTTTTTGTAGATGAGATTATAATTTTTTTAACTTAATTTCTTCATAAATTGCGCAAAAACTGTTATTATGGATTTACCTTTACAACAGATTAAAAAATCTATTAAATATGTGCAAATAGGTTTTCCTTAAGCTTAACCGAAATGATAACAGTGTATGGATTTCACTGCCTCCAGCTATACTTGGGAATATATCTACACCTTAATAATAACATTAAAGTTGCAATTTGTTATCTTTTAAAAAAAAAAAGATCAATCGCCAAGTTTCTTGCTGGCTTATCAGCAGGAATGGTATTCTAAACCAGTAGTAGATTCACTTGACGATTCAAAAGCGCTTGTAAAAGTTTTGTTGAAACAACAAGTTGAACTTGAAACACAGTAGTGTTAGTGTATGAAAGTGTCTCAATATGAAGCTCGAGTATGGTCAGTGTTACTGACGTTGTGTTAACACTTCGATACATGGCTAGTCATGAGTGTAAAGTCCTGCTATGACTCAACCAATAATACACAGCAGTGTTAGTGTATGAAAGTGTCTCAATATGAAGCTCGTGTGGCCAGTGTTACTGACGTTGTGTTAACACTTCGATGCATGGCTAGTCATGAGTGTAAAGTCCTGCTATGACTCAACCAATGATACACAACTTGATACACAGTAGTGTTAGTGTATAAAAGTGTCTCAATATGAAGCTAGAGTGTGGTCAGTGTTACTGACGTTGTGTTAACACTTCGATTCATGGTCAGTCATGAATATAAAGTCCTGCTATGACACAACCAATGATACCATAGCATTAATAGCATTAATCGCAATTACAGTATTGTTTATGTTTATTGTTTTAATGCAGAAGTTGTTACGCTCTCTTAAATTCTAGACAAATAAATTGAAAAATGGAATCCTTTCACCCATGTGATATTGAATACTGTGTGTACTAACTAATATTACATATCAAGAGGAAAAATTTGTTTGTTTGTTTGTAATGGATAACCTCAAAAACTACTCAACCGATTTTAAAAATTACTTCACTTATAGAAAGCCACTTGATTAGCGAGTAATATAGGCTATATTATAGTTACAAAATAATAGATTGCCATTTTCGTAGAAATCCCAACGAAAATTGCAATAATGTAAATGAAGTCAGAATAACCTCACAATAACCATCTTTATGGTGTTCAAATTTAGTCTAAAACAATGCTTTACTTACATAGGTGTTTTTACCGACATAGTATTAATCCTTATCAAAACAAATATGTTAGTCATCTCAAGTATTTCATTTAGACCAAAATTGCTCTTTAAACATTTATTTTACAAGGACATTAGGACATTTAGGACGACTTGTGTCACTTATGAAACGTTAAGACTCTACCACCGGTTCGGAAAGATGATTCTACTGAGAAGAGCCGGTAAGAAACTCAGCAGTTGCTCTTTTCATAGAAAAGAAAAGGTTACAATATATAGACAACACAACACATATGTTACAAGTATTACACTGACTTGTGGGTCACTGGATGCGAGGCCGGTTGCTTCCATGCATTGACGTAATAATACTTGGACTTCGGGTCAGCGCTTAAAAGTGTCCGAACCGAAAGAGATCCAAAACGCGAAAAAGGTTTCCAATCGCACTTCAGTCTCGTGTTTGTCATCAGCAAGAACACGCGTCAATAATGCCGCACTGTGTTATAAAATCTTGCAAAAACTACCCGAGTAAGGTGAGAAAAGAAGATGGTGTATCATATTTCCAGTAAGTAAACATTTATTAACGATATAAAAGTATTATTTCGCTTATAAACATAGTATTCCACCCAAATTTCAATTAATTGTAAAAACAAATGGCATAACTAACCAAACATTAACCAAATGAACAAAAAGTATCTATCTGTCCTTTTCTAATACGCTACGCGCGCATAAGACAGAGGGAGTACAATATTTTTATCTAACTGATCGCATTTAGCTCGAGCTACCGTGAGCAATTGAATGATTTAGAACAATGACATGAAGGCCTTGTTGATTTGGGTGTTGAAACAGCTGACTCAAATGATACCGCTACCCAAGCATACGTTATCCTGTTGGTTTCCGTAAATGATGCTTGGAAAATACCTCTAGCCTATTTTTTTATTACGAGTTTAACAGCAGAAATGAAAGCTAATATAATTAAAATAGCGCTTACGAAGTGCCATATGTCTGGAGTGAAGACTACAATGAAATTACTGGGTTGTGATATAGCTGATAGTACATCCCTCAAAACTCATTTCAAGCACCCCACCGCCGACTATGAAGTAGTTATATTTTTAGATGCTTGTCACATGATAAAGCTTATGCGTAATACACTTGAAGCAAAGAAGTCTTTTTTTAATTCAGATAATAAATCAATAAAATGGAAATATTTTACCGATCTTCATGAATTGCAAGAAAAACATCACTTGCATCTTGCCAACAAACTCACACACCGACATATTGGCTTTAAAAATGAAATAATGAAGGTGAGGCTTGCCACTCAACTTTTTAGTAAAAGTGTGGCAAAATCTATTGAGTTTTGTGACACTGAACTTCAATTTCCAGAATTTAAGGATTCCGCTGCCACTACTGAGTTTATAGAGCTATTAAATGATGTCTTTGATATTCTTAATTCACGAAATTTCAATAATTATGGGTTTAAGCAACCGTTCAATCCCAAAAATGCCAGTATAGTCGTTGAACGCTTGGAGCAAGCTAAAGAGTATTTGTCGTCATTAAGTATTAATCTTTTTTATGCGGCGGAGGACGTTTTTAAAATTTGTAAAAAAACAGAAGAAGCTATACGGCGATTTTCTCGTATAAAAAGGACAATGGAGAAGGCAGACATTTGTAACACTGTTTTGAAAGATTTTCTACAAGTCACTATTTTCCAAGAAATCCACCAACATTCATTTGAACAACCAGCTCTGTTTAATCATAGAATAAGCCTAATGAAAGCTGTATCTGAAAAATACATTGATGTAAGATTGCATTATATAGGCAAGAAAGAAACATACGATAAGAAAACTAAATCTAAACGTCAAATGTATAATAAGTTAAATCTATTCCAGGGAAATTAAAAAAATATATTGTATTATATCCTTTCATTTTTGTAAAAACAGGTTTTATTTGACACCCTACTAATTGATTTTTAATACTTTATTACAATGATATTAAATACTAGCTGATACCCGCGACTTCGTCTGCGTGGAATAAGTTTTTTTCCCCACGGGAACTCCTAAATTTTTCGGGATTTTAGTTTGTTTTTCCGGGATAAAAAGTACCCTGTCTCCGGGACCGAAAGTACAATAAACCAATAAACAAACACACTTACATTTAAATAAAATATTAGTAAGGATATAAATTATCACCTAAAAATAATAATATCGACATGAAATTCCACAATAGATACATAATATTCTATTATACAAACCTACTAGTACCTACTTAAAATAATATTATTAAAGATAGCAAAAAAAGATGAAAGCTACTCCACTCCATTTATGTAGTCCGATTTTCGCTAGAAGCTGCATATGATAAAAAAATGGGCGACCGTCAGTCCAAGCTACATAGGCGGATAGCATATTGCAAGCAAAATTAGGCTGTATTATAATGCTCTAAGACATAAATTACAAGGTTCTAGTTTGTTTATAAAAATACACATGTATATTCGTATATATAGGTTTTCTCGGGACACTTTTTTCGTGAATTTTGTATTACACCCGAGGTCCAAGTATTATTACGTCAATGCTTCCATGCAACTTAGTCATTAATAAAATCATCGATAGTGTAATAACCTCGACTTAACAAATGCTGTTTAATACAGTGCGTACCTACTCCTAAATTCTACAAAGTACAAAGTGATAATTTGTAAAACCTGTATGGACTATTATGATGATAATAGCTACCCGTGCGAAGCCGGGGCGGATCGCTGGTAATTAGTAAACTGAATGCTTACGTTAGCAAAATTGTTCATATAGTTGAACGGCCAGAGGAGCATTTTGGCCAGCAGCAGAGGACATACAGTGTACACACAGAAGCTGATCGAATTGGCCAGCGCAGTCCACAGCAATACGCCATTCGACGACAACATCTGTACCAACAATTCCATTTTATTGCTTGACGTTTTGAAGGCATCATTCACCACCCAATTTGTCACCTCCGTGATACTTTCTAGAGCAGTTATTCTGTAAAAGGATTGAAATGACGTTGTTTTTAAACAACTTAAAAAAAGAGGTTCTCAATTCGACTGTATGTTTTTTGTACGTATGTTACTAATTATGAATCAATTTTGATGATTCTTTTTTTGTTTGGTAGACCATACTTCAGAGGTAAATTTTATTATTATTATAAATTTTATCGAAATTGATTTAGCACTTTTTGAGACAATCAACAAAAAACAAAATATATACCCAGATAATGTTTTTTACTTTTTAGTTTAAGTTGGTACTTATAGTTTTGAAGTCGATTTTTGTTTTAGATGAAAGCATTTGATATATAATATAATAATATTTCACTTGAAGTAGTCCATTCTAACTGCTTCAAGCTGTCCGTGTATCCAAGGCCTTACTTATCTAGTAAGATCATACTAATATTATAAAAGCGAAAGTGTGTTTCTTTGTTGGTTTATTGGTTTGTCCTTTAATCACGCCGTAACGGAGCAACGGATCGACGTGATTTTTGGCATGGGTATAGTTGAGAACGGACACTGTCCACTTAACAAACACCTATAATATGTTCTAGGTATAACCGACAGCCCTCTGTGCAGAGCCTGCATGAAAAGCGAAGAAACACCAAGACACATGCTACTCGAGTGTAGTACTGTATCCACTCAACGAGAAGCCTACATTGGCTCCCCAGCAACACTCCCGGAATAGGCATATTACACTGCACTTTCCACAGGGCCCTGTAGCTAGGGTGGGCGTGGCCGCAATTTAGAGCGTCGCTCTAAATTTAAACATTGCAATAAGGATCAAATTAGGGACCCTTTCTCCCTAAATCTTATTACACTACACTGATTCAAGTGTAAGGGTCCCTGTGAAAAGTGTAGTGTAATAGGCCTATAAGTCCTCGCCGACCTGGGCGACCTGCTTGGATTCTGGAGTGAGCTCGGCTGCCTGGAGTGATCCAGCGGAGAGACGCACCAAAGGTCTCACACACAACGGGCACTTATGCTTAAGTGCGGAAAAGCCCAGTGAGAGAAGATGAAGAAGTTGAGAACCTGGAGAGTGACAAAGGCTACTTTATATCCCGGAAAACTAAGGAGTTCCCGCGGGAATCGAAAAAAACTTAAATCACGTGGACAAAGTCGTAGGCTATCAGCTAGTAGTACAAATCAGTACAGATACACTATTAAATACAAACCTATCTTCTAAACTATCGAGTGGCAGTTTACAGAGTACTGCAATAATTTTGTGGATAGGTTGTTTTTTTTCATCCTTTGACTTCAACAATGGCAGAATTTTATCATCCCTGTCGAACAATGTTTGTATCAAAACATTTACAACAACCCCCAATAGGCGATTGTCACAGTCCTGTAAAAAGATAAAATAAAGCTCTGACAATTTTAAGACTAATCCTTTACTACCTACATATTATTAGTAATAAGTATGAAAAATAAAAAAAACGATTGTTCACCAATACTAGTTTGGCTATTTTCTGGTGTCTGTATTGTGGGACAGTAAAACTTTAAAAATTTATAACATTACTATTAAAGTAGAAGTGTCTAGAGAAATACTAAATTTAATGCAAATTGGTTAAAGAGATGGGCCATAATGACATAGTAGTTTTTTTTATCCACTACTGTGATTTCACCTGATGATGATAAGTGATGATGCAGTCTAAGATGGTAGCGGGCTAACCTGTTAAGGGCATGGCAGTTATATTATACCCATACCCCTATTCGCCTTGTACACGGCCTCAAATCGGAACGCTAAATCGCGTAGCGGCACGTCTTTGCCGGTAGGGTGGTAACTAGCCACGGCCGAAGCCAGCTGCCAGGGAAAATTCAGAAATTATTAATTCCCAAATTGAGCTTGGCGGGACTCGAAACCGCGACCTCCGCACGTTAAGACAACAGCGCTCAATAGTCAATAATGCGCCACGGAGGTCGTCAGACAGACAGACATACAGACATTTCGCTGTCAGTAACGATTATTCAATATTCATTCACATACCTGTGTCAACTCCTCCAACAATATTAATACCTCATAATAAAGATCTCTTCTTATATTGTTATCTGGCAATTCACCGATCGTCATAATGAAAGTTTTCCAAACACACTGAATTTGTTTCCCATTAAATTCACTGTTTTGTTCCACACATATTTTTATAGCATTGCCAATGGCATAAATCCACTGTCTCCAATTGCTTACCAGTAATGATGTATTAAATAACTTCACGTTTAATTTCGGCAAACTCACACATCCTTCGCATTGAGCATGTCCAACTATATTAATAAATGCTTGGACACACTGAACTTTTGTTAAATCAGAAATCTTGCCTGGTACCAGAAGATTTACATCTTTTTTCCCAAAACAGAAAGACAAGAATGGTATCACAACCATAATTACAAATTTATCCAGCTTTGTTTGAAAACGGGTTATCAAACACCACCATGTTTTGAATTTAGCTAAAGCTGTGTCTTCTACCTTTGCATTGTTTGAAGTTAGTGGCACCATTAAAAGTTTTAACCTTTTACTTAAGTGTGCATCATTTGTTTCATTCACAAAGTTATCTATTAAGACATCCCAGCAAAGAAAGGCTCTACATCGGTTTCTGACGTCCATTTTAAAAGCCAACTCAACACAAGGAAGCAATGCATTAATGGGACTTGCACTTCCAGTACATTTGGTTACTTGATTTTTAAGTAATTTAATGAAAATAATCCATAGTCTATGCCAGCAGGCACTACCTATTTCTAACAGGCTTTTCATTACTGCTGGATACCTAAAACAATAACAATCATCTTGGCAAATGTAATTTGAATGTCTTCTATAACACAACAAGTCATAATTAAAATAATTAAAAAACACGAGCCTGCTAAAAAACGAACTAAAAAGTTAACAATCTAAATTAATCTGGTTAAATTATAATCTTATTAAATGATACTTTTTTTTTTGAGAATCACTGAATATTGAACTATAGTGTTATATATTTTTGGAATCATTTTCTAGATGATGATTATATAGTTAATCTTATTTTCGTTTTTTTATTCAACTTTAGTCTTTAATGCGGGACCATGGTCACCCCATAATTTTTTTTATTTTTGCTAGCCTATGTCACCCGGAATAAGCTAGGGATTCTAACAATAACTCATTTATCAAAATTGGTTCAGGCGTATAGAAGTTATTGCGGAAAATACAAACTCACATACATACATACATACATACATGAACCCTGAAAACAATATACTCCTTTTTTCAGGGAGTCGTATAAAAAAAACAAAGAAAAAACTAGTGTAAAATGCCCTATTACGGTAGGTAATAAACTTACTTCGTTGGTGTGTGAATACATACTAAAACCTCTTGCCAATTTGGATTATTCGCATAATCAAAATGCACTAGTTCATCGGTTATCAGTTCAAGTGTCTCCAATAAATTTAAGACAGATTCGTTAGTAGCATTAAGTGTTTCTCTAACTATGAGTGGTATAACTGTTGAAAACCAAAGCTTCATTCTATCTTTTACGAATGTTCCTCTCTTGTCAGGTGGCAATACTCGGAGAACTTTTCCAACAATGTTTATAGTCTGGAATTCAAATAAAAACAGTGAGTTATTTGACAGAAAATTAGGTGATTGCTCGCATAGTCTTTTGCCCTCCAAATTTTCACCACCTTGTCTGCAGTGTCAAGCAGTGTGGTTGTCAGGCGGGCATCGGGCAATGCCTGCCACTTAAATTTAAAACAATTCAATTTTAAATAGCTGATGCCCGCAACTTGTCTGCTTGGATTGCTCTCTTCCGAGCCGCGACGTTGCGCGGTCGTGTTTTGTGTTGTGCTCCGCTCGTTGCATTTACGCGTTCACGACGCGAATTTAAAAGTTAATCGGTTTAGTCTTCTCTCCAAATATGAATCCTGTGAGACTGAATCCAGATAATAAATGCAGTTCTGAGACGGACATCACAGCAGAAAAAGAGCGGCCCTTGGTGTCTTCGAGGCCGAAGCGTCCGCGAACTAACTCTGGTGGCAGTAATGACTTCCTCGCCTTCAAGAATGAATTTGTACAAGCCCTAGAAAGTCTGAAAACTGTAATAAATAATAAATTTGTTGATATCGAAAAATCACTGAAACAGATCCAACTGTCAAATCAGGAGATCGAGAAATCGATTGAATTTGTCTTAGCCCAGTATGAGGATATGTCACGTAAAATCACTACATTGGAGGACGAGTGTACAAAAAATCGTGAACATATACGTACTCTTGAAGAAAAAATTGAAGATTTCACCAGAAATTCTAAAAAGTCTTTTTTCGAAATACGTAATGTACCTCGATGCGATAATGAAACGAAGACTCAGTTAAGGGATTACGTAACGAATTTGATGAAGGTTCTTTCGGTCAGTTTTAATACAGTGGATATACGTGATATTTACCGTCTACAAGGCAACAAAAAACCGAACCCTATAATCGTTGTGGAGCTGCCAAATCAAAATACTAAGGCGGAAATAC